>CM051004.1:9227509-9315009 GCA_027704905.1 Muraenolepis orangiensis | reverse complement strand
CGGCCACGCATGAATGGACAACGTCTCGAATCAATTATTAAAGAGTATGTTTTTGACATTTTCTATCTGTCCGCAAAAATCCCCCCCCAGCCACCCCAACATTCTTAGTGTGTCAGGCGACAGAGAAACATGACATGGCATTCTCCTCACCCTGGGTTGGAAGAGGTGTGTGTGCGTGGGTATATGCAGGGTGGGGGGGGGGCGGTGGAGGAGGGATAATAAACAGGGAATACTTAGAACAAACAGGTTGACCCGCTTAATAGCAGGCAGGAGAGACAGGCAGTGCGGGGCCGGAGCTGGGGGAAAGATTGCAGTGTCTGAGCAAACAGGGCACCGAGATAAGGACCCGAGCTGAAGGGTAAAATTCCACCAAGATAAAAAAGCATCGGAACGGCCACACACACACACGCGCGCGCACACACACACACACACACACACACACACACACACCACACACACACACACACACACACACACACACACACACACACACACACACACACACACACACACACACACACACACCACACACACACACACACACACACACCTAGCAGTTCGACAAAATCATTAACCAAATCTTGGCTGAATGTGTGCCAACGCCTTGAAGACGTTACGACCGAGGGGCCAACTGTCACAGTGGTGCCTTGACAGGACATGCAACTGAACATATATGACACATATGCAAGCATGCATGAAGCGTGTACTAAAACATGTGGAGTTGGCAAACAGGTTTCCCTATCTACGTATTAATCTATTCATCCATCACTCCCTTGTTTACCTTGCGGAGGGGGGGCGTATGTTAAGATCTCGTGCGAAATTGTAGTATTACGAAACAGTGTTGAAATATTCTAATTCTAACCTATTGAATACGGGGTGTAGTGAGAAATAAACTAGAGGGCTGTCAGTAGTCTGCATACCTCCGCCACACCAAAAAGTCTAGATCGTACTGATTTTCCCCTGATTTCCCACACACTCATACAAAACTTACTTGCATTACAATGGAATACATCCAGGAAGTAATGAGGTAATCTAACCACCAGTAGGGTAAAACGAACGACAGTTAAAACCCAGCTTACCTTCCCTATTTGTAGCTGAACAATCGAACGCTTGGTGAATTCTACTTCCAAAATCTATTCGACTGTTCCATGGCCCATAATTAATCTTTCCACCAAGTTTTGTCCAATCCCGTACATCACCTCTGTTCCATCTTCAATGGCGGAGGTAAAAAAAACTACAAATGCAGAGTTCATACATTTGTAGTGCTATGATGATATTAATTTGGGGTGGAAACCAAAGTAACTTATAACAAAATTAGAAGAAGAGCAACTCCTAAAGTCACATCTTGGGCATTATTCCACAAGCGTGAACGACGCCATCACGTGGCGGACCTCTGGACAAAGGGACATAGTCAGGACACTCTGTCTCTGACCTTTGACACAGAAATAAATGTATTGAAAAGAAAAAAAAGAAGAAGAAGAAGAAGAAAAAATGCTCCAGAGTCAGCCGCCAAATAGTAAAGCCGTTGCATAATCGGTCAAGTGTGGTTAAGATTTGCATGCAATTAACATGACGCTGTGTCTACAGACGCCATGCCACATGTAACGTAACACAAGTTGTGTAGCAAAGCCAACACCAGTGAATACACACAGACAATGAGGTCTTCTAACACAGTCCAGCTCCCTAAATGAGTTCCGGTTCACCATAGCCTTTAGATTTTTTGTTACATTTCTCTTATGATTGTTTTATTCAAGATTCAAGATTCAAGATAACTTTATTTATCCCGAGGGAAATTAAGGAAATACTTAGTGACATACTGAAATGGCTTGGCAGTTAATGTGACTCAGTTGACCTGGGCATCCAATTACAAATTACAAATTGACCAATTATAAATTACAAATTACAACTACTATTGACCTATAACTCTTATTAGCCTTCTTGTATTGGCATTGAGCCGTGAGCATTTCAGTTGGAAGAAAGGTATATTTAACTTAACCATTATTTCTAAGCATATTCTTTTTGTGTTATATGTCCGTACATACGTGTCCGTATGTGGGTATAATTAAGATAATTTCCAGCGAACATGACATACTTGTCAGTTGATAGCCGGGAAGGTAACCGCTAAACAACTGATAGTTTTGCTTAAATCCACGATTCTGCGTTGCCACTTCCCCATATGCCCCTGCTATTTTAAACATTAAAAAAGGCTCCTATGTCTCATCCCTGCCAACAAAACCAATAAATTACAAGGAACCTATAAAGCTGTCATTTTGGTTCCAGTAAGAAATAAATCAGAACCGACCCCCCCCCCCCTACCACCACCACCACTTTCCTCCAACCAGGCTCCGCCTACTGAGGAAGTGGCCCGACAGTAGTAGCGTATTATGTCCTCTAATAAAAGCCCCTAATAACAACGCAGAGCGGTGAGTCAGTGGTACCGGACTTGATTTTGCGTGCAGTTTGCCGCATTCCTGCTGGCATTACTGGCAAAACTCACACAGGCTCCATTGAGCTGTCTGACACCCAGCCCTACACCAGGGGTTCACACGCTTTTGGGGGGGGGGGGGGGGGGGGGGTGGGTTGGGCCCACCAACCTTAAAACACTCTAGTGAATGGCTATGAGTATTGTCACGCACCCACCGTTTACTAGTATATGTAATATTTCCCACACACTCATACAAAACTTTACAATGGAATACATCCAGGAAGTAAGGAGGTAATCTAACCACCAGGTTTTGTCCAATTCCGTACATAACTTTTTGAGCTATCCTTCTAACTGCCCTTGAGCAAGGCACCAGACCCCTACACTGATCCCTGGGCGCTGTGTATAAAATAGCTGCCCACTGCTCCTTATAGTAGGATGGGTTAAATGCAGAGAAACTAATTTCACTGTGTGTGTGCATGTATGCGACCAATGAAGAGGATTCAGATGTATATGTATATTAAGACAAACAGAAGGGGACGAAAACATAACCTGAATGACTCAAAGTAGGCCTAGATCATAAATGGTGCAAATTATATTATAATAAACAGGAAGAACTTTCAGGAATATGTAATCCACCCCAGCCCATTTCATGGGGAAACCTGTTGGTTAGCGCCGATTGGCCCCTCTCCTTGCTAAATATCCTTCCACTGACAGGACAGGGGCCCGGTTGGCAAGTATTGAAGAATCCGGTTCCACACTTTCCATGAATCAAGCGTTCTGTTAACTAGAAATCTGCTTGTGCATTAGTCATTCCAGAGCTAAGTATGCGTGAGGTTATACAATATTCTAGTCACAACAGGAAATGTATGGCCAGATCATATTGGGAGATCATTATTTCATGCAAGTGTTTTGCAAGATATATGCAAAGCATAAGGTTGCACACATGCACATGTACATAGTTTCGCTTTTTTTTGTTTATTCAAATCTAAAATGTATTCTAAATAAATTCGTAAAAGTGTCAGTGTTTTGGACCAATAAATACTATTGTCCACCATGTGCAATGAAAGGAAATTATAGATAAGAGGGAGTGAATGTTTTGTCATTCGTTTTTTATATCATCAATATCATTGCAAGACACTTGTTTTGTGCATCGGGCATCTATTCGATCACCTATCCTGTGTGTAATGGCTCCCGGCCAACGGGGGCGGGGCCAGAGGTCTACCTGCGCTCCCCAGGATGGTAAACAACCTGAGGTGTGGGGGGGGGGAGACGTCTCACAGACCAGCACAAGAGGGGTCCCGCCGTGGAACACGATAGCCTTTAGCAAACTGCTGTGGTTACGCGTGTCAGAGTTACAATCTCCATCGAGACGTAAAGAACACAGACCTTTAATCCTCCACACACAGTGTGTTTGTAAGTGTGTGTGTGTGTGTATGTGGGTGTAAGTAAGACTGTGTAGGTGTGTGTATGTGTGTGTGTGCGTGCATGCTCGTGTATGTGGATATGTGTGTGTGTGAGAGAGTGTGTGTGTGGATGTGTGTGTGAGTGTGTGTGTGCATGCCTGAGTAAGCCGGAGGCTCTGATAGAGGCTATAATATATCTGTCAAGCAGCATGTCCAGCGAACACGACGCTTCTCATTTCATTAGTGTCATATCGCCCCGGGCAACGCGCCAGGTTACTTCCAAGCACACCGGACACACAAGTATCAAACGATAAATAAATCCTGATTGACGATGATACATGTCCATACCACATGGGCACGACGAGTGCCCATGTGGTATGGACATGTATTAAGGTGTACTAATTAAGGTTAAGGGTATCCAGGCAGAACGATACAAGGATAGCTCCCAGCACAGAGCTGCTGACGACGCGGTAAAATTCACTGTCGGTTTGTAGGAGGGGGAGAAAAAATTAGATCTTTCAAGCCATGCCGCTGCAGCTACCGCTGTGTATGTGTTTCGATGTATGTCTGTCTGTCTGACTCTCTCTCTCTCTCTGATCCTGCAACTCTCCCCGCCCGCCCAGTTTCTGTGTGATGTCAGCAGCGGACGGAGCATGGGGTTCCCCCATGGCCCAGGTTACTTCCAAGCACACCGGACACACAAGTATCAAACGATAAATAAATCCTGATTGACGATGATACATGTCCATACCACATGGGCACGACGAGTGCCCATGTGGTATGGACATGTATTAAGGTGTACTAATTAAGGTTAAGGGTATCCAGGCAGAACGATACAAGGATAGCTCCCAGCACAGAGCTGCTGACGACGCGGTAAAATTCACTGTCGGTTTGTAGGAGGGGGAGAAAAAATTAGATCTTTCAAGCCATGCCGCTGCAGCTACCGCTGTGTATGTGTTTCTCTGTATGTCTGTCTGTCTGACTCTCTCTCTCTGATGTCAGCAGCGGACGGAGCGTGGGGTTCCCCCATGGCCCAGGCCCAAGCAGTGAAGTCACATTTGTTGGCAGGCAGAACACAGCCACGAGCCAGAGAGGCTTTGAGGAAAGTCGATTTTGACCAAAAAAAAAAAAAAAAAAAGGCAGTTGAATGAATGCCAACTCACACTCCATTGGCCCAGTTGTTAAACAAGAACCACATGTTTAGAGAGAGAGAGAGAGAGAGAGAGAGAGAGAGAGAGAGAGAGAGAGAGAGAGAGAGAGAGAGAGAGAGAGAGAGAGAGAGAGAGAGAGAGAGAGAGAGAGAGAGAGAGATTAATTTAACAAGAGAGAGAGAAAGGACGGGAGAAACTGGGAGCGTGAGAAAGACGGAGATGGACAGAAAGTTAAAAGTTAAAAGTTAAGTAGATGAATAGAGTAGTGGAAAGAGAGAGAGAGCCTGTGTGTGTATGTGTACATGTGTGTGTGTGTGTGTGTGTGTGTGGTGTGTGTGTGTGTGTGTGGTGTGTGTGTGTTGTGTGTGTGTGTGTGTGTGTGTGTGTGTGTGTGTGTGTGTGTGTGTGTTTAAAGTGAGACACACACATGGTGGCACAGAAGACTAAAGTGTAAGTAAACCTCCTGTTTCAGCTTAAAAAAAAGTGTTTTTGGGAAAAGTTTGGGACAAGCTTCTAGGAAGGAGGTGGGGCATGTTATCCCCATGGTTTCAACATGGGGGCCAACTCAATGTTGTGTCTTTTTTTAGACCTGTACTGTTGTGCGTGAACCTTAAAATGAGCGAGTGTTGTATGTGGAATGTGCCACACACCGGTGGCGTTATACCGAAAGTGTCCCGAGAAACACAACCCTCTCTCGGGCACGGACATCCACGTCCACCGCTGTCCGGACGGAGCTTCAGAAGTCTACAAGCGCCGTCCTTTAGCCGTGACGTCGAAGGAAGGTCGAAAGAGGCGTCACAAAGAAGAAACAACACTTGGGATCCGAGCAGACCAGAACGTTCACAAACTGGTTGGAGGAGACACCGGTTGCCCGTTGTCCGTTATTTACAGTCTTACTTTATCCACGCTGATGAAACAGCATATATTACTATGTTGAACGTCACATACGATGAGTTACTATGTTCTAAGCAACCTTTAAAGAACCCGATTTTGGGTTCACTGCCCTTTTAAAGTAAAAAAAAAAAAATGTCTGTGTGTATAGAACACACTGGAAGACTGATGAAGCCGACAGTGGTCAGACCAGTTGGTCCGGTCCGTTGCTCCCTGCCGGCCTGTTACTCATTCACAGCACTGGATTACGTGTGTGTGTGTGTGTGTGTGTGTGTGTGTGTGTGTGTGTGTGTGTGTGTGTGTGTGTGTGTGTGTGTGTGTGTGTGTGTGTGTGTGTGTGTGTGTGTGGTGTGTGTGTGTGTGTGTGTGTGTGTGTGTGGCTTGGTTCCAGTGATACCGCCGCTTCTTTAAATACCTGTGGGCTGAGGACGACCGCGTGGCATGGCCGTGGTAAAAAAGCTGTGAATTGTGAACGTTTGGCAGTCCCCCCCCCACCCCTTCTACTACTACTACTTATACTACAAGAATAAAACAGGCATAACCCAGGGGCCCGGTGGATATCAAGGGATCTGGTGAATCTGGGTTTGATGAGGGTTTCCGTCAGAACGCCGATGAGTCTCTATGACGGACCTCAGCACACACACACACACACACACACACACACACACACACACACACACACACACACACACACACACACACACACACACACACACACACACCACACACACACACACACACACACACACACACACACACACACACACACACACACACACACACACACACACACACACACACACACGGCCCGAGAGTGTGGCCACCAGTCCACCGTTGAGTTCCAGCCATGTCGGTGTCTGGCATTCATCAGGTTGCGCTTCATGACGCAGAGCCACGGGGAGGCTGTCCACTTGATTGACGCACACACACCATACCGATTGTAATCCAGGATGGGGCCGATCCCTACGTGGCGACACCCCCACCCCCTCCTACTTTTACCTCCCCCTCCCCCACAGACAAGCCCCTGTTCGCAGAGGCCAGCGAGAGATGTTCTCATTTTATTTGATAGGGGCGACGCAACTCAGCATGGTTCCAGGATAGGGCATGGAACTGGTGCATAGTTCATAGCTATTGCTAGGGTGACCACATTTTGGTGTGTATATATATATAAGATTATATATATATATATATATATATATATATACGATTCAGAAATCCCGACAGGACGCATTATATGTCACATGCTATGCTCATTTTAAACTCTTATTTGGGCTTTAACATATATACTATATATATATATTGCGCAGGTGGAAAGCACTTTTACAGAACGCTATCCTACATGGAATTTTCGAAGTGTTCGCTTAGCGTTAGCGCATAGTTTAACCATATGCCGCACATCATCGCTAAGAGATTAGCCTCACATTTAGTAGGCTAACACTAAGCTGATTGGGGGGGGGGGGGCTGGGCATGATAAGCATTTCAATGCTTGGTAATCACATTGGACCGTCACAGGTGGCCGGTTAGCACATGGGACATCATGCCACCATAATTAGCACATTTTGTTAAAAATTAACCATATTTATATATATGTATAGAACCCGATATATATATATATATATATATATATATATATATATATATATATATATATATATATATATATATATATATATATATATATATATATATATATATATATATATATATATATATATATATACATACACACAGTAGTATATATACAGTATATATATACACATACATTTATACACACACACACACATATATATATGGCATACATAGGTCAAGAACCCCACCCAAGACCCGGTGTCTGGTAAAGCCTAACTTTATTCATTCATCAGTTGTTGTTAGTTTCAATGCGTTCAGAGCAGTAGTGGTGGTGGGGGGGGGGGGGGGGGGGTAGTGAGCATACCCCCTCCTCTTTCTCTGGGTTTCAACATGTTGAGAGTACCCTCAGAAGTAGGCCCCTTGACTACAAAAAACAACAACCATGCCTTCCATGTCAATTTCTGCCATCACGCTGCAGTGAGGCGGCCCCACTATTGTTCCCAGTTCTGATTTCAAAACCTGTTTGAGAAGAGGACAGGGGATTGATTCACTTGGTGGTTGATGTATAGCACTGACAATGATCCCTAGAAGAGGCTACACAAAAAAATGGGCGTGCCTTCTCACAACAACCTAACTAAATTCTTACAGTATGTATTCACACTGCTTCTATGGAAAACGATGGCCTTGCTTACAATTATAAACAGGCTTTGAGAACGGCCTTCCTGTCTTTGTCTCGGATTCCACTCAACACCTGTTGTATCTGGAGTGTATCTACAAACCAACACCCGCTATGGGGCCAAATGTTGATTCAAGATTCAAGAGACTTTATTTATCCCGAGGGAAATTAAGGTGCAACAGTTGAAACAGGGGGAATAAATGCACACAAAATATACTAATACCTAAAAACTAAATAACAACAAACTAAACTAAACTAGTAACAATGCCACTTGCTTGTGGGTTTTGGGGGGGGGGGGGGCTTGGAAAACCTTGTTTAGTTTCATCTGTCATTCTGTCTCTCTGCCTCTCTCTCTCTCTCTCAGAGATCTCTCTCTCTCTGTCTTAACCAACCAGGGGTCGAAAAACTATTTATCAAGGGGAAAAATCTCCTGCCTGTAGAATGGCGAGAGGTGTGGTTGGAATGGGGGAGGGGGCCGATAAAAATACGTTTCTGCCCAACGTTCCTTCAATAAAAAATTACACATTTCCTTTGAATGTTTGCTTTTTTTGTTTAGTCTTTTATGAATAAATTACAAATACCCCTGGTTCCAGCCTGCTCACTTCAGATGTGCATTTTGATGTTTAAGAAATAAATAACACCAGATCTGAGAAGTAGAACTGTGTTTTTGAAAGGCAACACAACATCTGGTGTTTGCAATTTTCATTTCCCCTTTATTCAACAACGCTTGGTTGGCTTACGTGTCTCCGGCAGGAGTAGGCAGGCCTACTCCACCGTAGACAGCCTACCGTTCATATATACGAGCCATTATAAGTAGGTTAATAACAGTATTGTGTAGAAGTTATAATGCAATAAAGCACATTGGAGACTTATGCCATGAAGTGCGACCCTTCATCAATTTAATGGTAAACTACCATAATAAACCAAGAATATAAACAGGCTGAAGATATTATCATGTAGTCTACAACTGTCGAATACCAGCTGCAGGACTTGATGCATGACAACGGAAAACACCAACAGCAACACCACTGACATTAACTGACTCGATTTAGATATTGAGAAATCGTATTTAGTTCAATTAGATATACGATATATAGACAACATATAAACAATACCCCCAATATATAATTGATTTAATCGGGGATCTAACCCACGTATCCTCGTTTAAGCAGTTTTCATAACGGATAAAACATTTAGTCATACACGGTATTTTTGGTTGAATGAAACATTCCCCCCCCCCATCATTTTTCGTAGGATTTCTCTCAAATCAGACACCACCTTGCAGCCACCACAGCATACATATTATTGAGTATCGATTAGGTGATTTGATAACATATCTCATCGATACATTGGCCCCGTGTCCGACTATAACGCAATAAGTGTGCGTAAAAGGGCGAACGACTGCGTTACTCGCGTTACTTTTATAATGTTTACCCTATACATGTGCACTTATATATTATTACTTATATATTAAGTACACTTACCCGATCACGCGTCCGTTGTGTTGTTGTTGTTGCTCTTCTTGGGAACCGGAAGAAACGTTCATGGTTGTTGTCGTCCCGATGTTCGGAACTAAAACGAAAGGTGTTGTGTGTAATTGCGTAAATAAGAGAGAGAAAGTGTTTTTTGTTGTGCAATCGGTTGCTTATAAAACGCACGACGCACAATCACTCGCCTAATGCGTAAATCTAATTCGATTCGGGAGTATGGCTTGAGATCCAGAGGTCACGTCGGATCTGTGCGCCTCATCTGAGGCGTGTGCTGCTCGCAGTCAGTCGTACAGTCGAATCATTGGTTGACAAACAGCAATCAGATGCAAATTCCTAACATCTGAATCAGCAAGGGGCCAACCCCCCCCCCCCCAACACACGCACACGCACACACGCGCGCGCGCACACCCCCCCCCCCCCCCCCACCCTCCCTCAATAAAAAGGGAATGTCAGCCAATGCTAATATGTCAAGCATGGGAGTGTATTAATGAAAGCACTTCGCCTGTTTGTCCAGAAATACGAGAGTCCGGCTGGTACGTGTCGCAACTGATTTATCACTCATCACGCTGCACATTTCTCTGTTACCGGAGTGCTACTACTAGATGCAACGCCAAAGTCAAGCAGAAACTTGAGAGAGCGCCCCTTGCACCACTGATCTCCGTGTTGGTGACCATGTCAAGCTTTTTGGCGACGGTCCCTTGATAAGCGACCACCCCCCCCCCCCTCCCCACACACACACACACACACACACACACACACACACACACACACACACACACACACACACACACACACACACACACACACACACACACACACACACACACACACACACACACACACACACACACACACACGCACACACAGCCCCGCCCTCTCCTAGTTCTGCGGGCAGGGTGGGTGGTTCCTGTTGCCATAGGTCGAAGAAAGCAAGGTCGATGAATAAATTATTTTGAATTGGGAATCGTTCATTTTTTCCACTCATTTGACGTCACCAGCTATTTGTTGTTTAGATAGAAGGCCTACAGTAGGCTATAACATCAAAGTGTAGGCTACATATGTGAATATAAGACCCACTATAGCTATACTATAAACATGTGGTTATTATATATTTTATATAACAATTATTATTCAATTTGAGTAGGCCTAATATAAGTACCCAATATGGTACAAGTTATTTGTGTTAGTTATTTACTTGTTCACAGGCTGTTGAACTTAAAACATGTATATCTAAGTGGGCTCTGAGTACAGTATAACTCTCTTCACATTATTCTTAAATTGTTGGTATAAGCAATACATATTACACATTAACTACTTCATGTGTGTATGTGTGTGTGTGTGTGTGTGAGTGTGTGTGTGTGACCACTGAAACTTACTCCTGAAACCTTTCTAGTGTAATGCACATAATCAAGACACACAACACCATGACTCACACCATGGGAGGCGGAAACTGTGTTGCTGTGTTGTTAAACATGTGAAATATATACCTGCAAGTTTAAGATATACCTACATATGCGTAGCTGGGTGTTGATAAATATAGTGGGCCTAAAGTGTGTTGTATTTCTCTTGAAATATGTTTATATTTCTACCAGAACAGCCTACTCTATGATCAATATGTACATTAGATGTACTTCTGACAGGCTACTTGGATCCTGCTGAACAAGCTTGTTAAATGTGTTTTTCAAAAGTAGGTAGGCCGATACTTACTTTGATCATTTTACTGACCTCACTACAAGACAGATATATAAATAATACTATATCCTACGAAAAAACACTAGTGTGAAGTTCCTATAAAAAACAACAACAATAAATCCAACAACGATTAAAAAACATTTTAAAAGGAGGCTTATTCATAAACTATTGATAATATGAACAAGGTCCGAATGTAGTGTATGGTCAGGTCCTTGTTCGTTATTTCTTGGTGAAAGACCGCCATCTAGTGGACAAACAAAGATATCACCCATTATGGAACTAAGGCAGGGTTTCCTAAACTGGGGCTCGGGACCCCCTTGGGGGTCACCTGAAATCATATGGGGTCGCAGGAGATGGCTGGATTAAAGGGGAACTGTATTGCATAATTTCAATGTGGGTGTGTATATAATAATTGACAATGTTTACTTTTCCTCCATGTTGTCTGCACCCAGATCACCCTGCTACTTTTACCCCCCTGAATAATGAAATATCGTACCGCAACTCTGCTAAATTACAAAGTTTTGCAGCATGCCCCGGAGACACAGAGCCTTTCTTATCTTATTACCCTTTATTTCCCATACAGTATATACAAACAGACTTAGTGGCCTTAATGTTGTGTGGTAGCGGCAAGCAAACTACTACCAACAATTTCACAGGGACGTTGGTATTACGTGGATAGGTTTCATGTATGGGGAATAATTCACAAAAGGACGTACAAATGACAAGAGTTTTCTGCCCTAAAAATGGGATCAAGGATAAGAAGTTAAACAGGTTGGGAATCACTGGACCGACGTTAGAAATGTGTTTTTTTTTTTTAAACATGGGTCATATTTAAGATGAATACAGAAATTATTTTTGGCTGTATTTTCCATTGGGGGGGGGGGGGTGGGCATGCCGGGCATGTGTTTCTAGATATTTAAGTCTAGTGGGTTTTTACGAAGTTATTGAGAAATGCAAAATCATTGTTTCTTTTCTCAAACCATCCGGTTGCATGAGGTTTCCAGGAACCAAGTTAAGTTGATTCCTGGAACGGCTTGCATAGTGTGACTGCAACTACACGGTTGAAATGGTGTGTGACACCACATCAAAGGACAGTGGCTTGCTTTCACAGGTTTCATAAGACCATACAGCTATAGAGCTTGGAGACCGACTCATTTAATTTCAATGTAATCAATGAAAAGACTTTTGGCCTGAGAGCAAGAAAAGGAGATTGACACAAGAATGGACCGATTTGCAGAGCTAAATTTACATTTAATAAAACCATGTGTTCGTACATAGATGAAAGGTTTCAAATGATCTAGTTACTGTATACTTCTAACTGTGATACCTGTATACATATCTAGTGATGTACACCTACACTGTGGGATAATTAAACACAAACCAAGTTTAAAAGAGACTAGCTCGGCAGTTGGAACAATCGTAACCTCGGCAAAAACAAATTCATTTTAGCTGAATATTAACAGCATAGCTATTAAAGCTATTGATGCGTTTTTCATACAAAAAAAAAACGACAACCCATGGTTTGTTTTGGTTTGTGATATTCAAAATGTCTTCCTGTTTCATAACTTACATGATATTCTTCATAACTATACATGTGTAAACGTTGAAAGCCTGAGAAATGGAAAAAACATATATATATATATATGTATATGGCGACGAGAAGCAAACACACAATTTGGTTGTGGACCAAATGCACTGGCAGATGGTGTCTAGCAAGTGTCTAGCACCATCCTTGACCGTACAGAAAGCAAAGACATTTATGGTTTAAAATAACCTCAATGTGGTTTCAATTTTTCTCAAAAAGCTAAACAGTACAAATGTAGAAATATACAAACAAAAAACATAGAAAATGCATCAATCATATGCATTTAAAAGGCCCGAGTGCTAGTTTGGGGTTTCGTTATGGTATATTAATCCCATTTAATTCAATGAGACAAAATTTCAATGTGTAAAAGCTCAGCTGTTTCTACGTAATGGCTGTCGTGTGAGCATATATCATTTAAATAGAGTTAACACTAATCTACTGCAAGGCAATCAGGAAATAGTTTGGTAGATGTAAACTGTGAAACAAATTCTCCATTGCAACATTCTCCTCCAAAGTCTTCCTTTGTGACGCCATCTCTTCCAATCAGAGAGAGAAAGCCATCTCCACTAATGCCTGTACAGAAGTTTAGCTTTTTTTTTTTTTGTTTGTGACGAACAACAACATGCAACTGTGCGGCCACCCGATAACAACGGCATTGACCCCACGCACCTCTCTATCTGCACCATAAAGACCTCCACCCTGTGGTGGAGGTGGAGGCCCTGGAGGTAGAAGGTATGGCCAATGGCATGGCATGGCATGGCATGGCGCCTCCCCCCCCACCTCAGCTCATGTTCTCCAGGTACACGGAGAGCAGCGGACAGGGGGGCTGGAAGTCCTCCTGCTTGTTGACCACCTTCGTCTGACGAGTCCCCTTACAGTCGGAGCCTGCCGAGAGTTGGACACACACACACACACACACACACACACACACACACACACACACACACACACACACACACACACACACACACACACACACACACACACACACACACACACACACACACACACACACACACACACACACACACACACACACGTTAGCTTTGTGTGACTGAAGCTACTTCCTTGCCTACGTGATGTGGATCGTTTGGGAGAAAGGCAAGATATCAGGACAGGACCGGGGTCGGAGAGACGAGACGTGTGTTGATGCTCCAATGAGCACTTGATTTGTCACCTGCAGGTCGCTGCCTGATGATGCAATGTTACATTAAATGTAAATATGACAACAGGATGTGATGGACACCACCAGCAATGTAATCAGTATGGTAACATTGCTCCTAACCCAGTTCACAGCCCAAGAGCACTGTAGGTAATGTAGTGTCTCAGCGTACTCACTTGCAGACACCAGGTCCATGTACTGGCACACGGCATGGAGCAGCAGTCTCTGAAAGCTGTACAACAAACGCAAGGGGGGGGGTTGGACATGGAGTTGGACATGACTCCTTAATCAGATTTGACTCATGGGTCATGGGTTTACATTCACAATACCCATGACCTTCACGTTTTAGCAGTTGTTTGCTAATTCAACACAGAATTCAATCAAGCAATTGTCCAACGTGACAGTGAATGCAGACAGAACTAGAGGGCACTCAGAAGAGCGCATAACTCTGCCACACCAAAAAGTCCCTGTTGCTTGGCCCATAAGTAATCTAACCACCAAGTTTTGTCCAATTCTCTACATAACTTTTTGAGTAATCTTGCTAACAGACATACAAACAGACAGACAAACAAACACAGATGGACAGACTCTTCAATGGCATCTAGCAGACCTTAGGGGGCATCGGTACCAAGTATCTTTTGGCCCCTATGCTATTCCAAGAGGGGGGGGGGGGGTTTACCTGCTGGCCAGGTTGGTGGTGTAAACGGCGTGCGGGTGGGTGTTGAAGAAGCTCAGCACTCCCTCCTCCAGCATTTCCAGAGTTCCCTGCAGGAGGAGACCACGATAGCAGTCACCCAAACATCCTGCACTGGAAGCCGGGGGACCGCCACGCTTGGCTATGTTCTAGTTGGACCATGACGTTGTCTATCTAGGACCGGGGCTCCCAGAAATCAGACCAACAACGCCAATAGTCCACTTAAAATTTTCCGGGGCTTTTTAGTTGAAACTGAATGGACGCTGCAGACTGCGGTTTTTCAGCGTTATTATTATCGTGCCCGCTGGAGCCCCGGAGGCAGGCACGAGGCCCTGGAGGCGGGCATGGGGCTCTGGAGGCTGGCACGGTGCCAGGTGAACTCACCATGGGGATCTGCTTGCGTCTCAGACTGCAGCGCAGTCGGCGGTCGATCCTCACGAAGCAGGCCTGAGCCGAGAACACATGTTCTACTGTGGATCGACAGATGTCGAGGGATGAGTGATCGGTTGCCAATTAATCAATCATCAATATATGATAATAAATTACTATCAATAATGAAACACACATTCATTGTATAACCATGTTATACATACACGTTTCGAAAATACATACATTCTTCATATTCCAGCATGATTTGTCCCAAAAAGGCTATTACCACAAACCGATGAGAAGTCAAAGTACAGCGTTGAAATAGGTACTCTGCCATCGCTCAATTACAACCCAGTACTATGACACCATAAATCAATGCCTTTATCCAAACTAAAAAATTAAAGTTGCTAGCTCTTGAGTTGACCTCAATCAGACCATGTGTGCTCTATAGGTTATTTTATTTTACCCCCTGCAACCGCTTTTGTTACGACACAAAGCCTACATGACTTAAGCATAGCTGAATCCATATAGAAGTATATTGTAGAGAAGAGATTATTGTAAATGATGTACGTTAAGTCATAATACAACCAGTGCTTAAAACCGCTTAGTTAGATATAAATAAAAAGCCGTTCTGTCACAAGGCTCCCATCGAGATGGGATGATAGGGCTCTCGCAGACAAAATTGATTTAGGAGGGCAAATTGATTTGGACTCCCAGTCAAAAGGTTCTAGGTTCGATCCTCAAATGTCCATGAGCAAGATACCTTACCACTACAAGCTGCTTAAAGATTGCTGTAAAAAAACTTTGGATAAAAGTGTCTGCTGAATGATGGTAAATGGTAAATAGTCAGTGTTTGGTCTGTGCTCCTCTCACCATTCATCTGGTCCTTGAGGAGTCTGCTCGCTCCACCTCCTCCACCGTTCTTCTTCTTGGCCTCCTCCTCCAGCAGGGCCAGCAGCCGCTCCTGCTCCTCCCCAGAGCGGTTCATGAAGTCATCCCATTGCTGCAAAACAGGGGCAACCCGGAAAGTTAACCACAGGAGGTTAACTGGCAAGTGCCATTAAAACACAAGGTCCTGTTAATGTTAGCAGTGAAATTAAACAACCACGATTGGAACGATTAGTTCCAATGACTAATTAATAACAAACTAGAGGGTACTCAGTAGAGCTCATACCTCCACACCAAAAAAGTCTCCTGGATCCAGGATTGGGATCTGGATCTGCTCCAAAATCGAATCCAACTGGTCCTTGGCCCATACATAATCTAATCAGCCAATTGTCCAATTCCCTACATAACTTTTTAAGTCATCTGATGAAACAAACAGGGGCGAACACATAACCTCCTGCCATCCTCTTTGAGTTGAGCTGAAGAACAAGAGGCTGCGGTAGGACCGAGGAGGGACAGACCTCGGCGTAGTTCTCGTTGGTGCAGGCCTCGGTGAAGATGGAGGGGAGGGCCGGGAGGCTGCCGACCTCAAGCTCCTCCACACAGCACTCCTCCTTCTCCAGCAGGTTGGCCAGGTAACGGGCTGGAGGGCCGAGTCAGACGACGAAGGGAGGAGATGGAGGAGGAGGAAAAACAGAGAGAGAGGGGTTCTGGTGAGCACCTGAGAATGCTTTAGTCAAGCTAACATGTGGGAAGGTGACAGACCTTGGAGAGTGGTTTTAGTGAAGTGCTTTGTTTGCAAGCTGGTGTATAAATTAAGTTATTAGAATTATCGTAGTCATTTTTCTCACCATAACGATCATGATTATTATTATTTCCATGATAATATTTTCATAATCATGATTAGCATTATAATTATAATAATCAATATTGCAATTATTTTATTTTCATCATTGCCATTACCATCACCATCATTACCATCAGTTAGTAATCATTATTATCACTATGGGTTAGAAAACATGATCTAACTAGAGGGCCCTCAGTAGAGCGCACACCTACACCACACAAAAAAAGTCCCCTGGATCCGGATTCGGATCTGCGGCAAAATCTGAAATCAACTGTTCCTTGGCCAATAAGTAATATAACCACCAAGTTTTGTCAAATGGTACATAACTTTTTGTGTTATCATGCTAACAGACAAACAAACGGGGCGGAATACATAACCTCCTCCCATCTTGGATGGTGGAGGTAATCATGTCAGTGAGGGTCTCAGTGAGGGTGATCAGTGAGTGACGAGAGGCTGGTGGTCGTACAGTTCTCCAGGCGGCGGAGGCTCTTCTTGCCCTTGGCACGGGGTGTTAGGTCAGAGTTGCGGGTGGCCTTGCTGATGTAGAACTGCTTCTTCTTGGCAGGAGACACGCGCTTGGCCGGGGAGCTGGGCAGAGAGGAGCACCGGCGCTCCTCTATCAGGCTGGAGGGGTGGGGGGGGGGGGCACGAGGAGGAATCAGCACACATCACCTCCTTAATGGACTATTTTCCACCTCTGTATACAGTATAAGTCCCTGGATAAGTCCCTCTGGAACTCTGATTGTACCAATTCATTTATGTTCAAATCATGTATCAAAACTCACCCGTTCAGAACTGCTTTTAATGTGTAATTAGTGTTGTGAATTACGTTTGTAACCTGTTGTTTCCTCTTAAAATGATTTATGTATCTAGGTATGTACCAAATGTATATATATGTATATAATACCACATTTTTATAATGTAAAGTGTCTGAGTCTCTTGTAAAGTGCTCTATAAAATAAATGTATAATGTATAATAATTATAATATTTTTATGATTATGATTATTATTATTAAGTATTTTACATTGTTCACACAATTCTAGATAAGTACACTTTTCAAGTACCTCATACAAAATACACTAGGACCACACTTTCTTGAAAAATTACCAAATAGCTTATTACAGGACTCAACTATTACTATTTTGATAGTTTGAGCAGAGGTGTCTGTCTACAGTGACTAACAGTCAATATCTCCCAACTCAAGTAGTACTTCAGTGAAAAGTAGTTTAAATACTTTCCACTACTGTGCACAGACCATGTGTATTCTGTGGGTAGGGCTCTGACTGCAGCATATTTTCCAAGGTTATGATCACCAGATCTTCTGTGAAAGTGGGTCAGTGGGTCTCAGATTTAAGCCACGCCTTCATCTGAGACCACCATCCTCCCCGGCCTGTGATTGGCTAGTGGGTTGTGTTAAGGCCATATTTAGCTGTTGCCCTTCAAAACCTGAAAAAATGATTTGTTTCGATTGTTTTGTTTTTTTTCTGGTGGTTTTAACATGACATTCAATAATATCATTGGTTTTAACTTAATCAATTGTACACCAGTTTTCAATTTTGAACCATGGTGAAACAACATAAATACATAAAGTTGTAAACTAGTAAGCTGCTAACCGGTGCAACCCAACCGTTTTGGAAACACAAACACAAACATACAGCAAGCCACTTAGTACACTTGATACCGGACAATAAATATATATTATATCCTGAGCAGAAAACGTATTGCACCAAAAAATTATTAATAAAATAGCACAATAAAATAAATACAATGCTCTTTAAATCGATAATAGTGTGTGCTAATGCTAACTGAGCAGCAATACTTGCTTTGACTCACATGAAATCCTGTTCTTCATGGTGATCACTGGACAAAACGACCATTTTTCGCATATGCACAAAACACAAACGTCTTTGAATTCAGCGCAAAAAAATAAAATACAACTCTTGGAAGATAAATGAGACTAAGAGGTAAATAGAGCGGTTAGCTTGTCTGTGTTGGTCTGGTCACAAACAAAAAGGTCTCACCGCCCACACAAGTGACAGAGAAGCGCCACTAGAGGGCGCCGCACGCACGTAAGAGATACTAGATTTACTGTAATAGCGTTTAAAAATACATACAAATAAGCAAATAAAGAAATAATTAAAAACAATTAATAGTTTAGTAAAATGTTTGTAATTTAGTATAAATATATATATATATATATATATATATATATATATATACAGGTTTATACACACACACACACACACACACACTCACACACACACACACACACACACACACACACACACACACACAAACATCATGATGAAATCATGTCTATAGAAAATAATAAGACTGCAAAATGCCTGCAAAATAATGCTTTATTTCATGCTCAATAGATTCATTCAGTGTTATTTTCTTTCCATCCCCTACGATCACGTTTTGGCTGGTGTTTGTGTGTATGTTACCAAGCAGCACATTTAATAGGTCTGTCTGGGCCAATAATAGACCGATTTTTCTAGGCCGCAGTGCTAAAGCGCTTTCTCTACCTTCACAATATATGGGCATTTAATTTTACGGGATTTTTACGTGAATACAAAATAGTTTTGTATTCACATCTAAGTTTGTGTCAGAAGATGGTTTGGCAAAAATCAAGGGATATTGTCCAGGTATGTTCATGCGGAGATGAGGCCGGAGAAGGAGAGAGGTCGGTGGCATGTTTTTTCTCGGAGAAGTGATGAATGAGAGAAAGAAGAAGAAGGCGGTCAGCCGGACAGACTCTGTGTTCTCAACCACCTGTGAGATATCGGGGAATGTGATGAGGATTTGCGTCAACCTCATGCCCGCCCTGGCACTGTCCAAGGAGCCCCTGGACTCCACAGAAGAGGAGAATTGCAGCCGCGGTGTTTCCCCTAAAGACGAGCGACCCACCCCGACCGCCACTGACGAGGATAGCAAACCTGTCGAAGAAGATAAACCAAGATATCGGCCAGGCGGTGTTACGCGTAGAGTTGTTACTTTTAAGGGAGCCACAAGAGTCCACCTAAACCCAGTGTTTGTACTTCCCCCGATAGCACAACCCAACAGCCTCCTTGGGAGGCGCCCTCTTTACGATGACCATCCAAAGACTGTGGTATCTGCTGCACCACCTCTCCGGAGTGGGGTAGCCATATCTAGCCAGAGTGGGGTATATAACCAGAGTGGGGTATCTAGCCAGAGTGGGGTATATAACCAATGTGGGGTCTCTAGCCAGAGTGGGGTGTATAACCAGAGTGGGGTATATAACCAGAGTGGGGTATATAACCAATGTGGGGTCTCTAGCCAGAGTGGGGTGTATAACCAGAGTGGGGTATATAACCAGAGTGGAGTATATAACCAGAGTGGGGTATATAACCAGAGTGGGGTATATAACCAATGTGGGGTCTCTAGCCAGAGTGGGGTGTATAACCAGAGTGGGGTATATAACCAATGTGGGGTCTCTAGCCAGAGTGGGGTGTCTAACCAGAGTGGGGTATCTAGCCAGGATAGGGTATATAACCTGAGTTGGGTCTCTAGCCAGAGTGGGGTATATAACCAGATTGGGGTATCTAGCCAGAGTGAGGTATATAAACAGAGTGGGGTATCTAGCCAGGGTAGGTTATCTAGCCAGAGTGTGATATCTAACCAGGCTTGGGTATCTAGCCAGAGTGAGGTATATAAACAGAGTGGGGTATCTAGCCAGGGTAGGTTATCTAGCCAGGGTGAGGTGTCTAACCAGGGTGGGATATCTAGCCAGGGTGCGGCGTCTAGCCAGGGTGGGGTACCTAGCCAGGGTGAGGTGTCTAACCAGGGTGGGATATCTAGCCAGGGTGGGGTATCTAGCCAGGGTGCGGCGTCTAGCCAGGGTGGGGTACCTAGCCAGGGTGCGGCGTCTAGCCAGGGTGGGATATCTAGCCAGGGTGGGGTATCTAGCCAGGGTGCGGCGTCTAGCCAGGGTGGGGTACCTAGCAAGGGTGAGGTGTCTAACCAGGGTGGGATATCTAGCCAGGGTGCGGCGTCTAGCCAGGGTGGGGTACCTAGCCAGGGTGAGGTGTCTAACCAGGGTGGGATATCTAGCCAGGGTGGGGTATCTAGCCAGGGTGCGGCATCTAGCCAGGGTGGGGTACCTAGCAAGGGTGAGGTGTCTAACCAGGGTGGGATATCTAGTCAGGGTGCGGCGTCTAGCCAGGGTGGGGTACCTAGCCAGGGTGAGGTGTCTAACCAGGGTGGGATATCTAGCCAGTGTGGGGTATCTAGCCAGGGTGCAGCGTCTAGCCAGGGTGGGGTACCTAGCCAGGGTGAGGTGTCTAACCAGGGTGGGATATCTAGCCAGGGTGGGGTACCTAGCCAGGGTGAGGTGTCTAACCAGGGTGGGGTACCTAGCCAGGGTAGCATGTCTTGTCAGGGGAGGGTATATGACCAGTGTGGGGTATATAACCAGGGTAACATATCTGTCCAGAGTGGGCTATACAACCAGGGTGGAGTATATAATCAGGGTGGGGTATCTAGCCAGAGTGGGGTATCTAGCCAGGATGTAGTTATTAACCAGAAGGAGACATTACAGGAGGAGACCCCTACACCACCAGACTCCACCATCTGGGCCGACAGAATTCTGCAATCTGAATGTGTAAGAAATCGATACTTCCATATTTTAATCAATATTTTACAGTTACAACGCATACAAGGTATACATTTAGAAATGTGCAATATATTTTCTGCATAGGCATGATCAGAATACACATTTCCTGTATTTTTCAATCCTGGAAGGATTTATGAAGGCGCAGTTTTAGAATCAGACAACACCCTGTTTCTCTGCATTTAACACCTCCTAGTATTAGGAGCAGTGGGCAGCTGTTATATACTATATATATATAGTATATACAGCAGTATAGAGGACTGGTGCTAGCTCAAGGGCACCTCAGCAGTGCTCAGGTGTTTCGGGGACTTGAACCAGCAACCTTCCAGTTCCCAAGTCAAGTCCCATCAGACTGAGCTATCCTGCTGCTCACAAATGGTCATCCGATATAAAATAGGAAACTTTATCTGTTACTTTGTGCAAATGTCCATAAATGAATGCATCTACACTGAAGTTAAGTGTCGAGGGTAATCATTTTCACCAGACTATGTTGGATAAACACACGTGAGCCCACGTCACTGACGATGGACAATAGTGCTCTAATCTAATTGAAATGTCATTAAACGCTTCCTCCCTCTTCCTCCTCTACCAGCGCTACCCAGAGTTGCTCCTTCCAGAGGTCTCTCTGGCCAATCTCAGGGTGCTGCTGCACAGCGTGACCGACCGCGTGGGCAGGAAGGCCAGGCGGAGGAGAGGCGACGTGGGGCTCTCGATCGACCGGGCCCTTCTGCGGCGGCTGAGAGGGAGCAGGGCAGAGGAGGAGGAGAGGCAGGAGAGTGCAGAGTAAGACGTGATGAGGATAGCGGTTGTAGTCGCTAATGGATGGATGGATAGCTGCACTGTTGGACGGGGTTGTTGCATTATCGTGCATTAACAGGGCTGGCAGTTGCAGTCGTCTGTTGGGACTTGGCTTGGGAACCGGAGGGTCGCCGGTTCAAGTCCCCGAAACGGACCAAGTACTGGTACTTGGGAAAAAAAAAAAAGGTGCCAGTTCGCCTCCTGGGCACTGCAAGGTGCCCTTGAGCAAGGCACCAGACTGCTCCCCAGGTGCTGTATGTACAATAGCTGCCCACTGCTCCCAATACAAGGATGGGTTAAATGAGAGAGAAACAAATTTCACTGTATGTGACCAACAAAGAGGATTAAATTCGCAAGATTTAGATTTCAGATCAATAATGTTATATTATATGCTGTATTATTAGATTATATATTATATGCTGTTTGTACGGGGAAAACAAAAGCTTATAAATGACGTATGTAGAGAGTGTGGCACATGGAGAGTTTCTAACTTTTCATCCCTTTTGTCAGGAAAGAACAAGTGAAGGAGTGGAGCCAGAGGAGACCCGGGCCCGGGGTCCTGCCCCCCATCTGCCCAGGGAACAGACCTCCTGCCCTGCTGACCATGTCCACAGGGAACCCCCTCCTCACCTCCTCACCTCCTCACCTCCACGCCACAACCCCCCGCGGAAGTCCTCCACCATACCGACACAAGAAGAAACACCGCTTTTAAAGCAATATATTTTTTAATGTTTACAATGAGAGTATTCCAAATAAATATATCTATATACTGTATATGTATATATATATTGTTCCATATTCACTGCCTATATCTCTTGCTATGTGCAAATGAAGGTATCTACATTCAAGTAACGTTTTGAGCGTAATCATTTTCATCATTCAGCGGCTGATTAATTATAGAAATGAACATTGTTTGTGTCTTCAAAACACTGCCTTGTGTAGATAATATTGACCTTATTCAAATTGACGGAGAAGGATATGGATTTGAAGACAAATTGGGTCAAAGTTTCCCTTAGATTTGCCTAATTATATAACAACTCTAATATATGAGCTTTATGCTAAATAATATCGGTTGGTAAAAAACTAAAACAAAAAATACTAAAATACAAACCAATAGACTAACAAGATAAATATGTCAGATAACAGATTGATGCATAGTAAAGACAAACAAACTAATTATATGACCTAACAAATGCAGCTCCAGTGGTTACACCCTTGAATGTAATAAACATCCCTCTAATAATATATAGATTTACAGATAATTTGGGGTATTTGTTTCTTTCCCCAGACTGTGTTTGATTGATTATCAACATGATGGACATTCAGGTTGCAAAGACACATACAGAAAATATCTAGCAGTTCTAATACTACAATGACGAGAATCTGGCAGTTTATTTTTCCATATTCTGCGGTTGGAATGAACGGTTTGGAATGAACGATGTTGGCTAACATTGCATCCAGTGTTCATGGCCTGAGTAGGAACGGAAATAAAAAAGTTTGATTGTCAATCGATTTAAAACACGTTAGCAGGAGTCCACACATACATTTTACACCACCATTTCCTTTATATAAATACAGTATGCTTTGCATTGGTTTTGAATCACATGCAGCACTTGCTTCATAAATGTAACTTTCATAAATATACTGACCCAACTTTCATATATTCTTTCTCATATTGCACGTTATTTTTAGATTTCTTAGATAATACCATCCAGGTAACATGGATGGTAAGGCTACAAATAACTAACCAGGGATTCAAACCCGGGTCTCTCTTCCAACGTCAAGGCCAGGAATGCCTCTGGCCAAACCATTTTCAAAAGGGATATTTTGGTACATACTGGCGACATACTAAACAGAGAAAAGGATAAACACCCTAGAACAAAACACAAGAACCATGACATGTACATTTGTGGTATCTGGTATCAATAGTTTGGGGTGAAGGGTGAAGAACAAGGCACCGATAGCCATGACTGAGACAGTGGCAACTGAGGTATCAGTATCTCCAAGGTTTCCTATCAGCAGGAAGCTGGTAAAAAACTTGGATTCCTTCAGCCTCCCCTTGACGGTGGCCTCTAGCAGCAGTAGGCCCACTAGCCCCACAGGGCTTGGTGGTCTGGGGGTTTCGGTCTCTGCATGAGTATGTGGTTCACACCTTGCTGTCCTGTGTGGTGCTGATGCCTACTATGAAGAGTGATGCTGGGTCCTTAATGGAGCGCTCGCCGGTGCTCTTGAACGCCGTGACTAAGTTCTCCATGACTGGTTCCGCCACGCTGTCGCCGGTCCCATTGCTACTGCTCGACCCGTCGCTGGAGCCCCTGTCAAGGGGAGGGTTCTTCTGGGCCTCGTCCTCTACTGGAGGTCTGCCCGACTCCTGTGTTGGAGATCTACTACAGGACTCTTGTACTGGAGCTTGGCTGGTCTCCTCTACTGGAAGCCTGGTGGTCATCTCCATGCTGGAACCCTTTGCTCCTCCTCCATTACTTTGGCTCCCAATGGGTTTCTCGTCAGGAGACATTTTAGATTTCCCCCGCTGGGATCCGCTGTCCGGGGAACACGTGTCACACGGCAGGACCTTACCGGGCTGAGGGGGTTTGATTGGCGGGTCTTGGAGCTGGGTAGTGGGCGGGGTCGGCGTTGTCTTGACAATGACATCTGTAAGTCTGTCGTCGTCGCCTTGCTCCTTGGCAAAGTTTACGAAAACCTATGAAAAGTGAAAAATAGATGGTTGTTTACATTACATTACTAAAACAATTTTATAGATTTCACACAGTTTAGAATAGAACAGAATTAAATAGGGGCAGGATAGTGTGTAGTGGCCAATATTTTGGATTTGACCCCAACAATCTAGTTCTCCTTGAATTATTCCTTAAAGGAATAATTTACCGGTTTTCAACCAGGTTTGTACCATTACAATGTGGGAAGCAATTATCAATTATCAATTATCAATTCACTACTATTTTACCAGCATCCAGTTTTGGAAATTTCTTCGCCAGCAAAAGTCCGCCGGGTGATGCTTCGCGTCATCTGGCAGACTTTTGCCAACTCTAGGGCTGTTGTTCCAACTGTTGTTCTCTGGTCATGTAGCACCAGTTCAATAGGGTTGTTGTTTAAACTGCTGTTCTCTGGTCATGTAGCACCAGTTCTTTAGGGCTGTTGTTCTAATGGTTGTTCTCTGGTCAATAACCCTAAACTGGTCTAAATTGTTCAGTACAACGATTGGATCGGTGTTCTGTATTGACTCATCCTTAAAGCTTATCAACCTGGTTATGTTAAGGTATGCTACAAGTTGCGGATGACCGTATTATCAGTCAGACCAATCCATCAATCAACACATCCAGGAGGTTCTTCCATACCTGGTCCAGGGTGGTCTGCGAGACGGAGAAGTCAGTGATGCCCAGCTCCTCATAGTTGTTGGACATGACTTCAAAGACGCGGGCCAGGCAGCAGGCGTGGGAGGGCAGCTGGTACTGCAGCACGTTCTGGTGCCTCTCCTTGAGCTCAATAGAGGGGAACGAGCTCCGGAGGTACCCGTCCACCGGACACTCGTCCTGGGCCTGCTTGGTGTCCGCCAGCCGGAGCACAATGGTGTAACCGTCACCGAACCTGGTTTGTATAAATATGAATGAATGCATGTGCCGTTTTGGCTGAGAGTTCTCCACTTTCTGTCTTGAATGAGTTCCAAGAACCTCCCAAGAACCCCTGACCCAAACATTCAAGCCCTAACATTCTTAGAACCTCTAACCCTGGCTGCTAAGTAGGATGGCCTGCGCCATCCGTGTGTACCCCTCCGTGCGAGGGCTCAAACGTGCTCAATGGTTCAAGCAAGCGAGGGCCGACCCTGTGAGGACACCCCTAGTCCAGCTCCGCCTATTTGGGACTATGCTATGGGCTATGCTATGGGACCATGGCAGCGCATGGTGTGCTTATATATCAGTATGTTTTTATCTCACACAGATGGTCGTTTGCGTCCTTTGTCTTGTAAGACGTTGTTTGCATGGTTGGGATGGATCCACACCATCATGCCTGAAGGAAGATATAGGCCTACAACGTACTACCTCTGTGAACAATTGGTTGATTGTTATTTTCATCGTCTTTAACACCTCTCCCATAGAAGATGGGATGGAGGTCGTGTTTGCAAGATAATGGAAGTGAGCGGTGGTTGGTGGTAAGAAAACCTATGGGCCAAGGAACCTTTGATTAGATTTTGCCGCTTCTGAGAGCTCCTCTAGTTACCTCTTGTTATTACTTGCCTCTGTCCTTAATGTGTTCTTCTGTAACATAAATGTGGGTCTATGAAATTTGAACGAAGCATGTTGAAGCAGTTTATAAATAAACAAGGCTTAAAGGATCTGAACAGCTCTGGTACAGACCACAAGCTAGCCCATGTGGAGCGTATTGAAACTGACACGTCATGCGTCACAGGTTGTGTTTACCGGTTCTTGAGGTGCTGGACGGATCCGAGGCACTGGAACCTTCCATTAACCATGATGGCCATTCTGGTGCAGAGAGCCTCACACTCCTCCATACTAAACACACACACACACACACACACACACACACACACACACACACACACACACACACACACACACACACACACACACACACACACACACACACACACACACACACACACACACACACACACACACACACACACACACACACACACACACACACACACACACACACACACACACACACACACACACACACACACACACACACACACACACACTTGAAAGTTTATTAAAAGGGTGAAATCAGTTGATTGATACATCTTGAGTTTGAGTGCAATTCCATAATTTCTTTGTGCACCAATATGAATATTATATTTAGATTTATATATATCATTATATTATTATATTCATATATTACATATTTAAATCCTAAGCCGATATTTGAAGCCCAACATGGTCTCCTACCTGTGGGAGGTGAGGACGACAGCTCTGCCTTCTTTGGTGACGCTGACGATGCAGTTCCACAGAAACCGCTTAGCCTTGGGGTCCATGCCTGTGGTCGGCTCGTCCTGACAACAAAACATGTTAAAAACTAGGAAGGGGGTGTGTGTGTCCGTGTGTGGTTTATTAAGAAAAACATCTGAAATTGTCAAAATGGGAAAAATGTATTTAGCCCTTGGACAATTGTGAAAGTGTGTGGTATCACATTCTGCTACAGTCATCCTAAATAGCACTGAATGGTGAGGCTTGAGTTTCTTCTCACCAGGAAGATGACAGGCGGGGAGCCGATGAGGGAGATGGCGGTGGAGAGCTTCCTCTTGTTTCCTCCGCTGTAGCCCCCAGCTTCCCTCTCCGCATACTGGCTCAGGCCCAGCTTCCTCACCCCCCACTGGGCCACCTGGGGAACAAAGGCGTTCCGTCAGGTCTTTTTAGAGACCAGACCAGGCCAGAGACACAACCCTGTCACCAGGCGAGTCTTGTGTTCATTTATTTTTTGTTTCAGGTGAATCCGGGAAAGTCTTTTTTTCATTTTTCGAAGATAAAGTTAAGATTCCATGAATTTGGCTAATTTTGTATTAATTAATGACAAGTTATTCCAAAGTTTATTGAACGTTTATTATTGCTAACATATACCTATACATTTTCTGACATGAAGAACTAGAGAAATACTCTTGGAATTCAAAGTATATCTGATCGTTTTAGATTATTCTCTGTCATACAATCCTACAAAAAATAACCTCACCACACTAAATGTGATTCCCTAACTTCTCCAAAAGGCATAATACTTCACTTTAACCCATGACATCTTGTAGCCCTTACTATCTTACTGTTCAACTTATTTTCCAGAGACGTGACCCGACCCTGGGACCTAACCACCACCGGATTTCAGTTTGGTCATCTTTTGACGTTACCTTGGCAACTGCATCCTCTGGTACGCCGCGCAGCCGGGCGTAGAACTCTAGGTGTTCCCGACCGGTCAGCAGGTCGCTGATGGCATCAAACTGGGGACAGTAGCCCATTAGCTGGTGGACCCGCTCCATCTCCGTCAGAACACTGGACAGGACAGGACAGGACACAACTCAATAAGACACTGCAAACGGTTGTTGTGCTGTGAGCATATTGTGATAACATAGTGTTCAAGGTATCGGGTCCACCAGTTAGTATACAAGTATAAGACTTGTAAGACAAGTTTTATATATTTTTTGTGGGTTGACTCAATAAAAGGCCTTTAGACCTCCATGTTGTCCACATGGCCATTGATATGATGGCATTCCATCTGGAATAATATAAAGTACGTCAATGCTAAATCATGCTTGCTACCTCGAGATGTGAAGTACTTTCATATTGTTTATTTAAAAATGGTTTAGGTTTATATTATATTACCAAAATACCATCTTGGCTTATTTTTCCCCAATGTGGTGCCTCCACTAAAATGATCACAAATACATTTTACTTTGAAAATACATCACATGACAGAATGCATCCTTAGGGAGCAGGCGGGCTCGGTCTTCTACCTGTGCTGGTGAAGGAAAGCTTCTCCGTAGGTGATGGACGTGTCCCCGGTCAGCATGCGGAATGTAGACGTCTTGCCTGCCCCGTTGACCCCCAGCAGGCCGAAACACTGGCAGACAGCGGGGGGGGGGGGGGGGGGGGGAGTTTTGTTAAGTTATTCACCAGATACATGGCATTAAGGAGCAGGTAGGGGTCAGGACATAGATCAGCCTCCTAGCCCATTGCACTATGCTGCAATCAACAGCGTTAACGGTTGGTGTAAATAAACACACATACAAACACTATATTTAGCATCGGTCGTGCTAAACTTCTCTAATTTAAGTGGATTATTTCTTGACTTTGTATTTGTCTGATAATAACATCCTCTGCATTTAGCTTTTGTTCATTCTAATATGATAACAATGCTGCAATTTAATGTTGTATTCTTCCTCTCCCAATATCAACAGTGTTCTTGTCTTTTCCTGTTTATTCCAATATCTGCTATGTATGGAAAAGACGACAGCCACTGCAGAATACCACAAGCCTCTGAAATCTGAAACTACAACGTTGTTTCCGATTTCCGATTTATCCACTTCTCACCTCCCCACGAGGAATCCCCAAACACAGCCGGTTCACCGCTGGCTGCCTGCCGACGCTGTACACCTGAGAACAGCAACACACACTTTAATCTGTGCTACCGGTGTAGCACTCGCCATGTGAAGGCTTCAGGAGCGGTTTCCAGGGAGACCTGCTACAGGAAGAACCACAACTCCGGGAGGTAGTCGCCGTTTAAATGAACAGTGACTTGTCCACCTACATTTAAGACATGTCTAAGTATATCCCCTTAAAGTTTAAACTAAGTGTGCCTGTAATGACCACATTCATGACCGTGGTATCATTGGATAGTTACACCTTCGTCGTTTATGTGGATATTCTAATAAATCCATATGCTTGCAACTTTTCAATAAAAAAACAAAAACGTAAACACAAAATTACAGTAATAATATAAACTGGGTGCAACCGTGTGTTTGGGAAACGCTGATCCTTATAAAACACAGAAAACCACATGTTGGAGCTAATGTGTGGTTCTACCTTGCTCAGGTCAGTCATGGTGAGTATGTCTCCATGTGCTCGTCCGCTCTTCACTCTCTCCCTCTCCTTGGCCACATCCTCATCCTCGGAGCCAATAGGAAGCATGGCTGGCCCCGCCCACTTCGGCCTGAAGGAAGAGGAGATTACAGGAAGACCCTCAAGCATCACAGAAACGGATGATAGTTGAACTAGTTCAATGAATGATATGTTTGTGTGTGTGATCAATTCTTGACTTTTTTCCATTTAGTTTGACAAATTCTTGATATTTAAGTAATGATTATTTGTTTGCACATTTATTGACGTTTTTGTACTTAACCTTTTATACTGTAAATACGATTCTAGATTCATTGATTTACATAAAACATATCTAATAAACTCAGTCACAATTCCCCCCTAGCCGTTATCAAGACCAACATCATCACTAAAAGATCATCATCATCAATAACTGTAGGTCCTTCATAAGTGTACAGTTGTATAGGGGGATCACTCTACTAGTAGTGAGAGACCTGCAGCGGATGAAGAACTTGTACTGCAGTAGAATGGTGAAGAGGAAGAAGACAACGCCCTCCGCAGCCATGGCGAACAGGTTCTTCCCCACAAAGTCCCACTGCAGAGGGTCCAGCTTCTGCTTAGTACCTGGGGGAAGAAGGACATTTAGCTTGCCTATGTTTACTTTATATGGCCATTTGGTAGTGGACACGTGGACACCTACCTACCTGCTCCTAAATGACCTGTATCTGACCTGATCTCTATACCCAATCTTAACTACTTACTAACTGAATGTAAAAATGAATCTAAATGTTTTTAGCTGCTGAAGCGTAAGTGACACCGACCGCATGCATCAAAAGAAGATGTTTTTTCCGGCCAGCCGAGACCGAAGCAGTTGTTTGCAGACAAAGGTGTCAAGGGTTTTTGGTTTTGGTCACAGAACGTTCCAGTAGTTAAGACCAATGGGTCTCTATGGAGATGGGGAATAAGAAATCTGATCGTCTGATCACGCCTCATTGATTCACTGACTAAATCACACAATGTCTGCTTTGCTGCGGGGGTTTCGGCAAGCTACAAAATCTCGGAGGTGTGCAAGAACAGCCACAACAAAATAAAGTTTGGCAAGCCATGCTGTGTTTGTTCGTTTTCCCTGCACGTCTCTGAAATCATTTTGTTCTCCAGACCTCACCAAACTACTTTCCCGCAAGAAGTATACCGGCCGACGTACCGAGTCTCTGGAAGGCGTCAGCCATGGCCTGGTTCTTGGCCATGTCGATGAGTCCTCTGCCCAGGCAGAAGTGAGGGAAGATCAGGAACACCTTCTTCAGGATCCGGTTCACCTCGTTCAGATGCTATAGAAGCAGAAGAACAACGCTGGTTAGATCAAATACCCTCACGGAAAACTCTTGTGTCTCTCTTCTATATTCTCTTTTGTTTGGCTTTACTAGAATGTGATTCATGTCAGGAAATCACTACTATTTACTTTTCTAGACATTGGCCCTTTCCTTTTTAATTTCACAATCACCATGATACAGCTTTGATTACTTTTCAGTGCCAAAATACAAATCTATAAAAAAGCATCTTTACTATGCCACAACCTTTTCAAATATATGATTACACATTCCAAAAGGAGACACAACCTAACCATATTGTCTCTGCTCTTCTTGGTACCGATGCAGTGGCGTAATGAATCAGTGCCGGGCCCAAATACCAGATGGTTAAAGTGGTCCCCCGGCCAGTGAGTCAATCCTAGTTTTACTGCTGCGTTCATTTCTGCGTTTCCACCCCTTGCCGCCAGATGTCCTCGTTCTGCTTCTCTTGCCATTTCTACGACTGCCTTCCACTCGTCTGCTGCAGGCTCTAAACTGTTTGCGTACCCCGATGCAGTTGCATTACCTGCGTAACGGTAGCCAGCCAGTGGTGCTGAGCAGTCAGTAAACCTCACTCCCCTACACCTAACGAGATTATTTAGCGACAGACACTAGAGCCTGTAGGTTTTAGCCTCCTTGCTAACACATCGTCACGTCGTGTCATGCCCGAGGTTGCAAGTTCGAGCCCAGTGCATGACAAGTGCAGTAACGCAGAGCGAGTTAATTTGTACGTTGTTCAGATGTCACATTAATTTATCGTCGAGACGGCAACCAACTCAGAACTTTTAGTCTCAACTTGTAGTCTTTTCACACAGTTTATTCACTCTTATGCATTGGAGTGACTCGACTTTACTCGCGGTCGCGTGTACCTCGTCCACGAACAGCTCCAAGACAAAGGTGGCCACGCTGCCGTTGATGCCGATGAAGAGATTGATGGAGGTGAGCACCACGTAGGCCGTGCTGGGCACCGAGAACAGGAAGGATGCTGGGTACATCAGCGGGGTGATGGACCACCTGGGGAGGAGAATAGAAGATGAGTTTTTCATATCACCGTGGTTTGTGGCCATGGACTCATGGTTCCCTGATCTATGCATAATAGAGAAGGTTAACTTAATCCACGGGAAAAGTATAAAAGGATAAACAAATATGAAATATGAAGAAATATGCAACAGACAGCGTAACAGTGAATTTGAGATGAAGTGTGAGGCGTGTGTGAGGAGAGGTACAATTTTGACTGTTACGGTTTTAATAATTAGAAATATTCTACAAAAATATATATTAAAAAACAGATTGTGAAGCACTATCACGGTTAGCTGGTCGCCACGCTGAATTAGTTGTACAACAGATCAATAAAACAAGAGAGAGAGAGAGTAAGACAGGTGCACAGCGAGGTGGGATGGGTGTACAGATAGGTGAGACAGGGGAACAGACAGGTAAGATGTCGCGGTGGTTACCCGTAGAAGAGGAGCAGCAGGATGAGGGCAGGTAAGTTGGTGTCAGAGACATAGGCCTTCTGCTGGAAAGCCACAAAAATCAGGACCACCATGGTGGCAGGAACCGTGTAGTTCAACTGAAGGGAGAGGTAAAACACAGAAAACACAACAGGAGACTGTAAACTATACACCTCATCGTGAACCATGTGGTTCGTATCACAGTTTTCTTTCTACTATAAAGCCAGGAGGTTTTGGGGGAAATATCTAAAATTGGGATAAACAAAGCTAGGACAATAGGGGGAAGCATAGTGTAGTAGTAGCTAATGGTGCTCGAAGCAGAAAAGGCATTAGGTAGGATACCTAAAGTCCACTGACTACCAGTAGAGATTATGATTATGATTAATATCATCAAGTTAGACAAGACGCATTACCTTTTTGGTTGTGCATCTGAATTGACTTTGTCAGGGTCTGCAAAAATGACCAAATGGTAGTAGTAGTATTTGTATCTAAATTAGACACGACAGGAAATGAAAACCTTTGGCTGTGTAGTCAGACACCCTATCCACTACTACACCATCCTGCCTTGGATATCTTATATTCTGTCAGGAAACCAGATGCCTGGTTTGACCAGGGTTTGATACACTGTGCGACCCCAGGGTACCGACCATGTCCCAGGCGTAGTTTGCCAGCCAGTACAGGATGGGTTTGACCCCACTGACGAACTGCAGGTGCTTAGCCTTGTTGACCCGCTCCTCGATGAGGAAGAGCACGAAGCTGGCCGGCACGAAGGACATGGCGTACATCACGCAAATGGACACCAGGACGTCTACCGAGGTGGCCATCCTAGCACACACACACACACGCACACACGATTAAACCGGTGGCATTTTAGGTACAGGACAACTGTTCTCCAACCCGGCACACGTTTGGTTTATTGGAGTTCTGAAATATTAAAAGGTAAAAGCGTACATGGCCATCTCTGAGAGCTGCTCCTTGGTGAGGTTGAGGGGGTGGTTGTAGGCGGTGATGCCTGCCCTCCTCCTCTGTCTACCAGGGGGCAGGCTTGCCCTCAACAGCGCATTGTTCATCACATTCACAAAGGACACCATGGCGTGCCAGCCCTTGTTGTTGTACCACACCTGGCCACAGGTATGGATTAAGAAGAATGGGTTACAGTCTGTTCCAAGCGGCAGCCATATGTGCCTGCTTGTTAAGTCCTGGCAGCAGAGACTAGCATGTAGAGGATCACATGAAAGACCAGAAAGACCTGCCACCATTACGAGTCAACGGGAAGAAATGTGATTTGGTTCTCGTAATACTGTAATACTAATAGAAATGTTCCACAATAAATAAGCCCAAGAATCTGCAGAGTAAATCAACGAGAACTCGGTTATGACAGGTATTGTTAAAAACAGGGAAAAGCAGGGAAAACATCTCACCTTGACGTTGTTCTGACTGTTGAGTCCTTGTAGGAAGACAGGGAGACGGTGGAGCAGGCGATCCAGGGAGCTGTTCTGTACAACCGTCCAACAGCAGCACACAACGCCATTCAGGACAGATGAGATGCATACAAACAAAATGCAAACAAATACAAAAATACAAACAAATACTAAAATATGAAATACAGGACCGAAAACAAGATTCTTGAACAGGCAGACAATGATTTGCATTCACAAAAGTTGTGCCTTTTATTAAAAGGTGACACGGTATACATAGGTACCTATATATACACAATTGTATAATTAGGCATCTATGCAAATGTATAATAAATGCTATTATATATGCACAATATATCCAGTCAATATGTATTTTCTTGACGTATTCTTCCATTGTTTGCAGAAGACAACGTGTGGGGTGCTTGCTGCTGACAAAGGCTATGAACTCTGACCTGTTCGACCAGGTAGCGGGTCCTGATGGCGCTGACTGAGTCCTGGAGGCGGTGGGCCTGGTCGGGGGTCCAGGTAGCGCTGCCCCCGAGGGAGAAACCTCCGTACCTGCGACACAATGTACCATGGACCCATTCAACAATGAATTGTATTCAATGAAAATGAATCAATGAAAAGTCATTCAGCAGGCCCTTTTTTACAAAGGTGTATACACCTTTTGGGGAAGTCTGTCACTCAAATTCATAATATTTACATATATTTACATATCGGACCAATGCAAGTACCAGACTAATGATCCCAACACTTAAAAAGTGTTGGGAAAATCTGTAACTCAAATTCATAATATTTACAAATCGGACCAATGCAAGTACCAGACTTTAAATGAAAAATGGGGTTTATGTCGCTCGTATGAAGCAGTTTCCCTTAAGGAGCAGGTACGTACGCCACTAGACTATCCTGTCTGTTCAATGTATTCAATTACATGAAACAACTAGTGCAGCTATTTCCTCTATCCAGTTTGAGACTAACTTACCTGAATTCGTTCACCCACTTCTTGGTCTTGAGACTGTCAATGACATGAAAGAGAACATTGTCAGAGAATGACATGGTTAGTTGGACTACGGACTACTTGACATGCAGTATATTGGGATTGCGAGTCCAGTGCACATGGCTGCACTGTTCAGGTACCTTTTCTTGAGGATTTGTGGGTAGGTCTTGACCAGGTAGTCAGAGATGTTCCTGCTGGTCAGGTTCTGCAGGGTGTCTCCGGTGAACCGCTTCATCTTAAAAGTTAAACGTTGTGGGAAGTTGAGAGGGTGAGAAAGGACTAAGTCAGAAAGGACTAAGTCCACACACACACACACACACACACACACACACACACACACACACACACACACACACACACACACACACACACACACACACACACACACACACACACACACACACACACACACACACACACACACACACACACACACACACACACACACACACACACACACACACACACACACACACACACACACACACACATCACAGTCCTGAAAGATGAATACAGACTCTGATAGGACTTTAAAGATCCGTATTAAACTTAAACACAATAGACACACACTCTCATTCATGCTCTCTCTTCAAATAAATCCAGGACAGTTAATTTACAATTCTCTATAGGATTTAATATAACCTAACCTATATATGTCTTAATACATATTTTATCAAATGTAATGACACTGACCTGCAGTGGTGGCAGACCGCCGGCCTCTAGGGGGCAGTCTGGCAGCATCCGGCGGATCTCCTCGGTGCTGCACTGGCAGTTCGGGCTGGGCTGCCGCTCGCTCCAGTTCCCCTGCTTGAACATCAGCCAGGAGGAGTAGGGCACCTGGGGCCGCATGAAGAGGCCGCTCTTCTCTGCTATGCACTCCGACGCCCTGCGGCCAATCACATCTCAGAATGAGTAACTGCCGCAACCCAGCAGCCACTCACAGAGCAGAATGAGGGGACGCTGAAGCAACACAGCAGCCAATCACTCATCTCTGAATGGGCAATCGACATTCCAGTAACTGGTCTTACGAGCTGTTGTCCTCCGTCTCTAGACACTTGGTCCCAAAGCCGGGCTGATCCAGGAGGGCTTCTAGAAGGTTCTCGATGGCTGGGTCGCCTGGGGCATCGTTGCTAAGAAACAAAAACAAAAAAAAAACAGGAAGTGGAGATTAGAGGAAGAGATGAAAACAAAATGACTTGGTCTTAAGTACCTAAAGTTACCTGCCTGTGGCTATGTCCTGAAACTTGGTCATGCTGCACTTACATTTTTGTGCTTTTGTTCTTGCGCCAATATTGATTGTATACTTTTTTTGTTCTCAGCCTCACCTATCAAATTGTATACCTAAATGTTTGCTAAATGTATCTAATAGGTAATTGTTAAAGTGGCGTGCTCCATATGTAAACATGGTATTCATGGGAAACCAAGAGCAGACTGATTTCATACTGGGTCTGCCGTGAGCTGACGAGACACAGAGAGCCGCGAGGTGCCGTGTGTGTGTGTCACCTGAAGAAGGTGTACTGCTCTCCATACATCCAGGGCTGGAGCTTGAGCGATGGATACTTCCCAAAGGGAGGAACCACCAGGCTGAAGAGGAGGGCGATCAGCACGAACACGGCTGGCAGCACTATCTGCAATCACGATCTGGTTTCAAAACTCATGACACATTCAGTAGCCACTTCCATTCCTGTCACTTTGACCAAGTCGAGTTGCTACCACTAAGTCGGTTACACTCAGTCATAGTAGTAGTTTGGTGTACTGAAATTGAATCCACTTTCTGCCTCCCACATTCCTCTGTGAAAGAGACATCATACAACATGACTCTCTGAACAAAGTCCTGTTTTCTGAAAACATCTTGATACATGCAGCAGTTCTTTGCATTGAAGATATGATACTGCAGTTTTAGTTTTTCTTTCTATTGTGTTGTTCAATAGATACATAAAAAATAAAAGTTGTATGGTACAGTATATTATGTATATAACTGCAGTAAACATGGGCACTTGAGACCACCGATATTCTTTTATTGAGACATTAATGTGACTTTGGATGACCTGCAACAACAAAAAATGAAGGAAGATGTTCATATTGATATTGCTCATATTTTTGTCTGATGTGATCCCATCTCTAAAGTATCTGGGCCAAAATCAACTGTTCCTTGGTTCCTCTAATAGTAATAGTTTTTTAAGAGTTAATAAAGCTCCTCATAGTGGTTCACTTGCATAAGAATGCACAAGCAGTATTTTTATCATGGAGAACCATTCATTCATTCATTCATCCATTGTGCGGCTGTTCTGCTGGTCTACCTGAGCTAGGAAACCCCTGCGGCTGCGGCGGGCGTAAAGCCAGCGCTTGAGGAACAGCGCCCGGAGCTGCTGCCATGTCAGCCACCAGCCAGTCAGGGGAGCTCCGCCCTGGCTGTCCCCGCTCAGAGGGTCCGTCTCCTGGGGGTCTGGCGGGAGGACAACACCCCAAGGGACAAAACATGGAGGAGGATGGAGACATGGTGAGCGATAAACGGCTGACTATCGAATACATGGATGACTTACAGTAACTAGATCATTCTGTAATTCTAATAATAATTATTGGAAATACAGTAAGATCCAGTCTGCATGTATTATTATAATTGTTTTATAACTTTAAAAAGACAATTATCTTCTTCTATTTACAAAACAGTAACCAAACACCATAATCTGATCACAGGAACGACACCACGCCACAGACCAACCAAGCAGAAATGAGATTGAATCATAGGCTATTTAAAAATGCAATGGCAATGACCAGTAGATGGTGCTGTCTCTGTGTTTAGAATTACGGAGTTTGGTTGCACTGAAATAGGGAGGTGCCAGGGTAAACTTATCTCTAGGAAAGCATACAGGGGAGGTAGGGAGGTAGAGATAGAGAAACACTCCGGTTGTGCTAGCAGGAGGGGCCGCTATAAAGCTACCTTGCTTACGAAGCCTTTTCCTTCCTTGTAGCAGCAAGGAGTAAGGAAACACAGTCAGACACATGAACAGCCTCACCTGAAACCCTCAGTGGTGTGTGTGTGTGTGTGTGTGTGTGTGTGTGTGTGTGTGTGTGTGTGTGTGTGTGTGTGTGTGTGTGTGTGTGTGTGTGTGTGTGTGTGTGTGTGTGTGTGTGTGTGTGTGTGTGTGTGTGTGTGTGTGTGTGTGTGTGTGTGTGTGTGTGTGTGTGTGTGTGTGTGTGTGTGTGTGTACCGGTCTCTGGTTCTTCGGGCATGTCTCCCAGGGTTTGTTGGTGTCGCTGTCCAGCTGGGCGCTGCTCTACCTGGGCTCTACCAGCCTCCACCTCGGGCTCCACATCCACTCCAGTCTCCTCCGCCACCCGCAGGAAGATCTAATATATATATATATATATATATATATATAAAATATATGATTAAAACACACAGATCAATATATTAACCACATATTAACAATCAGAACAAGAGGGCACTCAGTAGAGTGCATACGTCAGGCACACCAAAAAGTCCCCTGGATCTGGATCCGTATCTGGGCCAAAATCAACTGTTCCTTGGTCCATAAGTAATCTAATTACTAAATTGTGTCCAATTTGGTACATTACTTTTTCAGTTATCTTGCTAACAGACTAACAGACAGACAGACACTAAAACATAATATCCATCCCATGGCGGAGGTACTGTAATTATAATATAATGTGACCAAACACCGATCATGTTGCCAACAAAGATAATATGACACATGCAAAAATAACATTACATATACTTAACTTATAGAGGAAACAGTACCAAACTTCACTTTCTCCTATACTTAACTTATAGAGGAAACAGTACCAAACTTCACTTTCTCCTATACTTAACTTATAGAGGAAACAGTACCAAACTTCACTTTCTCCTATACTTAACTTATAGAGGAAACAGTACCAAACTTCACTTTCTCCTATACTTAACTTATAGAGGGAACAGTACCAAACTTCACTTTCTCCTATAAACTATAGAAAGTGTGTTGGTAGATCAACTCACTAAACGTGATACATTTTTCTATTTAAATTTGTAACTGGTGTATACATTTCACATATCATATATATGATAACAATTATTTCCATGTCATCAACATGGGTTTAATTAACATAAACAACAGGGATAACAATGAGATGAGTCGCTACTATTTGTGAATAGTTAATAAAAAATAAAAAAACTTATTGTACTTTTATCTGGGCACTGGTTCTGCTCTTGAAGGCTCGTTAGGAAGGAAATGCTTTTATGAATTCTACCTATTGTTGAATGACCTTATTGTCAGTAGTTTTGAACAAAAGCGTCTAACTGATTGCTGCTAACTGATTTAATGTAATGAAATGTAACATAGGGCTAAAAGGGTGCAACCGACTGCAGTTTCAGTTTTGTATATAGCCCTTTATCACAGACATACACTAAACCACACGTGAATGAGCTTAGCAGACAGCTAAGCTCATTCGTTAGGTAATTTGTTAGCCGAGGCCACCTCAGTGAACTACAGCAAGTTAGCCGCGGTAGCCTCTGGTTAATGCTATTAGCACTGTGGTTGTTTGTATACACGGGATTAGCTCCTCAAATAACCAGACTTCCGTCTAAGACCCAGGGTTATGGGTCATTCTGCCAGATTTCACTTGGACAGGATTTCTGGTGTTATGCATACACACGCACACATACACTTTCTATATTACAGTCAGTCCAATTTGATTTGTGAACCGGTGACCTCTGACCTCCTCCAGGGTGCTGTCTGACAGGCCATAGCTGGCCAGACCCAGCTCCCCCAGCTTGTGGTCCAGCTCAGCCAGGAAGACAGCCAGCCCCCCGTCCTGGGCTGCTGCCTGGGGCAGGTTCAGCACCGCCTCCCTCCCAGACTCCTCCATCAGCCGGGCGGCAGGGATATAACGCTGAGCCAGGGCCAGCAGAGCAGCTAGGTCTGAGCGAGCGAGCGAAAGAAAGAGAAAAATTATAATATAAAATGTATTAATAGAATTAAAAAAAAAAGTTTTACCAATATTGCAGTAATCAACAATGCCTGCACACACATGCCCTACACATGTGTGTGTGTGTGTGTATATATATATATATATATATATATATATATATATATATATATATATATATATATATATACACACTACATGGTGCGAAAACAAAAAGCTGCAACAAGTAGGGCTAATAAGCCATTGATCCATGAATTAACATTAAAACATTATGGCATTCTTTCTAAAGATTAAGGTTTGGGCGCATGCTCTGCGGTCTTCATCTACATCATACATTCACAAGCAAATGGCAAAAAGTCCCCTGGAGCCAGATTCGGATCTGCGCCAAAATCAAATAAATATTTTGGACCATAAGTAATCCAACCACCAAGTTTTGTCCAATTCCATACATCATTTTTTGAGTTATCTTGCTGACAGACAAACGGGGGCGAAAACATAACCTCCTCCCCATCTTCAATGGCGGAGTAATCAATAATAATCAATGTAAATAATAAATTGTAAATAATTATTACATCCATATACATGGCTGAGAGTCGAACGCCCTCGGCAACAAGATATCTCGAACTATCAGAACTACGACACACCAGAACCAGCCGGTTGAAGGAGTGGACTCACCTGAACCGCTGTCCTCGCTGCCCAGGCCGGTGTCATCACTCAGGGAGGAGTCGCTGTCCTGGAGAGCGAGCACGCACACACACACACACACACACACACACACACACACACACACACACACACACACACACACACACACACACACACACACACACACACACACACACACACACACACACCACACACACACACACACACACACACACACACACACACACACACACACACACACACACACACACACACACACACACACACACACACACACACGCGGGGGGGGGGGGGGGGGTCACAGGGTTACCCTAGTAGATGGTAAATATTGGTCATGCAACAGATAAACAAAGTGGAAAGTTGGGAGATATAGTTATTGATGATTGTATTATTTTGGGATAACCCAATAAATACACTTTAATTTAGCTTAATTTCAGTAAGTGAGCACAGCAGGCTTGAATAATCGGATCTATTTTTCCTTTCACCAAATATCGTTTGAAACCAACGTTCGGCAATGTTTCACTGGTATCACTAAAATCTTGACACAACTTTACAAAACTATACAAATGGCTACTAGACTAAACCTTGTGCTATACCTTGGAGTGGGTGGGCAGTCTGCTACTTCTCGCACTGGAGGCGGTCTTGATGCTGCTGCTGGAGCGAGTGCTGGCGCTGACAGGGGTACTGGTCCCGGGCTCCGAGGCCACAGACCTCCGCACAACGGTCAGGTAGTACCCCGTACCCAGACGGGCCTTGAGGAAGAGCGGGGAGCCGCAGCAGCACAGCCGGCCCTGGGAGATGATGGCGATGCGGTCGCCCAGCAGGTCCGCCTCGTCCATGTAGTGGGTGGACAGGATGATGGTCCTGTCTGATGGGGTGGAGAGAGGTAGGAAGAGAGAGAGAATGTGGAGATACAGAGAGAGAAAGTAGAGGGGAGAGAGAAGAGAGAAGAGGAGAGAGAAGGTAGAAGAGGGGAGATAGAAGAGTGAAGGGAGGAGAGAAGAGAAAAGAGAGGAGAGAGAGAATGAAGAGATAAAGTAAGGAAGAGAGACATTGCCAGTGTTCGAAGTCACAAGTCTTATATGTTACATGGTATTATGTGTGTGTGTGTGTAGCTAGTGTACGGGTGTACGAGTGTACTGGTCTCTGGTTCTTAGAGGTGAATAGGCAGGGGTGTGATGTCCAAGTTAAATAACATATATTACATATTTGACCTAATAACTGACCATGGTGTTAACCCATGAATGGCCTTAATACATAACAAATCAAAATATATAAATACACCATTCTCAGTGGTCCACACCTTTGCGATATTTCAGCAGCAGGTCCCAGATGCCCCGGCGGGAGTAGGGGTCCACACCCGCCGTGGGCTCGTCCAGGATCACCACCTTAGAGTTACCCACGAACGCTATGGCAACTGACAGCTTCCTCTGCATCCCACCTGATGGAGAGGTAGAAGAGGCAGGAGAGGGGGAGAGAGAGTGAATATGTACCATCATGGATAACACAGCAGAAGTGTTGACAAGCTGCTGGATTCAAATTATAAAGCGCACACACACACACACACACACACACACACACACACACACACACACACACACACACACACACACACACACCACACACACACACACACACACACACACACACACACACACACACACACACACACACACACACACACACACACACACACACACACACACACACACACACACACACACACACACACACACACACACACACAGTACCAGAGAGGTTCTTGGTCTGCTCATGGCGTTTGTGGAGCAGGTCCACGTCCTCCAGCAGCGTGTCCATCTGCTCCCGCACCTCCTCCGCAGAGAGACCCTTCAGACGGCCATAGAACCACACATGCTCCTCTACTGTCAGACTGGTAGGGGGAGAGAGACAGACACAGGGAGAGACAGCGAGAAAGAGACAGTGAGAGAGACAGAGAGACCTATAGAGCAAAACCTATAGCCAGTTTATATTGACCATGCTGACCTATACAGTGCAGTAAAACAAATAGTAAATAAAGTCAAAGACAACAGAACAATGTAACCATCCCAGTGATAGGCTGTAGCCAGTGGACGGCCCTACGTATCAAACAGGACGTTGTGTTGTGGACAGACTCCCAGCGTCCTGCGGATGAAGTCCATGTCGCTGTGGATGTCCATCCCATTTATATACACCGTCCCCGAGGTAGGTGGGAACAGGCCCGTCAGGATGGACCTAGGAGAACCAATAGGAGAGAAGGAGGAACAGACTTGAACCAATAGGAAATGAGAGGCAGACGGAGTTCTTTCTGCTTCCCTCTAACAAAGCTTGAATTTTCTATTTAGCTAAGTATTTTAAGTTCAAAGATGCTTTAAGTATTTAACGTTTTTGGTTGTGGGGGTTTATTGTATAATGTGTGTCTGGGTCTTTGTTCGTTGAGGTATAACAACAATAAAGTTGACTTTGTATTTGTTTGAAAGTGAAACACTGTCACGGTCATTCCACCAGTGGTTATCAGGAAGGTAAAACCATGAACGCACTCTAAACACACTGTAGTCTACACGGTGAAAGTTTTCAGCCATGGCTCAGCAAGGTTCTGGTATTGACCATTTAGCTCACAATAATTAGACTTTTGTGGAAAGATTCATAGCAAATATCAATATTATCTCAGGTAAAATCAATAAGCTTGTCAGAGCTTATTGATTGACAGCTTGTCACATGTTTCATTTCAACATATAGTTTGATTAATCTAATAACAAAATAACTGGTCTGTGATGACTTAGAATACTAAACCAACAGCCTTTCCATTCTTACATGGTGGTGGTTTTCCCGGCTCCGTTGTGCCCCAGGAAGGAGGTGATCTGTCCCTCGTAGAACTTGAGGTTGAGGTGGTTGACGGCCAGCTTGGCCCCCTGCTGGTAGATCTTCACCAGGTTGTGGATGGACACGCCCAGGACCAGGTGGGTGGGCTCCTGCTCGATGCGATCTGGTTTAGGGGGTTGATGACGGCAACAAGGTTATGTTATAATTAGTCATGGTATACCAGCACTCCGGCGAACAAGACTAACCACGAAACATGGATGGAGAATGGTAAATGGACTAGCTTTTACCCAAAGTGCTTTACCATTATTGTCTCACTTTTACCCATTCATACACAGACCGAGTTGTCATCCTTGCAAAGCGCACATTAGGGTTAGGTGTCTTGCTCAGGGACCCCACGACACTTGGGTAGAAGGAGCCGGGGGATTCGAACCAGCAACCCTTCATATGCCAGACAACCCTCTCTACCTCCTGAGTGTTCTCTAACAGATTCATTTACTAATTGTCCAGCCTACCAGCTGAACAACCAACCAAACAACTTGTTAGCCAACTAGCTAGCCTACTAGCTAACCAACAAACAAAATAGCCAACTAGCTAACCAACGACCAACTAGCTCACCAACAAACCAACCAACTAACCAACTAGCGATCTAAACGTTCAACCGAATGACACAACAATCAAGCAACCAACTAACTAATAAACTAACTAGAGAACTAACCAGACAACTAGCTAACTCACCCTGGTCCTGCCCGGTGGGAGCTGGGGGAATAGGCATGCCCACCTCCATGGGTACCCCTCCCCAGTATTTCCACTGGAAGAGGAAGTTCCAGGGCTTGGGGACACCGTACTGACCTGAACACATCACACAGAAAACCCAACAAAAAACACAGTTGATATGGTTAACAGATTTACATATTTTATGTTATACATTAAGATCCATTTATAGAGTGACCAAGCAGTAAAACCTAAATCAAACGTCCACAACAGCACCCCCTATGGTCAAACAAAGACTAGTACCACTTTAGCTTGGTAAAAAATTAATTGAGCCAATCAGAAACAGTGGCTTACCCGGTTTGAGTTAAGTGTTTATAGTAAATGTAAGAGAATATATATCGGTTGTAGACAAATGAAAAGTGAGACGGTGGTGGTCTGCAGTCGTACCGGGGAACACTGCCTCGATGTACCACGTGGCTGTGGCGTAAATTACAGCGTCAGTGTACAGCATGACGATGGCGATGGTGAAGCTGTAGGTGTCTCCCTCGCTGGGACTGGCGTGGAGGTTGGACCACTGGATGCCCACGCCCTGCTCCTCGTACTGGGAAAAGTACTCGCAGCCGAACCCGAAGGCCACGGGGGACAGGAAGCTCTAGAGCGGAGACATCGGAAATGTGCACATTCAGATTTGGTTTATTTGTCACATGTTTAAGGTAGGGTAACCAGACATCCTCTTTTTCCCAGACATATACTCTTTTTGGGACCTAAAAAAAATCAAGTGGCCACGATTTCCAAATCGCCAAAAATGTCCAGGATTTGGCTTTTGCTTCCCACAGTTGCTGTAGTAACTTTAGATTACTTTGACTTGCATGCCGCCATTGGCCGGCATGTAGGCTACAACTTACATTCGGTTACATGTAAAATGTAAAGTAATACACAGAAATTGCTATCGAAGTAGTTGCACAGCAATAGCAGTAACAGTCAACAGTAAACCGCACGAGTGCACTAGCAGTGACCGTCGTGACTCACAGCCAGCACTCGGTGGGTGGTGGTGAGGTGGTCCCTCCAGGCCACACAGAGCACGTAGGGCAGGTAGAGGCTGAAGTAGAGCAGCCCGCCGCACGCCGCCGCTAGGTTGGCCCGCGAGAACAAGGTGCTGATGAGGAAACACTGCATGATGGTGGCCGTGGCGAAGGCCGTCAGGAAGAAGAAGACCACGGAGGGGTCGCTGTACGGCAGGATGTCTCCCCACTGCAGAGAGGAGAGGAGGTGGAGGGAGGGAGGAGAGTAGATAGAAGAGGGGGAGGAGGAGGAGGAGGAAGAGGAGGAGTTGAGAGAGGAGGGGGAGAAGGAGGAGGAGTGGAGAGAGGAGGGGGTGGAGTGTTGAGTGGGGAGAGGGAATAGGAGGAGGAGTGGAGAGAGGAGGGGGAGTGGGGAGTGGCGAGAGGAGGAGGAGGAGTGGAGAAAGGAGGAGAAGTGGAGAGAGGAGGGGGATGAGGAGGAGGAGTGCAGAAGGGAGGAGGAGGAGTCAAGAGAGGAGGGGAAGGAGGAGGAGAAGTCAAGAGTGGTGAGAGGAGGAGGAAGTGGAAGGGTTGAAAAGAGAGTGGAAAAGTAAAATGTATTATCATTGGGAGCATATAAAGGCCTGCCAGTGAGCATGATATGTATGCATGCAGATGTGTGTGTGTGCGCGTGTGTGTGCGGCGTGTATGTACCTATGCCCATGTGTGTGTGTGTGCGTGTGTGTATATATATGTCTACATCCACCTCCTTGCCTTGAGCAGGGTGATGAGCAGCAGGGCGGAGACCAGGAAGGGCACCACACTGCTGATGAACCAGCTGAGCCACAGCGTGCCGGTGCTCAGGCCCATGATTCTCATGGTCTCCTTGAGGCGAGCCTCCTTCTCGTACACCACCCCCTTGATGATCATGGCCACCGAGTAGATCCACGCCAGCGTCATGAAGAGAGGCAGCGAGCGGTTCAGCACACGCAGGAAGCTGAGGGGGCCGGAAGGAGGAAGGGAGAGGGAGGGAGGGAGAGAGGAGAGAGAGAGAGAGACACGTGAAGGAATGAAGGACGGGAGGAGGAATGGAGGAGAAACAGGATATGGAGGAAGAGAGACAGGAAGGAAGGAAGGCAGGGTGGAGGAAGGGAGGAGGAATGGAGGACAAACAGGAAGGATGCAAGACATAAAGGAAGGATGAGAAACAGGATGGAAGGAAGGGATTGAAGTAAGGAGGAGAGACAGGAAGAAAGAAAGACCGGAAAAGAGGGGAGATAGGAAGGAAGAAAAGAAGACATCAAATAAGGAAGGACGGATGAGAGACAGGAAGGAAGGAGGAGAGAGAAGGAGAGAGACAGGAAGAAAGGAGGAGAGACAGGAAGGTAGTGCGACAGGAGGAAGGAAGAGAGACAAGAGGAAGGAAGGAAGAGACAAGAAGGAAGGCATGAAGGAAAATAGAGATAGTTACAATCAAGGAGGTTTTTCCAGTACAAAAAACCCTATCCCAGCACTTTCATCAAACCAACAACCTTCTGATGGCAACCATGTTCTCCATCCTCTGAGCTGCTGATGTGCTTCTGAAGCAAACTCCCAGTCTAAACCACAGTAGGATAGTAGAGTAGCTAGGGCTGTTTGACTCCCAGTCAAAAAGGTTCGAACCCAGATGTCCGTCGTCCGTAATGAGCTAGGCTCATTAATGACATGTATCCAATGCAAAGCGGAATTTATAGTCACTGTGATGCCTGTTCGTGAAGTATGCAGACAGTCTGCGCACACAGCCATGGTGTTTATAGTTGCCACTTTGCTATAACGCAGTAAGTTTGTATACTCAAAACGTCAACATTACAATTTTTGGGAGCGTCAGAATTTCAATTTTGGAGAGTGTCAAAATTGCTTTGCCAGGTAATCGCCGTATGAATCATGATGACGTCTTTTTTTAAAGTCTCTTTAGATAAGAGTGAGTCCTGAATGGGAACACTCACACGTCGTCCACGTAGCAGGGGTAGGGCATCTGCTGGACGTAGATACCGGTGGTCTGCTCCACCCCACTCAGCACCCGGGCCAGGGCGCGCTCCACCAGGTCCTGCACGTACACAAAGCCCCCCCAGATGTAGCGCATGTCGTTGAACGGGTCCGCCGCCGGACCCGGGTCCCAGAATCTGGAATACGCAATCAATTTAATTCATTACTTATCAAATGTGTTAATTACTTGCCTCATTGATTAATTGGTGTCCTTTCAGATCATGCATTTTAATATTACACATTTTAATATTAGCTTACAGAATGTAACCTCCCTCAACTCCATTGCGAGATGAATCGGGGCAGGATAGTGGCGTTTGTGTGTTTGACTCCCAGTGGAAAAGATCTGGGTTCGAACCCCAATGTCAACAGTCTGTGGGCATACTTGAATGAATGCCCGAACCCCCTACTTGCTCCTCAATGACAACCATTCGCTGGAAGTTGCTTTGGATAAAAGCATCTGCTAAATGACAAAATAGTACTAATGACGCCTCCAAAATTCAAACACAAAGTATTACTACTATTATGTAACCCCTATTACTCATAGGATCCAGGTTTGTGGTCTCGGTCCGAACCAGAACTTGTTTCTTAAGTGTACCTGTCCTTGATCTTGTTGGTGCGGGTGACGTCGTCGATATCCATGCGGATCTTGTATGTGATGTGTGGCGGCAGGCTGTCATTGGAGGAGGAGTTAGGCATCAGGAAGACCACGCCAGCCCAGAACTGCCTGTCCTCGATTAGCTCCAGGGCCCTGTCAATCATCTTGCCCTCCGTCTCTGCCCCCTCCAGTTTGTCGAGTGAGAAACACTGGAAGAAGCAGGTGAGCAGATAAGACCATTTCAGTGTTTCAGTTGAGTTGTTATCCCGAACAACATACATTGTTCAGGAGAATCATGAAATGTTGAATACTATGGCACCTCCACTGGACAACTGAATAATAATAAAACTGAACTGGAAAACATATCTGTGTCCTGTTTCTCAATGTTTGCGTTTGTCTGTGGTTACCGTGTGTAGTATTTAGGAGTCTGTGTATAAAAGTGTTTTACAAAAGCAAAACAACTTTTTTTAACCATCCCTAACCCTGATAAGTAATGGCTTTTAAACTATTTTAAGGAAAAACAGGAATATATCCAAGAGGAAACCTGGGTGACTTGGGCCAGTGTGGTGAGTGTGTGGTTGAAGTCGTTGTACACGTCCTGCCAGGTAGGGGGCGCCCCGGGGGCCCGGGGGACGTTAGCCGGCCGCGTGGACAGGAAGCTGGCGATGCGTGACGCGGTCCAGCCTGTTTTCTCCAGATTCAGGTTCACCAGCACGGCCATGTAAGGTCGCTTTAGTAGATTCTGATCAGGCACAGACACAGACACAGAAAGGTGCAATACTATTACATGGATAAAACCAACCAACAAACAAAACACAACAAACAGGCAATGAATTACACTTAGTTACATCAAAACAACTGAGCAGATACACATTTAATCACTTAAACGATAAATTATGTTTGCTTTAGCTTTTCTCTTGCTTTAGAAGTGCCTAGTGTAGTAGGATGGAGGATACAGGTACATTAAGGTATAGATGTACAAATTGGTCTGGATTCCAGAAACAGGATTTACTATTTAGTCATTCCGTAGATGCTTTCATCCAAATGCACAATTTGCTGCAGTAGCCATCTTTGTCCAGAATGTCACTGTCCACATCCTTCAGAGAAACATTTTCCTGGAGATCTATTAGCTCGGTTTGCAGACGGGAAGATGCTCTGTGCTCTCTTGAGAATTCTTGAACATTCTTCACCAGAAATGGAGATCCAATACAGAGCAAGACTTGCTTGCACAGACTGAAATCATCAAAACGGTTTTGAACAATGACGCTGCGCTTCTGATTGCCCCTCCCCCTCCCTAATGCAACCAATGCATTAGCGTTAGACTTTCACGGAAGTAAAAACAAAAGTTCTGCAGTCTGCAATGCGTTAGTTAGAAGTTCACGTTTTATTATTATATATTATATATAGTAGTTATATATTCACGTTCATTCTCACAACACGTCATACACAAGAAAATAACCTAAATAATTACAAACTATTATAAACTAAATATAATTGACATCTTATGTGACACGGGGTCCGGTCCGGATTGATTTGCAGTTCAGTCCGGAGTTTGAGAAGCCCTGCACTACACCATCGGTAACCCCTTTTTATAAAACAATAAGGTGTAATGGATCTGTAGACCCAGTTTCAGACCTGCAGCAGTCGGACCTGCATCCCGGTCTCCATGTAGTCCCTGATGGCCGGTCCCACCTCCATCCAGGCCTCGTTCAGTTCCTGGAGGATCCCCAGGTCCTGGAAGGTCTTGTTTACCTACAGACAGGACAGGACAGACCCCATAGCTACACGTGCATACATCCAGATGTGTACATTTGGGGTGTTTAGACATAAGACTATTGCTGAGAATAACTACAATTATATCCCTTTTTATTTCTGCCAATACGTACATGCTCAAAATCAATAAATATGACGATTATGACATCACAGAAATGTTATTCATTAATCTGGGATTCAGTCTTCTGGGGGCTCAGGGGAGGCTCAGAGGGGGCTGTTCCGTTGACTTTGACCGTGAATTATAGCGCCCCCTATCGGCAAAGTGGTACTAAACTATTTGGAGACGTATAAATATGTTTGACAAATTGCAAAACATTTCACCAGTTACATGCTGAGATATGGGCATTTCTAATTAAAAATAATAAGAAGAAGAATCCTCACAAAAACACATGTACATGTGTGAATACAGATTAATGTTCTGTATATCATTTACATATATACAGCAAGTTTTGTCAGTTGAGACGACAAATGTCCACCTTATGGTGGAATAAACACACCCTCCATTTATGACGGGCCTCTCCACCAACCTCAATCGGCAAGTGTGTCCAACACGCACCCTTATAAAACTGTCCAGAAGCCCCTCCCACAGCCTGTCGTCAACAGTAACCCTTGTAATGAAAACAGCAATGGGTCGCATGGGTGGATGGGTGGGTTGGTGGATGGGTGGGTGGGTGGCGTCCTCACCTGCTTCATGACCTGCCGGACAGCAGGCGTGTCCGGCGTGTACAGTAGCTTCCCGATGAACAGTGGCTTGATGCCCCGCCACACAATACGGGACAGAGGGTTGGACTCCAGGGTCTGGATCAGACTCTTACAGAAGGGCGCTGAGGATCGCAAGGGAAGGAAGAAGGAAGGAAGGAGACCAGACAGTCAGTGGGTCGGCCTAGCTCGGCCAGCCAGGACCTAGCAGAACCCTAAACCGGGCAAGGCTGACCAAACCAACTGACACCACGAAACGACCACTGAAATAAAACTCACAGGTCACAAGATACTGCACACTACTGCTTATGATGTATAGTATATATAACATACCGTACATGCATATAAAATATTCTACAATATCATCCACAGAATCATACAAAAAGTGAGTGCATACATTTTTAGCATGGGTGGGACTGCTGGTTGGGGAATCGAACCGCTAACCCGAAAACCCCCCCGAAAAACATGGATCCTTTACTGGTGTCGTTGTCTCCATCCAGGTCCAGGTCTTCGGTGCCGTCCTTCCCCAGGAAGGACTTGATGTCGTTGTCCTCGTACCAGTTGAGGGAGGGGACACGTTCGCCTCCCCCCTCGGGGTGACCGCACACCACCCGGGAGAAGGCCTGGTAGCGCTCTCGAGGCCCCGCGGCAGAGTGGTTCTCCCCCGGGAGGAGGAGGCGCAGGTCGGAGCTGAGGTCCGTGAAGCTGGAGAGGGAGGAGAACTGGAAGGGGGGGGGGAGGGGGGGGAACCAGCAGAAGATTGCAGGGAAATGCAAAAAGAAGTTCAAGTAAAAGAGAAGAACAGGAAAAAAAAAAATCTGAGAAGAGGTGTTAGTCACACTAATAACAATAATACACACTAATGTGTGTTAGTCACCTATTAATGACTAACACACTAATACAGGGGTGGCCAACCAGTCAGAGGTTAAGAGCCAAAAATGTTACTATGTTACTGCAAAGAGCCACATCATACACACAGTCACAGATGCGCACCCACCCCCCCCCTCTCCTTCTCTCTTTTGTTCTCAGCCTTTCTCTGTGCTCCCTCACTCTCTTTCTCCCCTCTCTCTCTCTCACACAGACTAAATGAAAATCTAGAACTTTACACACACACACTCAGGATCCTCCCTCCCAAAGACACACACACCGTCACACAGACAGACACACATAGCTCTGCTCTGACAAATGTATTACACCATACACCATAATATTGACAGAAATTGAATTAAACCTCTCCTACTAGTATTCAGAGGCCAGTTATTATCAACAATGAACATTGTGTGCACTCTCACACAAACTCTCAGTAAACAAAATGTGAACAAGTTTTTTATCTTCCTATGCATATTGCTTCTTTAAATTAAATTAGTGGGACTTCTGACATTCCTTGCCTTGAACAATCCTCCTTTGGTTTTCTGGAAACAAGATTTCAACCAGGCATTGGTTTAGGCATTTTTTAACAAACTCCCCTTCATTGTATGGCTTTTTAGCTCATGCTATGTTCCAAGCAACTGGATATGATGCAAGCGTTACGGTCTCCGAGTGCTTCATTATTTTTTGGAAAAACTGTCTGCTTTTCCGCCTGACTTTTCAAGGTGTTTAACTTCTGCTTGCGAAGTTCAACACCTTTAGGGAATTCCTGGTCGATGGAGTGAGCATGGAGTGAGGTGAAATGGTGCTGAAGATTTGAAGCCTTGAAATGGGCTAATGATGTCTGGCATAGAAGGCAAAATGGCTTGCAATTGCGTTCTATAAAAAAATATGAACTCTCCCACTCTACTAAAAACATCCTATGGTCCCATTTGAACTCAGATGGTCAACTCAGATAGTGCTTACTCAACGATAGGGTTTTCACCCCTCGAAGGTGATTGGTTCACTGCATCGCAGGCATTTTTGTGATAGGCTCTTGGGCCGCATCACAATTAGACACGCTGTCATGCTCTCATACTGACACTACACACACACAGTGGCGTAGGGAAGGGCCCCCCCCCCCCCCGCAGTGGGTGCCTTGCAGTGGGGCCCCCCCCCTGGCGTTGGATGTAAGAAAAAAAATGAACATCTATATATCTTAATTTCTGATCGGGTAGTAGCACCCCACCCCCGTCAACGATCGTCACACATCGCGATATTTCCCCGCGGATTTTGCTCACGGGGGGCCACGGGATTTTGCGCTACGCCACTGCACACACACACACACAAATATAATTCGATATGAACTGAAGAGCCGCATGAAACTGGGCAAAGAGCCGCATGCGGCTCGAGAGCCGCGGGTTGGCCACCCCTGCACTAATAGGTGTTAGTCATTTGCCAGTAATTGTAGACAAATAACATTGTCTATCCACAAGAACATATACAATTTCTATATACATTCTTTCTATATATGCCATATGACTTCTGTAATATACAGTAATATAATACAGTGTGTGCAATATAAATAATTGACTGTGTATTTTGCTGTAACACTATTTGATTTACTGTAATGTCATTTGGTGTACTAAAATGCAGCAGTGTACTTTGATGGAAATATTTTTTTACAGTTTGAGTCTAAGCAGCGGTGGTGGGGTATTATGGTCTGGAAACATGTTTATCTCACATCTTCCAAAATAACTGCCAGTTCCTGAGACACAGCAGAAGCAGCCCGTCTGATAACCCTCAGATCACCAGCGTTGGCCATTAGACGCTCCATCTAAGAGGTAGAGGGACAGAGACAGAGACATAAAGAGAGAGGTTTTGTAGTATTGCAATAAAAAAAAAGTTTGTAAAATGTGTAAAAATGTAAAAATGAAAAATGTCAATACAGCAAAGCCGTATTTATCTTTGTATTAATAGCACTGGAATTCAAATCCGACTCAATTATCATTTAGCCTTGTACAACTACACATCAGCTTTTCCTACTTTCACTTTCCATAACCCCCACCCCTCCTACCAAATGTTCCCCTGGTTCTGTCTGGCCACCCCATCGGACTCCCCCCACCCTACCGTGAAGACCTTGGAGAAGTCGAGCTGGGTGAGGAAGAGGCGTTCGGCCTGCTTCAGGGTGTCGGGCTGGAGGCCACAGAGCTCCCCCTGCAGGCCAGCCATGGCAGCGTCTCCTCCCGCCACGCTCAGGAAGCGCCCCAGCAGGCTGGCGTTGCACACCAGGCTGCTCAAGGGAATGCCTGATGCAGCGACAGTTACCTGGAGAGCACAGGTGGCAGTTAGTTAGCTGGTCAGGTCATTATAGACCCCGCCCCCTTCACTCATTGTGAGTATATTCTACTTTTCACCATTCACCACCAGCACAAGAGAGTACAGTGTCCATGTCAGGAAAGGAAGAACAATGACCTAATTAGAATATTACTGGTCCCGGTTTAATGAGGTTGAATAGATTCATCTTTTTATTAAAGTCACAATTCAAATAAAATGTTAAAATACAAAATAAAATTACAATATTTTGCTTTGCTGCAATACTGGTTTTACATCACAGGCCGGCTTTTAACCGAGTCTTATACAATGAGATGTACAACCACTGCATTAGTTTACGTAAAAAGGAGTTCAGAGGTTGACCGATTACCTGCAAATTAAGGCGGGCCTTCAACAGCTGATCCACAGTAGCCAAAGACAGATTTCCATTGGTCAGGAGAAAGTTAGAGAATGTCTCATTGGCTTTCAGGTATTCTCCGACTGGAAGATCTACAGAAGACACATAGCAAGGTGCTTGAGATTTACCAAAAAATACATTCACAACTGATCACTAAAAATGCAATTGTTCACATGATCAAGTATTTTTTCCTCACAATTTAGATTTGTTTTCCTGCTGTGTAATAAAATGTTTCAAAGACAACCTAATTGTTTGTTACCATACAGTATATCTATAACTGTATATTAACCTCAGAGGTTTTGAGAGGTTTTGTTTTTGCCCCTCTTTGACTGTCTGTTTGCAACATAACTCAAAAAGTAATGTATGGAATCTGACAAAACGTGGGGGTTACATTGCTTAAAATGTGTGGTTAGATTACCAAGGAAACGTTGATTTGATTTTGCCGCAGATCCAGATCCGAATCATGATCCATTTTTTGGTGTGGCGGAGGTATGCGCTCTACGGAGTGCCCTCTAGTTTGTAAATGTAAACCAAAATGATCTTTTAGATAAATCAATCCCCTATCCTTCCATGTGGAGTGGCTCACATCACTCTGGACTCCTTTCTACTCTACTGTCCCTCGAGAAACGACCAGAGAGGAAGACAGCCCTTATCAGATTCTTCACACAAACTGCGAATTGAGGACAAGACGGAATCGCAAGCCCCATCGCATCATCAACCCCGTCGCCAATCTGTTCCTCCCTGGGCTTGCTTGGCTCAGGGTTGTGGTCGTCAGGTAACCGAATCTAGGACCAACAAGGCGGGACAGAGCGGTCCTCTGTTGCCGTGACAACAGGCCCAGCAGCAGGCTCAATGAGCTCATTGAGTGGGTCACTCTACACCACTGAAAGACATACTCCTGTTTGAGGCCCGCTCAAAACAACAATCGACGGACGCAAACAATACAGTGGGAGTCTGGTTTCCTGCAGGGAAAATTATGAGGCGAAAAATGAGGCGTGGAGTTTGTTTGTTTCTGTGTGTGTTTTGTGGTTTGCCTGTTGTGTGTCAATATAATTCTAGTCATTCAATCCCGCCATTAATCGCACGTGTGTGCGTTTGTGCTAATATAATCCTAATCCTGCAATTCAATCTCCATTCAAAATACACAAATAATTTGTTCCCAGACACATTCTTTCGTCAACTGGTCTTTCTAGTTGTAGTCCGGGAACGGCCTTACATCTGAAGATGCCCTCACATTAGTCCACCACGTCCCCATACTTAAACACTATTTAGTTACCAGCAATCATTCATCAAGACACAGTGTGGCCATTTAACCTGTGCCCTGGCTTAAATGTGATCCATATCTTCTTTGAACACAAAGGTAATTGTTCTATCTGTACACGGTTAGCTCGTAGTAACAGCCCTACCTATATCATTAATATATTTCAGTGTTCAAGCCAGTGTGGCATGTTTACCTTTGCCCTGTTTTAAGTGAGTTTCATATTCTCAATACAAAGGCTATTGTCAGCTACACGCACATTTTTAGTAACCTCTCTCACAAATAAAAAAGAAAAATATTCCATATACTTCCATTAGAATAATACTGGTACCCTGGCACCGAAATGGCAAAAACAACAATTATGTTGCTCATCAATTCTCTTCCTGTAAAGTCACATCCAACCTTCCTGGGATTTTTCCCAGAAACTGAGTTCATTTAGCGTATATTTAGAAGTTCCCCACAACCTTTAGTCCTTGCAGGGACCTTATAAAAATATGTTTGTCTGTATTGTGTCACGTGTCTGTGTGCTGGTCCTACTTGGCCAGGCTCCGGGTCTCTCTCCGAGCCTCTGGATGCTCTCCTGCAGCCCCTCGAATCCTGAGAAGCTGTGGTTCCCTCCGTAGGACAGCATGGTCTGGGCGTCGGCAAACACGCGGGACAGTCTGGGGGTGAGGGATGGAGACATAAATGGACATGCACTACATGCACGTGCATGTACCAAATGTACCCAACCATCATGTACCCAAAGACCTAACCATGATTTTTACATGATTATTTTTTATTGCTATTATTAATTATATTATATATATATATATATATATATATATATATATATATATATATATATATATATATATATATATATATATATATATATATATATATATATATAATTATTATTAATAATACTAATGATAAACACATGTGTACCCCAACATATCTCCTTACTAACACCTAAACTGTAAAAACACCAAACCAGATACTTTAGAAACGTTATAAAAAGTGTGTGAGTAACTTAATGCATGAATGTGTGTTTGTCAATGTGTGTGTATATAGATATCTATATATATATATATATATATATATATATATATATATATATATATATATATATATATATATATACGTATATATAGATATATAAACACAGTTCCACCACATTTACCAATATATACTCACATGCAACCCCATGAGTGCCTATGACTTCACACAGTACCCAGATGAGTGCCCACATGTAACCCCATGACTTCACACATGGACCCAGATGAATGCCCACATGTACCCCCATGACTTCACACAGTACCCAGATGAGTGACAAATGAACCCGTATGACTTCACACATGGACCCAGATGAGTGCCCACATGATGAACCCACATTGAGTTGTCAAAGTTGCCCACTTGTCCTGGGGTCTCCCCCGGGGTGGGGCTGTGGAAACAGGGGTTGTTGATGTTGCAGACGATGCCCTGAATCCAGGGCAGGGTGCCTGCCGAGGGGAGGGCTTTGTTTGGAAAGTGACCTGCAAGGGGAAAAACAGACAAGGGTCAAAGGTCCAAGGTCTAGGGAGGCGTGGGTTTAACCCCCGAGAGAAGGAGAGAGGGAGAGATTCAGCATCTGCATCCAACAATGAAACCACTGTTAATCTGTGATTAACGCATTCATATGAACCCTGAAGGTACAGTAGGTCATGAGCTCTACCACGGACTGGAGGGAGCTGAGGAGAACCAGTCTTTTATCAGCAGGTTGACCCGCGTCGGGACTGTTTCAAACAATTAGTGTAGGGGAGAAATCTCACAGGGAACCTCACAATCACATTTCTCCCTCTCTCTCTCTCCACAAAACATTAGCTCACGTTAAAGGGTACATTACCTAAATAGCATTACGCATTTCCACATTTCCCATGGAGCCGAATAATGACAACAATAACAATAGGCAGGAAGCGATTGAGATAAAATGCCCCAGTTGGATGCATTATTAATTAGAGGTTTGAATGTTAAGCCCAGCCCACTGTTTGTGGCACTTTGCGTCATCTTAAAAACTGGAATCTCGGTGAGGGTTAAGATCAAAGAAGGAGACAACAAACCAATTGTGCTTGGCACAACATTCTACACTATCAACAGGCTAATTATCTTTGCCGCGCAATAGTCGGCCCATTAAAAGTGTAAGAGTTAGGGAGAAGGGAGAAGTTTAGCTGAACTGATAAAACAAGGCATCAACACCACCCAGGGCTGGAGGTTTCATATCTACTGGGGCCACCCATGCGAATGCTTAGTATGCATGCATGGATGTAAGCATCCACTAAATTATGGCAGATAGCCTCATCTGTACTGATAGAAGCAGGTACTGGTTAGTTGAGAGAGAGAGGAATTGGGGAAAGCAACAACAATCCATCACTGCTATTATTGATCAAATATTACATATGAAGCCATCACAAACCAATCTCGAGTCTTGTAGGGTTAAGTATAATGATAATGCTACTTTACTATTTAGTAATTAAGCTAATGCTTTTATCTGAAGTGGCTTACATTGAATTGAGATGCATGTCATTAAGGAGCAGGTAGGGCATCTTGCTCAAGGACACAAACTGGTATATTTAGCGACAGTGGGGTTCAAACTCAGCACCTTTCGGCTGGGAGCAGAACACTACCACCACTACACTATCCTGGCCTTACATAGTCACTACATGGTGTAAGCTACTGTGTATTTTACATTTAATTCAAAGTAACTTAGTGATCAATCAAAGCTGGCAGGAGGTCGCAATGCCAAAAAGGTTTCTACAAAAAACAACTGGACAGAGAGAAGATCAGCTATCAGGACAAAAGGTTAGTGTTCATCTTTATGAACCTACATTGGTTCTGCTTGTAGGGCGGGTGGGAGTGCCGCACGGCGATGAGGATGACGAAGAGGAAGAGCGGCCAGAGGAGCTCGATGATCAGCTGGATCTGAAATGGAGAGGAACTGTTCATTACGCACGGGTGTTACACAGGTGAACATATTGATTAGGTCCCATCGGTTGTGCCTCCATCATTATTGGTAGTACGAATATAAAACATTTTGGACCTTTTGAACACCTAATTAAATAATGCAATTATTTTTATTTTCATTTTCCATGTGCTATTGTTGCGTTCCGTGGGCTGTCTAGAAACTGGAGGGTTGCCGGTTTGAATCCTTTGCGTCTTCTGACCAGACGGGATGAATAGGTGTCCTTGAGCAAGACACCTAGACACCTGCTCACCTTGTTCCTCCTGCGGTACGTGGCGTTCTTCCAGAGGAGGAGAAACACCTGTCTGGTGACTCCCATCTTTAAACAGACCACTCAAAGCTACGCTGCCATGGTCCGCTGGGAACACACACACACACACACACACACACACACACACACACACACACACACACACACACACACACACACACACACACACACACACACACACACACACACACACACACACACACACACACACACACACACACACACACACACACACACACACACACACACACACACACACACACACACACACACACACACACACACACTCATCATCATTTATAAAACTAATACGTTGTTAAATGTAGCATGTATCTTCTTTTTGGAAATGTGTTCCACTTCTTTTTTGTATTGTATTGATTAATTGCGGCTGAATTAATTAATTATTGAATGCAATATCATTTGTAATATTCTTGGAACAAGAGAGCAAATATTGATGATTATGATGACGATGATGATGCACGTATTATTATTATTATTATTATTATTAATAATAACAATATAACATTTCAAATCAAAACATACATAACAGAGAGAAAGAAAGTTAAATGTGTTGAGAGATGAAACTCAAAGAGACACTTGGTGTGGCAGTCTAGTCAGGGTTACTGTAAAGTTTAAACTGCTCGGTCGTGCTTTGACTGACACTCCGTTTCCATCCCCTTTATCCGCATTAACTGTAATTGGTTTAACTGAACGATGGGGACTTTTAGTCCTCATCGTTAATTTTGACTGGGTTGTGTCTTGGGTATAGCGTGGGTGACACCGGCGTATGTGAACTCACAGTAAACATTTGCAGAATGCAGTGGTTCGTTTCAATGAAATGGTGCGCAAGCATTGTACATACAACTCCAAACACATATTACACAAATCGACATGCTGTACTTCAAACATGTACGACAACAATCATGATTTGTTTTGGCAATTGTTGCTCTATTTGCAAATGCAAACCATAAGCCGAGCCTGCGCATCTGTAAAACAGTCCATAGTAATGACGTGCTGCGATAGCGGTGTTGTGTATAGGTTTTGTTACACCTGACGAAATCTACTTCCCTTATCCCAAAGTACTACAGTGGTTATCTGCCCCCAAATAATGACACTCATTGCCCTCTTAATTAAAAACATAATGCAAGACTAAAGCATGTCCATACTATACACACACGACTACATTAGGCCTGCAGACATTAGGCACGGTACATCACGCAGGTCACTATAGTCTGCGGTGTGAGAGAGACCGGTCGGTACATCACGCAGGTCACTATAGTCATTATGGCCATGAATGATTCACACTACTACTAACACCCGGGTTTAACACCCGGTTTCCACAGAGTATTTTTAAAGCCAAGCGTCGCAACGAGTCATGATATTTCATTCCCGGACGTAAGAGTGAAACACGAAACGAAACAACCTGGATTTGACCACACGTCTACTCGCTCATAATATAGGAATATATGATGGAATATATACACTACCTCGAGTATCGAATGTGTATCAGTATTCATACTGGAGTTTGTTGTCCCATATGCGGATCCGCAGTCTGTCATTAACGCTCACTCAATTATTTCAGTGGCGTCCGACCCGTACATGTAATCCACACAACTACCGCCTAGATGATTGGCCGAGAGTAAACTGAGGGCGGGGTTACAGAAGCCAGTACGGCATTTGATTGGCTCGTGTGCTTTCGCTGTGTTTTGGAAAAGGGACGCATGCAATTGTCGGAAGCGCAGTGTTACACAAACAGCCTAAATGGGTATGTTTACTGTGTATATAGACTGTACAATAGGGCCACAGCAGTATTTAAACATGGTCATTTTTGTAACCAGTTTAAAATCAAGCGGTTTTTAATGTTGACATAAAAATAAAACGTTGGTTGGAGACAAATAGACAAGCTTAATGATCATTTTAATAACCATCGAAAATATTCATTCTTAAAATATAACTTTACCCTCTATCAAATAAGGCAACTGCCCCAATGTCTGCACACAATGCTTAAAAACAGGCAACAAATGGCATGCACACAATGTCAAAATCTAGAAGTCAGTGATGCAAACATAATGAAATACTAAGAAAAGCAAGTATATAAGACACAGAACCCCACTGCAAAATACAGGAAGATCATGATTATGAGACATGCGCCCCCTAGCAGTACACCCAGCTGAGGCACAGTGGTAACAACAAGTCCACCCAGGAAGACCATTCCTTCCAATATACCACAGTTTAGTGCAGTGTACAAATAATACTTGATTTGCATAGCAGGTGCATCCCCTCTTTCTTTGTTAAATATCTCGATAAATATACTTTAAGTATTATCTTTAGGCCCGTTTTAAAATCTGTTATCACAATGTTCCAACTTACTGTACAAAGCTCCAAAATATATAGCGAGACAAGCCGATCATGACAACAAACATGACATGATACAAGGAAGAAATGCATTATAACCGTTCCATAATGTAAATTCAATGTACGATAATTCCAACCAGGAAGAGCTCTGTGATTGGTTCTCTGTGAAAAAGAGGCTGTTTGGCGATTGCTTCTCAGAGAAACAGAGGTTGTTCTTGTCCAGTTAACAGACGGTATGTCGAGGCTGGCATGGTCTTCAGATGAATCTGCCAAATAAGAGGTTAAGAAGGTTTAAAAGACACTAGAAGCGAAGGTTAAAATGCTGTTTATGTTTGACTCCCAGCCGAAAGGAGCAATTTTCTAATTAAATATTCACTATTTTATATACACTGTGCAGTACAATATACTACGTGTAGAGATGGAGAACAAAAAGATTAAAAAAGATAGAAACACCGTAAATAGCACTAACGTCTAGTTTTCAGTAGTCTATACATAGTAAACTTTATACAGGTTTAGTTTTTAGACAGGTGACATTTAACTCTGAGGGCACAGGGCTTCTCCCACCTCTCCGATGGCAGTGGTGAGGATGCTGATGATCTTCTCGTGGGGCGTGGCCACCACACTCTGTCCATTGATCTCGATGATGCGGTGGCCCACGCGGATGCCCCCCCGCTCTGCGATGCCCCCCCGCATCAGGCTGCAGATCTGTGGGGGGGGGGGAGGGAGGGAGGGAGGGAGAGAGGGAGAGAGGTAAATATAATGATGGTGGTGGTGGTAGTGGGTACAATGTCCAATGTTCATGGGACACACAGTTCAGTTAATCTGGGGGTCTTTTAAGCTCTTTTTAGAAAGCAGAGAAACGGAGGTCAAAAGAACGACTCTAAAGCATAAATCAATTGAAAAGTGAATATATGTAAAGACATATTTACTCACTATTCCATCCTCTACACTGAAGCCCAGTTGGTACTTCGGATCCGGTCTCTTGATGATCGCCATGGTGACCGGGGGACAGTGGACGATGCTCAGCTTGACAATGGTTTGATTTTTCAAGTCCTGAAATGGAGACGCATGATCAGAGTGGAAATGACTGGGATGAGATCACCTCCACAGGATGGAAAATAGCAGTAAAAACAGTGCCCTCTGGTGACCATTCAGGACAATACAGTCCTGTCAAAGCTTGTCCGAATAGCAAGCCCAGCATCACATAGAAGACACTTTTATATGTTCAACTTTTTAGTTATGCCTCTTTCTTGAGACCATGTAGACATAACAATCACAGCCTTTAAATTACAAATTAAAAACAAACTTGTGACTTCAATTCCTGGAAGAAGGTGTGGTAGCTCTTCCACTAGCAATTTATTTACATACTGAAATCCCTCAAACAAATGAAGAAAGAAACGGCCACACCACAGAGACAGGCGTAGAAACTTTCGATTGGTAGTCCACCATGTTCCTAACCTACTCTAATCATCTATGTTTAAATACATTTAAGAGAATGCTAACAGCTATATGTCCTGGTTCTTCTCCTCTGACTCGGATGATGTTCTAGCACAAGACACTGCAGTTGAAACCCACCACCCTTTGGCTGTTAATGTCTGAAATATCTTTAGCAGAACCTACAGCCTTGTCCCAGAGTTCCTACTCTCACTCGGATGATGTTTCTGGTGCAGGGAATCGGGGCTCGATCTGGCAACATTTCAGCGGTATTGGCTGCTATGAAAGTGGACAATCATAGTTCACGGCTCTCCTCTTACCCGGATGATGTTCTGGCAGGAGGTGATTGGCAGGCCCACCAGGCTGGTGCCGTTGACGGACATGATGCGGTCTCCGATGCTGAGGGCCCCGCTGCGCTCCGCCGGGCCCCCATGCAGCAGGTTTGCCACCACCACCGTGGGCAGGATGGAGCCCCAGCCGGACTCCACCACCGCCAGACCCAGAATCTCCCCGGGGCCCTTGGAGATCAACACCTGGAGGGGCCACAGGGACACAATACAATGGGTTTTAATGGGTTTTCAAGGCCTTTTCATTGGCTTCACACTTACTTCACATTTTGTTCCTAATAGTCAACACTTAAAATGGTTTGACAGTGTTTCCAATGTTCACACTCTCCCTCCATGTTGTAAATGTTTAACATATCTTCAAGGATTGTATTTTTCATATGCTTCCTTTAAATCTCATGCGTTTACGTTAATTCAAACATAAAAATACAATTATTTATAAATAAAATAAAGAAGAATAACTACTAAATAATTTGAGTTAATTTCAAACACATTCCTTTACATCCTCACTGAATTACTTTTGTCAAATGTATATATATATATTTATTTCGTTGCTTGCTTTATAGAGTTGTGGGTGGACAATCTCTAAATATTTATACAAAAGTAACATAATTTAACCATAAAAAACTGAAATAATACAATGGCCAGGAGACAAAAAAAAATAAAAACAGTGCTTACGTCTCGGATGTTCTGGGAGTCAGAGAAGTGTGCGAGGTCTCCGTTGTAGAGTTCCTGGGTTCCCAGGAAGTCGCTGTAGTCCCCTGGCTTCAGCTGGCTGGCCTTGATGCCGTTGGCCTGGAGGAACTGCTGGTAGGCCACGCCGAACGCCTGGCCAATGGCCTGGGCTATGGTCTGGGCCTGGGGGGGGGGGGGGGGGGGGGGGGGGGGGGAAGAGAAGTTCACTGTGTGTGGACACTATGGATGTTGGGAAGTTTCCACCTTTTTGCCCGACTTTTTAGACTTTGCGTCCCTAACCTATCGTTTAAGTTTGTGCTTTTGTATTTGACTTTGTTTTTTTTCACACTGCCTTTTTAACATTATTTGGCTTTTTCTTAAAATGTTTCACTCAGAATTGTATTATTCCAATCCTTTTTTTGTTTTACCTTTCTTCGTATTAACGTTGAATTATTTATCTTTAATATTGATTAAAGCTGCACTATAGGGACACTATATTGATATTCACATATACTGTGGAATACTGTGATATTAAATTCCCCGGATTTCATCCACCAGTGATACACGTCCTTCTCTCTTTACCAGTGAAAAGTCTTGTTTGTGAGTGCCCACTGTGGCCTACGTTTACTACAAAAACAGTCAACACATAGCGCTCCTGAAACGGGCACAGTGAGCATCAAGGGAACCCCCCCCCCCACCCCCTGCTCGGCTAATTAAGTTCCTAAAATAAGTGTTTGCTCTGCCTTTTGAGGTCCACTGGGTGCAGAAAAACTAAGATGGCAAGATTCATCTTTCCTTCAAAAGAAGCTCTCAGCGTGTGTGGTGGGGGAGGGCTGGGCTACAATGACTTTAAACTTCACTTTCACAGCACAGGCTGCTGGACTCCCATTACACAAAGTCCCCTCTACTTTGTAAAGAAAATGGATCAGCTCAGCGCTAAGCAGTGGCTATTGTTCCAGGAGAGTTTAGTTTGTACCGTTGAGAGCATTTTTGGTTCCTGGAAAAGAAAGAAGCCCACTCTGGGAAGCAGCTATTTTTTGAAAATTCAGAAAGACGATATCCAAGTTATTTTTCGATTCAACAGATCCCTATCCAAGATCAAAACACCCGAGGACCTTAGTCACCATCGGAAAACCAACAAAGGTCACCAGGTTCATAGGAGGGTAACTCACATCACCTGAGGAGAAGACCAACTAAGGTCACCAGGTTCATAGGAGGGTAACTCACATCACCTGAGGAGAAGACCAACTAAGGTCACCAGGTTCATCGGAGGGTAACTCACATCCTCAGAGGAGAATACCAACTAAGGTCACCAGGTTCATCGGAGGGTCACTCACATCCTCTGAGGAGAAGACCAACTAAGGTCACCAGGTTCATAGGAGGGTAACTCACATCCTCTGAGGAGAAGACCAACTAAGGTCACCAGGTTCATCGGAGGGTCACTCACATCCTCAGAGGAGAAGACCAACTAAGGTCACCAGGTTCATAGGAGGGTAACTCACATCCTCGGAGGAGAAGACGTGGCACACCATGGAGGACTTCTTCAGCGGCCCAGAGGAAGAGGGGGTGGAGGAAGATGAGGAGGAAGACGAGGAGGGGGAGGAAGATGGCGTTCCGTTGCCAGCGGAACCTTTAGGGCTGGGGGGCTTTCGGCGCGCCATCAGCACAACGATCTTGCTGATGTCTGCAATGTAGGAGATCATCTGGAGGGAGTGGTCCATCATGGCCTCCTGGGGATGTCAACCGACAGAGGAGTTCAACCATAGAGAAGATTTTTTAATTTGTGACCACATTTTAGTACTTTCCCGGCATCTTATTTATAATATGCACTACAGAGGAGATGGTTCATATGCTGAATCAGATGGTTAATGACTCAGCATATAAACCAGTGGTGTGTCGGCCATAACAGCCCAACAGTAGAACGTCCGATCCACAGAGAGACAGACAGACACTGATCCACAATATCAGTGAGGCGTAGACAGATCAAAGAGACCAAGACAGACTGTTGTATAACTTGTTGAGCAAGACAGTTGATATTTTACAAAGACCTCTTCCTTTATAGTCATACAATCGAATTAAAGCCACCCAATGAAAACATGCAGAGTCACAGAGCTCTGCTCTAAATGGCAGGCAGAGGAATTCAAAACAATGAATGAATTACAATTCACCTGAATGTTTTATAGTGTATGTATATATCCTGTACATACTAACATGGTCATCTGCGAGCCATCAGATGATGCGGGACGTACCTGGGTGTCAGCGTTGAGCACTTTGATCCTTTGGGTGGAGATGAAGAGATCCACCTCTACCATTGGCTGAGACTCACCCTCCGGGGCCTATAGGAAGGCACGACAAGCAGTCATGACCACGCCGAAGACATTATAAAACACCCTGAAGAAGATGTGTTGCTGTGTTACTTCTAACTGATAAGGGAACAAAGGAAAAACCTCCGAACCCAGTACCCTACAGCTGGGAATCTACAGCCCCAAAGACTAGAAGAGTCCCCTTCTCCTTAATAACCACAAAACAACAAAAGTGTTTTTGCCTCTATTACTCTTATCGCCAGAACCCCAGCTGAACAGTGTTCAGGCCATCATGACACCCAGTGTGCGTGTGCGTGTTACTGTGGTTCTGCTGACCTTGATACAGTCCACAGCCTCCTGGGCCTGGGTCATGCGGGCGTTGGTGGACAGGTTCTTGTCAGAGCGGATCTGGGTTGAGCCCAGGTACTTGGCCCCGAATATGATCCCATCGATCAGGTCCTCCGGGTCACATGGGCCTGGTACTTTAAAAAAATGAAAAAAAGGCAGGCAAACAAGGAAAACATTAACACAGGACATGAGGACTGGATTTGACACAGTTTACAAATAAAACTAATATTTGTTGTTAATCTTTTCTTACCATCTTTATAAGCAGGGCGGTAATCCTCACTCTTTAAATCAACCAAAAAGAAAACAGCAACACAAACAAATAATAAGCGTGGCAGAGTAATCGATAACTTAATAGAGAAGAAAAAATAATAATAAGTTAGTAATAACAGAAGTAATAACAGAAATACTAATCGAATTTAAGATTTACACGAAACTTCACACTCTACTGACCTAATGGGGAGTAAAAGCAAGCTTTTAAAAGGCTTTTAATACAAATAAACGTCAGTTTACGAATGCTTTCAAAACAGTTCAATCATATGCAAGAAGCGATCACCAATATTTAAAAAAGACAACAAATTCAAAACAATGAACCTTGAAAATGATAAAGGGCCAAACCATTATAAAGACGGCATCTCTGAACTGTAAACTGTGAGCAGCAGACAGCACACCCAACAACAACAACAACAAGCCTACTCACCTCCTCCTCAGCTCCAGAGGCTTCCTTCTCTTCCGTCTCTCTCTTCATCCATACCGGCTCGGAGAGCTGGTGGTCGGGCAGCGGGATGGCATAGGAGCCCTCCCTGTGTGGAAGCTGCCAATTGTTCCTGTAGTGACGCCAGAACTCCTGGGCCTCGTCCTCGCCATAGGACACTGACACCACTGCGTCCACATCCCCTCTGTAGCACGTGGGGCTGTTGTTGTGGTGGTGGTGGTGGTGGGAGGAGTGGGTAGGCGTGGCTGTGATCTCGGTACACTCCAGCAGGCCCAGCAGGTCTCTCTGATGGCTCTCCGAGAACAGGAGCCCTGTGGTCTCGGTGGCGGGGGGGGGCACGTCTGCCGGTTGGCAGGCTGCCGAGGGCCCCTGAGGTCCCGTATCAGAGGAGTGGTGGTGTGTGTGGGAGAAGGGATCGAGCTCAGAGGTGGAGGTGCTGTGGTCAGGGCCGGACTCCTCCCCCATTCTCTGGAGCCGGTTGAGGAGGGCATGGATGTGTGTGTGGTCTTCGTCTCCCGGTGTCTTATCCGGAACCTGGCCGGCCTCATGCTGGGCCACATCTTCTTCCTCACGATCAACGCCCTCCTCCCCATCAACCACCTCCTCATCTCCCCTCACACCCACTTCCTCCACCTTCTGCTGCGCACCTATCGGTGGAGTAGCCATGGAACTCACATCTGAAGGCGAAGCCAATTGAACCAGCTGACCCTCCTCAACCTCTGCTTTAACCCCCTGCTCCCCCACATAAGACTGGGAGGTGGGCTCATCGAGGTCCGCCACAGAACATGCTTCGCTTGAGGTGTCAGACCTCCAGTCCAGAGGAGGGGGCTCCATCAGGTCAAAAGAGCCAACTAGGTCCTCAACCACGGGGCTGGTAGACAGTCCGCCCGGGGTGCAGTTGTCTGATTCCATTTCGCTAACAAGCCAATGGGCACAAAGGCATCAATGTGTGCGAGTTTTGCTTGACACAGTTCTATTACGGACACCACAGAGGACTTAATTCGCTGCTTAATCTCAGCCACAGGTTTCCCAGCGGTTTCGGTGACACTGTTAAGAAACCACAACACGTAGATAACATGTAAATAGTATAGCATAGAGGCTGGGCTGCAGATATTTGGCGATAGGCATGAAGAGTGCATTGCAAGAGTGCGCACGGTGTCATCACAATGTGCTGTCAGTCTTGTCATATGACTGATAGCAGGTCGTTCGGAGAACCTTTGAGCTTTGAGGCTCAAAGATAGATATACGTGTGCAAGATCTAGACCAGAGTAAGATATAGATAGCAGTCACATGTAATCATCAACACCACCTTCAGAAGTTACCAATGCAGTCGGTTTGTTTAAACGCATCAGACTTATACAGACTATCTGGACGTATGAATTAAAACACATGGGAAAACACTTTGCTTACTCACCAATTAGCTCTTTGTTGGCCTGACTTCGTATTTTGATATACGAGTAGTCAACGATACCATATGAAAGCTGTTCGGTGTTGTATGTTTCACAGCTACCATGTTTACAGTTAAACACTTAAAGTTTAACGTCCCACATAACTAATAAGTGTTTCTCTAGTCAACAAAAACATGATTTATTCTCTCCATCCTGGCGGACACAACAGCAGTTCAAGCCGACGACGCACTGGTCTCTGGCCACGTCGACAAAATGCGCATGCGCGACCGAGGCCATTCAAGTCAAGCTCAATCGAATGTCGAAAAATAGATCATTTAGTTCATTCTCAACTTTTTTTGTTCAAGTCAATTTAGTTCATTCATTCATCATACAGTTTACAAAAAGTAATGCGACCTCCTTCATTGAATGTTTTTTATATACTGTATATAGAGTACCGCTTCAAATTAATATAGTTTGAGCTTATGGACTGATATGACACCTAAACTATAAGATTCCTGAAGGATACATACAAAATCGATTCACTATTTACAGCCTTGAAATACATAAAAATTAGTCATCAAAATTCACATGTCGATGAATTGGTAAAATTCTAGTCATGCATTGGTAAAATTACAATTCATGTGCAGATAACTGTCGACTCATATAATTATTCATAATTATTATATGATAATCAAACTATTTTCCATCCAAAAGCATCAGCAGCTCTCTCACTCTCCCTACAATATAAAGATCAGCTACAAATCCTCAATCTAAACAGTCCAAAATTCCAAGTCCAGAGGAACCGTCACTGAGGACTATAAAACAAGAAAAACTCTTATTGGCCACCGTTGCTGGCATTCATCTGGATCAAGCCAATCAGAGACGAGATGGTGCCCATTAGCCCCACCAACCAATTGGGAAATTGCCCAGCCCACAGAAACCCAGGTGGCATCCAATGAATGGCGTTTCCGAGGTCAGCCACGCTGCTGAGAATAGTGAGCACCTCCCCTCTCATCTGCCTCAGGAGCTGTGATCGACTGGAGCCGGCCTCACTGTAAACACAAAACATCATTAGTAGAGCCCTCATAAGAACAACAAACTCTGGCACAGTGCATTGGGCTACTCAACCTAAATCAAGAAATGTACTATTTATCTCACCGCCACAGAAAATGGGGCAGAGGTTATGTTTTAGCCCCTGTTTTTTGTCTGAAAATAACTAGTAAAAGGTTATATACAAAATATGACAACACTTGGTAGTTAGATTACTTATAGGCCAAGGAACAGTTGATTTGATTTTGATTAGATCGATATTACGGGGACTTTTTGTGTGGCGGAGGCATGTGCTCTACTGAGTGCCCTCAAGGATGCATAAAAGGACTGTGGGGCACTGGGGATCGAATCCAGCAGCACGCGGCTGAGAGTCCATATATGAATACAGAATATCTGAACACTGGGAAAAGCCTGGCTTATGTCGTACCTGCTGCTGCCAACTCCAGCTCTCTCACACCTCTTCAGCTTCCTCTTCAGTAGCACTAGAAGTCTGATCGACCTGGAAGAGAAAGTACATTAGACATTTCACTGGGAGGGAGACACAAACAACTGGTTTTGGACAGCTTAACCCTGAAATAACCAAGATGGAAATAAGCAGCCCAATAAACACTTAATGTAAACAATTTCCGCTTAATGTTGTGTTTCAGGTAAAAGGCCTGTTCTTGGGTCTGTAGTATTTGTAGCTTGGGGTTCTGGATGGGGTTACATTGAGTCTCTTGAAGGCCTGAGAGTATAATTGTGGTTTGTTAACTGGATTGTGTGGATTAAGGGTGACACAAACACAGCTTCACTTGACTCTGATTGAACCCTGGTCTTACCTGAGTGTTCCCAGGAGCAGGGAGGTTCCCCAGAGCATGGTACTGAGCATCCACCAGCGGTCTGACTGGGCCTTGATGAGCTTGGCATCGGCCGCCCAGGCTATGTGTTCACAGGGGTAGTACAGCTGGTCCGCGACATTGTTCAGAACCGAGATCCAACGCAAGCCCCCGTCTGCCTCCTTGTGACAGGTCACATGTTTAACTTCTTGTCGTTTAAAGTGAATAAAATATACGGTTGTTTTTTCCAAAGCCAAGAAGTGCCACGCTCTGTAGGGTTTTGGTATCTTGGTCAAGTAGGCCTACTGCAGACATTGGGGTTAGATGGAGAGTCCAACTCCCCATCTACTGCCCGACAATCTTGCTTTAATGTGAAGAATAAACCAAGCAGAGGCAAAGATAAAGGAGTTCTAATGTTCTACTGAACATAGCAGAAGTGACTGAACCAATTGAATAACTGAGTGACTAGCTGAAGCTTAGGCTGTCTGAAACTCACCTCTGGTCCGAGGCCATAGCTGCGGGAGTAGGCCAGCATGGACAGATCATCGAAGAGCCGCAACACTGTCCTGCAGTGACTGAGTTGAGCGGAGAACAGCAGCAGACTCTTGCCGAGATCCGAACACGAGGCGCTGCCAGGCGGCGTCTTCTCGGACAAGACCCCACCGACGAGCTGGGACCCATAGCAGATCGTCCTGATCTGATCGGCACAAGGACCATACACAATAAATACGGTATTGTTGCACCTGCGCTGCTTTTTAATAAAGCTGCGATAGTTGGCATATGTGTGTACGCCTACTGTTTAGTTGTGCACATCTCTGGATACAGTTAGAACATACTTCCAATTAAAACAATTAATAGTATTGCATAACGTGAATGAGCGAGCAAGGTGCAGTTAAGGTAAATTTCTCACAATTTTGTCTCTCCCTCTGTAGGATTCAAGTAAACCGACCAATGACTCTTGCATTTCTGACAGCTAGACAAGACTCCGCTTACGAAATGACAGACAAACAAACACAACGTTCCAGCTGTGTTCAGTAGGTCAACGGTCATGCAGTTAGACTCGTCTGTCACTCGTTGGATTTTGCTATAGGAAGTTGAAGTCGTCTCGACGAGACAGTAGTAGTCACACGATGATACATCGAACGTGCGTAAAGCGCCCAAAAAAACGTACGTAACGTGTCTAACAAACGTAAACAACGTACGGAGCCCCTAAAGTTATAATTTGTTTATCTTGCGCACAAGATAAACATATATGAACCTTTGGGTCTTTAGGGGTTCCGTATTTAAATAAATGGTTGATAAATTTAAATGTAAAGTGTATCTCAATCACTAGATGATTTTCCTCGCGGAGACGACACAAAACAGTCGAACTATTTTAAAGTAATGTACAACAATCCAAAGCATTTAAGTGAAATCTGTGTGGTAAGATATTTTCTTTCCAAATCATATAATAGGGACCAACAGCACAGCTGAGTCTACAAAGATGTGAGGTCGGTCAATAGGAGGCGCAATTGTGCTCCTGGTAAAATCCTGAGCGAGCGTGAATTACGAGCAAATAATACTACTGTATTTCAACCTACATGTGGGAGTCATATTTACTGTTACTCTATTAACTAGTCTGTTGTTGTTTTTTACACTATTAACTAGTCTATTCAATGGCCTTAAAGACAAAAAAACCTCCATCTTGATGCTTCGATACGGTAAGACTTTTTAAAAATTGAAATAAAGAAAGCAAAACGTATTACAAGAATGTATTTATTAAGAATACAGAAAAATATATATATATATCTTCATGATGCCATGCAATGAACAAAGCACATAGTGTATTTGTGTGTCAAAGCCGGAATACAAAACCTGTACAGTTGATATGCTCAGTTTATGGCATGTTGGGCCATGTGTGGGTATGTCTAGGGTATGTCTGGGTTGTCTTCCTCTCTATTTTTGTGTGTGGTAAAATCAAAGAACCACCCTCAGTTTAGTTTGAGTTCCGCTGTGAGGCTCCAGAACCCAGGGTCCCCAGACCCCAGATGGACATGAGTCGTAGGGGGCGGCTTCAGGCTTCAGTGGAGAGTATCATTATCATAAATATCTATGAACAGAAAACAAACAATTCAGTGTTCAGTGAAAGAGGCAGCTAGTTATATTAACTGCAGTATAATACTAAATATAATAAGGAGTATGGTATTATCCTACATTCTGCATAGAGGACTAACAAACATTAGCTAAAACCTCAGGTGCATGCATCTATTAAATGTTACCAGTCACTTCCAGTGTAGAAAATAAATAAATAAAAATAAAAATAAATAAAACTCGCCATTGAAGTGGTCAATGTCATCATAAACATCCCCCTCCCTGTAAGGAACAGCAAGAAGATGGTTAGACGGACAGACGGTCAGAACTTACTCAGAACTATCTACTCTAACAATGATCTGAGGATGAACAAATTAAAAGGATGAAGGAAACACTCACATTGCAAGGAGAAGAGATTGAGGCACGTAGCCAACTGCAAGAGAGCAAGAAAACAACCATAACACAATTACATTCATGGTAAATAGATTTCAATATGTAATTCACAATTGTACACATATTACTTTAAGATCTGCTGTAGGATACAAATATAGGATACGAATGTCCTCCTCATTTTATTTGATGAATAAAGAACACCAGAAAGCTATCCCGAGGTATCACACCAGAGAGCAAAATATCTACTGTGCAGTGGTTCTCAAACTATTTAGCTGGCGACCCCGACAATTATTTGGGCGGAGACTTGCGACCTCCTTGTCCCTCCTGACTTCTCGCAACGACTCAAAAAAGACACACACACACACACACACACACACACACACACACACACACACACACACACACACACACACACACACACACACACGTCATGTTGTGTGTGTCTCCATCAGTGGGTTTTTCTCCATCTTTGTTTGTCTAACTACTACTACTACTCCTACCAAGCACAAGCCAGCGGCCCACGTTAGCCCAGCAAGATAAATGTTGTGCTAGTTAGTTAGCGGTATCACCACCACATGTTGCGGAACATCAGGAGCACGATACCATGGTAATGCATTTCAAATGTGTGAGCCACATTTTAAAACATAACACATAACTTTATTTATCCAAGACGCTAGAACTTTGGCATACTATAATAAACCATTTGGTGGTTAAACCCTTGTGATGCATTTCAGATAAGAGGAAGAAGAAGATGCAAAATACACACTTAATATTGGCATCAACCTTTACGGAACAGTGGCACTAAGCACTTTCAAAGACAGCTGGCCACACCTGGTCATATCTATACAAAAAATGAAGTGCATTACCCATAGCCAACGAGTATCCTACCACAAAAAAAGTAGTCCCCAATATCAATACCAGCATCAGCATCTGTGCTTTGCTACTTAGCTAATAGTAGCTAGTATGAGTGTACTGCATGTGTGGGGCAGTTCAGACAAACGATACAAACTTTAACATACATTTGCCGATGTGGTTTTGGCACAGAGCCATCTTTGTGTCATTGATCTGCACAACGTCCAGGATCTCTCCCTGGGCCACGGCTAGCTCTTTCCCCTTGGGCCTCTTGATAACCCCGTTTGGGTCCACCATCACAGTGTGGAGCGCCCTCACCGGCCCTTCAAACTGGCAGAGGAGCGGCCGGTTAGAGATAGTGTGTCACTGTAACATACTGTAGATACATGTTAAAGTAAGGAGTTGAGCGACGCATTATCAAAGGTGTACTACTTATACTTATACTACTTATTCTACTACTACTACTACTACTACTACTACTACTACTACTAATAATAATAATAGTAATAATATGTTATTTGTTATTCATCAGCATTACTTAATGTTTTTCCATTCTACATTTATCAAATCTTAATGTCACTGAGCATGTCATAATCATTAAGTGAGACAGAGAGGGAAATACATGGGAGTACATTTACCTTAAACTTATTCTTCAGCTCTCGGGCCAGTTTTGAATCAAAGCTAGAACAACAACAAACACATGCTGATGATACTGAGGAGCTAGGAGTAATCTACAAATACATATTGTACACAGTAATACACCAAACTACCTTATGTTCAAGGGAGTACATTAAGCATACAATATAATTAAATAATAATAGATACCGTTCTATAGCATAGTCGCCTCCGCCATCGAAGATGGGGCAGAGGTTATGTTTTTGCCCCTATTTGTGTCACGGTTGCGGTGTGTGACAGGGGGCGTGGCCACGGCTCGGGTCTTGGCTGCGCACCTACACTCCTGTCGGCGATTGCCGCTAATGACAATCACCTCACCTGGGTGTATATATACCCTGGCTTCCCCTAACACCATCGCTAGTTCGTACTTTGTTCTCTCTCGATGCAACCGTTCCAAGCTACTTCCAGATTCCAGTTCCAAGCCCTCTACCTGGTATCCAGACTCCTCGCTTGTCCCTCACTACTCTCCTGTCTACTACCTGCCGGTACCCCTCTGATCGACTTCTTGGTATCCAGACTCCTTGCCTGTCCCCGACCGTCCTATGGACTGTTGTACCATACAATAAAGAATCACGTTATCGTTTCACTCTGTCGTTGGTCTGCGTACTGGGTCCTTACAAACACTACCCCTTGACAGTTTGTCTCTCTTTCAGTTTGTTTGTTTGTTTGTCTGATTGTCTGTCTGTTGGCACGATAACTCAAAAAGTTATGTACGGAAGTGGACAAAACTACAAAAGATTACTTTTGTACCAAGGAACAGTTGATTCGATTTTGGCGAAGATCCGGGACCCTTTGGTGTAGCTGAGGTATGCGTTCTGCTGAGTGCCCTCTAGTTAATAATATATTGTTAAGATGTTAATGTTGATGTCAATTGGACTAGATTATGTAGATATGTGACAATGGACCCTCTTCACAGATGGTTGATAGCAGGGAAAAGTAACTACCTGTCATTTTAATATTAGGCCGGTTTTATTTAGGTCTGTCGCGGCACCAATACCAATGGGTCAATTTTCTGTATATTTACTTGACTAGTGGTGTCTGTACTGGTGCACGGCCACATCTGAATCCAGAATGTGATGAGAGAGTGACAAGGACACAACAGGCAGGTGATAATAACTATAGTGTGATGATATCACTCATTGGGTAAGTCATTGATTGTATATGTATTGCGATGGCTGATACCTGAATTCAGGAGGCGCTGGGAAATCCCCTTGTACTTGAACATCATCATAGTCATCTGCAAGGAGAGAGAGAGAGAGAGAGAGAGAGAGAGAGAGAGAGAGATGAATATTCAAATGTATAACCATTTCAATTGAAAATGTCATGTAAATAAATAAAATAACATCTGTCACAGTGTGACTCACCATCATCATCATCATTTGCCATGCTGTTTGGACAGAAAACAATGTTAGTCAACAAAAACATCAGAACCTAATGTACAGTATTTCTTCTTTAACACACTCAATATAATTATACTCTAACTTAGGGTGTGTGTGTGTGTGTGTTTGTGTGAGAGATGTACTTGTAGAAGTGTGGCATTCATGTCCTCACCAGTCTGCGTGACGACGTGATGAATCCACGTCGAAGGAGAACTCTCTGGTCTGGAGGGGGTCGGGCGGCGGCGGAGGCAGGGCGGCCGTCTGCTCTGCCTGACGCTTCACCTCCTCATAGTTGACACAGTCGATGCTCACGTATCCACCTGCCACACCAGGACACAGAGATGCTTCAATAACACACACACACACACACACACACACACACACACACACACACACACACACACACACACACACACACACACACACACACACACATTCTCTACATACCAAGAAGCAAAAATGGATGGTTTTACATTTACAAAAGTCTGACGCATTTCTTTTTTATCTATTTATATATTCTTCATTACCTCCACAATCAAAGATGGACAGGAGGTTATGTTTTTGCGCCTGTTTGTCTGTTGGTTTGCTATTTTGGTGCAGATCCGAATCCGGATCCAGGATTTTTTTAAGGATTCTTTAGCATTGGGAGATAGGCAAAACATCAGCTATTGTGTAATATTTCACAAAGTTACTATCATAACTCTGAGGGTTTAGGTTAAATGGCAATTATGATTCAAGAACATTGAGGGAAATATCGGGATACAAATATGAACCCCTGCAGATCCGGATCCAGGAATTGTGTAGCCTCAGAAATAGGGCAAAGGGCCTTTTTGGTGTTGTAGAGATGTGCTGTATTGAGGGCCCTCTAGTTTATTCATATTTTCATATATTAAGGTATTTATCACAATGGCTATTCACCCTGCCTACACTAGAGGGCAGCGTCAACCCACATTCACGTCAACCCCACACCTGTAGTGCATTAGAATCAACCTGCCTATTTAAGCCTACCCCGCTCACTCATACTCTGCCAGATTGTTCCTGATGACACAGACTCTCCAGCATTTACCCAGACTGATTCCCGTTGCCGACCCTGCCTGCCCCGGACCTGCCCTCCTCGTTCCCGATCTACCGCCTGTCCCTGACTGCGCCTCTGCCTGTCCCTGCCTGGTTCCCGATCTACTGCCTGTCCCTGACTGCGCCTCTGCCTGTCCCTGCCTGGTTCCCGATCTACCGCCTGTCCCTGACTGCGCCTCTGCCTGTCCCTGCCTGGTTCCCGATCTACCGCCTGTCCCTGACTGCGCCTCTGCCTGTCCCTGCCTGGTTCCCGATCTACCGCCTGTCCTTGTCTGTCTCTGCCTGCCCCTATATGTGTGATAGTAACAATACATATCACTATCTGTCCTTGGTGTCCGTGTGCTGCATTTGGGTCCAAACCTAACCCGTGTTATTCATCTTAATATTTTACTATAAAGCATATTTTTTAAAGCAGTGGTAAAAGCACAAACATAATACACGTATTGCATAATATATTTCTCATGATGCTTGGAAGACACATGAGTGTGCATGATGACTTCTTGTAGAAAACTCCAAGAGTTCATCAGTTCAAGGTCTGTGTGGGTGTCATATCATCTTCTGCAGGGGATCTTTATTTGCATTACCTCCTCCTCCTGTGTGCCAAGTTCTGCTGGTCACACTCCACTAAAGTCCCTTTTTTGTTATTGTTATTCTTCTTTTACCAGTGAAATCGCTAAATCACTTTTCCTCCCTCATGTAACAAATAATGATGAAACTCTTATTTTGAAAAATCAACAATTTGGGTCAACTAAGTGTTTAAGTGTGTTTTCTTGCACAAATAACACGAACTGTTCACTATTGACTTGCAGTTTATTCCCAGAAATACATCAAGGCTGGCTTTCAAAATAGGCCTACCCCCCACCACCTTCTTAGTCTTCTCAGTGCCTTCACTCGCTGGATACCGTCTACCACGGTGCACTGAGATTCATCACAGACCTCAAAACCTTGACGCACCACTGCAATCTATACACTCGTGTTGGATGGTCTTCCCTGACCACGCGTAGACTAAAACATTGGCACATCCTTATATATAAGGCTATTCTTGGTGCTCTTCCCCTTTATCTAAGGATGTACATAAACAGAAAATGCACTGGATCTTATCGGCTTCGCTCCGAGAACTTTTTCCTTTTAACTGTACCAAAGGTCCGTACTGATCTGGGGAAAAGGGCGTTCAGTTACGCTGCCCCTCAAGCTTAGAACCTGCTTCAAACTGAGCTGAAACTCAGAGAGCTGGTCTCATTAAACGCACTCAAAGCAACTTTAACTGACCTTGAAGCAGGCCGCTGTGTCTGTAAATGCTTTGGCTAAACCTGGTGTATGACTGTGTTGTGATTGTGTGTTTTGTAATCGTCTGTAACTGTGCTGTTACCATTCTTGGGCCAGGACTCTCTTGAAAAAGAGATTTTTAATCTCAATGAGACCTATCCTGGTTAAATAAAGGTAAAATAAAAATAAATAAAATAAAAAACCTTGCTAATAAGTCCAAATGCGTATTTATTACTCACATTTTCCACTTAGCGAGCGGGCTAGCCACTTTCCGCTGGGGTTGTCGTTGACCCGGAGGATCTCCACCTCCTCCCCTTGGCGAACCGCTAGGTCTAGCCTCCCACCCTGCCAGTCGCACCGGACCTTGGCCGTGTGAATAACCTGCAGGGGTCCCTTCAGCTGGAGAACCCAGGGTTAATAAATAAAGTTTGAGTTACATTTTAAGCATGACATATTTACACACTTATTGATACATCACATCAGTGATGTAACGAGGCTTGTACTCTTAATATACTTTAAGCTGTGGGAGACAATACATTGTCTCCCACAGCTTAACATTAGCTTCAGGATTACACAAAACTCCCTGTTACACAAAAAGTGACATTATGTTTCACTTACCTGGTAGTTAAATAAAGACACACAACAAACAATTGTTCATACAAATTGGCAGACCCCCCCTGCATTACCCCGGTGTACCCCATAGGGGGCACACACCTCTAGTTAAAGACCACTGATCTAATCTAGTGTGAATCTAATTGTGTGATCTAAAAAGTGTGTCTGTGCCCTAGGCGAATAACCCGGTGTCAATGCCCAAGTCAACGCCACAGGATATCCTTTGGACCACCTGCCTGAAACTTCTTCCTCAACTCGTTCTCTCTTTTCTGTTGTTCTTTCTTATCCTTCTTGTCCTGCTCCAGCTCCTTCTTCTGCTTCTTGAGGGGCTTTGGTTCCGGTGGGGCCTGGATGGGCTCAGCACTGTCCCTGTGGACCACAAGGAGAGCAGACGTCAGCCTCACCACAACGTTATCTGAAGCAGTGGCCTCGGGACCCACATGTGTCATTAGTCATTAAGTCACAACCCACAAATATTTAACAATATTTTAGTAGTAAGCAATTCCTTTATGTCCTGTTAAAAACATGGAGCGAGCAAAAAGCTGCAACAAGTGGGGCTAAACTCATTTAAATATTAAAACATGAATAAACATTGAAACATTAGTTAATTCATGGGCTTCTTCTAAAGATAAAGGGTTGGCATATACCCACTGAAAATGCGCCTAAGTAATACATGGTCAAATGTTCACAAACATATTGATATGTATTAAGGTCATTTTCAGGAAAACCTAACCTGACGTGACAGATGTTTTGATATACAGAACCATCTGGGAAGTCCTTGGAAACTGTTTGGAAAAGTCTGGCACTTTCAAAAAATACTTGGCAGGTCATCTGACTTGCCAATCACCGTCTATCACAGGCTTACTTCAACCATCATCTGATCATCAGAACGGACCATATGACGTAGTAGAGCGAAAACGTCTTTTCCATCGAGAAAAACCTCTGGTGCTGTTCTTTGCTCTTCTTTCAATGAAGAAATACGATATGTGGGCCTCATCCTCAGCTAACTTTGACAGGGGTCGTAGGGAACAGAGCCATGCTTCTAGATCAGCGCTACAGCTGATTGGACGAGGTCCAGAACATTGGACCAAATTACACAATCCGGAATAAATGCTAGTCCAGAGTATTCTAGTGCATTTAAAACAGTATGGGTCTTCTGACCATATATACACAAAATAAGCTACAATCTGTTCAAAGAAATGTATCCTTCCTCATTTCAGAAATGTATCCACACTTACTCAATACTTTCATACACCTCGCTGTCATCACTTTCCTGGTAAAAAGAATGGACAAAAGAAAAGGGTTAGTCAAAGCATATGAATGTTTGTTTCAAAGCACAGCTATGAACTGATCATCTTATGGGTGGACTACATTTATAAAGTGCTTTTCTAACCAGTGTGGCCACTCAAAGCGCTTTACAAGTCAAGCCTCACACTCACTCACACACTCACCCATTCATGAACACATTCAACCACTGACAGCGGAGTCAGCCATGGAAGGGGACAGCCAGCACATTGGGAGCAGTTAGGGCAGAGGGTGTCTCAGGGACACCTCGACACTTGGCTAGGAGGGGCCAGGGAATCTAACCAGGAACCATCTGGTTGTCAGACCGCTCTACCTCCTGAGCTACTGCTGCCCCATCTTATAGTACACACCACGGTTCCTCACTCACCCTGTTGATGTTCTGTGAACTGCTGCCGTCCCACGAATCTGTGCAATAACAACACACAGGACAACGTCTAAACGTGTTGCATGTAGCTAAACATGTAGCATGTAAACCCCGTAGCATGTAAGCCTAAACATAGCAGGAATCCTGTCACGGTTACGGTGGTTGACAGGGGGCGTTGCCAGGCCGCGTGCGCTAGAGGCGCACACACACGCACCTGCCAACCATTACCGTGGCTAATTGATCTCACCTGGGGGCTATTTATACCGCGGCGTCAGTGAGAGACGCCGCTCGTTCGTACTGTGTGTAACCGGTACGCTACCAGTCCCCAGGTGACCTTCATCCCTGGTTCTGATCACCCTGCTACGGACTATCAGAGAGATAGCCCGCTCGTCTGCTGTTCCAGCCCCTCGTCGGTCCAGACGATCGACGCACCTTGACTTTCCGGTAACCCGACCCATCGCCTGTCCCAACTATCCCTACGTCTGCTACCTGTCGGCTTGACGCACCTCGACCTCCCGGTCCCAGATGCCTCGTCTGTCCTGGAGATAACTGTCGATTGTGTTCTGTGCCGTAATAAAACCCCTGTTCTCCCTGTTCCGGTCTCCGCCTGCGTTCTGGGTCCAACCTCCCCACACACTGAATGATGAGTGTGTAAGGGTGACATTTATGGAGGCTCTTGGGATCATTTGGGTCAAATAAACTCCATATAGACAAGCAGAAGTCCTGACCACACAGGGGTGTACCGTTCCCAATTAGCTTATTATGAATTTTTAAATATACTGTACTTTTTGATTGAGTCAGCATTATGTGGAGTTCAACACAATGACTGAAACAGAAGGAGATAGGTCTTACTGCTATTTTCCAAGGTGTCAATGTCATCATACATGTCTTGGGTATCTTGTATATTATTGCTGTAAAGCAAGAAGGACACACACACACACACACACACACAATAATGTTGTTTTTTAAAACTTATTTAAAGCTTTTACTTCAGATTTAGTTTTGAGAAAAACAATGAATCAGGTCTGTGTCGTTGGCAATACATGCATATATTGGTAAACATTAGCTCATGGTTATATTTAAGCACAATATATTGGTAAATGTGTAGGCTACTTATCAGGAGATTAGCTGTAGTAGCTGTATTTGTTTTAATACAGTTTAATACATGTTCACTTACTTGGACATTGTCACTTTTTGACTAAGTGGTTTCTGGGATACTCGAGGCAGACTAGGGGGTAATAATGTCCCAGGGGAAGGCAAACTTCTTCCTCCCATCGTTGGAGAACCTAGGAAATGTACGAATAACCGGCAAAGTGACTCATCTTCAAACATATGCTTGGCTGTTACATCATCATAGGTACGATCCAGAATCATTAGGAAGTAGGTAGTGTTGGTGGTAGGGATGTGGTACTGTAGTGTTGTAACAATTTTTTACAGCAATATTTTCAGATGGGCCTCCCAGTTAGGTTAGGTGTTGTTGTTAGTAAAGGTTCCACTTCTTAAACAATGCTCACAAAGTGCTTTGAGAAATTATATTGCCATGCCCAAGAAAATACTATACATACAATATGTGTGTGCGTGTGTGTGTGTGTGTGTGTGTGTATGGGTGTATGTGCGTGTATATAAAACAACATAACATGACTCTTGATCATGCCAGCTCAGCTACCATACCAACAGTACAATATAGAATATATGTAATCATATATAATACATATAGTGTACACATTCATAGTCAAGTCAAGTTTATTGTCACTTCACAGTTTACACAAGTATAAAGCAGTGGTGTGAAAATCTTATGTGCAATACCCGACGACAGACAGCAGTTATAAAAATAAGAATAAAGTTAAAAAATTAAAATAAAAAATGCAATTTATAAAATGCAATAAAATGCAATTTATAAAATGCTAAATATGGTGTACCACAGAACGTCCTTTCTTCCTGTGGCAATCAGACTCTATAATTCATCTACCTCGGGTCGTGAGAGGGACAGTGGAGACTCAGTGACCTGAGGTCAACGCACTGTTATTATTATTATAAATTTTTTGGTCAACGCACTGTAAATCCTTTCACTTTTGCACTGTAAATTCAATTTCCCTTTTCACTTTTCACATGTCACTTTTTCAGTATTCATCCGAGTTATTTATTAGTATTTTATTACTGCCAATTTGCACTGTACGTATTGTTGTGTATTGTATATACCTACGTATTACTGTAATAATACTGTAAATTGTGCAATTCATCTATCAATACATTTAGAGTTCATTTAGTTATATTTTGTTTATACTAGTTTAGTTTAGTTTAGTTTAGTTTGTTGTTATTTAGTTTTTAGTTTTTAGGTATTAGTATATTTTGTGTGCATTTATTCCCCCTGTTTCAACAGTTGCACCTTAATTTCCCTCGGGATAAATAAAGTTATCTTGAATCTTGAATCTTGAATCTTGAGTCACTTAGCAGATGCTTTTACTCAAAGTGACTTCCAAGTGAAGCTGAGAACAAGCAATGCATACACTCCAATTGTTGACCCAGTGCTGCACATCCAAGTTTCTAAAATAAAAGGGTAGCTAGAGGAATCAGTAGATCAGAATAGTGGTCCATTTTGTGTGCATATTAGTTGCATCTCAGAGATGGTTCAGTTCAACAAAGAACGTTGTAACTCTATCTAAAAAACATCAAAGCCCCAAAGCCATTTAATTCGATCACAAATAATTAAGACCTTTGGAAGAATATTCAGAATGCTTTTGTAGGAGAAGCAGCTTACCATTGATCTTCTTGAGGCCCGGTCGTACCGGCTGGTGCAGCGGGGGCAGGTGGCTCCTCAGGTAGGACTCCAGGTTGACCTGCTGGGGCCGTCTGGGCTTCACAGGCTGCCGGACCTCCGGAGGAAGAGATCTCCTCAAGGGAGTCACCTCTGCGATGTTCCCCCGGCTGGCTGGCTGCTGGTGGAGCATCAGAGCCTGAGCAGGGGGTGGTGTAGGGGCCTGCGCTGGGGCCGGCATCCCAGCGACATGGTTCAGCATTACGTTCTGCAGTAGCTCCTCCCTCAGCCTGACCCGGCCTGTGTCCAATGCCAGGGGAGTAGCCTTGCCTGTCATGGGGGAGAGCATGGGGGGTCGCTGGAACCCCACCCCCAACGGTGGCAGCTGCGGTCTGGGGGTGCTGCGTCTTCGGGGCTCCGCCATGGGCATCCTTGTCCCTCGGGGTTGGAAGGCTCCCGCTCCCACAGGTTGGGGAGTGACTATGGGCATGAGTTTGTGATTAAGGCGTTCGTTCTCCGGAATGTTGGGGGGGTCTCTGACTGGGCCCAGGTCCTGAGTCCCGGGCTGGGGTGTTTAAGAGGTCCGCTGTCCCGCCGTGTCGAGGCGTCCGTGGAGTCCGCCTGTCTGTTGAACTTGTTCAGAAGAGCTCTGACATCGCCACCTTCTGCCTGGGAACAACATGGGAGGGGACAGGGCTGAAAGCTCCGCTGCTTTATCAAGAGCAGAGGAAGTGAGCAGTGTTACAACAAAGAGCAACACAAGGCATCCCCTTTTTAATACACACCCACACACAGAGAAACACACACACACACACATCACAGCACATGTTGCAGCTATCTGTGCAATATATGAGTTTCCTGTGTTTTAACCAAGACCAGTCAAGATCAGTGACTCAGTGCACCAGTTCACCTAGAATTCAATGAGCATATTAAAATAATAAGCAATCAGTCTGCATGCTCCGACTGTATTTCATTACATAACATTACATTACAGTCATTTAGCAGACGCTTTTATCCAAAGCGACTCACAATAGTGCGTTCAACAAAGTCTCTAATAACTGAGCCAGTGCTCGGGAAAAAGTACAATAAGTTGGCAAACGATAGAACAATCTCACACTGAATCTATTTAAGAAATGACAATAAAAAGACGCATTAAACGTTGACAATCCTGTGTTCGTCCCGTCTTTCTTTCTTTCAATTTGTATTTCTTTCCATACCAGTCTCTGAAGCAGCAGTAGAGCAAATGGAGGGGAAGAGAAAGTGAAACTGTGTTCACTCTTAATTAGTGGAGAAACCCCCTGAATTTAGGAAACATTTCTTTGTTTCTTTGTTTAATATGAAAAAGGGAGGAGGTAAAAAGGAGGCGACATGAGCTCAGAAAGCGGTCAGCCATTCTTTTAACAAGTTCACAGTATCCTCAGTCGACCTGTAGGCCTCCCCGAGAAAAATACATAGCCCCCAGCTGCTCCTAAATCACATATATCTCAAAAGTCATTAGAATCGCTTTGGATTAAAAGAGTGTGCTAAACAGCTAAATAGTAGATTAGTGCGGCAGCTTAGCAATATTATGGGGACACGCTGGATAAAAGCACCACATTTGTTCTATGTGTTCTACATCACCACAGCTTTAAATGTGAGGGTGGAGCCACTTCATCAAGATGGCGGATGGCAGCCATCTGAGCCGCCATGTAAAAGCTATAAGTGCCAATATCTCGGCAAGCCACTTAGAAGGTCAATCTTGGTGTCAAAATATACATTTTCTGGGTCAGGGAATGCATTAAAGCTATTGAGAATATCATTATGTGACTATTGTTTGCCAATATTTAATAATTTGGTCCACTCGGGCCATATATCTACAACATTTTCCAAATGTTCAATTTGGCTACTTGGACGCCTCTGTAAAGACCACTGCACTGACTGAGGGCGGTATCGCATCCACTGGCACAGCCGTCTCTTCCCTCAAAGCGTCCCACCTCACTAGGACAAGACGTGCCCACCCAGTGAGTGCTCTGGCATTGGCGAAAGCTGCAGCAGGATGCCTTCTTGGACATGGTGACTGATGATGAGATGACAAAAGAAGCTTGGAGATAAGATATGATCACCAAGAGTCCAACAATCGACTACTGGGATACCATCCTCAACATGGAAATTCTGAAACTGATATTTGTGCGGGTCACCACCAACTATGCACAATGGATTCCTGTCCATATCCGGGACATGGAAAGCCTGCCCACGTCCATTCACAAGGAATTTGAAGAACATGGTCATTGGGTTGTTCCCAAAACCACAAACAGATTCTCAAGCAAACGGTAGACCAGGCTAATGAGCAGGATAATGATCTGGTGAAGGGTCCTGGGGGGGCTGTGGGACTCACTGAGAATCCCTCAGCCTTCACAAAGGGGACGATCGCAGGGCCTGAACAAGCAAGACTCCTAAAAGAGTTTGAGCAGGAGTATATTTTAGAAAAAGGCAACACCACCATGAAGAAGGAATGTCTACACAGAAGACATTCAAAGAGCAAGCTCCGGTGCACACCATCAGTGGGATGAGCAATCCGTTCCTAGATGATACCCCAGAGCTTCTAATGCTGTATTGTTATGTATTGTATATACCTACGTACTACTGTTATAATACTGTAAATTATCTTCACTTATCAATACATTTAGACTTCATTTAGAATTATTTTAACTATTTTTGTTTATAATAGTTTTATTTTAGTTAGTTGTTGTTTTGTTTTTTAGCTTAGGTTTTAGTATTCTTGTGTGTGCATTTATTCCCCCTGTGTCAACTGTTGCACCTTAATTTCCCTCGGGATTAATAAAGTTTTCTGAATCTGAATCTGAATCTGAATGCTGGACACACAAAATATCATTGACAAGTCTGTTGTTAACACGGTCCACACTGTGGAATCAGTGGGCAGAGATCAGTACAACCGGTACCATAAGACAGTGATCAGGGACCGCACACACTCCATTCAGCCCATCAAAAATAACTCCTCTCTTTAGATGCCCAACACCAAGGACCAAGACCAAGCAGGCAGGGCAGATCTCAATGTTGACGGATGATGTGGCACTCTTTTTCCAATTGTTTTCCTCTTTTTCATCCATACCCTCCCTCTCTATCTGACAGAGGGAAACTAGGGCTGGGAAAGAAGACACAACAGGAACCTCCAGGTACTTTTGATTTGAACGACGGTGCAGCTGTTGTGCACTTTCTGTCCACATTACCACATTTGACGAATATGCCAGTTGTGTCTTTGGTCCCCACATCATAAAGCTCTTGGAGACATCAGAAAGCGTTGATGTGATCTGGGATCCTAACATCACCAGAAGCATAAAAGAGTCAACAAGGGAGAAGCGAGGCAAAGGGATATGGCGGAAGGTTGCTGGTCAGAACAAGCTGCTATGGAACTGGCCAGATTTCTTGCGTGACCCTATGAATAAGTAAGATTTCATCCACTGCCTGGCCAGATGGCGAGCAGGTCTTCTTTACATCTGGCATCAGTAGTTGGCACAGACACCAGCCACTTCATGCTGCCATGTAACCATGAAGAGGAAGACACCAGGATAATGATTCATCAGCTTGATGCCCTGGAGCATGGCTCGTCTCCCTGCTTGGTACACACTGTGGATACGGATGTTGTCGTGAAGTTCCATGCCCTGATCACCAAGTATCCAGCTGCAGACATCTGGGTCGCTTTTGGCACTGACAAATACTACACATATCATCATATCAATACCATCTTCCATACTTTGGGCAAAGACAGGTCAACAGCACTTCCCGTCTTCCACTGTTACACCGGCTGTGACACAACCTCAGCATTCTGCAGGAAGGGGAAGAGGTCAGCATGGGATGCTTGGAATTCCTACCCTGAGGTTACCCAAGCCTTCGTCTAAAATCCGCACACTCCCATGACCAAAGGGAGTGTTCAACTTCTAGAGCACTACACAGTAGTCCTTAACGACAAGACAAGTGATTTGGAATCTGTAAATGAAGCACGGAGAGAGATGATCTGCCAGAAGAACAGAACAATGGAACACATTCCACCAACACAAGATTCCCTGCTGCAGCACTTGAAGTGAGTAGCATACCAGTCTGGGATCTGGGCAACATCTGAACTGGCCCAGCAGCGGGCACCCAGTCCAGAAGGATATGGATGGACTTTGTGTAGAGACAGCCAGGTCTAGGTCATATGTACGTATGACCTTTAGTCAAGCCGCTTAGGAACAGAGTTAAAGATTATGTGAATTCATTGCCAGAATTACCACATTTATTTGATCTCGATACAAATAATCATCTAGTGATATTCTCAATGGCTTTAATGCATTGCTTGACCCATAAAATGTATACTTTGACACCAATATTGACCATCTAAGTGGCTTGGAAGCCGAGATATTGGCACTTATAGCTTTTGCATGGCGGCTCATCTTGTAAATCCAAGATGGTCTCCATCCGCCATCTTGATGAAGTGGCTCCCCCCCCCAAATTGAAAGCTATGGTGATGTAGAACACATGGAAACAATTTGGTGCTTTTATCCGGCGTGTCCCCATCCTTCTGAAATCGGGTCATAAGCCGCCGTACTAATGTGTATAGCTGCTACAGGTTTCACTGAGCTCCTAAATTATTAAACTATGGGAGCTTGTCTGAGAGAGAAATCTGGACCCCCACACTGCAGGCTGTGGGGTCCCACTGGATTGGCCAGATCTTAACAACCTTTGCAATTAGATTGGAGTTAATTGGAAACTGACACATGTGTCATCATGCCGCATGTGGGAGTGAGGTGAGTGAGTGAGTGAGTGAGTGAGTGAGTGAGTGTCAAATGTTTAAAGTGAGATGCTCATCATAATACTTCCAGACTCCATGGATGCTGTGCCAAGCCAATAGACAAGACCGTCCAGGCAAACAATAGTGTAGTAAGTGGGCTCAACCATACACCTCCCCCCACACACACCGACACACACCGACACACACCGACACACACACCTCCCC
>CM051004.1:8970009-9222509 GCA_027704905.1 Muraenolepis orangiensis | reverse complement strand
CCTCTGCTGGGCCTTCTTGGTCAGGGAGCTGATGTTCAGCTCCCACTTGAGGTCCTAGGAGATGATGGTGCCCAGGAAGCTGAAGGAGTCCACGGTGTGGCTTGTAGTTAAAGGTTCCGCAGTGTGCAACTGTGCATGTGTAACGGAAGCCAACCGTGGTGTAGTGCGTGCAGTGAGTAAACCTCACTCCCCGACACATAAAGGACGTTCTAGCGACGATGCGTGCGATGATAGTGTCTGTGGGTTTTAGCTTGTGAGAGCGTCTGCCTCTCATGTTGGGGGTCGTGAGTTCAAACCTAGCGTGGGACACACTTACTGTTTCACATGCACATCTCGGCGTGCACAGAACTGATGAAATATTTAGCAGATTTGGTTTAATGGTGCCCTCACACCATAGCGATCACCAGTTGCGTAGGTTGCGAACAAAAAATAGTGGTCATAAGTTCCGAACGCAACTCACACGCAACTAATAGGTTTTATAGGTTTGAAGCACGCAACAAGCACGCAGGTGATCGCAGACACACGCAGAGTAAGTTCGGAAATTTTGAACATGTTCAATAATTCTCTGCGAATGCCTGCGATCAATTAATACGCAACAGGGATGCAACAGGTACGCTATGCACGCAACACGATCGCAACAGGTATGCTACGCACGCAACAGGTACGCTATGCACGCAACACGATCGCAACAGGTACGCTACGCACGCAACACGATCGCAACAGGTACGCAACTTGTTATGAACGCAGGTCCAAATTTGAGGTATATGGCCAGGTTTTGGGGTCACTTTTATCTGATTTCTTGGTAGCTTTCCCCATGTTGACTCTTCGATGACCAAATCAGAAGGAAACACTGAATCGGCTCCGCTTTTATAGGTTTTTATCACGTGACCTGTCACACTAGTGTGTGGGTTGGACCCCGAAAGCAGACAACAGACCAGAGAGGGGAGAACAGGTGGTTTATTTGCGAAACACACTTGGAAATGGTCAGGGACAGGGAGGTCGACACAAGGAGTCTGGATACCGGGAGGTCGAGGTGCGTAGTACCGACAGGTAGTAGACAGGCGGATGGTCTGGGACAGACGAGGAGTCTGGATACCGGAGGGTCGAAGTAGCGAATAGGCAGAAGACAGGTAAGTTGAATTACCGGAGAGCTTGTAACGTAACATCCGCGATTCAAGAGGTACGAACGAGCAACGTGCCCTAGTGACGCCGCGGTATATATAACCCCAGGTGAGGTGATTAGCAATTAGCCACGGCAATAGGCCTATATCACGCTACATTATAACGCCGGAAGTATCCGTTAAAAACTGCTGAAGCAGTGTATCCCAAGTTCCGGTTAATGCATTCACCTTGGCATTCACATACCCGACATTATGTGGCTCTATTCGGATGAGAGATGTAGTGTGTGTGGGGGTCAGGACCAGTGCTTTTAATCACACACATACCCGACATTATGTGGCTCTATTCGGATGAGAGATGTAGTGTGTGTGGGGGTTAGGACCAGTGCTTTTAATCACACACATACCCGACATTATGTGGCTCTATTCGGATGAGAGATGGAGTGTGTGTGGGGGTCAGGACCCCAGTGCTTTTAATCATACACATACCCGACATTATTAGCCTATTCCGCCCACTTTTCGAGACGTATATGCTCTCCTTGTCAAAGTGCAAACTGCAGACATACGCGCTACCCCTGAGAACATGAAATGAGGGACCTTCATCCTCCTTATCAGCCTCACACACGACTTGCGGAGGAGTTTGTCTTTGGGTAAATGGTGTAAACTGAGGTAGGGCTGTCTTTGTTTGGACGTTGAGCAGCCGGTACACTACAAAAACAGAGAGGAGAGGAGGCGGACACAGTTTGTCACGTATCTGGGGTAACTACCGGAAGTAAGAGTACACTGCTCACGGCTCCAGAAGCAGGAAGTGTGATATAGGCCTATTGTTGACAGGTGTGTGTGTGCGCCGCCAGCGCACGCGGCTTGGCCACGCCCCCTGTCAACCACCGTAACCGTGACATGACCGATGTCAACTCAAACAACAACTCAAACGCAACTCGTCAGTTCTGCACGCAACTCACACACAACTCACACGCAACTCACACGCAGTTGCGTTTGGTGCGTATACAAATATGTTTTACACACAACTCACAGGTTTCAGCATACGCTATGGTGTGAGGGCACCATACGATTTGAGTTATTTTTCAAATTTAAAGGTGCTTATGGATAGTTATGGCTCACTACAAGCACAAGTACCAGTGTGTGCATCATTATACAATCTGGTTTTCCTCCAATGATTACATTTTCGAACGACAATGACTACAGCTGTGCCTCTTGACCCTCAGCTAAGTGTCACATTTACCAGGATACTACTGTGTCATGGACAAGAACGTCATACTAAGGATTAAACATTAAACATTGTGTTAAAGACAACACAATGCACTGACATTGCACATACTAGAACCTAGATTACAGAAAGAAATGTACATTTAAGAGAGGGCTGGTGTCACAGGTTGGGTGAGCATTTTCTGATTGTTCACTAGCCCTTCTTAATGTTAAATTGGACACGTCAGATCACTAGTCTGTTTCGGGGGGGGGCTCATCAGCATGCCTTGTGTCAAAAGTCACCGCTAGCCACCGGTGTGTATGCATGCAGGTGTATGTGTGTGTGTGTGTGTGTGTGTGTGTGTGTGTGTGTGTGAATGTGTGTGTGTATACATGTGTGTGCATGTATATGTGTTATACCTGTGTTGGTGTACATGTAGGTTCCTCGGAGCAGACCTGGTCCAGACCTTGGCACACCTCCTGGATGTCATCCACCACTGGATCCGCCTGTTCAGACAGAAACAAAGAAAAGCAACACATAAAAACCCTGAACACTCACCAGGGTGTGTGTGTGTGTGTTCAGGTCCTTGAAGTGTCTGCTGTAGTGATTTTCAATATTCTGTGCTCATCCCACCCAGTTTACTAAATCCTCTTTTAGGAAAGTACAATAAGCACCACACACCAGGCCCTTTAAAGGGTCCCTACTCAACCACCAGGTGGGAGTGTGATCAGCCAATACAAGCCGTTTCAAAAGGCTAAAATTGTCGTTGACATAGTGACATCACACAGTGGGAGTGTCCACCCAGATATATGATGGATAGATAAGTCCACTAGTTGGTACAGTCCACTGGGTGGGCTGGGAGAATGATCTAGTCGTCATACATTGTCATACAATTTTGAAACGGCTTTCAAACTGCTTATCACACTCACACCAGGTGGTTAACAACTGGTATCAATTGCCTATTGATCATATGATATAACCTATATAGTATGATCTATAATGTACCGGATCACAGATTTATGCTTCCTTAGACTTTAAAGCTGTATCGCTCTGAATTGAAACATTCTCAATAACCATCTGCTATGAATTGGGTTACACAACTAAAGTGATTTACTGCAAATACTAGTCTTAGGAGTTCAAGTTTTACTCTATCCATCATCTGCTATGAAAAGGGTTTTGCAGGTTTTTTTGTATCACAGGTTAATTTACAATAGGGGTTTAGGCAGATAAGGGGATCCACATCTTGGAAGAAAGGTTGTTTTTTTAACGCAGGCTAGGCTAGCAACCTCTGTCTGACACACTTCAGTGCAGTTCATGTATCTTCATATATATATATATATATATATATATATATATATATATATATATATATATACATACATATATAAAGACAGCATTGATGAGGTGAAGGATACGTGTTGCCATGTTAGCCATCTTAAAGTACAACAGAGGGGTGTGTTAGTTACCATGTTGGCCATCTTGATGTAAAACAGGGTGTAGGAGTGCTGGTGCTGAAAGACGTAAGACAGAGCTCTGGCATCGCTCTGGTCCCGCCTCAGAGAGCTGATCCTGCTGCCGTCGTGCTCGTACATCACACACTGGAAGATTTACACACGCAGATTGAATCCAGCTGCCTGATGTTGCTCTTCTACTAGTATTTGTACAGGAAGAATGCGGCAATAACAAAAGGCTTTGTTGGTATATATGAGTAGTATTTTATGTATGGGCCATTACGTGGATTTTAGGTGTATTAAAGCAAATTAAAGGGAATATATAACCTATACTGGCGTAAGTTTATGTGTTTATATTCTAACCATACCAGGTTTATGATTAAATGAGTGTATATCATGCAAAAGGGGTACTGAATATTAGCTATATTGGCTTTAGCATCAGCATAGCATCAGAATGTTAGGGTTAGCACTCACCCCAGACTTTTCATCCACTATCTTCAGCCCCGTGCTGCAGACCCTCAGCCAGACCCTCTGCTTGTGCTTCCCATGGCTCCTGGAGGCTGCCTCCTGGCCCTTACACACACACACACACACACACACACACACACACACACACACACACACACACACACACACACACACACACACACACACACACACACACACAACTTAAACCTGTGGTGTTCAAGTCAAGTCAAGTCAAGTCAATTGTATTTGTATAGCCCTTAATCCCTGTTACAGTCTCAAAGGGCTTCGCAGGCCACATGTTTACAACCCCCCCCCCCAATGTTCCAGGTACAGGACAAATGCTGGTACATTTTCAGTTATAAAACCATTACCCCGGCCCTTACAGACATATTGAGACAGTATTATGGGAGACATTGTCAATATGTAAACAAAACACATTTACCAAACATCACCAAGATGGGGAAAATGCCCATAGTAGGCTACACAACTCTTTCATCCAATTCTCCCACACAACAAACGATAATTGTATCGGACAGATAACATCTGTTTTGTTTATCAACGATCCAAAAAAACGATGCTTTCCCTTCAGATGGGGAGATAGGGAGCAAGGGTTGTTTGTCTATTGGACCCTGGAGGGAGACCCTTCTTGTCTTTTTTAAAGCTATGTACTGTACATTCCTGCACAACATTCCTGTTGTTCATAAGGTGAACGTAAGGTCAAATGAATGTATGGTACGTATGCACCTTTCTTTATGATTATTTTACATATTTTTTAGTTTTAATAATTTTTACTGAAATGTATGTTCTTTTTTTCTATAACCTTGGGCTGAGGAAATGTAATGGCAACAAGAAAGTGTCAATGGGAACACCTTGAGTTTCATCATAGAGTCCAAACACATCTTGTCCCCCTGGGCCTGCGCCACTTGGTCCATCCCGATCAGCTTGGCCTTGTAGCGAACTCCGTCACCGTGGAAACGGGCGATAGGGTCGGGGACCACTTTGGTAGCAGAGGCTGCCCCTGGGAAGCAAGAAGATGTGGATGGGAATGTGAGAACCAAATGGGTCACCAACGAACCACACTCAGTCTGTGTGCTGTGTGTGTGTGTGTGTGTGTGTGTGTGTGTGTGTGTGTGTGTGTGTGTGTGTGTGTGTGTGTGTGTGTGTGTGTGTGTGTGTGTGTGTGTGTGTGTGTGTGTGTGTGTGTGTGTGTGTGGGTGTGTGTGGGTGTGTGAGAGCATATGCATGTGTCTATATGCAGTATCAGTGGCGAGTGGTCCATATAAGCTGTGTGTGTGTGGGGGGGAACATTTGTGTTTGAGTGTGTACATTTGGCTGTAGATAGCTGAGCTAGCATCTGTGTGATGCTACACAGACCTGCTGACTGTCAGGGTCAATGTTTCATCATGCTAGCTTGTAAACAAGACAGCACACATCGGCCCATCGGTGTGTGCGTGTGTGTGTGTGTGTGTGTGTGCCTATATTAAAACATGTATTTTGTTATACAACTGGATTTAGAAAAGTGCTGTTAATGTGTCGATAGCAAGCTATGTTTGTTTAACTAAGTTGCTTTATTTTCTTTTGTCTATCATTTCATGTTCATGTCACAGTGCCATAGTAGTTTTTGGACATCCAACACACTTTTCCTTGGGGCATTTCAGGTTTCTGGTAGGTTTATTATTCTTTTACAGGTGGAATTTAAACCCAATTAAAGCAATTACATTCCCGTAAGAACGAGTACTCCTGATGGCTAATGGTTAACGCGTCACATGAGTAAGTAAGGTATTTTTTTTAGATGTCATACATTTAAGATTAACAAGTGGGCTTGAAAACACTGCGATCGAACGCTCCTCTGATGTGTAAACATATATCCGTCTCCTTCATAACCACGCTCGAACGCTTGGAAGCGCCTTAAATGTTTTTTCCAGTCAGGGGAGTGTGAAAATGTACAAACTAGACTGACGGTAAAAAATATATCAAACAAAAACAAAAGAGCCAGGGTACGTACTGCGTCTGCTCTGCAGCGCGGACATACGGTTGCATTTACCAGAAGCCACTCTCGTTTCTTTCCTGCAACTTTTCGCGACAACGACTTTTAGGACATACCGAAAATCCTTTAACGCAGAGGATTTAAATATAGAAAATAATTGTTTATTGAATTAATTATTTACCACAGTCTTTATACAGTGGTATTTATTAGATCAAATTAATAAATTATATTTTATTAGAATATAATTCAATTTTACATTTAAAAAAAATCTATTCAAAATAGGACCCCCTCTAACTCATTATAGATGCATTTGTATCATTGAGGAATTTGGGGTAATTTCCCACCATAATGGATGCAAATTGCCATTGGCACAGCCTCCACCATGATGGCTATACTGCATCGAACCAACCCATGTACAGCCATTGTCTCTCGGGCCGGGGCACCCTACCTCTCCTACTGGAGGACAGCCAGGTCTTGATGGTTGCTTGGCCCGGGCTGGGACAGCTCCCAGCTGTCTCCACCTCTGTCTCTGTATCGGTCTTCATGATGCTGGTGGTGAGGGGGTTGTGCTGCCTGACAGCGGCCTGTTTAGGAGCCCTAATGGAGGACCGACAACCTGCCAGGCAAGGCACAGAGTTTGTTTGCTGAAAAAAATAGCATGTGAGAGTGCCATTCTTCATAAAACGGCTTGGAATCTTCTGGAAAGAACCGCAGGACTGCAACGAGTTCCATACGTTACGTTCAAATAAACATTCAGTGTCACAACTAATTAGTCTTAGAAATATGATATAATATAATATGATAATTAGTATTATTACGGAATGTACCCTATCCATAATATATTTGGCAAAAGGCAGACAGCAGAAAGGTAGGGGAAAGGTTCCATGCATCTTACCTGTTGAAGATGTCACAGCGTTCTTACCCTGTTCCCGGGCGTTACTTAAGAACTGCATGCATGTGTGAAACTACTCAGGGGTCAAAGGTCGACAGAAAGTGTCCCTAGTGAAGTATTAACATCCACCGGGAGACGGGGATACATTTGAGGCTTGGCTATTTTGGGATGAAGATCTGACAGATCCGATAATGACTTTGTTGCCACGTAGTGCTTTTAGTGTGAAAAAGGAGCAGGAATTAAATGTATTTTCTTTTATTTCCAAGATGTACAATCTGCCCGTTGAGCAAACTAACATGTTTGCATACACTCAAAATAATATATATAAAAAGTGTTTCAGTCTTTAGAGTCTGCTTCACCCAGTACCCACCCACTGTTGAGAGACCATATTAAGGATGGTAACCCTCATGACGACAGAGGAAGGGTGACGGGCGTTTGGGTTAACAGAGAGGCATCCCGCTTACATAATACAAAAAACCCAAAGGAGCCAAGTTGATTAAGCCAGGCTTATATTCAAATCTTCTTTTAATGAGATAACCAGAGGATGGGTTTGAAATAATGCACTTAGCTTTCTTGAGTCTAGGACAGTTTGTTTTGGAAAAGTACAAACCCAAACTATTTGTTACTATATTTTTTCTAAAAAGACAAAGGATCAGGGAAAGGTCACCGCTTAATTCTGGCCAATAAAGACTTTAAAACGATTACTCCGTAAGCGTTCTCTGATTATATGGCCAATTGACCTTCGGGACCTCTCTATGTAACATATCAACTTCTTTGCCTGGAATCTGCTCTTCACTTACTGATGCTTCAACCGTTTTTTTTACGATTGTATTCCAACAATCGCTCAAGAGTTCGGCTGAGTTTGCTGAGACCTAACCTCAAACTGGACTCAGAGGGTCGAATACTTACCACATCCGACTTTGAAGAAAACCAGGAGCAAACGGACACTTTTTAAATGTGTTTTTTTGTCCTTTACATAAAACACACTGCACGGGACAGATTTGACTTTCTAATGTGTTCGCGACGCAGAGAACTATCTCGGTAATGAGACATGTTTCTGACCGAAAGTGCTGGTTATGAGTAACATGGGTTCATGACTGCTGTAGGCCTGTAAGGTCATCCTAAAGGAAGGGCTGGCTAGCCCTGAGGGACTTCCTTTTGAGAAATGTTTATTTTCTCTCCGTGAAATGACGTGAGAATGGACTTCATGCATTCTCTTACATTTCTATGATATTTTTTTTCTATGAACACATGTCTTAAAGAAGACGTGTGAAATGCCTGGCCTGTCTCCCACCTCTCTCTGAAGGGATTAGAGCAGTATATGTAATCCATTCAGAAGCTGAAAGCTGAAAACACACAATATCATCCAAGGGTTTTAAATCATCTTAAATTGGGATTGATGGACCAATTACTGTTTCTTTAGGCCACACATGTAATAATCAAAACGTTACAATTACTCTAAAACATACAACAATTTACATTTGATTATATGACTATTTGACTATACTATACTATTTTTTTTATGTTCCTCAAATAAAAAATGTATGTTCTCTTGCGTTGGACAAACAATTTGTGGACAGTAAAAACAAGATGTTTTTTGTTCTCGACCTTTCGTCAAATGTTCTCTTACCTAAGCGAAGAGCAAAATAAATAAAACATTGGTGAATCCCAGAAATCAATAGGTAATAACAAAAAAAGAAGAAATCATTGAGACAAACAAAAACAAGAGATAATTAGTTTGGCCTTGCTTCCTGCATGACGCCCATTATGAGCCATATACTAAAACATATCATTTGGTTGCACTACAGTTGATGCGTACATACTAACTTAACAGCTTCATAAAACCAAGAGGACACTCAGTCTTCGCCAGGATGAGCCAAGGGCCAAACAACCAGCTCTGCCCACTATACCGCCAGTGTAGTATTCTGCCTGTTAAAAAGTTTGGGTCCCACTCAGTTCTCTGAGCCGATAGGGGGGGGGGGGGGGGTGCTTTAACAAAGCTGTTGTTGTTCAACTGGGAGAGGGTAAAGGGTTTGATTCCGATGGAGGTGAGTGTCAACCGGTCGGGAGTGCCGCTGAGCGGGAACAGCGAGACGCCTCACTGTAAACTCCTCCGTTAACGGCCTCCAATGTAAATACTGTCTTCTTAATGAACGCACTGGAAACAAACTAGGTCTCCGTGTTGATTTAATTCTGTAGAGATGTATACAGCGGAGTGTACGCGGTCTGATTCCTACGGAAGGACTGCCATGATGTTTTCGGGGCTGCTGTCAATTGCCCCACATGAGGAGGAGTTAAAGGTCAAAACCGCGGGTGGTTCCCAGGGTAGTCATAAATATTGTGTGTGCGGTTTGGATTTAGTGTGTTTCACAAAGACTCATCACATGTGCGGTCACCACCGCATGTAACAAGGGAAAGGGAATGTAAACACACACAAGTGTCTTGGGCAGAAAATGTTATGCAACCACACCGGCTGGTGGATGATGACCCAACAGTTCAACAGCATGATTTTCTTAACAGACAGAACACTGGCAAACGTATAGCTATAAGCACAGGGGTGGAGCTTTAGGGACCTGACCAGGGAACATGCCCTCAAGCTTCTGGTCAATGTACACCCGTTTTCCTCCATTACGTCTCTCTCTTCTGTGACTTCCAGTAATGGTTCCTAGCCGTCCCTAGGAGGGAGGGATCCAATTTCCGGAAAAGGGTTTCTTCCTCTTCCCCCTGGGTTTTGGGGGCCAGTGAAGCTTACTTGCAGGTTGAGACTGTCGTGTGTATGTGAACAAGGGCAGTGTAAATACATGTGACATGACTTCTAGTCATAAATAGCCATAGTCATATTGGTAATTCCAGGTATAGGTTGCCAGCTATACTGTGACATCCATAAATGACAATATGCTACTGAATTTTCTATTTAAAGGTGGTGTATCGCGATACTCTTCGATACTCTAGCAGAAACGCTGTATAATGGTTCAAATGAATGACACACCAATGTTATTAATTAATCTTAAGAATACCATGACTAGTGATCTTTATAAAAGCAGGTTACTTCATAACATGTCCTCAGACAAGGGGATTTAGAATCTGTAAATGTGATCAGAAGCTACTGTCTAGCTTCCCTCTACTTGACTGCTGAACCCTGAGACACGACGCAAGCTGCAGAATCCTCCCGACTCAGTTCCTGGAAATGGGAAAGCCAACTTCCTGTACGTTCCAGATAGCTTGAGGAGGAGCCCCTCTGGAGCTCATTTGTCTGGTTTTACTCGTTTGTTTGTTTTTTCTAAGAAATGATTCACTAAATGTTCCCAAATCCAGAATAATCAATTCATAAAACATCTATTGTCAGGAAGAAAAAAAATAAAATAAACTGCAAAAAACGTGTTTGTTGTTGTTTTAGTGTTTACTGCAAGTGCATCTACAGGTATTTAAAAGCTAATTGAACTTTTACCACATAAAAAGAACAGCCAAAAGCTTTGTACAGCAGCGGTGTGTATCTCTCACGACTAACAATAGGGCCGGCATTTCTCTCTTAAGTGGCCTTTGGATGTTTACGCTAGCTAGAAGCTCCCAACAAGAATGAGGAGGTGTTGGTGGAGAGGGGAGAGGAAAGGAGGGTAGATGGGCATAGCTCGGCAGAGGTATTGTGTTGGTCTTTTAAGGAGCCAAGCAGACAGTGACCTGAATGGCTCTTCCTCAATGTGAACATGACTCAGGACCACAGGGGCCTGTGTGGGGGGAGGGGAATCCGAGTGAGGCTAAGTGCAATGACGTCCTCAGAGTCTTAGTGTGTGTGTGTGTGTGTGTGTGTGTGTGTGTGTGTGTGTGTGTGTGTGTGTGTGTGTGTGTGTGTGTGTGTGCCATCTCGCAGCCATTTACAGTCATCTGTGTTTAGGACAAAGCGCTTTCCAATCTTATTGGAGAGAGGATGGGTCAGGTTGTGTTGCTATGTCTGCAACAACGCATCCAATCCACAACAATTGAATAACGGGTAAGTTACTGTAGTGTAGGTCTATGGTCTTCATCACCATTCACTCACATCAACACATGGGTGGTAACTTTGCGTACACACACACACACACACACACACACACACACACACACACACACACACACACACACACACACACACACACACACACACACACACACACACACACACACACACACACACACACACACACACACCTCTAACTTAAGTAAGAGACAAGGCTAAGGATGCATGTCATTTTAAATAATGCTCCATAGTAGTAGATTGTAGTCAAGCATAGAATAGAATATGGCTTGTTTCTCTTCGGTAAGCGACATTTTTTCTTGTTAAAAAAAACCTCTTCAAAGTTTACTTCCCAGTCAGTCCATTATGTGCGCCATCTAGTGGACGACTGCAAAGATGCCCGGGGTACATAGCTGTGTGGGATTCCCATTATAGCCTGCATGTAAGTGTGTGTGTGCGTGTGTGTGTGTGTGTGTGTGTGTGTGTGTGTGTGTGTGTGTGTGTGTGTGTGTGTGTGTGTGTGTGTGTGTGTGTGTGTGTGTGTGTGTGTGTGTGTGTGTGTGTGTGTGTGTGTGTGTGTGTGTGGTTGTGTGTGTGGTTGTGTGCGAGAGTGTGTGAACGAGCGAGAGAGGGAGTGTGTGGGCATGTGCGTGCACTGTTTTATTAAAAGCTCATGCCGCCGTCTGTGTGCAGACTGATAACTCAACATCTGAGTGACGCAAACACTCTCTCAAGAAACAAAGAGGAGAGAGTATATCTCTCGCTCCCCGGAATGGCTCGTCTTCCCTCTCCCCAGCTGGGCGTAACGGTCGCGAGAAAACATTGTAACGTCGTTTCTAAAGTAGAGGATATTGGTTTCTAACGTTCATAATGTTTTTTATAGGATTGAACGCGGGTATTTTACATGTGTGCCTGCAAGTTTAAGACTGGATACTCGGACAACTTGGACGGAACAACTGACAAGAGAGGACAGCGACAGCGAATGGATGTAATGGGTGCATTTTTGGGCGAAAACACGAACTTCACCAATGGATGTATTCAAGTCAACCGGACACTGGTGTGTCCATCACAAGCGACGGGTAAGCACCAGAAAGCGATTGCTCTGCCGGTTTTAATGTTCGCCGGCGGGGCGCTTGGAAACATCATCGCCATAGTAGTGCTGTCGATTTCACGGCAAGAGCGCAAATCGTCCGCTTTCTACACGCTGGTGTGCGGCTTGGCCGTCACGGACCTCCTGGGCACCTGCCTCGCCAGTCCGCTGACGATTGCCAACTACCTGAACGAGCACGTCCTGCAGGACGCGCACCTGTGCGCCTTCCAGTCCTTCCTGCTGCTGTTCTTCGGCGTGGCGGGACTGAGCATCATCTGCGCCATGTCTGCGGAGCGCTACATGGCCATATGCTGCCCGTACACCTACCGCAGGTGGGGAGTGGATCGCCGCTTCGCACAAAAGTTCTTGTTCTCCATTTATGTGGGGAACATCGTCTTCTGCTGCCTCCCGGTGATGGGCATGGCCCGGAGCGAGCTCCAGCCATCGCTCACCTGGTGCTTCATCGAGTGGCGGAAGCGGGACCCCCTGCCGGCCGCGTACTCCTTCTTGTACGGCACGGCCAGCCTGCTGCTCATATTGGCGACGATCGTGTTCAATTGCGCAGTGTGCGGCACCCTGTTGCTCATGCGCCAGAAGACGGTGCGGCGACCCGTGACGAGGGCGAGCGTGCGCGAGAGGTGGGTCGCGCTCTCCTCCGCCGCCGAGACGCAGATGATCGCCGTGCTCGTGCTGACGTCCGTGGTGGTCCTGGCGTGTTCCGCGCCATTAGTGGTAATGACACTTCAATCAATAAAATCATAATACATTGTAATAATACAAGCTAGGAAATTGTGAACATGACAACAGGTCATTTCTTTAAATAAAGGTTACAAATGTTCCCTCATAGTATGGTCAACATAGACGAATGTGCATTACACTGCAGAATATGTATGCCTTTTCATGTGGAAATACCGGTGAATAAGTTTAGAAAAAGTAGACTATACTCAAGATAAGATAGTATAGATAGTAATAAGATAGTATACTTAATAATACAATATAGGCATACTAAACTCGAGCTTAAAATGAAAAACAAAACCAGGCCTATAAGAAACCCATGTTCATGTAATACAAGTTAACTTCATATGATGCTCCACAATAGTAGAGTAATAGTATTATAGAGTGTAGAAATGGTTAACTAAATGTAATATATTTTGAGACAACTGTGATAATGACCCTTAATTTCACCTCGTTTGTTCCAGGCGCGGGTGTTCGCCAACCAGATCATGCACCAAGACTATTACCAAGCGGACCTCACGGCTATCCGGATAGCCTCGGTGAACCCCATCCTGGACCCGTGGATATACATCCTGCTGAGACGGTCTCTGTTCAGGAGGATGTTAAGGTCGTCCAGGAGGGCCAGAAAATCTTCGCAGAACAACAACAACAACAACAGCAGCAGCAGCAGCAGCAAGCGAAGCTCTCCTCCTTCTCCCTCGGTGCAAGCCCTGTTTTACCCCTGCTCCGACCCCTCGAGCAGCAACCACCACCACGTGTTGACACAGCTGCTGCTGTGCAACGCTGACGTCATAACGCATCTGCCGGTGTTCATACCTTATGACACCGCAGCGGGAACACGACGGAAATCATTCACCGATCCCTCTCTCTAGGGAGTTCAGTGTAGAGGACTATATAGTGCGCTCGTCGCCAAAATGAAAAAAAGAAGAAAAAAAAAAACACGTTGGGACATTACTTGAGTCTCCATTAATGACGTCATCGCTGTCTCATAATTATAATAATGTCAGATCTGCTGTACGTCAGTGGACGTTGCTTATCCGTCATGCCGTTTTTCTTTCAGCGCAATGCATGACGAGATGCTCGGTTTGTGACCATCGGTTGTACACTTATTTTCACAATGCATTGCGGGATACGAGGAGTGCCTTATATCATAATCTCACTGTACATTTCAGACCGCACCACAAAACGGGAAACTCACTATAGTGAACTATATGGTGAGTAGAGTGATTTCGGCAAATAATGTAATGTCTAGATAACAGTACAGGCTTTTGCCGGTTCGCCCGAACTTGTTATATTTATACTGTATAACATTGTCTAATAAACAGTTGCGATTTTATACATTTACATTTCAATATGCCACTGAAACTTGAATTTGTTCATCAGTCCCCAATATCTTTCTAGATGTATTAACCAGCCAAGGTTCTGCTTTCAGACAAGAGTAGGCAAAACAAATGAATTCAACAATCAATTATTCAACAATGCATTTATTCCTTTGACATTTAAAAATATCATTTTTACTAAACTTAAGCAGACAATAAGGTGCTTAGTGGCCAGGGTCAGAAATACATTTTTGTCCCATGGAGATTATTTCTCACCCAAGATAAAATAATGAAATCAGTAAACACATCCTCATAAACCTTCATACATTTAAAAGTTTGAATATTGACCCAGTATCTATTTCCAGTGTCCCCAGAGGAGTTTCCATTCATTCAACTGACACAGGATAACTAAACTTATTAAACATGATAAACTTATTTAACATGACAAAATGATTAACTCTTTTGTGAATGGGCTAGATATATAGTCCCTGCATTTCGAAATTTCTAGGGCATTTTTGTAAAAAGAAAAAAGAGAACATTGATCGCAAATGAATGTCTGACCCTAGTTGTGGCACATCTTTACAATAACTCTGCACCTCAACACATAAATAAAAATCTATAAACACTGGTTCAGTAAAAATTCTGTCTTTTCAAACACATAAAATAACAGAATTTTGTACAACTTTTACAGGAGTAGTCACCAGTCACCTTCCTAGTATATATTTACATTGCAAGTTTACAGATTTACAGCTAAGCCCAGCGCCTCCACAAAGATTGTTACCATGGGGGTGTTGACCGTCACATGACATGTACACAGAGACATGATCCTCGATGTGTTTCCTGTTGACGGTCACATGACATGTATAAACAGACATGATCCTCGATGAGTTTCCTACAGCTTTCCTCCCATTCATGAGGCTTCAGTCCACTGGCTGCGCTACGAGACGGCCTCTTTGAATGCCTCTTCATGCAGCACTTTAGTTTTTTACATAAGGAACCATTTTCAAGGTAACTGCCCAATCCGCTTTATGACATTCATCTATAATCCAAGACATTTTAATTAACTCTTTAAGCCTTCCTGGGGGAGACATGGGTCCAATCTTTTTGAGGGAATGGGGAGTAAGCATACCATTGTACTTGTTGCAAATGGCAATAGAAAACCTCTTGAATCTTGATATGTAGATGTTGCAAAAGGCAAGCAGAATGCAAACATACCCCAGGACAAACAGACACTTCATAAAAAAGATAATTCTAATAAAACACAATTATACTAACCGATATAATCGAAAGGGTGTGTGTGTGTGTATGGGGGTTTGAAATGTAAGGCTAGTGTGTGTTCAGTTTGAGCTTTCAAGCTATATACTCTCAACAGCAAAGCTAGGTTGCTAGCTAGGTACTACATATGCTAATAATCACAAGCCATCTTAAACTGTACCCTTTTGATAACTAACATAATCAAATACCCTTCATTTACCTCAAGTATGATATAACAGTAATAATACTTCCTGTGCCTTGACATCAAGTTATCAAATGTGTTGTTTGTCCAATTCAAAGGACAGCTAGCTGGCCCTTGAAACATACAGATACAGTGTTGATTGCCAACTCATTTCGTATTGATTCACAAGTGCAAATCTGGTGGTTCAGGGAATCTGTTAAACACAGATACACACATACACATCATTCACGCCACTATATCTGAAGCGCAGAATAAAAATATTAAATAAACAGATCATCAATTGTTAACTAACAGTTTTGACAAGTTGATTTTAACATAGTCTCATCTAATATAGAGGTCACATTTGGCAGTTTGAAAATATGCCGAAAACCAATATATAAAAAATAAAATCAAAATATATACAGGCACATCCTGGCCTGTATATACACTTAGATTTATTGATATATATATCTATATCTATATAACTATATCTATAGATAGATATATCGATTAGATATATCTATATATCGATAGATATAGATATATATATAGATATATATATCACTTTAACCATGAGAAATAGTCGCACTGTCCAGTTCAGCAGAAAAGATACACCCCTTATCCCATATTACCATTTGGAAATGGACTTTCAAAAAATAGATTTTTGGCACCTGAAGAGAGGTCTTTTTGTTATGTTTAGTAGATTCTGTTCCCAATATGGGCAGGAGGTGTATCCAATGAAAGCATTAGCCTCTTTTTGAGAAGTAGTGTGAATGCTAAAAAGAACATAGTTTGTCCGTTGGTCTGCGAGGTACGCCTGCATGCTGGGAAAGGGGAGGAGCCTGTGATACAACAGAACATTCTGCGACCGCTCCGACTTGTTAACCACATTATTATCGGACAAAAGCGTTTTGGATGATGGTAGCAGTTAAGACTTAGGAAAAATATAAAATTTTAAATTGTAGTTGTCAGGCTAAGGTCTAATTTTCGCACATACAGCAAATCTGTGTAACAAGAGCATAATTACATTTGTGTTCTGATTAGTGGGACAATGATTTATCCATAGGTGCCTTCTAAAGGTAAATGTATTTGGAAGAAAGAAAAAAAAAAACTACAAATCAACTGAATTGTCAAGTTCATTCAATAACAAGGAGTTTGGTTCCCTATGAAGGTTTACAAAAATCGTCTTGGTGGCTTGATAGGGGGGGGGAACACACACACACGCGCGCACACACACACGCGCACACACACACACGTGCGCGAGAGAGAGAAAAATTCCCACAAAAATCCACCCCATAAACATCACAGAGTACCAAAACTAAACCAATAAATTAAAAGAAAAGCGACAAAAAAGAGGCCAATTTGTGGGACAGGCAAAGCTACTGGCCATTCTGATGTTATCTCTCATCTTCCCATCCCCTCAGTCTTGTGAGAGCACTCCTCTAGCCTCCACAAGCTCAGCCGTTGACCCAGGGCTGGGGCTTCGAAGCCTGGCCGTTGCAACACTCAAGTGAGGTGTGCGAGTGTGGTGTCCGGGGGAAATGGGGTGTGAGGTTAGCTACATACAGTCAGTCAAGTCCGTGGAGAGGCCCAGCGCTCTAGACCACGTACTGGTGGTTCGTCGTGTAGGCCTGCCGGCTGTACTGGAAGTGATCTGTCAGCACGTTGTTGCGGTTGTGCTGCTGCTCTGACCCGTGCGAGAAGGGCTGGGAGGCCCCGTTGACCTGGATCCTCTCCATTGGCGCGGGCGAGTCAAAGGTCACCAGGTCTTGCTTGCTGCTAGGCAACAGCTTCTTCTCGCGGTTGCCGTCATACTTCGCCTATTGGAAGGACATACCGTGAGAAAAGCAATTGGGGAAGAAGAGTGGATGATGAGCTTTCAGCAGCCCGCTGGACACTAGGTTGGGAAATCATAACTATGTACCGACGTGGGGACATCAATTATATAGCTCAGGAAATAGACACTTTCCTCCATGTTTGGATGATCGGATTGTGTTGGCTTTAGAACGTCAAACAAAGCTGTAACCTTATTGGACGTGCTCATTAGAAGACACACAGAATGCCTTCAGGGTTTGTTGACGTTATGCGCTATGCGTCTGAAGACCATCCCCGGCTAGGATACGAACCAGATGAAAACGCCTGAAGCATTGGAGACTTCTCATGATCCAATTTAGAGGAATAGTGACCTCTGGAGTTAAAGGGGAAACTGGAGAGGTTTATTTTAATCTCAAGATCCCTCCCTGGGGAGTGTACAATATTCTCTCAGCTGGAGGAAGAATCGGCCCATCAAAACTATAGACAGCCGAAATAGTCCACCTTTAATGCAGTTAGCAGTAGCAGCATTTGACCTAAAGTCAGATCAAATGCAGGTGACATCAGCAAAGATACTTAGAATAGAATATATAAACAAATATATATGTAGCCTTGTTAAATGTTTTAAGTCAATTAGATGATAGATACACTAAATTAAATTAGTCAAATTCAGTATGTATACATATAAATACAATATGTATAAAAATACTTTATGTTAAAGAATACAAAGTATGTACAGTATGCATTTGTATATATATATATATGCAGTACTGTGTGTGCTGGTTAAGCAGCCTCACTTGGCCCTAGTCAGACTGATTAGAGTCTGAGGCCTGTGGGTCCTTGATTATCAAGGACCGTAGCTGGCTGTGGATCTGATTATCAAGGTCCCCTCTCTCTCTTACCTTACAATAAACCGGCTTACTCATCTTCTGCCTGTATCCAAGCTGTACAAGCTCCAACACATTCACTACAAGTGCCCCTTTGACAGCCCACTCCCTATGTCTGTGTGTGCCACCTGTGTGCTGCAGGGCCACCCAGTGGTCGGGAGGCTCACCTTGTTGTAGAGGAAGACGCCCACGATGGCCGTCATCATGCCCATCACGTTGGTGGAGCTGACTGGGTTGCGCAGCATGAACAGGGAAATGCTGATCACCATGATCCTCTTGGTGGCGTTGGCCACGGCGTAGCTCAGCGGACTGACCAGGTTCAGCACGCTGAAGGCGATGACATTCTGGGCAAAGTTGCAGAACCCGCTGACCAGCAGCAGCAGGAAGGTACCGGTCCACCCCGAGGTGTCCGACTGGGGGGGGGGGGTGCCATTAATGATAGTGCAGAAACGTTTGTCTGCCATGTGTAGCCCTGCCACCCTCGGAGCTTCATAATGCCATTGCGTTCGTTCTATACAATGAAATATTTTGGCTGCTTAAATTTGGCTGGGGGGGGTTTATTGCCTAACCTCAAACATGTGAAACAAGGTATTGCAAGCAATAAAAATGTAATTAAGAAACTGCAAAAACTGTAGCGAAGTAGAACACACCTCCTCGTGATTGGCACTCCTCATATAACCCCCCACCGTTGCTATAGTCACCAGTGATGAGGTGAAGACCACTCACCAGGTCAGCATCCACCAGGAAGGAGGAGAGGTCCACCAGTACCCAGGTGGGCACCATGAAGAACACGGCATTGAAGCCCAGGAGGTTTAGCAGCCGCAGGTGGTGGATACGAGTGTCCCTCAGCACCTGGAAGAACAAGATGCTTCAAATCAATATCCATTATTCTGGTGGTTCTCAACTGGTAAAACGGGTCCCACTCAGGACCCACATCATGGGTGTCATTAGTCATGACCCAAAACTCATCATTAACAATATACTTATATTATATTTATAGCTATGTACATTACCTATAGGCCCATTTTATTTATTTACATATTGTACATATGCACCTTTTCATGCATATTTTTTTTTACTTTTAACATACATACATACATTTTCTTTCATTATGTTGAACAGAGCAATTTTAACGGCAACAATTTCCCAAATCCCAATCAAAAAAACAAAGTCAAATCTAATTTGTGAGACACTGACGTATGTATAAAAAATACATACAGTAAATATACCTTTTTTTCTTCAGTAATCAAATCACTTGTTAACAAGCTTTTTCCTCTTCTTACACTCCTAGACCATAAAGGCCCTGGAAAAACTTAAAAACATAGTCTAAATTGTGTTGAACAAGGCAGTTTAAACTACAGTATTGTCACTGCTACTTGTGGGTCATTTGCAAGTGGGAAACGTTTGACTTGTTTGGCGGAGCGCACCGCACTCATCGATGATCGAAGCCCAATGTGGCACTTCAATCGCAAACCTGCCATTTTTTCTGTGCAAACACACCACTATCAATTCCTTTTCAAGTATACAGTGGGGGTTCTTAACACTCAGATTCCCAGTGAGCTGACAAAGCATACACCTGTACTGACCGGGTGCGAGTACAGGTAGGGGTGTGTGTGTGTGTGTGTGTGTGTGTGTGTGTGTGTGTGTGTGTGTGTGTGTGTGTGTGTGTGTGTGTGTGTGTGTGTGTGTGTGTGTGTGTGTGTGTGTGTGTGTGTGTGTGTGTGTGTGTGTGTGTGTGTGTGTGTGTGTGTGTGTGTGTGTGTGTGTGTGTGTGTGTGTCCTACCTTTTTGGAGAATATGTTCTGCAGCGAGAAGCAGAGCGTGGCAGCCAGGGCACTGATGAGACCCAGCATGTCGAAGGACATCTCCGTCATTGTGGCCAGGAGCACTCCTCCGATGATGGGGATGAGAGAGACGTACACCTGAGACAAGGAACACGGAGGAGGTACAAGTAGGACAGGGTTAGCAGGGTAGCTGGAGACAATTGTGGTTTTGGATAAGAATGATTGTTGTCAAAAACCAAGGAAGGGCAAGAGCCAGTATAATCTTAACTGTACTATGCTGAACAACCCTTTTTTCATGGTATCTCCCAAGACTGTATTTCACACCCAGCTGTTATTGCTAAAGTGCTGGCCTCCAGGCTATATTATAATGTGGATATATAGAAGGAGCAGTAGCTTTGGATCACAACAGACAGGATAGCCGTAGCCTATCGAGGATAACCTAGTCCGTCAGACTGGTTGCAAATAAAACAAGACATTACGTATTTAGGAGCATACAGACAGGGCGGCAGTAGCTTAGTCTGTGGGCACTGCTGAGGTGCCCTTGAGCAAGGCACCCGACCCCTACACTGCTCCATGGGCGTTGTATATAAAACAGCTGCCTACTGCTCCCAATACTAGGATGGGTTAAATGCAGAGAAACACATTTCACTGTGTGTGTACATGTTTGTCACCAATAAAGAGGATTCAATCCTCCACATTCAGATTTAAACTAAACTAACTGTGAAAAAATACAGCAAAAACCCCCAATAGAAGGTCCCAAAATACGATTAAATTTATAAAAATTGACAAAAAATGATTTTCTTTATGAAATATAACTACCAAGATTCACACACCTAAATGACAGACTGGGAGCAGAACCAACTTGTTTCCTATAAATACAGTGGCTCAACAGGTTAGTGTGCCAACAATGTAGGAGTTACGCCTTGCCTAGGGTTCATGGTTCGATTGCATTCGACCTGCGTCTGCACTACATGCATAAGAATTTGGTGTTTTTTTTTTTATTGGAGTGTTTTCTTCAACTTCACCATCCTGTCCATAAAGCCATACAGCTGGTTGAAAAAACATTACTTCAAATACTGCAGTTGCTACGAGTAACCTGAAGGATAAATCCTTCTAGAAGCCGAGCCATTCACAATGATTAAACTGCCCTAACAGGATCTAGAGAGAGGTCGGCCAATGACTGCATAGTGGCTCTCGCATATACACACATTCTCACATATATATATATATATATATATATATATATATATATATATATATATATATATATATATATATATATACACACACGTTCATTCCTTTCAATCAAAAACTGTTTCATACTTCTATCCATCCACCCATCACTATCTGCCTGTATGTATGCAAAGTATCACACACACACACAGCTTAAACATTTAGAACAGTTAAGAATCTAAAAATGGCGGGTGTGATAGCTTTATTTACTGTGTGTGTGTGTGTGTGTGTGTGTGTGTGTGTGTGTGTGTGTGTGTGTGTGTGTGTGTGTGTGTGTGTGTGTGTGTGTGTGTGTGTGTGTGTGTGTTCTACACAAGAGCACCTAGTCACCTCTCGGCAGCACAAGGGACCACTTCAAACTGTTGTAACGGGAGACGGCAGGCTCACATTATGCCACAAAAATGCTCACAACCGAATGTCATTGAGTGACACAAGAGGAGACCTATCAGGACCACTCACCTTTGTGGTTTGCTTCTCCTTCATGATAATTCTTGATAGCAGCACGACCCATATTGGCATTGTGGCCTTGACTGCAGAAACAGAAGGTTAGCTTGAATTGACAAAACTATTGTCAATGCTAAAATAGGACAGGGTTATGACAACTAGTAGTGTAGTGGTGTTGTGCTGAACATGCTGTATACGTTAACATTTCACTACATAGTTAATATGCGTTGACGTGTCTGTCTGAGGTCTCAGTATTTACCACGTTTGAGCAGCACACACACCCTTGTCACACATGCATCCAAGTCGTCAGCTGCAGAGTCATTCATTACACACTGGATTACTGTAACACCAATTTCCTAAGGTTTCCTGGTTTTAGGTGAACATTCTCATCCTTGCAAACACGCACACATTCTGAATGGAAATTGATCAAGTTTCAGGGTCCGCTTTTTTCCATGTAGGATAATGAATTGGACCCTGTGCAACACTGCGGAAAGTTTAAAAGGCTCAGGGGACCCTCCCCCTAATGCACCCCGCTGAGCCCACAGTCTAGATAACACTCTGATGTGGTCATCAGCTCCCAAATTAGGCAAATTGAAGACGACCCAAACGTAAACGTGCCTGTTTAATAAAAACGATTTTAGTTACGGACAATACATATTCACACGGTTACCGTTAAATTAAAATAAAAAGGTACTGCGTGCTGTTGCCCAAAGTGTAAGAGTACGCAAACCACGATGAGGACATGAAGACAAACAACACAACACTGACTGTTCTGTGTAACTACAGTACTGTATTGCATCAATACCACAACACATTGAGTACATCACACCGCACCTCTGCATGTGTGTGTGGTGTGTGTGTGTGTGTGTGTGTGTGTGTGTGTGTGTGTGTGTGTGTGTGTGTGTATATATATATATATATTCGAATGTGCACTACTGCACAGGGCCACTGCATATGTATACATACACAATTGAACATGGCACATTTGTGTACCCGTTTGGTTATTTTTGTTGTTGTTAATTGCTGTCGTGTGTCGAGTTACCGTGAGGTAAACTCCACTGAGTACTAGCATTAGCTGGGCTAGCTGGCAGTTAGACCCGGTCGGCAGTGCACATACTTCAGGGGTTCAGAGTGACCTGAAGCAGGGGGGGGGGGGGTACTTCGTCTTACCGGTGTGCGCATAGGAGACAGGCACTTTCCATATGCTGTAGTGGGCCGAAACGGACGCGAAATACTTCCCAAACGCCAAGGGGATGATGTACCAGCGAAAGTAACTGCTGGGCAGATCGGTCCTCGGGACTCCCCATGCCCGCAGCAGCGGCGGCAGGAACACGACGATGGATAATATGTGAAAGAGCGACACGGTGACGGGATACGGGAACCCGTTAAGGATGATCTTGTTCACGACGTTACCCCCGGAGCTCACGGTGTACCAGCACACACACAGGAACACGATTCGGACCCCTTCTCTGACCGGGGGACGCTCCGCCGCCGCAGCCATCTTCTTCTTATTCTTCCTCCACTTCTTCTTCGGCTTCTCCGGGCCGGGGAGGGGGGAAGATCGCGAAAGTGAGACGTGGAGCTGGAGCGCCGCCGCGGTGTACGTCACTTCCGCTCGTCGGCTACAGCAACGGAAGCGATCTGACCCGGGGTCCCATGCGATATATTGGATGGTCTAAAAAGCTTATATATTGATATCATTTGTATGTAGACACATTTTTCAAAATTATAAATCAATATGATAAATATAAATAATACATCCACAGAGCTTCTAGAAAGTCGTGGATTTATGTATTTATTGTATATTGATCATCAACTCTGCCCAGAAGAAAGTCCCGATTAAAAAGTATGAGTCCAGCCAAAGTATGATACTGTAATGTAATATGGATGCCAATGTTATGATAGTAGCAGCACTCCTAGCAGTTGGCACACTTCCTGTGGAAAAACCCCTGTCCTAGAACCTGGCAGTCCTTGTACGGATGCTGCGGAACCGGCGACCGGACTGTAGAGATGGTGCCCAGGGTGGTTGCGGTCCTTTCCTGTATGACCTTTTTCCGACATCTGATCCTAAAGATCTCGTCAATGGATGGAAGTGCACACCCGATGATCTTTTCTGCCCCTTCTCACGACCCTGAACCTGCTTCAGGTCCATCAGGCCATTTTTTTTTACCTGTTTATTGTGTTTGGTTTAGTTTTAATTATTTTTATATAAAACATTTCCAACTTTTCAATTTCTGTTTGTGACTGTGAGGACTGCTAGACAATTGTGTTGTACTTGTACAATGACAAAGGCATTCTGATTCTGAATAAAATTAAACCCAACACTAGATTTCATTACCTACAGATAATCTGAAATAAAATGGTTATTGTAAACAGTTGTATGTTCAGGAATTTAAGGGCCTGAATAAGACCATACCGTCAAAAAGTTATAGTTTTGTAATGAGGTCTGCATTGTAGCATCATGCCCTGTCCTGTGACGGCCTCCTCTACAGTAGCATCATGTATACCAACTTTATAAAACTAAAAAAAGGATATCAATGAGACATGCAAAACTGCAAGAGACAATAAATTCACAATTCAGCATTTTTTTATTAACACTTATCAACACGTCCACTGAAAAGGACTAAGTAGCAAATATGTTCTCTTGTATTCGACACACAAAAGGCTGTTTCTGTACATTCACTAAGGCTCTGTTTTAGGGAAATCCCAGGTTTCCATAAGGCAAACGATATTTAAAGGAATGGTCAAGTACATTTTCCAGCATATTATTATCATTATATTTCCATTTTCCTCAGTACAAAATGCATTATTGTAACGTCCTCTGGCCTCTATTTTGAATTCATATTTTACAACCAAAATACCCAGGAAGAGGCAAATATGAAAACAAAAAAAGTGGTCACATTATATAAATGTGTAATTTTTAAATAATTTCCCTGTGTAGGATATGTTGGTGTTGGCAAAAGAACAGTCTGGAATGCTGCCATTGCATTAGCTCATCAAATCCAGAATCAAAGAACGAATGTTTCTGCCAAGCTTTGTAGTTATAAGTATAAAATATTGAATTCATACACGATGGCCACATTTTTTGGTTGACGCAACAAAGACCCTTCAAGCTGAGATTGAATCAGTTTGGTATTGCATCCGTCAAACTGCAGTCACGTACTCTAGAGAAGACAACTTCTTTATTCCTTTGAAGAATTGTTGGGATCAACCTTCACATTTCAGGATCAACAGGAAGAAAACAAACATGGAGCAGCACTTGTTGCGGTTGAAATGCTTTAAAAAAAGAAAAGAAGGTACTTTACCAGGTAGTTCAGGACAAAGTTTATACAGGAGGAGGTAGTGTGTAAGGACTTAAAAGTTGAAAATAAACAAGTTATCTTTCAGTTGTGAATGTTTACCTTCATGAAAATGGTGACCAATGAATTGAATAATCTCATCTGCTGGATGTTTGCCAACTGAACATTTAACAACTTAATTTTCTCCACAATGGATGTCAATATTGTTAGGAGTCTTGTAAACCAGATCTCTACAGTTGTGTTAACCGTCAACTCTTGAGCTGGCAGATTCTGCATGGCCTTACTTTAGTTATCAGCCTTACACAAGACTTCTAAAAAATGTAACGATGGCGCAGCTAAACGATGGCGCAGCCAAGCCATGTCCTACCAACCTGTTGGCCACTTCCCTCAAATGTGCAAAGGAGCAGGGAAGGGTTATGAAATGCTGTCAAGTCATCCACACCTTGCCCTTGAATTGGAGAAACAATAAGGACACCACTTACAGCTTTTACAAATCTGAAAAAATGCCAACATATTAGGTTCCTAGTCCAGACAGACGTACGGCAGTATATTCAGCCGGCTCTCATCTCCGTGTGGGTCTAAAGATATGCACGCTGTCCAATCGTACCAGTGTTCCTTGGTGTCATAGCAACCGTTCACACCGGGCCAGTGCGTTGTGTGTAACCTATGGAGGTCCTCCGTCGTGACGTCTCGGCTGACACCTGGAAAGTCTGTGACGGAACCCTCCGAAGCCACCACGTGAGTCGGCCTGGCCTCTCTGGTTTTGCCCCCATCCTTCTCCTCCTCCTGCTGCTGCTGCTTCAAGTACTCGCTCATGAAGAAGTGGGCCCCAGGAGCACGAGGGGCCCCCAAATTGGTGAGAACGCTGCTCTGCTGACTGAGGTAGGACTGGATGATGTCGTTCCTCGACAGCTCCTTCCAGTTGGTCTGCAGGAAGGGGCTGGGCGGTACGGGAGCAGGGATCAGTACGGGAGGAGGGGCGGTGGGCCCCGCTTCGGCACAGATCACTTCTGGTTCGGGGATGTTCCTGTTCTTCTTCTCCTCCCCCGCCCTCTCTGCCTCCTGATTGGACTCCTTGCTGAAGCAGGATTTGATCTGGCCTGTGACGGGGTCAAAGGTCAACCTCCTGTCTTTTAATCGGACAGGTTTAGTGCGGTCACTCGGTGGCGACCGCCCATCTAGATTCACAACGTAATCCTTAGGCCTGTACTTCTTCCTCTTCTTCCTCCCTGGACCGCCGACCTCCGGACCAGAACCACCCGCGTCTTTCAAAGTGGAGGAGGAGCCGAGGTTGTGCGGACAACTGGGCGTGTTCAAGAGACCACTGCCCTGAGAGTCCGCAGTCGCCTGAGAGTCGTCTGTGTGCGAGCCTTGAATGCAGACATTTAAAGGCAGTGGAGGAGGCAGGGGCGGTGAGGGTCCCGGTCCAGAGATCTCCATGGACAGAGGGATCCCACCGGCTGCTGCTGCTGCTGTTGTTGTTGTTGCAGCTTTCATTGTAGTCTGTTTCACACCGCTCTCCTGCTTTGGGGTGCGGGGGCTGTGGGAGGATGAGCGAGGGCTCCTGGGCTGACACTGGCCTCCGGAGGAGGCCTGCTCCAGCCTGGCATGCTGCTGTACTAGTGAGGCTTTCAGCAAGCTGGAAGCGCTAGGTGAAGCCCGGTTGTAGCCTAGCGAGCTGGGATGAGGTCTCACCGCATTGACGGGGATCTTATTGAGACGGTCAGCATCAAGGTGTTGGGACACCCCCTTGTCCATTGAGGGTGGTTGTGTACAAGACTCCGAACCATCTGTAAACATGTCGGAGCCTGTGGCGGGCCCCTTCGGTGGCAGAGGTGACGGTGGTAAGTTTTGGAGTTTGTCGAAGGAGAGTGTCTTGGCCATCTTTGCAGGTAATGGCACTCCATCCTTCTGCTGTTCACATCGGCGCTTCCGGTTAAGCTGTTTGTCCACCTTCGGGGAGTTGTTGAAGTCGTTGCGGTTCTTCAGCTCTGGGACCAGGCGACCCGACGGGAGAGTGGGTGGCTGTGAAATAGCCCCTCCATTGGAAGACCCTGAGGTGGGGGCAAGGCCCTTGGACATAACATCCGTCTGCCCAGGCTCGATCAACTTCTGCCAGTTACGAAGGAGCTTTTTGGCACGCTTGGCGAGATCTTCATTCTTGGTCTTCTTCCGCACGTCATTGATCAGCTTGCCCAGACGGGTTTCCTTGACGACCAAACAAGTAAAAGAGGTTATGACATCACTAAGCAAAAAAAGTACATTATTACCACTATTACTATTGTTTTGTGACCTACCTCCAGTGCCTCTTTGGTAATGGGATATTTCTCCAAATATGAAATTACTTCCATAACTGCCACCATGTTGCATACCTGCTGAAAAAAGAAATTAGATTATGTATACAACTGTGAAAAATCTAGATTTAGCATACTTACATCGGTATTGTTAAATAATCTAACAGAAAAGCATTTGCGGCAGAAAAGCATTTGCATGAAGTTTCAAATGTGCACCTGTCGATTTCCAACACACTAGTTTCAGAAACGTTATGACACATTGAGAACGTATGCAAATGTTGGCCACAGGAATACTAGAACCCCAACATAATGACATGTATTAGTGTGTAAACGGTTTACATACAAGTTAGAAGAATGTGTATGCATCAAATAGTAAAAGGTGCCCCTTGAGCATTGTTATTTTACTTGGGACTAGTCATGCTCTTTAAAGTGGGGGTTTTGTCGTTAGGCAAGGGGGGAAGGTCAACCTTTAACAAGAAAGTATTGTTTGTTGCGAAAGCAATATAGTGTGTACACTCTCTCGACCTAGCCCTATAACTCCTTTGACTTAATTCCTATATATAATGTATTTAATATAAGTATGTACCTAACATTGAGCAACACGGGCGGTCATTGGAGGAACAGCAGCGTGCGTAACCATTAAACTGTGCAGGGATTGGCAGTGTACTGAGACAATCCAAGTCTGGTACAAGTTGACAGCGGTCCCTCAAGCAAGTGCTGTCTTAGTCATCACCAAAACGACGTCGTTCCTTTCCAAAGCACTAAAACATCTATATAAAACGCCAACTTCTACTTTTACCTGAGCACTGGTTCTGATCTTGGAGGCTTGTTTAGGGAGGAAATGCACTTCTGGTGACTGGTAGTTCTCTTGCCTTCCTATGTTTAATGCACTTATTGTAAGTCGCTTACAAAAGCGTCTGCCAAATGACTAATGTAATGAAGAGGGCAATTTGCACTTTATGACTCGCAAATACACTCAATCCCTCAGTAGGCTGATTAGCTGCAGCTAGTTAGCCAGGTCGTGATGAGGAACATTAGGACATCACTTCTGAGTTACTTGTTGACGCTGTTCTGTCAAACCCCTCCGACGGGACCAACACAGCAACACAACCTTCCGCCTCGCATCGTTTAACACCCAATCATACTTACATTGCTTTGGCCGTCGATGGCCTGGACCAACCGGTCTCTCATGAGCTGCGGGGTGGCCGTAGCTGCTGTCATGCCGGGCAGCGGGGTCTAGACGACCCACTCTTCCCCCACCCCCCACCCCCCAAGCACACACTCACTCCGGCTACGGAGGTGCGTGACGAGCCGACACTCACTCGCCTAACCAAAGCTGCACACAACTATGACAATAAGCACCATGTTTTATGGTGCTTATTCCTCCCCGCTGTGGGCGCCGACTCCGCGTATTACTTGCGATTCTGCTGTAAAAGACGTGAGTAACGTCTCTTTAAGCTCGGCTACCCGTGGACTGGCAGCCTTCAGTCCGGCCTCCTCCGCAGGCTTTTCTATGGCAGTCGAGTCCAGGCAAAGCATGCCGGGAAAACGTGCGTAACGACGCGTCATCTGTGCGTCAACTTACTTCCCCTCGATCGCTACCGCTGTGTGTGTACAAGTTTACTCTGTGACAGTACAGTTTAATTTGTAAGACTGAAATAATTACTGTTTATACTGAGTTCAAGTTTAACGCGATGTCTTTCCGTCGATAATTGTTTTGAATGAAAAGCGTTAACAAGCTCAGTGACAGGCCACTATAGCAAAGTGTCTGTAGATATCCATTATATCTTGTATTAAATAGGTCGAATCACACAATACTATATATATATATATATATATATTTACTATAATATTCTATATATATATTTAAGCAGTACATACCCCAACTATCTCATTGAGGGTGTCAGGGCATCTATGTCTCATGTTTTACCTCAGCGAAATATAATCTTGTGCTTGTATAACTGTATTCAAGTTGTAAGGATGGATAGAATGTATTATATGGATAGTTAACATGGTAAGTCGATTTTGAGAAAGAAAAAAAAAACCCACATCCGCAATTAATGTTAATAATCGATTTAAACTAGCCATTAATACATTATAATAATATTAATATTATTAATATTATTATTATATAATCAACGACCTAATAATATTATATTAATTGCAAAGACTGCGCGGAGACAATTTCGTGTGGCGTGTATTTTATTTAAAAAAAGAACAGCGGAACCAAACGGAATACACAAACCACGGAATACACCAAAGGCATGAGGTACACGTCACTGCTCTTAAAGGCCCAGTGTCTCTGCATCCCAACAGGCAAGCAATAGCCCGTAGGGTTCACACACAAGGTGAATTATGTCATGTTAATAGTCATTTGGATGATTCGCCTTACATTTGCTCTTGTATTAAACCTTTTGTAATTAACCAAACTACTCATTAAATAAATGAAAATCACTTTTATAACTCACCCTTAATACAAATTAATTTAAACTTGACATTGACACTTATTGTGAATGAAAATAATACTCACTTCTAGCAGTTTCAAAGATTCATATGCACATGAATCAGGTGCATGCATGCATATGAGGCTCCGCCCACAACTCAACATATAATAGAATAGTGCAATAGAAACAACAACAATAACAGTAGTATAAACTGTAAACAGTGCAAGTACAAGAGCAACCACACTATAACAAAACGAGATCAAATAGAATGCAATAAAATATAATTATATATATATATCTATATCTATATAGATATAGATATATATATATATTCAACATATTTGATTTAGTCACTAGAGCTTTTAATGAGACACTTGAGCTTGCTTAACAGCTTCGATAGTTCTGGGGGCAGTGTGGCCACAGCCGTCACTAGGCTGCTCTCCACATTCAGTCTGTTCCTCTGCTTGGTTTTGATGTGAGTCAGGGCCGAGATGGTAACTTCACCCATATAGGTAGATCCAAAAGGCAAGAGTTCATTCAATGCACATTTCCCCAGCTCTGGATACTCCTTTGCAACATCACACCAAAACTCTGTCAGTGACCTTTCAGCATATGCCATCTTTTGCCCACGATCAGAGAACAAATCCACCAGGTTTTCCTGCAGTCTGTCAGGAAGGCTGCTGCTGCTCTCAGTCACTCTGAACGGGTTCCTCATCCAGTCCAGCTGTTCTGACTTTGCTTCAATGTCATGAAAGTACTGGTTGAACTCAGTTTTGAGTTTGGACTGATGCGTAACAATTGTGACCATCTGCTTGTTTTCAGCATCAGTAGTGGCAAGATAGCCATCAAGCAGTGGGAAACAGCTTATATCCCCTTTGTCGCATTTCGTCTCCCATAAGTTGACTTTATTTATGAATCCATTCACTCTGTCATACTTGTTAAGGATATGCGAGTCCTTGCCTTGAAGTGAGAGGTTAAGCTCATTAAGCTTGGAGAAGACATCGGCAAGATATGCCAGCCGTGCAACCCACCCTGCATCCTGAAAAAACACTGCGAGAGGATGAGAGTGCTGTATCAGGAAAGCAGACACCTCAGTGCGAAGTTCAAACAGCCTGAATGGTGTTTAGCCACGCGACAACCAGCGGACGTCTGTGTGAAGCAGTAGCTGCCCATGCTCTGCCCCGCTGTCTTGACAGAATTTGAAATAGTCGGTGATTCGTAGGTCTGGACTGATTAAATGAATCACCTTAACTGCGTCATCCATGACAGCACTTAACTCGGGGCTCATCCTTTTACTGGCGAGAGCCTCCCAGTGGATAATGCAGTGATTCCACTTAATTTCGGGGTTTACCTTCATCACTCGTCCATGCAACCCACGCACTTTCCCCGTCATCGCAGGTGCGCCGTCGGTACAGATGTGACTGCAGGATTTCCACTCAAGATTGTTTTCTTTGAAAAAGCTGTCAATCACCTGAAATATTTCTTTGCCAGTTGTCTGTCTGTCCAAAACAAAATATGCTCATGTATGTCAGACTCTCGCGTTATGCTCAAACGCCTTTGAGTATAACGCACAAAGGCCAGGAGCTGAGCCTCCCCACTCACATCCGTCATTTCATCCAACTGTAGAGCGAACTGACCGGCTCTTTTAATTTGATTCACCACCTGTCAACAACAATATTAGTGGACATGTCATCGGTCCTGCGGCAGATTGTGTTGTTCGATAATGGAACGGTTTTCAGCACGTCTGCTGCTTCCTGGTCCAGCATAGCTTCAGCCAAAATGATCGCGGCAGGGAGAATCAGATATTTTGCAATTTAATGTGTTTTTTTTTTACTTGGCCACAAGTAATGCCACAGCATAGGATGCCTCCATTGCTTTGCTCGACACACTTGCCGCTTTCTTTAATGTAGTCTGACATGACTTGAATTCGGACAGTTTTCGTTTGAAAAAGTCCTCTGTTTTACCGACATTCCCGGCGTGTTTGGTGCTCTGGTGCCGCTGCAGGTGGGCTGGCTTCACTGGGAGCGACGCAGCGACGGTACCGGTATTAGTGCGTTTAACTTAGTTAGTGCGTAATTGTTATGAGCACGAGTGCCACCAGCCGTCTCACAGACCGCATCGCAGGTTTCATTTCGCGGGTTTCATTTTGCGGTTTCATTACGTGGGTCTTAGGTTGCTAAGCATTGCTCAAATGTGTTACATTTTTTTAAATAATAATAATATATATATATTTTAAATAAATTGCAATCCCTAATCTTTCTACGTACCCCCTGCAATCCCATCACGTACCCCTAGGGGTCCGCGTACCCCCGGTTGGGAATCACTGGTCTAGACTCTAGACCGCGATCTGATTGGTCTAGAGTGGTCAGCTGAAGTACACTCTAGACCAATCAGACCGCGTAACTGTCATCAGACTATGGTAATATGTATACTATGCTAATTTGGTAACACCCACTGTTTACTAGCTTGACAGTGTTTTGATCGTTTGAGAAGGTTGCACGGCACGTCTCTGTTCGGGTTGAAGCGTTCCTATATTAATACATCTATGGTTATAATATACCATTTGTGGCGTTGTAGCATATAGTTTGGACTTCAATAATTCATGCTTGCAGTAAGGCAGAGCCCACTGAAAAAAAATATGAAATATACAAGTCATAAAAAGATTTGCATAAATACATAACATACACATACGACAATATAGAGAAAAGTCCCTTCCATTAGTCACCCCAATCACATATAAAATACATCCAAGGCTATAATATACAGTTTTGCGATGTTAGCATATAATAAACATGCCAAAGTAGTAGGCAGACAACAAGAAGGAATTAGTTCAGATAGTAGCGATATTAATAGTTATATTTAAAGATTTGATATTTAATGAGGGTTTTATTTTAGATACCAATAATTAAGTGCATTGCTCGTTTTCAGTGTAAAACTTTATTATAAAAGGAAGTAACACCACATGGTATGTTCCAGCAATGCCCATCCACATGCAGAAAAGTTTATTACGTAATTGAGAACTAAAAGCAGTTTACGGTAAATGTCTTTATGTCAGCCACTGTTACTACAGAACAGGTAACACAAAGGAGTGAAAGAAAGATAAAAAATACCTTCCAAACAGTAAGTACCTCATTTCGGTTTTCACATAAAGAATAGATTTTAACTGGTTTGCAGCCTGATTAACCCATTATAGAACACATTTGGCATATATTTGTCAACTGATTTTTTTTAACCTCAAAAGGAATTTGTCTGTTGCGAGAAACACACTACTTCACATCAGCTATAAGAGACACATACCTATACCATATACCTAGCCAGGTCACATAGATGACCTATTCAATAGCTGGAATAAAAACAAGGAAGACCAAACACAACCAATTGGTCTGTCTCACATAGAAGACAAAATAAATATTGATTTGTGAAGTATTGCACAATGCAGGTTACAAAGAAAACCAGGAGGAAGTTACATTTAAAATGGCCTGAATGAAAACAGGGTCTTCGTCGATCACAGGTTTGCGTTGCAGGATCCCAGTCTCCAGGTGAACCCGTCAAGAACCAAACAATCTGAAGAATAATGGAACAGTCACAATATAGTCATTTTAAACACTCACTCAATGATACCTGTATTCCTCCCTTTTTTTTTTATTAATTTGGGTGAGATAAACATAATATGCAATGACAAACTTGTTTGATCTGTAAGCTGCATTTATCAGGTTTCAACAAGAACCACACACTGGCTTAGTGTGTGATAGATATATATCTATATATATCTAGATATATATCTATAGATATAAATTAAAAATATATATTAAATTAATATATAAAAAAATATTAAAATAGGCAGGCCTATAATTGTTCAAAATACTCACATAACCATACAGAACATTATGAAGATGTTCCACAATGCAATGAAGACTCGAAAGTACCGCAGACTGAGCAGGAACTCTCTAATATTGTCACCTGTAAACACGCACGCAGACACACGCAGTTTAAATCAGTGAGTACTTAAAATAGGCATTTATACAACCTTTACCTTCTTTAACCTTTACACACTTAACAATATTTAACATGTTTTAGTGACTAACGTAAGCCTACCCGTTTTCGGTCCCCCGCCTTCATCTCCAAACCCTTGGGAATCCTTCCGCTTGCTGTGAAACAACACAGGTCATCTATTAGTCTGACTCCACACTGCAAACACAGTCTGCAGGACGTTTAATTCATCTACATTAAGCACATATGTATAATGGGTAGTACTCACAGTTTAAAATTCAACACAGCTCCTGCGTTTATGAGAAGGGTCCTAAACAAAAAAAGGCACACAATACTTGAGTCGTGCTGTTTGACAAGAGTTACTTCCATCGATAACAATGGTGAGGTGGCAGCAGCAGATTCAGATTCTGTACTTCGTCACTATGTAGGCTATAAGGTACAGCGTACAGTGAAACAACACCATGACAGTACAGTGAAACAACGGCAAGCACGAAAACACGGGCACACAATATAGCAAGTTGGTGTAAAAATAACACGGTGTGGTGAACATAAATGTAGTTATTTACCCGAATATCAACAGATCTCCGATCATTTTGTCCACATCACACAGATAAACAACATCCGCTTCCGCATTCGCAACCTATAAGTTGCCTTATAGCAGGCGCTCTTACAATATATAACTGACCAATAGCAGGCGCTCTTACAATATATAACTGACCAATAGCAGGCGCTCCTGCAACATATAACTGACCAATAGCAGGCGCTCCTGCAACATATAACTGACCAATAGCAGGCGCTCCTGCAACATATAACTGACCAATAGCAGGCGCTCCTGCAACATATAACTGACCAATAGCAGGCGCTCCTGCAACATATAACTGACCAATAGGTGGCGCTCCTTAACCACGGCCCAAATACGAAGCAGGCACAACGATAATAACAATGCAATAAATACATACAATACATGTGCATTTAAATTAAACACAACAACGAATAAATAGTAAGTATAAGTACAAATAAACAAAAGTACAAAATTCAATGTAAACTTAAAACACATGGTATTATAGTACACATTGGTATTACGTAGTGCCTCATATGATTTATTTTTAATAGACCGACTGCCCCATTTGAGCCTTTTTTATTAAATTTGTGCTAAATGTTTATACGTGTACTTATCGTGTTTTAACGCAGCAATATTGGGAAGATCGCATTAGAGTCGCCGCAACGACAGACCGAAATCAACGACAGACAGACATCAACAGCAGCCAGACATCAACAATAGATAGACAGACATACATCAACGACAGACAGACAGACATCAACGAGAGACAGACACCAACTGCAGACAACCATCATCAACAACAGACAGACATCCACAAAGACAGAATTAAACGGCTGACAGACAGAAATCAACGACAGACCGACATCGACGACAGACAAAGCCTATGATGATTTTTTCAAACGCACATGGCGCTGTTTACATTCGTCTAACGTGCAGGTAACAGCGACGAGTGGTCAGAGTGTGTGTGTGTGTGTGGGGGGGGGGTGTATTAAATAAGACCAGAGGGACCAGAAGAAGAAGAAGAAGAAGAAGACCCCGTGTGGGTGAGGAGAGGGGGAGAAGACCCCGTGTGGGTGAGGAGGAGAGCGAGATGCGAGGTATTAATAGGATGGTTTGAGTGACAGTCCTTTCTGCCGAGGAAGACTGGCGGTGGTGGGGTTTCGTTGCGAGTCGCGGAAGAACAGAGGGACGCAAGTAGTACACAAGTGCGCAGTTTATATGAAATATATTTATATAAATATATAAACATGGACGTGTTGGGAGTTCTCAATCTGGGCGACCTGGCCCAGACCTTCTCTAAGATGGGGATGTTTCCAGTCTTCGACCTCGCTTACTACATCGTGTCCATACTTTACCTCAAGTATGAACCAGGTCAGTATGTCCTCTTCCCCGTTTATTTTAATTGAGTGGTCGGTGTCTACTTTATTGTAGAATAGCCTAAACATGCATGGGCAATTCAATTATTTAGCATAGCGTTACATGAGAATGAAAATATATAACTATAGGTTTGTGTATTAATTGCTTCATTATACACCTCTTACACATGTATTAATCAGGCCTAATCAGGCCTTCTCATACAATAATCTCCCTATTTAGCCTACATAACTTCTCCCTTTCTCGTTTTCATTTGGATAAAACACTTGATCAAGCCAGTAGGCCCATAGACTCACACAACCCGGTTTCTTATCAGGCCTACAAACCTTTTCAAGGATTTAATTCGTTTTCATCACCAGAAGGGCTGTGCAATCCGATAGAGAGCTTGTGCATGCCAGCAGCCCGGTCAAGAAATAAATAGACCAGCCCGGAATAGATCACATCGAGGTATCAGAAACTCTTCTTTCCTTGCAGCCCACATCACGTAGACGAGGGTCTAGGTGTGTATATAAGGTGCTTATAATAGACAAACAAATAATAAAGAAAACACAAACAAAAAACAACAAACAAAAAACAAAAAAGCATCCATTACAACATCAAAAGGCCATGGTCACATACATGTTGTGGGACCCTCATAAGTAGCCTAGGCCTTTGTATTTCCAATACATTGACAGTGGGGCTAATCTCTTTTAAAACAGTTGGACTATAGATTAAGCCGGTTGTCACCAGGCCAAGGTTTCAAATGTTTTTTTCTAATTAATAAAGGATTGTATTTAAATTTAAATTAAACATACAATAATAGGCCTTGCTCTCACAAAACACATGGGTTTACTGAATAGTAAATTCCAATGTGAATCCACATGTTTCCCTAAACTCTTTGCTTCCGGGCTTCCAAATAAGCTCATAGAGGATGACATTTGTAGTGGCTGGTGTGTGTGTGTGTGTGTGTGGTGGGGGGGGGGGCACATGCCCCACGCATGTGCTTGAGAGAGGGCAAAGATTAAGCCCTGCCCAACAGTTGCAGAGCAGGGCGGGAATCCTTCAGCGTATTTATAGGGAGGCATTTGTTAAGATCGGGTTTCCCTTGCTTCCCTACAGTGTTCTCAGTGTACCACCACCAAGGCTTATGTACACCTGTTACCCCGTCTCTCTCGCTCGTTCTCTCTCTCGTTCTCTCTCTCGTTCTCTCTCTCGTCCTCTCTCTCGTTCCCCCTTGTCTCTGTAAACCTTGTGCCGTATCCGGTATAGATAGATTAGTAAAAGGTGAGGCAGTGAAACCATTTGTAAATATTAGGATATGCTAAATGTCTGCTCAGGAACGGTGTGTGCTAAAGAACTCGACTTTGTGTACTACTGACACATTGCTATGCATGGCTATGCATATCACTTTTATTTTTTACTGCAAACTGATCATGAAAATACAAAGTTTTCAATGCCACTCCTTCAAAAAACAATACCCCCTGTTCCTAATGACAGTACGACATTCTCTTCTCTAAGTCTATCCCTCTAATACCTTTTTTGGCCATAAATCATTAGAATACATCTGACCAAACCAAACCCTGTGTGTGACAAAACATGTGTGTGTGTGTGTGTGTGTGTGTGTGTGTGTGTGTATGTGTGTGTGTGTGTGTGTGTGTGTGTGTGTGTGTGTGTGTGTGTGTGTGTGTGTGTGTGTGTGTGTGTGTGTGTGTGTGTGTGTGTGTGTGTGTGCAGGCTCTGTGGAGGTGTCCCGTCGCAGCCCGGTGGCGTCCTGGCTGTGTGCCATGCTGTACTGCTTCGGCAGCTACATCCTGGCTGACGTCCTGCTGGGCAACAGCCCCGTCGACTACTTCCAATACAACAGCCACATCCTGCTGGCCTCCGCCGTCTGGTGAGGACTCCACCATCTACCGTCTCCGCGGCGACATGTTGGTGTTGCCATGGTGCACGGCGGCCTTGCGACTCATCCCTTTAAGAACGCGGCTAAATGTTTGAGCCTCAACGAACCTCAAGGCCTTCTGCAGTCATTTGGATTTGGGGTTTAAGTTGTGTTGAGTTGAGTTAAAAATACTGGGTGTTTCTGGTTCAAAGAGGATCGGAGGGCCTTAGATTAGGTTCAGTAGCAGCAGATAACGGCAGACGTTGGACAGAGCAGCTCTGAACTGAAAGCCATATCTCAATGTGCAGTGAGATAGTGCTGATAAAACTACAATGTTAATGGAAAGAATATTTCCTATGAGAATTGAGTTTAGGTTTAGGGGGAATAGCAGCACTGCACACTGGACGGCACACTTGCTTCATTATTCCATTCTATAGTGTAATTCTATCACTTTCTTAGAGAGAGATACTGAATGTTTAAAAACAACATTTTATTATTTATTATTATTCTTATTATAGCATGAAAAACCAGTTCAAATGCAAATGGCTGGCATACATTTCCCTACCAAAGCCACCGTTTTTATCACCATGAAGCCACACGACACCGCTGCTCAACCAATCACACTCCTCCGTTTCCCTCTCTCTCTCTACCACCACCACCACCACCTCCACCACCACCACCACCTCCACCACCACCACCACAGGTACCTCCTGTTCTACTGCCCTCTGAACCTCTTCTACAAGTGTGTGGCCTTCCTGCCGGTCAAGCTGGTGCTGGTGGCCCTGAAGGAGGTCGTCCGCACCCGCAAGATTGCCGCCGGCGTCCACCACGCCTTCCACGCCTACCACCACGGCTTCTTCATCATGGTCATCGTCGGCTACGTCAAAGGTGACCTCATTCCCTGGCCCCCTTTTTCATGTTTTGTAGCCACTCGTGTGTGGCTGGCTAGGTCCTGTGGACAGGGAGGGAGTTTGACTCCGAGCCAAAAGGATCTGGGTTTGATACCTGTATTCATCCTCCTTGCCCTAACCCCTAAGCTGCACCCTGATGACCTGTATCGGATATCGCTGTGAGTCAAGATAAGATAAAAGATCAAATAATCTGCTACACTATGGAACAGTCAGTAGAGCGCATACCTCGGCACACCAAAAAGTCCAATGGATCCAGATTCCGATCCAGATCTGCGCCAAAATCAAATCAACTGTTCCTTGGCCCATAAGTTATCTAATCACCAAGTTTTCTCCAATTCCGTGAATAACGTTTTGAGTTATCTTGCTAACAGACAGACAGACAAACAGACCGGCAGGCAGACAGACAGACAACCTCCTATATAACCTCCTCAAGGGCGAAAACACCTCCCGCATTCGATGGCAGAGGTTATGACTAAATACTAAATCCTAGGTGCTATGGATAGGTGCTATGGCAGGACCTATAACTAGAAGCTAGGTGTCCTACAGCTGGGTCCTATGGCTCTGTCCTACCTATGGGTCTCCTATGGGTCTCCTGTGTGTGTGTGTCCTGTGTGTCTTGGCGGGGGACAGAGAGGAGTTCCGTCCTCACCCAGAGTGTTTCTGTCCTGCAGGCTCGGGGGTTGCCCTCATCTCCAACTTTGAGCAGCTGCTGCGTGGCGTTTGGAGGCCCGAGACCAACGAGATCATGAACATGTCATTGTGAGTATGTGTGTGTGTGAAAATACATATTACATGCGCTACATATACTGCATACTGCATACATATACTGCATGTGTATATACATGTGTATACAATGTGTATATACATTTATATTTGTGTATCTGTATTTTTATGTTGATGCGTAATGAGTGTCTGTGCAGTATATCTGCATGTGTGAATGCATAAATATGCATATATGTTGCATGTATGTTCGTATTTGTATATGCGTGTATGATTGTATATCTGTATTTGGGTATGATTGTCTATATGCATGTGCACGTATGCTTGTATTTGTGTATGTAGAATGCATGTGTGCGTGCAGACATCTGTGTCCACAAGGCTGTGAGCCTGTTGATGTGTTGGAGACATTTGTCAGTGCAGCCTGCAGCAGTTTTTAGCTGCTGTGAAACTGGAGCACGTGCTCAGCTTTCTGAGGCAGGGGGATTGTCCAGAAAACACTGTTCCTTATATGGTCGTACTGTCAGACCAGGGCTGCTTAAGACACATGCATGCACGCACGCGCACACACACACACACACACACACACACACACACACACACACACACACACACACACACACACACACACACACACACACACACACACACACGCACAACCACACACACACACACACACACACACACACACACACACACACACACACACACACACACACACACACACACACACACACACACACACACACACACACACACACACACACACACACACACACACACACACACACACACACACACCACACAGCAAAATAATTTGACCTTTTACCTATTTCATACAAAAAAGAAAGAAAAATTGAAATACAAGATCTTGAATGTGTGTGTGTTAGTTCTTTATTATTCATTGTTTAATATTTTTGTCAGGGTGACTAAACATGCAATTGTCTATTGAGCTACTTTCTATTCTTTATTATTACTTTATTTATTTATACTAATAACTATTTGTTTAGCAGTTCCACAACTCGCCCAGCAGAGGGGGCAAATTCTTCAGTTTTTGTCTGTTTTGTCTCTTTTTGTCCACAAGGAGAACAATAAGTACATATTATTGTAAAGTATGTTTTCCAATCAATAAGTGAAGTGCAAGCACTAAGCGTCTCCCTGGTTGTCTTCCCAGCCCCACCAAGGCCAGTCTGTACGGAGCCATCCTCTTCACCCTGCAGGAGACCCACTGGATCCCCGTGGCCAAGAGCACCCTCATCCTCATCTTCACCCTCTTCATGATCACCTGCAAGGTGAGCCCGTCGGTGGGGTGCGAGCAGGTTGACTGTAGACCTGTGAGGAGTTGTGTGGAGTGTAGCAGTGATTGAAGTGATTCACGCTCGCCTTAGACTGGCTGCTCGGTTATTATTTTGAAAGAGACAAAACGGGAAGATGAACAGAAGCTTTATCTTACTTCATTCCATGCAGGAATACTAGACTAGGCACTCAGTATAGCGCATACCGACACCCCACCCATCCCTTTCCCCTCCTTTCACACCTACTTTATTTATTTACTTACTTACTTTATTTGTTTTTGTATTTGCCTTCGCTGTTTGCTTCTTTGTTTTGTTTTGTTTTTTCATCCCTCTGTAAAGCAGCCTTGGGTCCCTTAAAAGGCGCTATATAAATTAAAGTTCTTCTTCTTATTATTAATTTACATTACTTCTTGTCTTATTCCATTAAATAACCTTTTGAGTTATCTTGCTAACAGACAAACAGGTGGCGAAAACATAACCTCCTCCCATCTTCGATGGCGGAGGTCATAATGGTTACAGATAATTTTCCTCATATCCAAATATCCAAGGATAATAGTGGATAATACCTCATCATCATTTCAAGTAAAAATGTAAAAGCAGTTCAAACAACTCTCTGCGTTTCCTCCGCTAGGTGGTAATGACCGCTCGCCACTCCCACGGCTCCCCCTTCGCCCTCATCGAGTCCTGGGTCTGCCACCTGCTCTTCGGCTCCCCACTGGGTGGCGCTGTGGAGGACCACCACGGGGCCGACCACCACGCCCCCGCCGCCCCCTCCTCCCCCACCAAGAGCAAGGAGGAGCTCAGCGAAGGCACCCGCAAGAGGAAGGCCAAGAAGGCGGAGTAGGAGGCGCAAACCTTGACAGCAGTTAACACAGAACTGGAGCGGGGATGGGGGAGGGAGAGGGAGGGAGGGGGCGGGTGAGGGAGGGAGGGAGGAATACACCCTCTTGCCCGTTTCCCCCCCCCCCCCTCCATCCGTCCATCCATCCCTCCTTTCATCCTTCCACCTTTCCATCTGTCCACAAACTACATGTGAACTTCCCTCTGTGGATAGCGTTTTAACACCCCACTAAAGGGACGGGGGAGGTTTGATTGTGAGAGCCTTTACATTTCAGCCAGGTGGTGCTTTCTGCTTTTCTTAGTTTTTTTACATTGGGATGAGGACTGCTAGAACCACATGTTTTTACATCGACACTTCCGACCTAAGCCAGCGTCACCTCAACCCGATCGATTGATTTTACGGCATGTACACATCGTCTGCCGCTACATCCATCTGTCTCCAGTGAACCAGGATCCAGAAGCTATAAGTGGTGTTCATGTCTTCAGTTCAGCCGTCAGGTTTTACCGCAGTCAACGCTAAAACCTTGTTTTCCTCCTCGGGAGAAATGTGATGAAGGAAGAGCACAATCTAATTCTAAATTAGACAATACAATGTGAATTAAAGTTTTTGAAATGAAATGAATGAAAATGACACGCCTTTCTGATAAAGTCAAAACAAAAGTGGAATGTGGGTGGCTTCATCTTATTTTTTTGAGTCATGTTGCACTGCTGAACTTATTTACCTTACTTAGTTTTGAGGCTTACATTTAAGCCATTTAGCAGACGTTTAGATCCAAAGCTTCTCACAAGTGAGGCTGAGAACAATGAAAATCAACTGGTGGTGCGTGCCAACATTCAGCGCATTCATTCAGAAATTACACTTCGCGAAATGGCCACACATAAGTACAATTAATACAAATCTAAAGGGTTGAGTAACATCATTAGGAAATCCAAGTGAAACTGCCAGCAACATCGGTATGATGTAGACACACCCCTTTCATGACATCACTCAAGCATGGGGTCGAATCTGGGTCATGTGCTTGGAAAGCCGGTGACCCCCCCAGGTCTACAGTTAACCCTTTGTAGTGGAGGCCATAAACCACAGTTCTAGAGACAGCTGTAACACCTCACCTTTGACCTTACAGCTCACACAGCAGCAGAAGTGATCATGGAAAACCCGAAGCAAACAGTGTGTGTGTGTGTGCGTGTGTGTGTGTGTGTGTGTGCGTGCATGTGTGTGTGCATGTATATAATAGATAGATCGATAAATAGGCGTACACATATGTAGACAGACAGAGAAAGAGAGAGAGAGAGAGAGAGAGAGAGAGAGAGAGAGAGAGAGAGAGGCTTGGAAGAAAGATGAGTAAGGATCTAGTGTAAGTGTGTGTAGGTGTTCTGTGTGTAGTGTAGGTTGTGAAGTGTGTCATAGTGTATTGTGTATTGTGTGGTCAGTGAAGTGTAGTGTAGTGTGTTGTGTAGATTCAAGATTGAAGATGTTTAATTGCCATTTGAAACAAGTACAATGGAATGCTTACACCCTATCCTAGTAGGGTGTCAACAACACTATATACTACCTATAATATGATATACTATGAACTATAAACAACACTATATACTATACTATGTACTATACTTATACTATACTAATTATTAGAGTATAACAATACTGTAGACAAAAAATAGAACAATAAAGTGACTGAATTGTGCAAAAAGCATTTAAAAAGCATTTTAAAGTGCCAGTAGTGTGTAGTGTAGTGTGTGTTTTTTGTGTGTAGTGTGTGTACTATAGTGTGTTGTCTAGTGTGTGTTGTGCAGTGTATATTGTGTGTTGTGTATTGTAGGTGCTCTGTGCCTAGAGTAGTGTGTGTTTTATTGTGTGTAGTGTGTAGTGTGTGTAGTGTGGAGTAGTGTGGAGTGTGTGTAGTGTGTGTAGTGTGTAGTGTGAGTAGTGTGTAGTGTGTAGTGTAGGTGCTCTGCTCCTCTTGGGTGCCTGAGTGGAATGCTACATCTGCCGAAGACATTACTGGCAAACACCATAACACAACACAAACAACACACATACACACACACACACACACACACACACACACACACACACACACACACACACACACACACACACACACACACACACACACACACACACACACACACACACACACACACACACACACACACAGGACTACAAATCAGTTTACATTCTTCCAAAGCAGAGGTTAAATGTGTATACACATGAGTATTTCTGACTGAATAACAATTACTGCTTTGAGATAGTAGCTGCAACGTTCTTTAGTACCAAACGGCCTTACAATATGATTCAAGAATTCAAGATTAGTTGTCATGTCGAGTTTGTTTATTGAGTCCATCATGTTACAGCTGAACCTGGTCAATTACAGCCACTCGTCAAAGCCCTAAACAGTGTATAAAGATTAGAAAAACAGAAAACATTTGGAAAGTTAAATGGTTGGCCGATCAAATGGATTTCCTCTTGCGTAGAAGCAGGTTGAGGTTCTGGATGGGTTCAAAAGAGGCAACTGAGATGTCCCAAATTCATGTGTAAAGCATGTCACATTTCCACATTTTACATTGTCATCCCAATGGATTTGATATTAAAAAGGCTTTTTTTGCAGAAAGCATATTAACGATAGAGTCTGACCTTTGCATCACCTGCCATGTCGGTGTGAGTGCGGACTTTAATATCACACGGCCCAGCAACATGACAAAACGTGGGGGCGATTCTATCCTCATGAACCCCCACTCTCTGTGGTACGCTCCAAGTTCCATGTAGGGTTCCAAGTTCCACAGAAGCCTTGAGGTAGGAGGAGAAGGTGGAGGGGGAGAAGGTGGAGGAAAGACCACAATGAGGGGGTGGGGGGGAGGATATAAAAAGCAGGGCAGGAGAGGAGAGACATCAAACTTCTGGTGGCGGCGGCAGTGGTGGGGTTCAAACCTAGCACACAATCTCTCGGTGCACTTGGGCGGGAAGCAAGGACATCCAACAGACCCCCCCCCCCCCCTCCCGTCAGCAGCAGACACAGAAGAGGAAAGGAAGAAGAAGAAGAAGGAGACAGGAGAAAGGAGATAGACGAAGACAAGAAGGAGCTTCAGTACAGCTCACCCAGAAAGGACCAAAGTGAGAGCCGTAGGACGGTTCATCTGGTGGAGGAGGATCATCATGCTGCATTTACTTCTGCTGAGCGTGTTCCTGTGCAGGGGGAGCAGGGCCGTGGTCCAGAGAGGTGAGAGGGACTGCCATTGTCTTTAATCAAGTTGAGGTTTGATTCAGCTCGTCCTGTCGTGGCAGGACGAGCTGCGCAATTGCGCCTGGGATGATTTGTTCACTATGTTCAGCTCATTTCTGTTCACCAAACAGTGAGATTAAGAATGACCTGGAGAGAACCTAAGGGGGAAATAAAATGTATTACAGTGGAACGAATTGATAAATGTATTCAATCAAGTCAATGATAATTAATGAATTGAGATAGCCACACTACATTAACATAAGGTCTATCAGGCATAAACATTATGCGTGTGCATAAATTCTGCACAAGATCTAAATTCATCTTTAATTTATTAATTTATTAAATACCCCTTTCCTCGAATAAATCAATACCATTTCTAGAATCACAAAATCGAATTTCAAAGAAAACACTCCAGGAAAACCATAGGAGGCCTTTTTAGCACTGCTCTGACATGCTTGTATGTTTTCGGTAATCTGTGGAATCCATTTGGTAAACAGACGTAGTACTAATGGGAAGAACACACTTCCTCTCCGATGAGCTCAAGAGGGCCCCTATACGGCTCCTCAGGGGCCCGTCCAGATCAATTAGAGCAGGCAGATGACACCAGGACACAGACCAACCTCTCATGATGACCTTGTTCTGCAGCTCAGCCACAGCTGATACATTTTGATGGGAAACTACAAGAATCCCACGAAAATGTTACAATTGTAGAATTATAAAATTGTAAAATGTACAGAAATACATATGAAGATATAGATACACACACACACACACACACACACACACACACACACACACACTCACACTCACACTCACACTCACACACAAAAATGAACCTTCCAGAAAACCATCACCCACCAAAGTTGCTGGAGGGGCAGGGAGTGGGCGACCTGACCGTTGAGCTGAACAAGAAGTCTCCAGGACAGAGCTGGGGTTTGGGTTGAGTTTATCTTGGCCTCTGATCAAACCTGCGACAGATTATTTATTAAATGGCATAACTTCACGCCAGGAATGTCTCTGTGTGCACAGAATGTCCAGCATCCCACACACAATCTAGTTTCTAAAAAGTCTTTCTTTTTACTTTATTTTTTTCTTTCTTTATTGACAGCTATGCCCAAGTTATGTTAACTTTGGGACTGGAGTTTGTGGTTATCTTGTGTAATTGGACAATTCTTAGAAGTGTTCTTAGAGGTTCTTAGTGTTTATGGCTTCTTTTATGGTTTCGTTATTGGGGAAAATACCATAATCCTAACCAAATTTTAACATCATTGGTCAATGAATCTCCCAACATTGTTAATATGGATCCTGCCCTATATATTCATTATGACATTCTTGGTTTGTTCAGATGGAGAAATCATTAACCAGATCAAAGGGACCAACCTGGTCCTGGATGAGATTAAAGAACTTCTCAAACAGCAGGTGAATCAACTTTGACCTTCATAATTTCAAGTTTCACTTTCATCCTTTACATTCACCATTCAACCAGTTTCTTGGTTTGTTGAACATCACTCAATGATGAAAGCTGGATATTCACTCTCAGGATCCACCATCAAAAGCCCAGCCAATCAGAAATAAGTGATTCAATTTGTTAAACCTTTACAGATCAGGGAGATCGTTTTCCTGAAGAACACAGTGATGGAGTGCGAGGCGTGTGGTGAGTGAATTCTTAGTGAGGTAACAGCCTGGGAAAAACGTCTTGTATGGCGACTCAGGTTAGATTCTGATACGTGATCCTATTTCAACCCACGTGCTTCTCTGTCTGTCTGTTAACTGTGCTGTCTATAAAGCCACAGAGGCCCTTTGAAGGAAAACTAAAGGTGAATTTAACATCAGGGATATATTTAAAGTACTATCTAATCATTTGTTATGAGTTATGAATCAACTAATACTTAAACTGCCATAGCCAAGTCTCAACTTCTGACTTACAAACCAACATATACAATTGACTGCACCATGTTTCTCTAATTGAGACTCGACGCAGAACTCACCACACGGACAACAGACTTAAGAACGTTTTTCTACCCCAGTGCCATACGAGAATTGAACACTGTCAAACACTGACGCTAAATGTTCTGTGTAACTACACAGTAACTACAAACTACAATACCGTCACATGTTACTGCCCCTTTTGTATGTCCATTTCTAATTTGCATATGCATTTATATACATTTATAATTTGCACTACTGTACATAGGGCCACCGCAATATGTATATAATTAAATATGGCACATTTTTTATTTTTAAATTGTTTGTGAGAGTGTCCTGAGGATTGCTAGACAATTTGTTTGTACTTGTGTGCAAAGACAATAAAGTCATTCTGATTCTGATTACCCGTCACTCACCCGGTGGTTGTTCTTCTTCCTCGACCAGGGATGGGGGGGCTACAGCCTGGTCCATCCTGCGTGCCCAACCCCTGCCACCCGGGGGTGCAGTGCATGGAGACCCCAGACGGGGTGAAGTGCGGGCCTTGCCCAGACGGCATGGTGGGCAACGGAACCCACTGCACAGACGTGGATGAGGTGAGACCACCGGAGACCCGGATCCAAGTGGCGTCTCCTCAGAAACTCTCATATTTGTCTGATTGCTTGTAGGACGTGTTGGGTTCCCATGCAGGGTCAATAGTGATTGGCTCTGGTTTTCTTGCAGTAAAAAGAGTGTAAATCGATCAATCATCCGGGAAAGATGCGAAGAAGGTAGCCATCTTTCAGAAACTGCTCACCAGGTCAACATGCAGGCATCTAAATCTAAATCTGGAGGATTGAATCCTCTTTATTAGTCACATACATGTACACACAGAGTGAAATTTGTTTCTCTACATTTACCCCATCCTAGTATTAGGAGCAGTGTGCAGCGATTTTATAAACAGCGGTCTGGTGCCTTGCTCAAGGGCACCTCGGAAGTGCCCAGGTGTTTCTTAAACAACCTGCAACTTATTTTTTGGGATTTTCAGAATTGGCCCTTATGAGGCATTACTTGCGGCATTCTTTTGGAAAATCTGTATAACTTCTTCTAATTGGACCGTAATGACCCAGGTTGACCTCTGACCCGCCATACTTCCCTAGGGACCAGGGTAGTTTTGACCTGTGCTTCCTGTGTGCAGTGTACGGTCATGCCGTGCCACATGGGCGTCCGCTGCATCAACACGGCCCCTGGGTTCCGCTGCGGGGCCTGTCCCGCCGGCTACATGGGGCCCCAGGTCCAGGGAGTGGGGCTTGCTTACGCCGCTGCTAATAAGCAGGTAAGCCTTACTGGAAGATGGAAGACCATAACAACCAGGAGTTGTCTGCTAAATGAGTAAAAAGTAACTCTTAGGTTCCTCACATGGATGGTCATGTTCTGTTCTTATCCGAAGGTGTGCAGGGACATTGACGAGTGTGAGAATCCCGAGTACGCTAGATGTGTGGAGAATTCAGTGTGCATGAACACACCGGTAAGTATCCCCCTACAGACTTAAAGACCCACCAAACGCTGGAATTAAAAACTCAGGAACAGTGCCATCTGTAGTGGACCATGAGTTATTACAGCTGACAACATAACAATTTAATTGAATGGCAAACCTCTGAGAGAAATGATGATACTGCACCAATTCTGATCTCTATGTTATTAACAGTAAGGTGTGTGTGTATGATCAGGGCTCCTACAGGTGTGGCCCCTGTAAGAAGGGTTACATCGGGGACCAGAAGAGAGGCTGCAGGCCGGAGAGGGCCTGTGGGAACGGCCAGCCCAACCCCTGCCACGCAAGCGCTGAGTGCATCGTGCTCCGCGACGGCAAGATAGAATGTCAGGTAGAGGAAAAATAATCTTAATATAATAATATTAATAATATTATCTATCCTTTTTTGTGGAAATTAAAATACTAGGCTCCATTCTTATAAGGCCTCATAAAACATTCCAGGCACGTGAATCAGACTTAGAGAGATATTTTTGGTAAAGATCAGTTAAAACTTGTCCACGTCAGGAACCATAGACAGTAAAATGGTGCACTGAGGAGGAGATTACACCATCTGAGTTCATTAAATGTTTAGTGTTTTCAAACTGTCCCAACAGTGTGGCGTGGGTTGGGCAGGTAACGGCTACCTCTGTGGACCGGACACCGACATCGACAGCTTCCCCGACGACAAGCTGGAGTGTCCTGAGAGGAACTGTGCTAAGGTGAGAGACACTGTCCTCATTAACCTGTTGGTCCCCAGAGACCATGCTTTGGAAGAAACCAACATCAAAAAAGATTTCAAGCCCAGTAACAAAAGAACAAACACTATTAACTTCCTATTGAGCTTGGAAGCAGTGTCTAAATCAAATGTTCTGAATTGTTGACACACGTTGTCTTGTTTCCCAGGACAATTGTCTGACGGTCCCCAACTCGGGCCAAGAAGACGCCGACCGTGACGGGATGGGAGACGCTTGTGATGAAGACGCTGATGGAGATGGAATCTTCAACACACAGGTTGAGAGTTTACTTCCTTTACTGTACATCTCCCATCAATTGAGGGAAATATATATTTTGCTATGGGAGTCGCACTATTTCATCAGGTTAAGCTAGTTTGGCAACCAGGTGGGAGCTGGCTAGATGCCAAGCTACTTTGCAACGTATCTACACTACTATCTATCTACTCCCAGTCAAAATAGGTTTGATCTATTATACTCACTGCTTGCCTACCCGCCCCTACCTGCTCCTTAATGACTAAGATTACTTAGATTAAGAGTTAATTTTACATTTCATCGAATGCTGCCAGTGGCTCAATTCTAAACTAAACTTAACCAGTCCAGTAAATCAATCCCAGACCGCAGTCAGCAGATCTCCATGTAGAAAGACCCATGACTTCTTCTTCTTCTTCTCTTCTTCTTCTTTGTGTCTTTTCCTGACAGGACAACTGTGTTCTGGTGCCCAACGTGGACCAGCGCAACGTGGACGAAGACGACTTCGGGGACGCGTGCGATAACTGCCGTGCCATCAAGAACAACGACCAGAAAGACACGGACGTGGACAAATTTGGAGATGAATGCGACGAAGACATCGATGGCGATGGTTAGTATGCTACGGCGATGGCCACGGCACAAACAATTGGTCTTTTCCTGTTTTGTTTTTATACTGAGGACATATTGGTAATCGATGAATATGAGTTCATGAGATACAAATAATGCCATCATTTGTGTAAGAAATATATATCTAGATTGTAAACAATCTACTTGAATGATTATGCACACAAAAAGGCTAAATGAGATTACACATACAGCTGGATATCAATGTCTATAGACTATTAAGACATATATAGTACTCTATATAGGAGTACTGTAGGATATCATGGTACCCTAAGGATTGGTTAATGCCCTATATACAATGTGATCAGACCACATTTAACCCTGTTGATTTCAGGGATCCTCAACCACAGGGACAACTGCAAGCGCGTCCCCAACGCCGACCAGATCGATCGGGACGGCGATAAAGTTGGAGACGCTTGCGACAGCTGCCCCTATGTCCCCAACCCCGACCAGGTGCTAACACCGCCCCTCCAGAAGGAACCAACACAAACCAAATGCACTCTCTCCTAAAGACCAGGGGCCTTAATACCTCAACGCAATTCAGTCCTTTAATAGCTTTATCATCCACGTTAGTTTGAATGGTGTCTAAGATACATACGCATACATAAGAACGGAATTATTGGTATTATCACAGTCAGTTATTAACAGTGCTCTGACTTTCCTCCCCAGCTGGATGTGGACAATGACCTCATTGGGGACCCCTGTGATACCAACAAAGACAGGTACCGTGAGACAGGTAGCCTAGCGTCTCACCGTGAGACAGGTAGCCTAGCGTCTCACCGTGAGACAGGTAGCCTAGTGCCTGACCGTGAGACAGGTAGCCTAGTGTCTCACCGTGAGACAGGCAGCCTAGTGCCACGCCGTGAGACAGGCAGCCTAGTGCCACGCCGTGAGACAGGTAGCCTAGTGTCTCACCGTGAGACAGGCAGCCTAGTGCCACGCCGTGAGACAGGTAGCCTAGTGTCTCACCGTGAGACAGGCAGCCTAGTGCCACGCCGTGAGACAGGTAGCCTAGTGTCTCACCGTGAGACAGGCAGCCTAGTGCCACGCCGTGAGACACCTGGCTAAGCATTCATTAAGAATTATATTTCTGCTCATCAATGACATGTAACTGAATTCACTGGAAGTCGCTCTTGAAAACATCTGCTGAATCACAATTAAACAAATTTAAATAGCTTTACTTAGTTCCTAAAAACATCAGCAATTGGTCAGAGTGCCGAGTAGAACTAGTTCTTCTTTATTTTCTAAATGATGCAACAAATGTGTAAACAGCATACCGCTGACCTTTAACCTTATGGGTGGTGGTGGTTTCTCTCAGCGATGGCGACGGTCACCAGGACTCACGGGACAACTGCCCTGCGGTGATCAACAGCTCCCAGCTGGACACAGACAAGGACGGCCAGGGGGACGAGTGTGACGATGACGACGACAACGATGGAGTCCCGGACCTCCTCCCCCCCGGACCCGATAACTGTAGACTCATCGCCAACCCCCAGCAGGACGACTCAGATGGTCTGTAGAATGTCATAAGTCTGTCGGAGACGATGAATGTCTGTTTGTCTATCTCTGTTCATCTGTCAATCAGTCTGTCCGTATACCTGTCTGTCTGGTCTTTCTCTGGTCTCTCCATCAGACCGTCTGTATGTGTAGTGTTCCGTCTGTCTATTTAGCTATATTACCATATTATATTCCATCTGTCCGTCTGTCTACCCATCTGTTTGGTCTCTCCATCAGTCTGTGTGGGTGTCTGTCTGTATATTGTTCTGTCTGTCTATCTATATCTATCGGTCTGTGTATCTGCCTTCTTTTTATTTGTCTGCATCTCTGTCTGTATTACGTCCAGCCCACCCACCAGTCTATCGCTTTGTCCCTCTCTCTGTCTCTCAGGTAATGGCGTAGGGAACGTGTGTGAGAAAGACTTTGACAACGACACCATCGTGGACACCATTGACGTGTGTCCGGAGAATGCGGAGGTGACGCTGACCGACTTCCGGGAGTACCAGACGGTGGTGCTGGACCCCGAGGGAGACGCCCAGATAGACCCCAACTGGGTGGTCCTCAACCAGGTGGGCATGAAACATAACTGTAGCAGTCGACGCTGCCACTAAAATTGCTACTTCGGGCTCCTCCCCAGGACACAGGGTGATGAGGAAACCGGTTTATTGTAGTTTGTAAGTGAATGGCGAACAGAGCAGGTGGTACATGCTAGCGCTTCTTTTGAGTGTGTGTGGTGGTGGCTGGTTTATCCTGTGTTCCTTGATTACCAAGGACCCACAAGTGTGCAGCCTCACCCAGCAGCATCCGGCCTCTTAGCAGTCTGACTGGGGCCAGATGAGGCTGCTTCAACCAGACTCTAATCAGTCTGACTGGGGACAGATGAGGCTGCTTACACCAGCCACTAATCACACACACACTCCACAATAACAAACAATAAGATACACTTTATTCATCCTAGATGGGGATTTCAAGTGTCATGCCACAACGAATACAGAATACAGAATAGTACAAATGTTTACATAAATTAGTAGACAGTTATCTAAATGTAAAAGACAATTACAAAAAATATACAAAATATATATTTTTACACAATGATACAAAATGTAAACGCAGATCACACATTTCTTTTGTGCTCTGTAAACCCTTAAATGCATTAGATACTTACAAAGTTATAGAATATAGAATATTATTATGGAATGCATTTTAATGGTAACCCCAACTAGTTACCTCTGGGTTTAGTTTCCTGAAAGTCAAAGTAGACAACACCTCCGAGCATTCACACCAACATGAAACCCAACCCATTTCTCTTTCAGGGAAGGGAGATCGTCCAAACCATGAACAGTGACCCTGGACTGGCAGTTGGTGAGTCCAGACACTAGATTAACGGCTGTCAAAGCACCCTAAAATACCCAGAGTGCATTGCAGGCAGGAATGTGTTAACCCTTGAGGAATCTAAATCTAAATATGGAGGATTGAATCCTCTTTGTTGGACACATACATGGTACACACACAGTGACATTTCTTTCTCTGCATTTAACCCATCCTGGGCAGCTATTGTATATACAGTGCCGGGAGAACAGTGTAGGGGTCTGGTACCTTGCTCAAGAGCACCTCGGCAGTGCCCAGGAGGCGAACTGGCACCTTTTTTCCAAGAACCAGTTCTCACTCTGTCAGCGACCCTCCGGTATTCCAAGCCAAGTCCCAACAGACTGAGCTTCTGCCGCCCCCATGCTTCCTCTAATCCAGTCAGTAAGGGCTCCATGCTATTCAAAGACAATGAGATGATCTCAAACTGATTCAGAATCAAACTAAACATTTTGGAAGTTCTTGGGGTACCAGTGTCCCCTTGCAAGATACCCCGCCCTGCATGGCCTGTGTGGATTTCTCATATTATCCCAGTATATATTTGTAGGTTTTATCCCACCTCTAAATTTAGGCCAATTAGAGACCCTTAGCTGCAAGGTGTCTGTATCCCTGTAGGTGATTTATGTACCATTTAAAATGTGTACTCTGCTTGTACCCATAATCTAAATATGTTGAAGCAGATGGATTGGTTTATAATATATCATATGTATTGTACTGTGGCATGTAATACCAGACCAAACACAACTCACTGTGAAATCTTCTCTTTCTTTGCCAAGGTTACACTGCGTTCAGTGGCGTGGATTTTGAAGGGACGTTTCACGTGAACACAGTGACGGATGACGACTACGCAGGGTTCATCTTCGGGTACCAGGACAGCTCCAGCTTCTACGTGGTGATGTGGAAGCAGGTGGAGCAGATCTACTGGCAGGCAAACCCCTTCCGGGCCGTGGCCGAGCCGGGCATTCAGCTAAAGGTCGGTTTGGAGGCTTCACTTTTTTTCACCATTTTAGTTTTTAAGTTTCCAAGAACATTACTGAAATGTCAACAACCTTTACAACCTTCCTTTTTTGACTGTGTACCTTCCTTTTAGTTTTTTGCAGAACATTTTTTGGATGTAGAATCAATCTTAGTGACTTGAGAAATACCTTCACGGCAGTTGAGAAAAGCCTTTAAGAAATAGGAAATGTATGTTTTGGCAGTTAATACATAAGTACATTCCATTAAGGAATATCAATTCATACCTTGAAGTTGTTGATAGATAGATATGCCTTTTAAGACATTTATGACTTGACTGTAAAACATAATTTAACACACTAGGACATTTGGCATTTTCTTTCGTTTCACAAAGTCAATCAGATAATGGCCAGGTGCTGGCGAACAGCCTCAACAATTTTAACAACAATTGAACTGATCTATTTCAAACCAGAGGGCACATGCCTCCGCCACACCAAAAAGTCCCCTGAATCCGGATTCGGGTCCAGATCTCAAAATCGAATAAACAGTTTCTTGGCCCATACGTAATCTTACCACCAAGTTTTGGCTAATTCCGTAAATAACTTTTTGAGTTATCTTGCAAACAGATAAACAAACAGGAGAAAACATAACCTTCTCCCATCCTTGATGGCGGAGATAATAAAGCAAACCCTACTGGCCACCACTGCACCAATGTGTTATTTTTAAATAACTCCCAATACTCAAGAGGGTGGACATACCTCAATGACCCTGTGACCTTTTGACCAGGCCGTCAAGTCAACCACGGGACCGGGGGAGAACCTGAGGAACTCTCTGTGGCACACAGGAGACACCTCGGACCAGGTGAAGCTGCTGTGGAAAGATGCTCGCAACGTGGGCTGGAAGGACAAGACCTCGTACCGCTGGTTCCTCCAGCACCGGCCGGCGGACGGATACATCAGGTATGGCTGGCTAGACCAGGGGTTCCCAAACTTTTCAGCCCGGGACCCCCAAAATAACAGTGCTAGAGACTGACGACCCCCCACTATCACCGGAGGGACTGAAACATAAAAAAGGTTGGTGTGCACCGATCTTCACGATCGCGAACGTCGATCGCGAACTTCACAATGAGACAAAAGCACACACGCTTTTTTTCAGCTGCAAATGATACTGTCGTGAATCTGTCGGAATCAGCGGACTTGCATAGTAAAAATATCTATGCACACGTTATTATTAACAATAATACAAATTGTAATAAAATATATATATTTTTTAAAACACCTCATGGGTCACATCAAGAGGATTCTGAAATCATCTCGCGACCCCCACTTTGGGAACCCCTGGGCTAGACCACCAAGGAGTCCGCTAGGGTCACTCCCAGAACCTCTCTGATCACAATGCTCCGCCTGAAGCTCCGAAATACACAATCTTGACAGGGATGCATTGAGATAAGGAAATCCATAAAAACCTGCAATTGTCGTCAAGTCTCAACAAGGATAAGTAGATGCTTTTATCTCCAACATTTAAGATTGACACTCATGTACCTGCTCATTAATGGTCAGGTAGGGGATTAGGCATGTTGCTCAAGGAATATTGCAGGTACATTGGGGTTCAAACCCTCCACTCACAAAGAGATGACACCTGTCCTCCATGTTTTGAACAGGGTGCGCTTCTTCGAGGGAACGCAGATGGTTGCGGACACGGGCATCATCATCGACACCACCATGAGAGGGGGGAGGTTGGGGGTGTTCTGCTTCTCCCAGGAGAACATCATCTGGGCCAACCTCCGATACCGCTGCAACGGTACGTCCTAAGAATAAAAGAAAGTGGCATTATAAAGCATACATTATAAACATTACAATTATCAGTACACCAAGATCCCACTTCATGGACTGGATTAATTAGAGTTTGTTGCAATGGTTGTTTCTTATTGGATAAAATAATCTAAAGTGACATCACCAAGTTGGCTCCTCCTCGCCAGGACACTACTCCTGGCGAGTAGCGTCCTTGAGCAAAACACCCTAACCCTAACTGCTCCTGACCAGCTGGCTGTCTCATTGCATGGCTGACACTGCTGTCAGTGTGTAAATAGGTGAATGTGAGGCAGTTATTTGTCAATTGAGCTGGGTAAAAGCGCTATATGAATGCAATCATTTACCATATGCATTCTCACAAAAATTCACCACCACTTAGACATTAGAATTTGTTAATCAAACACAGTACAAAGTGTTATAACCTTGCTTTTGTTTGGTTTTGACCGCCTCCAGATACACTTCCTGAGGACTTTGAGTCATACAGAGGCCAGCAGGTTCGGCTGGTTTCCTAGGCAACAGCAGAACACAAATGGAGGCCAGGGGATTCTGGGAACCGAATTTCACCAGAAATAAGAAATCATGAGATGAAACAACGTCTTTAGAATTTCTAAATGCAGAATAAATACATTGTGGATGGAGAAGAAATATAATTGTGAATCCTGTATTTGACATTCTTAAATTGTTTTAATTTTGACATTGATTCATTAGTGGGTTTTCAAGTCTCGAGTGATCTTGCAAAAAATAAAGAGAAATAGTCCATCTAGCACCTTTAGCTTTTTCCTTGTCAGGTAAAATAGATATTTGGAAGATTTGCCAAGGAATAATAAAGTATTTGGTAATATTTGGTGCATTTTTTATCTGAATATTTAAAGATGGCTTCATTTTATAATGAAAAAAAAATGCATCGGATTTTGAATTGCACTTAAAGATCGAAATTTAAATATAGTGCAAAATAATTATAATTTCACAACATGCAGGAATGGCGTTAAAACATCTTGAAGATATAACATCTCGAATCATTGTGCATTTCCGACACACTGCGATGTAAAATGACAATCTACATTTTTTTATCTGTATATTCTCACAAGTGTATGTAGAGAGAAACAAAGTCTGTTGTCCACATTCAATTTTTGTTGTCAAATATTTTTTATATAATAAACAAAACCGTTCACATGAGGAGATTCACACGGCAACAAATAAATACTACAGAACTTGTACTAGGACTAACTGGACAACAGTGATATGCTAGCCGCACTAGAAGCTTCAATTTAGACTTTATAACAGAACTGGTTTGCCTGGGCCATATACACATTTCAATGGATTGCAGACATTTACAAAAAAACCTTTTTGCCATTAAAGGGACGCATCCAGATTTCAAACCCTTGAAAGGACAAGCCGCACAACATAACAATTGACAAATAACGTTCCGTTACTAATGATTAGATACACACCTTATCTATTTTTGTTTGGTTTTTAAGTACCGGTAAGCCACTTTAAAACCATGTGTGGAGGTGTGTCCTGGGACAAACATCCTTCATCTACTTTTCAATTTCAACATCATTTGATCGTGACACGTTTAAAAACTCAGATATTGTGAAAAACACAGTTCAGTCGTCAGAAACTACAGCAGTACATTTGACAAAAAAACAAAAAAAGGATTTGTAAAAAGCAGTGATGCTCGCTTATAGTCAAACCGGACCTACAAGACGTTTTCATGACCCGTCCCTTCGATGCATTTTAACAGCAGAGCCAAATTGAATAAGTGATTGTGAACAGCATACAATTTGTGACTACTTCCTTTACAGTACTCAGGGAGTGGCAGTTTCTAGTTTTTTTCTTTTCTTACAAAGCTTTAATCTTTGTGACACTAACGACTTATCAATCGATCACTTCCTGGTAAATGTCAACAGTTTAGTCGACCCGGGCTGGATTCCTATTCTTTTTCGTAATGCTCAAGCTCAGATTTGATCACTCGAGCACCAGCAGTGTCGTCATAAAGGAGCAACGTAGACTTAGGACCGCTTGGGACAGCTGAGCTGCTTTAATGCGTTAAAGGCGTTCTCGAAAGTCAATGACCTGACCAATCACCACCTTCAGACTTTGAAGCCAATCACATTTGCTATACAGAAGCGTCATATGTATGATGACTTAGTTGAAGAATCGCCAAAAGGATAGACGGATACATCCCCGGCCCCCAAGCCGGTTCGGCGGCCAAATTAGCTTCTTGACCAGAATTCGACAATTAGAACAGCAATGGAGATCGAGGAAAACACCTGGGCCCAGTATTTCAAAACTTTTAATGTGGATCGGAATGATCAGGATTAATTTGATCTTGGATTACTATAGGTATTGTCGTGGTATTTAAAATAATTTTCAAATAGGATCATTCTGATCTGGATACCACAAGATCAGGATTATAAGATTCAAATATGCAGTCTTTGGGTAGGCCTCCGATGGTAATACAACATCGCATTGATAATGACATGTAAAAATGTTGGGAAATATCATCAGACAGGCTCAGCGTGGAATTCAGTCAGTCTCTCAAGGTGGCGAGTCTGGACTGCTTGGGACTGAGACTAACACTGCAGACTAAGAGATGGCTGATGAGTTTGGAGAGTCTGAATCTTTTACACTTACTTTGGAGGCAGTGCCTGAAGACCATGAAGACCCACACCAGCAATAGGACCATAACTCTTCAAGGGAAGATCCACCGTGTAAGAGGCAGCGTCTGGAGAAGACACTCATGATGGCTATGGGGATTTGGTGAGAAAGGAAACCGAGAGAGCAGTGAAACATATCTCTCTAACTGAGGAGCCGATTTAGGTAACACTGCTTCAACAGAGGGAAACAAAACTTCACATTCACCCCTTGGAAGAGAGGCTGGGAAATTATGCAGTTTTGGATGAAGATGCATGACATTCTTGGACTTAATGTGTGACATTCTTGGACCTAGGCCTACCCATATGGTAGGCCTAGGATTGGGTTACCAAATCCATATCCCAATTTTGTAGGATCAGGATCACATTATCCTATTCTGAAAAATCCAGTTTTGACATTTAATGCTATCCAGATCATTCTGACCCTAATTATTATTTTTTTTTTTAAATACTGGGCCCTGGTGATTTAGTGCGGGGCGAATTGAACATTGGAATCAAGCCCTGGATCAAATTCAACGGGATCAAGCTTAAGGGAACATGGCTGCCAGGGTTACGTACATTCGGACTGCGTCTTTGTTCCAACTATATCACAGGAGAGCAAGCTGCACTGGAAAAAGCCCTTTCTAGTTTTGCATCTCCCGTACGGATTAAAAAAAACAAATTACAAAAAACAAAATCAAGACAAGCCAAGCCCAAAAAAACAGTTTAGAGAAGAAAATAGGATACATTTTCTTTTTTTTCACTTTGAACAAGAAAGTTCGGGCCGGAGTGTACATCCGGTTTCAGACAGCATTCACATAGGGCAAAACAGTCCCTGTTGCAAAAACAGGACAGTCACAAATAAAGTGCCAAGCAACAAGCGGACCTAACTTTGCACAACGAAAAAAATATGAATTACAGCGTATAAACCCAGTCTGAATTCTGACAACTACAAACAAAAACGCAACAATGCCAAGAAAGGGTAGTGGCTCATAAGCACTCGACCAGAGGGGCGTGTTGTGGGTCGCGTCGCACATTGACAATGTCATGCAGTTAACTGTCAAAATGCAGCGTTAGCATACGTCTATTAATGCAAACAATCAGCGTCACCCATATTTTAAAATCGAAGACAGAGCTGGAGAGGTCTTCTGTAATCTATGCCACCTCACAGGTCGAGGCATCCAATGACTTGTGCTGAGGTTTAACAATGGGGTTGGGATTGAATGTGAAGAGAATGCTACGAGGGGTTAACGGGGAGGATAACAAAAAGCCAGTCAGAATTGTCAGACCAAAAAAAATGCGGGAAAACAAGCGTGGTCATAAAAACGAAACAAAAAACGTAGGTTAAAAACCATGGGTTCGTTTAGCGTCAACGCTCCAAAAACCTAGGACATTACCACACAAAATACATTCTTTTATATTTTTTCACCCCCCATCCCCCCCTAATCAAACGTGTATTGGCGTTACGCCGAGACAAAGTTAACAGAGTCACGTAACAAGAAAAAAATGAAGAGTTCATTGTTGCACAGGAGCAACCAGCACATGCATCCGCGGGTTCGACAGGCTCACAGTTAGCTATTTTTTGTTGTTGTATATTACACGGATCAACCTGCGTAGCCAATCAGAAGGCCTTCAGACAAAGGTTCGGTCCGTCAGTCGAATGCATGCATTTCGTTTTTCGGCTTAGCGTATGTACAACGGCTATCTGTGCTAACCGTTGTTCTCCGACGTGACCGAAGAAACAGAGGAATCCACAGCGAGAATTGAGCTGAACATGACAAATAATTTAAAAAAAAAAAAGATCTTTGTATATATTCTGTGGATATATATGTATATATATATATTCTATATAATCTACATAATACTTTATATATTTGATTCAGCAACATTATAGTCAGATTTATAAACAAACCAAAAAAAATCTCATTTGCATAGGAATCCCAATTGGTTAAAGGCGACACAACCCTTGTGATGGACACAAACCGAACAGAGAAACATGTAAACTTAACGCGTTAATAGCTACAGAAACTTCCAAAAATAAAAAATTAACTTGCCGAGTTTGGCTCGGGCTGGAAGGTCCCTCCCAGAAGGTACAGAAACCATGCAGCCCAGCATTACCCTTTAGATCCAATAATAATAATAATTCAAACACATGACTTCATGTACATGTGAAACAGGATATGCACTAGGACAGTAGATTTGTACATTTAGCCAATTAAACAAGTGTAAACATCGGTCACTGATTTAAACTACATAACAAAATAAAATGAACAGTTTAGGACCTAGTACTTCTCTGAAAACAAGTTGTATTCATTTTGCAATTTAGAGACCATGATTTAAAGTAGACACTGAAAGTGATAAAGCTGATAAAGTATCTGGAAAATAGTGTTGATATTGGGAGAATATTTTAAATAGTTAAAAATAAAAACACTTTTCCCTGATAGCCTTCATGGTCGCACCTAAACACATTTCATGTGGTAGGCCAAGCGGTTTTTTTTTTGTGTTATATTCTTAAAATGACATCTGCTTGCAGTATCTTTTAGATACATTTACCATAAAGAACCCACAAATATAATTTCGCCATATGGGTTCTTTTCATACAAAATTTCAATTCGTATTGAAATGATTGATAAAATAAAAATAAATTAAAGCACACCTGAACACTAAAAATCAAACCTCAGCGACACCTCTGGTGAAGCAGGGGTTATGACAACTAGCTTCCGATTGGCTCACTGTGGCATCACCTTGCACCAAATAGTGCAAAGCAGAAACTAACAACTTTAGTCACCCTGGTTCAGTGTCGTTCCTGGGGTTTGATTTTGAGGTTTGGTTTGTATTCAAACATTAAAATAAGCCACTTAAAAACAAAGCCAAATACCCAAACGTTGTAGTGTAACAAAGGCTATTTTGAGATATATCCTGGCTAGAAGGCTAGGTTAACCACTTTAACATCTGTTGAGTAAGAGCAAACTTGCCAAGGAGTGGAAAGCCTCCCCATATCTGCACTTTTCAACTCTACACACGCACACTTCCTTCCACTTAGAAAACGTAATTTGGTTGTAAACTGTACCGGTAGAAAATACAGTACAATGATTTGTCAAACCTTGCACTACGTAACCACAAATATCACTGACCAAACGTCATGAGTTCCTTTCAAATACAAGAAAAAACGTTTAACGAGAAGGTAGGAAAATAGTCACACAAAACACTAAAAGTACAACAGCAGAACACTCCTGTAAGGCAAAATCAGGTGATTTCACAGTGACTACTTCAAAAGATTACTTGTGTTCAGCTTTTCTTTTTTTTGTCATCTTTTTTTTCATACCTTAGAATTTATTGGAGTTTTGAGCTATTCACTGGCACCAATTAAAAGTTAATCGAATTGACTTAAATTTATTAATATCTGGTTTTCAAAGCTTGCTTCAACAAGCAAACTAGCTGAATAGAGGTACCTAATGAAGCCGTTGATGGGGGATTTAAGTGGCAAAAAAAAGCCAAACCACAACCAGTTTTGGAGTAGGCCTACATTATTTTTGTTGACTGGTGCGAAAAGCTGTTGTATTTTGATTTTGTACAATTTTTGCTGGGCTGTAACTGCAACAACATCGACAAAAGTCCTAGATCAAATAATGACACAACAAACGCCTATTAGCAAGTATGGGGAGGTTTTGCATTCCATAATCAATCAATTAGCTTATTAAACACAAATAATAAATAGACAAGTTATACTGGTACATTTTGTACACTACGACTACAGCAGTAAGAATTTTGGCATCACACATAAGAACAAAAAATAAATATATAAAGTCTCAAAACAAATAAAGACAATAAATAAAATACGTATAAATACACAAATCATCAACATGTAGTGCATGAGAAAAATATCAACATTTGGTTGTCAAAAATAAAGCTTTTGTCTGCGAGATCGGAAGCTGCGTTGGCGACGTGGGACTGTAGCGCTGTGACCATCCGGTGGCATCTTCTACTTTAAAACTGGTTTACAACTTCTTTTGACAACAGCATTTTGGACTTTTGGCCTCGCTAAGTAAAACACATTTATATTTGATATATATATCTATATAGATATATAGATATATATATAAAAAAAAACTCTAATGTGGGCTGTTGGAATATATCTGGCGTGAAATGAAAAACGTTTAAAAGAAAACAAAAGAAAATTAAAACATGGCTAGCAAAAGTACCAGGCAACCAATCGCATTCAACACCACGTCAGGGAAGTGCCTGTTGCCGGGAGGGAGGGGATCCGTTTGCTGCAGGTCATTCCAATGGGTCGAGAAGGGGTAAGGGGTAAGGGGTGGCGTTCGGAGTTCAGCTGATCCATGCAACAAGGGAGGGGAGGGGAGGGGAGGGGGAGGGTTTAGCCCCGCCTCCCTTCCTCACACTCCAATCACAAGTCAGTATATTTTAGCTTGGCCCAACCCCACCTCTGTCCTCCGTTGTTTTTTGAAACTCCCTGTGGGTGTATGTTTTGCAACGCCCTCCCGCCAGCTCACGAAGCAACGCCATTACAGACGGTCCATCCTGAAGGCGTCTTCGGTGGCGGGGTCGGTCAGGACCATGTCGGGGTCGTTGAGCATGTGCAGTCCGTCCAGGGTCAGCGGGTCGATCTTTAGCTCGTCCAACGGGAACTGGGAGTCGGCGTCGAAGCTGACATCACCAACGCCGGCCAGCGAGTTGGTTAGCTCCTTGGAGAGGCTGGGCGGAGACTCCCCCGTAACTGGTCGACATGGGGAAGAGGGGGGCGGAGTCACACATGACATCACTCATTACTCACTATATAGGAAGTCTACCATTTTTTAATTATTATCCCTATATTGTGCCCCCTCATGGTATCCCACAATGCATCGTGAAACATTGTGCACAACCGATAGTCACTAACAGAGCATATTTACAATCGGGCATTGCGCAATGCAATTTAAACGTTTGACGGCCAATAAGCGACGACCACGACGCAGATCTGGCACGTTTAATTATGGGACAGCGATGACGTCTTTAAAGGAGACTCCAGTAGCGTTTTTTTCATTTTGACGATGAGCTCACTATATAGTCCTTTACATTAAACTCCATTTGTAGGGAATGAGGGAAGGATTTCACTATATAGTCCTCTACATTGAATCCCCTAGAGAGGGAGTAGGGAATGAGGGAAGGATTTCACTATATAGTCCTCTACATTGAACTACTAGAGGGAGTAGGGAATGAGGGAAGGATTTCACTATATAGTCCTCTACATTGAATCCCCTAGAGAGGGAATGAGGGAATGATTTCATACAAAGCCATTGACTCATAAACTTTTGTTTGTGCTATTTATGTTTAGTTTCTCTAGCTTTGAGTTTAGATACCACTTTGAGACGTACCATCTCAATAACCCTGTTGAAATCCACTATATGATGCAACCGTTACACAGTACCATTACATCTTGACATTGGTTATATGTCATGCTTTATATGCGACTGATATGACTGATATCAGTCATATCTGATCGAATGAGCCAATCACAATAGGAATGACGATGAGGGATGTCAGCCTGCTGGTACCTGTGAGGATGATGTTGGGGATGTTGCCGTGGTTACTGTATCCCAGCTGCTGGGAGTCCTGCAGACTGCTGCCGGTGAGGCCCATCATGGCTGCCTGGGTGTAGTTGAGGGTGGAGCACTGGCTGAACAGACTGGCGGCGCTGATGGGGTTCTCGATCATGTTGAACTGCTCCAGCTACAGGCAAACGGTTGGGTTCTCAGTACAAGCGTACAGATTGAATGTCTTTACATTAACGTTCTATTTTCCCCACCAGGTGTGATGTTGATGAGCAGTTACGAGCCATTTTGAAAATCTATTCTATGATAGATTTCCATGACGGGATAGATTAGCTTACCAGTTGGTACAGTCTACCTGGTAGGCTGGAAGGTTGACCCAACTCATGCATCTACCACATCACACCTGCCGGTGAAACAGGGTCCCTTTAACTGATTGTGTGCTAGAGTCTGTCACCTGATGGGAGAGAGCATTGGTCTGCCTCGATGCCAACTGTTGGTCATAGAATGAGTCACCGAATATGCTGCCAACAACTGGAATGTGCTGGAAGGGAAGAAAGAAAAACAAAACGCAAACGTTTAACCTCGGGAAGGAGGTGGGGAAATCTGTCAAACCGCCGCAATGACATGAAAGAGCAAAACAATTATAATAAAACCCAAACAGAAGCCGGGAAAAATGAGTGTCATTCAGCAAGGCGGGCGTGTGTCCCCCCCGGGAGTGTGTTTCAGCAGGGCGATGGCAGAAGAAACAAGTAGAGACTCAGTCAGACTTGAACATTGACCAGACCAAAGCAGGATGGATGCACAAAAACACAGCCAACCCTCGTATAGATACATGAGAAAACAAGCTCCACCAAGCACGTCGTCCAAAGCCAAACAACGTTCTGTGTTGCAGATTCTGTGTTGCAGTGGGGGAACTGCACACCATTTGTCCAGTTTATTAAAATATGAATATAACCTCAACTGCACCTGTTCCTTATGCCGGGACCAAAAAATGATATCACAAAAAGGCAATATACAAAGCCTGTTTCTGTGCATCACACTGTAAAGACGACAGCAAGGAAGGAGATATTAAGTGCACTAAATAATGTTTTGTTGGAGGCTGAACTTTTGAGAGCACAAAACAGGTTTTGTCAAACAGTGTACTACACTGTTGTATAACCTTGGCTTACTGCATACGACAACTGCTGATATAATCACGACTGGCAGAAATATGTTTTATTTGCACGCATGACACGTTATTCCCCATAGTGACACGTGACAAACATTTATGTTAAACAGTACAGTTTCAAAAAAGTCAAATACTGTATTTGAATTATAACAGCAATAACCTTTTGCTCAGCCAGCTGGTCAAAAGTTGTGAAAAAACGTGTTAACCCAATTCAAATATGGAGAGAGAGACCGAGAGACTGATGGGAAGGCCGCACATGGATGAAAAGCAGGTGAAATAACGACAAGAGGCAGTCTGTAGACAGATCACAGCGTTGGCATTTCCCCTGAACACCACCTCCCCCCCCAGATGCTATTGAAGCGCCATTCGCCCGCTAAGAAGGCTAGCAGCTAGCGGCTAGCTCGGTGGGCAGGCTCTTACTTGGGGCGAGCCTCCTGGTGAGAAGCCTTGGTTGGAGACAGGGGAGGTTGGAGACTGATTGGCTGGGGAGCCAGACTGATTGCGGTACTGTTGGAGGGAAGAGCGTTAGCTGGCACACAGCTACTGTAGTGTATGACGTGTATGGGAGGCCGCTACCAGCAAGCCTTCAATTATGAAAGGCAACTAACAGTGCTATGATACCCGGAAGTCATGGGGAGTTAATATGTCAAATGGAACAGATATTAGGATTACAAAAATGAAATGTATTGTCAATATGCAAGAATGTTGTTCTTGTTACTTGCCACTACATTTGTAAGAGAGTCTGTATCCTCTATGCTAGATGGACTAACAGGACACTTTGACTATGGAAAGGAAAAGGGTTGGGGTACCAAGCCATATCGTACAATACTTTTGCAGTTACGACAAAAACACCCATGGACTCCAGTCCCTAGAAACCGCTCCCTCACCGAGCTGATGTTGATGCTGGAGCCGTCGTGGTTCAGGCCGTCTGTGATTGAGCCAGTGGTGTTGGCGGAGGGCAGGGTGATGAGCCTGACGCCCTGGGGAACTGCCTGTTGCTGCTGCTGCTGCTGCTGCTGCTGCTGCTGCTGCCTCTGAAGGTCGTTGATCAGCTGTGCCTGGGCCTGGGCGGTCAGCTGGTTGAACAGAGGGTACTGGGAAAGCTGCAGCTCCAGGGATAGGGCATCCATTGCCACTGCCTGGGAACCCAACAGATATAATCATGTTCAGAGGCCGTCCTGCCTCTGCTCAGATACAGAGCAGGGGCAGGGTAGCCTGGTGGTGAGGGGGTTGAGACTCCAACCCAGAAGAGGTTCTGGGTTTGATCCCCAATGTCTGCATCCTTGAATATGATGCTGAAACAACAACCTGCACCTTAATGACAAGTTGCTTTTGGTAAAAACCTCTGATAAACAGATTAAAGAGTAATGCAAAGATAGCATCTCTACCATTCAATAATGGGTTAAATGCAGAGAAACTAATTTCACAGTGTGTTTACATGTATGTGACCAATAAAGAGGATTAAATCCTCCAGATTTAGATTTACTCTTAAACTTATCTCCTACTCAGGCCGCTGCTTGCAAGGGTTGGTTTGATTACCATAGCGTGCTAGAAGACGCTACGTTCTTCATGTGTTAGCTCGGCGTTAGTGTCAACAGTGGGTGGTGTACCTGGGTGAGGTTGCCGGGGGAGGACAGGGTGGGGGAGAGCTGCTGGGGTGACTGCTGGAGAGAGAGGTCAGAGTTGAGGGTGAGGGGGACGACCGAGGGCTGCCTGCGCTGTGATGAGGTCATGGGCTGGGAGGGGACCGACATACCTGGCAGGACAGCAGAACAGCAACACACAGAGCACATGGCAGGTTAATTGGGCTGCAACGCCACTTCTGGATGGACACAGAATGCCATTGAACCCTATGCTGCAATGTACAGCCAAGCAGTGGCGTAGTGGGGGATATATTAAAGTGCGGGGAACCCTGTGTTTTGATATCCTCACCCAAAGTCGGCTCATTTTTTATGCACATCTAGACGCTGTAACACTAAATATTACTCATGTATGTGTCATATACATTTCAGTATGGATATATTTAGTTACATCAGGTTCTTTTTTGTGTGTATTTAGTGTGTGTGTGTGTGAGTGGGGGGTGGGGGTCTCCCTTTATTTTTTGCTAAAATCCCCATTTAAAAACACGATTAGATACCGTGGCTTGGGGAGCCGACGCTCAGGTGGGAGTGGTCTGCAGCCAGGCTGCCGGTGCTCCCGGCGGAGCAGAGGGCAGGGAAGGAGGCCGTGTCGTCGGGGTCCAGCGGGGTGGAGAGCGGCGGAGGGAACTGGATGTTGGTCAGGTCAGGCAGCGAGCCGCCCGTGTTGTGGGCTGCCGGAACGAGAGACGGATTCACCTCCAGGTCCGGTGACGGGAATATGCTGAAGGAACACAACATCCGCGTTGAGCTGAAGACTGAACGCGGACCAAACTCACCTGGCGAGGCTAGGTGGAGTGAGGGAACTGATGACGGGTGAAATTCCCCACTCAGTTCCCTGACCTAGATTGCGTTACGAACCAAGATGGCCACTTGGCGTATCAGCATAATGTAACTCGTTTACCTTTTCAGTAAGCTTTCCAGTAATAATTTTAGTGTATGGGAGTAAGGTAATATTTCACCCATTGACATAGTCTTTGTTTGTATTTGATGGTGGGCATGTGAAAAATTGCTTTAAAAACAAGCAATCTCCACACAACACACAAGTAAAACAAAAACATTCAATAACTGTATATACTTGCAAATCGAATTATGTAAGCTAACTCAGAAACACGCGTAGAGAATCACAAAAAAAAAATCAACTCACTTGATTCCTGGAACGTCGCACACTTTAGGGCTTGAACAATCACCCTGAGGACGAAGCAATGTGCAGAAACCCTTCTTTAAATTACAACAGTTGTTAAGAATCAACATATATTAGCCCCTTCATATTACACATCCATTGATAGTATCAGTAAACTGATTGATCAAGGGGTCAAATGGGGTGTGTGTGCATGTGCGTGCGTGTTTTTAGTGTTAAAGATGACTTGAGTGGTGACCTCAGTACCTTCTTGTCATCCCACATCTGTTCCAGCGAGTCCTTCTCCGTGTTCGAGTCAGGGCTCTCCGTCCCAGGTACCGTGAGCAGGAGCACTGATTGGCGCACACACACACACAGAGAGCGAGAGCAAGAGAGAGAGAGATTTACTGACCGAGAGTGCATCAAAATTCATCATCCAAACACGTCCAACTGACAAAGACATGAGTCATCGATGTCCGGAGTCGGTCGAAGCAGAACGCGACTTTCTGCCGAAGTATCAAGAGGACAAGGCTGTGTGTTTGTGCAAAGTACATGGTGCTCTGGGCAAGATAGTCTCGAGGATAGGTTGCTTGACTCAGTTTGAACCTCAGAGTTCACCTTCTAATGGACTCAGTTCTATCCCCAATGTCCACCTTCTAACTGGCAGGCATCCTCGCGCAAGATACCCTAACATCTAACTGCTCCTTAAGGTGTATCTAAAATAATACAATCAATATACAGTAAGTCACGTAGGCTAATATAACTAAATAGTAAATGCCAACCATAACATGGTTAAACTACAGCCATTAATTACAGAAGTATCCCAACATATTTAGATTTTAAAAAGCATATTGATCCAAGAAGCATCATGACCATGTCCCCGGGCAGCCAGGTCAGCAGTAACATCCACACTACATCAAACCCACCAGCGATCGCTTTGTTTCACATGAATATTTAAACTACTTGAGCTCAGTTTGAGAACCACGTGCCGGCGTCACCGTTCTCCAGTAAAAGTCTGGCGATGTCCAGCTCTCGCAGAGCGCGCAGCAGCTCATGAATAACACAGAAGACGACGCTCGGTTGTCTCGGCGGGTTTCAGTTTACCTCGCTTGGGCTGGAGCTCCTGTGAGCCGCCGGCGAACACCTCCTGGGGCTTGGGGTTCATGGTGCTCTGGTGCAAGGCCGAGTCCGAATTAGTTCTGCCCGGGAGACGATGGAGAGAGAGAAAGAAAATTCAGCGGTGGAATCTAATCAAGCTAGGCCTTCATCATTTACATTTTTCTTCTTCTTCATCGTGTATATCCGACCTCAGCATGTAAATCCTACCCAAATGCAGGCGATACATCCTTCTACTACAGATCAGGGTGGAATAGAGACCTTCCACAATGTTTACGTACTGTACCAACGGCTTATGAATAAAAACCACTACAAGTGCTTTGGAAGGAAAAGACAAAATTATATTTCTAACCTTCTCCAGCTGGTGTCAGGGGGGGGAGACAGGTAGGCAGAACCGTAGGGACAGCTGTCGATGTGGGTCTGGGTCAAGGGTCATAAAGTAATGGGAGCTACATTCAAATTCATCGCTCAAAGTAAAAAATGTTTCATGTGCATTGGCTGATAATGAATATACAACCATTTGACTTTCAATGCTGGATTAAACACAGAGCCAATCCAACCATGGGTGAGGGTCCACAACATTGAAAACCACATTGACATGACACTGAGAATGACTCCACGACACACGCACGCACAGACGCACACAACGAGGATATCTGCCGGCCATGTTTGTCCACGGAGGAGGGCCTGCGGTGGGGAGATGTGAGGCGGTTTCTGTCACGGTACACGCGGTCCACCAACCCGTGGTGTCTGGTGCTGCGGCTGGTGTCCAGCACAGAGTTCTGCAGTGAACACACACACCCGAGTCAGGACCAGCAAACTCACACACAGCTAAAAAAAAACTAAAAAAAAACAACACACACCCACCCGTCAACATGGCTTCTCGGTATCAATGGAGCAACAATGTTTTAATTTTCCAAATGAGCTATATGGGAGGGAGGGGAGGGGCTGTACTGATGCTTGAACTGGTTAATGTTTTTTCAAGATGGAAAGCCATGACAAGCAATGCCAATGATAGTCTCTTTAGGTTTATTATCTGATTATTACAGTTGTTGATGGGGAGGTGGGGTTTCCTTATGCTGTGTCAACTGGCAGCGGTCCTAAACCCTGGTGTGTTTCAGTTCAGATACTTAATTAGGGAATTAAACAAGGAAAGCTGAAGAGGGAACGCTGGAAGTTTGTACAGTTCTGCCAAACAGGCGTTACTACGAAAGATAACAACACACCACTCCTGGAGTGGCATGAACGCAACTTAACCAAATCAAATCCACACATGTCTAAATACTAACTGCTTGTATTGGTCATTGACAAAACAGAGGGTTACCAGCTGAGAGAAGCTAGGGGCTCACCTGAAAAGGCAGGTCAATGTTGCCATTCCCAATCTGATTGACATTGGGCAGTGAGCCTCCATAGTACTGTCCACGATTCTGCCCTAGCTGCAAATACTGGGTCTTCTGTAACTGCAGCTGTGCAAAGTAAAAGGTGCATGACAGCATGAGTGAATGGTCTGGTACATGGAAACACAAAGTAATTGTCAGGTAAACAAAATAAACAAAGCTTGTCGTCTTTGTGTGTAAATTAAAAGTATAGCAAATTTAACAGATGGACGAGGGAGAGTAATGGATAGGGTGGATTCACAATGAACCACTGTGACTCACTGGACTGCTAATAGCATGTTCCAGAGGTTCAGTGAGTGAAACCTGATAACGGATCAGGGTAACATACAATATTGGGGAAAAACAACTAGTTGGGCCATTTTCCATCTCTGGGAATTGATTGCAATAGCATGGACTATTCCCAAAGAACGGGTTTCATGGTTTTGTTCAAATGACAACAGACATCTGACGAAAGACCTTGTGAAGTCGTCTGCTTTGGTTGTTGGTTAAAAGCAATACCAGCTTTTCCTCTGGGGACAACTTGGCATATTTATATGGTTTTTCATATGTGATCCTGTAGCACAAGTAAGAGGGGACTCGGGTCACTTTAAAACACTGTAGTCAGATTCAAACATAAAAGTTGGGCCCTGGTCATGTCGTCAACTTGCACCGTTCACGTCACTCCAGCTCCATGTGACAACAGGGGGGCGGGGGGGGCTGGGTGCTGCACATCTCTTTATATTATATTATTAGGCCAACAACAATGATGTTTTCTCAAATGTTAGTGTCAACTTGTGTGTAATATGAACAAGGCCATATACATGCATTCCAACCAATAATGATTATGTAGGAACATTGACTTATAGATATTGTCATGTGAATATTACTAATGATTTTTTCAATGCCATTAATGTTCTTGACCTGTCCCATGAGTCCCATCTGTTCAGAAGTGATTGTTGAAATACTAATCTGGGAAAATTCATTTAAAAATATCAACATTATTGTGATTATAGATAAAAGATTTAAGTTTTGATAGTTGCATTGAGTAAGAGTAAATCATTGTCTTTAATAATGCTGTTTTTTTCCATGTTGTCACTGTAATCCCAATATATTGTAGCCACTGGCATTGGGTGTTTGTATGCATCAGACACAGTGGTTCCCAAATGAGGGTTCACGTACCCCTAGGGGTATTTTATAGGGTCGCAGGGGGTACTTTTTTTTCACAACCGAAGTAATTGCAACACCCATTCAATGTCCATCAAATAATATGCACACACATTATTTGTATTTAATTTATTCAAGATTCAATAATTGTATTTGCCTTTTGCAACAAGTACAATGGAATCCTTACTTCACATTCAAGAACACAATGCTATTAGAATACTATACACAATAAAATAAAATAACATAAAAACAACAATAACAATAAAGTGATTGATTTACACCCCCTCTCCCAAAAATGATTGTGCTGTTGAACGGGGTGGTACTTGGTTGAAAATAATGACCTTGGAGGGGGGGTACATTTGTAAAAAACAATAACACTGCTTTATAATAACAGTGAAGGGATGGAGCGCAGGTGCCACTTTGTGGAGCCAGCCAGCAGCATTGCATTGCATTATTAGTATGCAACCCACTGGGGTGTCATAACACGGAACACAGGCACAACCAACGCCTGGAAGATTCAATTATACGAGTATATCTCTGCCAGTCGATGTTGAAGTGTAGAGAGAGAGTCCACTGTACACGTCAACGCCAACTTGTGTTTACCTGCTTAAGGTTAGCGATGGTGGCTCGGTGTCGCCAGCTAGCACGAAGAAGAGCATCGTAGCGCACAAAAGTACGTTTGAAATGAAGGGGATACGCGTCTTACCCGTGCGGCTCTGGTGATGTTGAGGTCCTTCATCACCTCCTCGAAGGCGGCGGTCTCCTCCGCCTGTTTCTGGTTGTGCAGGGCGATTTTTTCGCTGAATTTGCGAGGGTTGTTCGAAGACGCCATCTTTGTTGCCCTCTCTTCTTCTCAATGGAACGTGGTTACGCACGCAACACGCTGTGGTGAGTGCGTGGCGGCTGCCGACGTCATCACGCACGCTCGTACAGGTGAACTGCTGCTTTGGCGGACCACTCTCTGATCATATGTCACAAGGATCACATGGACTGGACGGGTTCTTTGGGTTTAATATGGGGTCCAGCAGGACACTGGTCATATGTCACAAGGATTACAATGATCACCTGTGATTCACCTGTTCCGGACGAGTTCTGCTCGGATACATTAGTATCCGAGCATTAGAGTACATTAGAGTACTTATTACAGCACAGCCGGCTTGTTTTTAACTCCTCCAGTGACTCCTGGTATAATAAGATTCAAGATTCTTTATTTTGAATGTTGAATCTTATAAACTGTTGTAATATTCAAGATCTTGAATGTAATAATTAAGCCACGGTGGTAGTTATGTACCCAATGTATGTGTCCATCACTCGTATGCTGCTAAAATCACATTGATAGTTATATTCACACCTACATATGGGTTTTAAATGATCAGAACACATTTTTCCTGTTCCTCTACAAGTAAAGGCTAATATAAATATATGCTTCATCCATAATAACCAATAAAATAGTAAACTGATTTGTTATCAACAGTAATGTTCGGTCACGTAAATTCATGTCTAGAAGAAAGCTATTTGCAATACTCTCATTTGTGGTGAACATACAGAAAACAACCAGATTCATAATGACACTGAACACCTTTAATAAAAGGATGAACATACAGTGACACAAGGCTACATTCTCCATTGGTTTACAGATTTCTTCATAATGCATATTCTTAAACGATAGGTGCTATTTCAAGACTAGGACAGACACAAAACATGACAAGAATACACTAAGGCAAACGGGTGAATTCATGAAAAAGGGTAGAGTGGCATACCGGCATACTACATATAATCTTTTTAGAAAAAAAATGCGCTCAGGTCTACTCTATGTGACCTGTAATGTGCTAAATATAGAAACCACTTTACTGTTGGCAGCAGATGCAGACAAATCGACTCTTGCTTAATGCTTCCTGAAGTGCAGCACTGCACTACAACATATTGTAAAACCCTCCACCTTGACGCAAAATACATCCGCCGGTAAGAGACAGAAGATGGTGTGCTGGACAGGATATTTCACTCACTCACTCACTCGCACCTAACTCTTAAGTGCTGCTTTAAGTCTGTTGTTATAAGTGTTTGGGTGCAAATCCAAGTCAAGTCTAATGTCTTTATAGTAAAAGTGGGACAAGGACACATTTGCAATAAGCGTTGCAGATCTCAAATACAATGTTTTGGGTCATTATTTAGATGATTAATTAGGCTAGAGATGGTTTAATTTGATGTGTAAAACACAATATTAAATATTATGTAGGGAGAGAATGGACAAAGGGAAACATTTATCCAGAAGATGGCAGTAATGCAACATTAGGGATGCAATATGCACCAATATACGAGAGAACAAAAATCAAACCTGTAAAGCAAGGATATATATTTGAGAGTTGTGTTGTTTGATTTTAATCAGATTTCTTCCACAGAGATGTGAGTCTCAAAGCAGTCAAGTCTCACAGCTGGCGAGTCCAAACAAGTCTCGGGTTGTGGCAATAGAAGGGGCGAAAAAAGTTGTAACTCACAATTAATTATGGGTCTGCCAGTGCCCATAATTAACATCATGAGATACACTATTACACCTCACAGTAAGTGCTGAAAAAAATCCTAAACTTAAGGTTAACAGAAATCCATAACTGACCTAAAATTCTGTAACTACGGGTCATCAAGGTGTGCATGAAATCAATTGCAATCTCACACAATGTATGTTGATGTCCTTCTGTTCCTTCAAGCAGATGGCCTACCGTAAACTCATGTGGCCAGCACTGACCAATTAGCGTGACATTACATTTCGGCCTTAGAGGAAGTACAAACTACGCAAAACAGCGAGGGGCACGGGAGTAAGACCACTCTCCTATAATATATCCAAGATTAAGTTCATTATTCGACCTTGAGATTTATATATTAAGACTTGTTCCTGACACTATATTGGCTAGGTCTGTAGTGGATACACCCCTCTGCATATGTTACGTTTATTTTAACATTCTGTTGTCCATCACTTTCAATAGATAAGAGATAAATGGTCACAGGTTAGATAAAACAGATACAAAAAGTTAATTTGGTTGGTGGCAAGGTTTAGGGTTATAATTTGAAGAAAACTGAAATGAATTAGACTATGCCTCAACCAAAACCCTAAAAGAACCATAACAATTAACAAAATTGGTCAGCAATCAAATGAAACGGAATAAATAAATGGCCAAAATACTGAGTAGTGGATTTGCAGTCTTAATCTGTTGCTGGGAGAAAATGTTTCTAGAAGCAGAAGTAGTGTAACATGCAAGTCATAAACGTAGTTCAGAGTATGTTTGGAGAAGCACCTTAAACTGGGCCCCGCTAAGGCTCTCTGTTATGACATACTACTGACATTATGCCATTATTCTTATTATTTAACGTCAGACTCTACTTCTCTAGAGAGGCCAAAGGCCTTGCAGTGAGGGAGACGTTCCTGTTCTGTTCTGTATTAGACCCGGACCATATGGAAAAACAAAAAATAAATTCACAGTACCATTTTATGAACTGAAAATTGATTGATTTTAAGCATATAAATCAATTGAATATGCTGTCAGCTGTTGCATTCGTCCTAATTAAATGAGCAGAAATACACGTAATAACTAAAACCTTTGTATCATGAAATATTGAAACAACGTAAATACAGTGTTTGAGGAAGACTGATAAATAATATTGAGTATCTCCCCTTACTCTGTACACTAGCAGAGAGCCAATCTCCTTCCCTGTTCTCATGACCCAATAACAACCACCCTCCGTCAGGGCTGAAACTACACTAAGGCCTTTGGATCTTTTTTCTGTCCATTCCCTGGCTGAAACACATCCTCATTTAAACCTTCGGATAACAAAAATAGAAGATAACAGGAGCCATCCCACCCTAATCCAACCTCGCTTTTCAACTGCCCTTTTGTAAGTCCTGTAGTGACTGCACTTTCTACGTTACGAATCAAGTTTGATGCTCTACAAATTGATTGAAAAGTGACAATTGTGACGATGTTGTGTTGTGCTGTCCAGCCCACACAGAGCCTCTCACCCCTTCTCACGCTCTCTCTCTCTCTCACGCTCTCTCTCTCTCACGCTCTCTCTCTCACGCTCTCTCTCTCTCACGCTCTCTCTCTCTCACGCTCTCTCTGGCTAACGTTTTACTGTGCTTATAATAATACTTGCATGAATATAATGCAACACATGCAATAGAAACAACACATCATTTCATGTGCATATCAAGAGACAATGCAGCTGGAAGTGACCTGATGAGTATGTGGTTATATTCCCCTGCTCGAGTGTATGTAGGTCACTCTCTTTCTCTCTGCAGTGCATTAATGAACTCCCCCAACCAACGACAAACATTTTAACTAAAATGATACCTTAATGCTTTTACATTCCTATTTTCGGCCCACTTCAATAGTAAATAACATCCCAACTGTGCTGATTACTATTGATAGTAACTATTGGTTGGTCCTATAGTCATCATCCTCAAACACACAAAATCAGGACCACTGTAGCTGGCTTCCAAACAGACTGCGGTCACGAAAGCACCAGGAATTCAGTTGGCATAGCAACTAAGGTTTTTTTTTTCTCGTACGGGTCAGTGCTGTGCAGTAGTCTGCGGAAGTACGATGGGCGTACAGGCAATGCCCGCAAAGGACTCTGGGAAGTGCAAATCCCTCTCCCACTCGTCGGCATCGGGGTTGTACACCTGCACAATACTGGTGACGTTGTTAAGGTGCCAGTTGTAGCCGCCCACCACGTAAATCTTGCCGTTGAGCAAACAGCAGCCGGCCTCTGACTGTCCGGCGCGCATGGAACTAACGGTGGTCCACTGGTCGCTGAGGGCCAGGTAATACTCCACGGCCAGCACGTCGAAGCAGCGATCCACGTGGTCCATGCGCCCGCCCATGACGTACAGGCGGTCCTTGGTGCTGATCATGGCATGCAGCACCCTGGGCTCATTCATCGGGGCCCTGAACTCCCATTGGTCGGCTGCTGGATCGTAGCAGTGGAGGGTCTTCTTGTCCTCCAGGGAGACCCCGTAACCCCCGGAGACGTACAGCTTGTCCCCAAGACTTCCCCCGGCGTGCCCCCAGATGCGGCGCTTCAGCGGCTCCACGTTGCTCCACTCGTTCTTCTTCGGACAGTAGCACTCCACGGAGGACAGGCTGCCTGTGCGGTTGCGCCCCCCGGTGGCGTAGAGTTGCCCTTGCAGCACATTGAGCTGGAACTGGATGCGCCCCTCCTGCATGGCCTGGATACGCAGCCACTGGTTGAGGTGCGGGTCGTAGCGGAAGCAGCAGTCCATCGCCCCCTCACCGCTGCGGTACTGCAGGTGCTGCCCGCCCACCACGTACACAAAGTTGTCCAGGACGGCCACGCAAGCATGGCTGACGCCCGACTCCATCTCCGTCAGCTCCTTGAACTGGCGGGACGCGGCCTCTGGAAGATGGTACACCTTGGTGCTCACGGTGTGGTCGTTGTCTGTGTACGGCGTCCCGCCGAAGGTTATGAGCGACGGGACTTCCGAGCGGATCAGCGTCCTTGGGGACTGCATCTCATGCTGGCGGAAGGGAAGGATCTGGTAGTTGAATGCCTCCAGCAGATACTGGCGACACAGCACGTCCTCCACCATGATGCCCACGGTCTGCACGCTGTCCACAAGCTCTGAGGAGCGCATAAGCGGGAAGCGCACGTGGCCGAGCACGGCACTGGCCTGGGCGCGGCGGGCCTCGTCGTGCTGCAGCCAGCGGATGGCGGCATGGAAGAGGTCGATCTCGTTGCAGTTCTGCAGCTTGTTGCTCCGCAGAAAGAAGACGAGGCGCTCGAGGGGGATGTGCAGGAAGTCCTCCTCCGTGGCAATTTGCAGGAAGTGGCGGAAAGTGAAGGCATCCACCGACTGCTTCAGGGAGGACAGGTTGAAAGAGGTGGCCATCTGGCCAATGTTCAAGCAGGTCTCTACACTCATCGCTGACTTGAGGTACTCCTCGCAGAGCTCCACCACAGGGACCATCTGGAGGAACACGGCTGCTCCCAGTACATCCTGAATGCAGTCCAGGTCTAGAATGACCTCTGAACTGTAGGCAAAGTCAATGATGTGCTTGAGGCCACGGGCGGACAAGCCCTGGAGTTCAATGGTGTCCTGGTTCGATTCTCTCATACCTCCCGTGAACATTGCTCTGCAAAACAAGGAGCAAAATCTAGGAACTCTCTCCAAGGCTAACAAGCAAACACATGGCACCTATCATGGCATTTCAATCTGAAAAACCAACAGTCGCTTGTAAGGTGAAACATTGTCCAGACCAAACATCACACCTGCCATGTCTAACTATTTACGCTGCCATTTTGTCCAGCTCTCCCTTGGAGTCGAGATGCCTGATCTAAATGGTACTAACTACATTACATAACTAAGATAATAATAAATAAAACTTCAAGAAGTTAAGATCTCAATTCGGCAGGGGGGGGGGGGGGGGGGGCTGGGGTTTGATCATACCGGAAGTAATCGCTGCAGGAGGCCAACACTGCTTTGTGGACCTGGAAACGGTCCTCGTTGACGGCCAGCACCACATCCAGCAGCTGGCCCCGGGAGCGGAGGGCCGACAAGCCCTGCAGGAGGACGGCACTGTGGGTCGGGGCAGAGAAGGTGCAGCGCAGGACGCTGTGCTTGTCAGCCATACTACAAAGACCAACAGAACAGTTAGGTTACATTGAGTTACCGTGTGGCAGCCCACTGCTCCTTGCACGTCAAGATGGGTACATTCTTGTAATTTTGTAACTTGTACTGTTTTTGGAATTTTTGTTTTTTGTAATGTATATTTCTATAATTTTGAGCACATCTTTGGAACTGACAATAACATGTGGCTGTACATTGTACATGTGACAAATAAACTGTTGGTAAACAGGTCAAATGCAGGGACAGAATCTCCCTATGGGGAATAATAAAGTACATCTTAAACTTACTCATTTATGCTCATTCTGTCTCCCTTTTGATTGTATTTCCATCTGCTTTGTATCTACATGACAATTGCTGTCTATCAGAGTGCTTCATAAACTGGTGCTATATATATATATATACAGATGTTGTAGGTATGTAAATATATAATAAATATTACATTGAGAAATGGGATAGGGGATAGGAACCCTAATGCAAAATGCAAACATATAAAATAATTCAGTGTTTAAATATAAAAATGCATCATTGTGCATACGACTCAAGTTTTCGTGACATCACATGTCGTTGACATGTCATTGAATCCTTCTTGCATGCATTATTTAAGGGATACATATTGTCGTTACCTTTCAACATATGTTCTCCATAATGTACGTTATGCAGAACTATTAAGGAGGTTTTTGCTACTAAAGTCAGGGCATGAGTTAGGGAAAAATGTGAGGGTATCAGGGCGACCAAATTAATACAATCCTACCATCGTCTAATGTGAACCAGAAAACGCACCGGTTTAACCCTGTATGAACATACCCACATGCTTATTAAAATCATCACATACGAGCTATAACTCCAATACAACTCCACCTCTCTCCGAAATATCGACAGTGCAACACATTGGGGATCAGATCGCTATTCATGTGCAACGTGCACACATGCATGTCAAACAAGCAAATACGTGCAAAACAGAGGCCATGCATCCTCGACATTTCCTGGAATTTGCGATGCGGCTGAACTTGGGTTTGCACAATTCGACTTCAACGATTTTGCACGTTTCAGTCTCACCTGTTCTGAGGACGACTCGAGGTAAAATCCCCACCATCCGACTCCGCCATCTTCCAGCACACAGGGCATGTTTTTCCAAGTGTGTGTTAGCAAAAGGTCGTTGACATAATTGCCGCATTCATGATTCATGAAACGCATCAAGCCTCAGCCTCTTAGCGAGCCGTCGAAACAAAGTCAGCCATTCGCCTGGTTGTTGTTGTTGTACTGTACTCTGGTGGACACGGCGATGACCTCCGCTGCGCTTCGAGGCTGCGAACGTAGACGACGTCACAACGAGTGAGCGACGTATGTCACACCCCCTAGTATAAGTATTATAATATTATATTTGTACATCGTCTTGTACTGTATATAAATGCACTGGTTTGCATATGTTGTATGATTCGTTGTATGTTTTTTTTATTGCTGTTTACCGCAATAAAAAAACATAAATACACACTCTAAAAGTTTAAAAGCCTACGTTTTCCATCAAAAATAAAATAATATTTTGTTGCCTTTAAGCATGATCTATCTCTCAAGCAAGAGTGAAAGGGCTTTATTGGAATAAAAAAAACGTTATGAAAATAAGTAAAAAAAGATACAGCATAAGATACAAAACAGTACATGCACACTTGTTATATGTTTTATTTATCCATCCATCCATCCATCTCCTCCCGCTTATCCGTAATCGGGTCGCGGAGGTAGCAGCTTCAGCAGGGGACTCCAAACTTCCCTCTCCCCGGCAACATCCTAAAAATAGAATATAGGCCTAATACATATCTACACGTAAGTAAAAGGGTTGGCTTAATCAAACGTGATTGCCATATAATTCACTTAATGTATTGTGACTATTAGGGTCTAGTATTGTCAGTGGGGCATTTGCCATAGGAAATGTCTAACACAACTGCAAATCCAGGCTCATAAGATCAAAAAGTTTGTCTGTTGTTTTTCTCTCTCCTTAGAAACACAAGATAGTAAGAAAGAAATGGCCCAGCAGATGATGCAGCTGACCCAAGATGGCGGTGGCCAAGCAGTACAATCACTGGTGGAGCCCAGCAGAGGACAGGGTGGCAGCGCCGCGACTGCTATGAACTACCAGCCGTGGCACGGTATGTGGATCACGTGTGGTTGGTGGTTGGTTTAAGCAGCCTCACCTGGCCCGAGTCAGACTGATTAGATACTGAGACTGTGGGTTCTGTGGGATCTTTGACATATATTGCCATGCCATTCATAAGAATGTGCCATTTAATAATTTAAGAGGATGACTCACGAGGCATAAAAAGTTGTAACCTTCTCCACACATTTATCTGAAATGTTTCTTTTCTCTGTTATACATCAGCATATTCAAAGTCTGCTTAGTATGCAACCTTTAGTATGACTGGATTTAGGTTACCATCTACTGTTTTGTGACCACTTCCTGCATCATGTTCAATTCTTGGTAGCCCATTTTCTTCACATTTTTTCTCTTTCTCTATAAATGCTGCAAAGCCAACAGATGGTCTGCTTATCTCAACTACTGTGTGTTCTGTGGATTTCAGAATCGTATTAAACACTGTGCAATAATCTCCCAGATAGGGTCAGTTTGTTGTGATTTTGTTTAAAAGTTCTCTTGATCTAGCCTCTTGATTACATGCCAATTGCCTTGGTTATAGCAAATGTATCCTACTCCAAATATTTGATTTACAGATACAACAGAATGACCTGGTGGCAGACTCCCCTGCCACATGCCACTTAAGTGGCTTCTTTTGGTTCCTCTCGACAACAAGACAAAGTATGATGAGGAATAAACCAGTTTATTGCAGAGCAGATGGTATGTGTTTACATGTAAGCGTTCCTGAGTGTGTGTGTGATGATAGCCTGTTTAACCTGTGGGCCTTGATTACCAGCCACCAACCACATTCCACAGATGCCATAGCAGTTTTAGCAATAATGCATATGCTGTTTTTATTTTGTATAATTTGTCTACATAATCTGAGGAGTCAGCCACACCAGCTTTCTGGAGACCTCCTGTCTTCCTCTGCCTTCATGTCGAAGACCAAACCATTCCTGTACAGAGCTTCCTCTTGACCACCAGGGCTCTCAAATGACTCTCTCTGTATCTGGTCTTCATCAGTTCCTAGGAGGGTTTTGGCGATGTCCACGTTGTCCTCCTCGTCGAAAGAATGGTGCTTTCCCCCCAGAACTAGCTGCAGGTGAACAGAGACCTCGTCCACCTGTTCTCTCTGCTCCAACTCCTGCTGTGGACATCACATAACCAGAAGATTACTATCGCGTGGCTCGGCATCATGTCTGATTGTATAGAAGTGTTACATGGCTTATAGGTGTTTTCTTTGAGCAAAGTCCTCGCTTTCAGGAAACGAGAACCAATCCAATGCCAATGTTTTGCTAACCGCCACAGACTTCCTCAACATATTGCACAAAAACCCCACGAGTTTCACCAGAATCAAAAACAGCCTTGAATCCTCATAGCAAGAGGATATGACTGAGAATGAAGCATCCAGAGCAGAAGTGATAAAACGGATGTGAGGTTCCAGCTTGGGTTTCTCTCAGGTGTTACCTGATTGGCTGCTCCATTGAAGGGAGAACATAGAATCGGCTTTGGAATGGGCGGGAAAATCATACTTTTAAATCTGTATTTGAGAAGAAAATAACCAGTTATAGGAAGAAAAAACAACACATGATACAAAGTGATCGAGACTCAATGATTAGTCTCATGACAAGCAGTGGGGTTTCATTTATTGCTCTCTGTTGCAGCCAGTGATTATACATTTTGCTGATTATATTATATTTTAACTGGGCCAGTTTTACCAGGGTTAGGAGGGTTTTGTGTTTATTTATGATTATAGTTAACCAACATTAGTTCATTATTGTTATTTTCTGAGCCCACGGAGCTCACACTCCAGTGCTCTGTATACACAAGGTTGAGCAGGCTGCAGTGGCCAGTCATGAGAAGGAATTTCTGACGCAAACTCTGTGTCTTTGGCTCGCAGCTAATGTTGTGGATAACAGTTCAAGGGATTTGACAATGGATTTGACATGATATCGGTCACAGAAAAAAGGAAACAATACGTGACAATACGTGGCAAAAACCGATTCGGTTACAGAGACACATATTTGAAACCCCATGCATTTTCCATAGGGAATTTTCCTTCCTGGCAATATTTAATCACTTACGAGGTCTATTATGGGCTCTACTGTAAGTAGTGGGGATTTGAAGTTTCCCATTTTAAAGGAAAACCAAACACTCTTGTTTGAACTAGTCCCTGTTGAGGCTTTTTTTCTCTTGCACCGGGCACTCCCCCTCACTTCAATCAGATTTGGTTTGGTGTAGTCAGAATATTTGATTGTTTGCTTTACGTGGTTACCCAAAACCTCCAATAACCGGTAATGCATGCAATAGCAAGTGTCTTACACATAGAGGGCAATTTGAGTCCAATTTGATACTGTATCCTATGTTTTTAAACCTTTGTGCATTTAAGTCGAAATTTGATCCAGGATCAATCCTTAGGACTACTAAGTAACACTTAACACTTAACACTTAACACTCTATATCACTTTTCATGTACAATAATGGTTACGTTTTCCTTTAAAACCCCTTTTTGTGTTCCTTCAAGCCAGGCACAAACGCAACGATGCTTATATGAGGACCCGGGTCGAGCTAGACGCAAGCTTCTCTGCATTTTCTCCTTTGATTCCATTTCCCCCCCCACTTCTACAGCTACGTTTCGGCCCCCCCGCGATATGCGTCATGCGAACAGAGTACACGCCGCAGCCTCCATTTACAATCGGCGTTTACCTTTTCACCACAAAGGAGCACAAAATCGAGGCCACGAAGAAGGTGATCAGCAGCCCCAGACTTATCCACACGAGGAAGCTGCCAGCGGCCAGAGGTTGTTTTGGGGGGAAGGTGGGGAGGATGAGAATAGCCCGGGGCCCAGAGCCCACCCTGGTCACCCCAGCCAGGCTGATGTTGTACTCGGTTTCAGGCGCCAGGTTCTCCAGGCGGAACTTGGTTTGAGATGCCGACAGATTGCGGCACACTACGGACATGGAAATGACATGGGATGACATTGACCTTTTGTATCACCGGTTGGTAAAAAAAATAACAGGGGCACGATAATACGCTTGTGGTCAGGGTGTTCCAGCAAAAAAAGTTGTGGGTTTGAACCCCAGTGTCCGCAACTTTAACCTGTGGGCCTCCCTGAGCAAGATGCCCAAAATCCCTACCGCCTGATTTGACGATATTCGGCAACAAATCTACTTTCATACCAGTGTTGTTTTACTCTTTTCACTGCTAGAGATGTCCCTCATTTCTAACCATGTGTGTGTGTGTGTGTGTCTGTGTGAACATGTGTATGCAAAAGCAAATGTATGCTTTGGTAGCCATCAGCCATTTACTGTTGTTTTTGTGTTATATGTGGGGGACAAAATCATGAAAACATTGAACCACACGGTCGCGGATACATTGATAATAGACTAGAGAGTTTGTTTGAACCACTTCCTAACCTTCTTCTGTGCGCTTAATTTCCTGTGATTGGTTGGTTTTAGAGTGACAGAGAGCGTAGTGTGTGATGAAGGCCCGCTGGTCCTTAGGAGGTATGGACAGCCAGGACAGATCCACAGAGCTATCTGTCTCGTTTACGCCAGTGAAGTCCAAAGGCTTGATGAGAGGAACTGGAGAAACAGATGAGAAGAATTCAGGGTCTACTGTTACAGTTGTTTCGCATCAATTAGTCCATACATTCTTCTTACTTCAAATATGGGCTTGTAAAGCCAGTAACTGTGATTGATAGCTTATGAATAACCTTAACTTATTATATAATTATTAAATAATGCTTATTCCTATAAAATATTGATGATGATAATTACAATTAATAATAATAACAATGATAATATTGATAATAAATAAGCCTTTCAAAATATTTATATTTTGTAGTATTAGTATCAATGTGATAGTATAATACGCCTATACAGTTTTAACAAATCAATGTATTTATTCTCATGTATTTATTATATTGTACACACTAAGACTAGACCCAGTCTGCAGCAGAAGGCCCCAGTGCATTGCATTTCTATATGGACTCACCGCCTTCCTTCTTGTACAGCAGACACATCTCTACTGTCTGAGGGACCCCCTGGTCACACTTGTGTTCAAGGTAACTGTAGCGAACATAGTCCTCCATCTCTGGAACAAGAACCAGTAGGTCAACGCTGGTCGCTTTGCCACCGTGAAACATGGGGATGATGCATGATACAGGCACCGTGTCTCGGAAGAAGTGTCAGTTTGACAAACTCACTCCCTTCCTACTACTCTGATTGCGTATGTACATATTTGTACCTTGAAGATGGGAGGTTATGTTTTCACCCATGTTTCTCGGTCTGTGTGTGTGTTTGTTGTTTATACGGAATTGGACATTACTTGGGGGTTACATTATTTATGGGACAATGAACAGTGGAATCGATTTTGGCGATTTCTTTGGTTTAGTTGCTGTTGTTATTGTTTTGATTGTAGTGTTTTTATTCTACTACGGTCCTGTGCTTGCTGCTGTGGCACGCACATTTCCCTGTCTGGAATCAATAAAGTATTATAAGAGGAGCTGTAAATGATAAAGTATTATTCCTCCCAGTCTTTCGGTCACTCAAAGTCCGTAAATTCTAAGCAGCGGTGACCCCAGCGAGAGGTTTTTTCTTATCAAACAATTGTTTTGGTTTGTTTTCTTGTTGGTAATTTGTACTTAATGAACACCACCTACCTTCAAGCATTTTGCTAATGCACATCTTAGCTAGCAAGGTCTTTACTGCAGTAGGTTGTGTATCTTCCTCTTTAAACTCATACCACTCCACGCAAGAGTTTTTAGGGACTTGTCTGTGAATGTCCGTCAGGTTTTTTTCACAAGCTTGGAGAAAAAAAGGGCAGTTTGTTTGTTAGTGTTGTGAATGACAAATATGTTAAGCTTAAATGTATCTTAAATAGCTAAATATTTAGAAAAGAAGCAAGCATCAAAGTTTACACTTTCAAGTTATACACACACACACATGTGCAGACACGCACCCACACAAAAAAACTCTTACCTTTACAAGCAAACACTTTTTCACTTCCTCTTCCATCATGATATTCATTTAACGCAGACACTTTCAACCTTTTAAACGTAATTGTGTACCTTTTAAATCTTTGGCTGGTTTGGCTGGTTCATAAAAATATCTGGGGGTAGAGGTTCCGGCCCCGTTGGTAACACTGATCGAGAGGTTGACCGCAGAGTAAGTCACATAGAGGCGGTGATTGGTTGAGGACACCATGGTCCGGCCGCTGCCCGGGCAGCCGTGTTGGGGGTTGGTCAGGGTGTAGTTGACCCCTCCGGCCCGCTCCGCTGGAGGTACCGCCTTGAGAGGAGGAGGAAATATCTTCATCAGAAATACACAACTTACTTTATGATCAGAAATACACAACCTTCAACATTCACTTACTTTATGATCAGAAATACACAACTTTAAATATCCACTTACTCTCACCCGAAATACACAACTCTTAATACACAACTTTTAACACTTTTAACTTTTTTCCATTATTAATTCGGAGATTGTCGTTGATCCACTCTCCAGCTTACCTTCCATGTTACCACAAGCAGCCGTGTCCCATTTTCAAAATCTGTGCTCTTTAGCTCAACTTCTGGGGTTTGTTTGATTTCTGCGTATAAGGAGAAAGACACCCCAAGTCACTGGCGGTGAACACATTTTCGTAGATGTCACCAGTACATGTGTGTATATATAAATAGATATATCGTTTTTATATGGACACTTTTTAACCTGTTTATTTTGTTTAGCTAAAAATAATTTGTGTTTTTCAAATAGTTGTTGTGGGAGTGTCTTGAGGATTGCTAGAAAAGGTCATTGTACCTGTACAATGACAATAAAGGCATTCTGACTCTGATTCTGATGTCACTTGTGAATGGGTGAATCATATATATTTCTGGAGTCAACTGGTATGACCTGGGATTACAACGGCAGTGTGGACGAACAACCTGATATTATGACTGTTGTCACTGATATAACATGTATAATAACATTATACATAATTATTTGGGTATTGCATGGGTATTCTCCCATGATAAATATGATATATATCTTTATCTGATCCTGTGGGGGAAGCCCTTAATGCTCCTGTCCACTGTGTAGCTCTCTCTCTGCCTCCTTGGACTCCCACAGGCTGTGGTCTGTTTCCACAGCAGACAGAACCCAGTAAGATTCCTCTCATCATCATCATCATCATCATCATGCTGTCGGTCGTGTAGCGACAAAGACTGCTTTCTAATGATTGTACAGATTGTACAGAAAGGATGACCATGTCTTTGTGTTCATCAACCTCTGGTTTAAATTTCTCCTTGTATCGGAGGCAAGGGCGGCCTCGTTTTCTTGTCCCATCAGGGACCAAAACACATGCTAGCCTTGGCCATTCTCTTCTGTATCTCTGCATCGATGCGACCATCTCTCGATATCGTACTGCCAAGATAAGTAAAGTTTTCTACTGTGTTTAGAGCAGTGTTCTCAACTTTGATATTCTGTTGTTGTGTTTGGACAGAGTTTGGTTGGAATAAAACTTCTGTCTTATTGATGTTAATATGAAGACCAAACATTTTTGACGCAGTACAAAAAGCATCTATAATGCGACGCGCATGTTCTGGTGTATGAGCAACGAGGGCGCTGTCATCTGCGAATAGGAGTTCTCTTCCAAGGATTTGCGTACACTTGGTCTTAGCTTTGAATTGCGAGACTTTAAATAGGTCTGCCTCTTAACGGGACTGTATATACACTCCTTTATCAAGATCACGGAAAGCCACATCCAGCATTGCCGATAGAAAGACAGAGAACAATGTTGGCGCCAATACACAACCTTGTTTCACACCATTAGATACAGTGAATGTGTTTAATGATGTTTCATCTGCATCATTGACTTTTGCCATCAATCCAGTGTGCAGTGCCTCAACCATCTTAGTACATTTCTCTGGGCATCCATATTTCCTCAGAAGCTGCCACAATCCTGTCCTTCCTACAGTATCAAAAGCTTTTGTGAAGAACAAGGGCGTATAGCATATAACAATGTATATTTTATTACATTGATTTATATATACAAATTGCTCTTTTTCTGTGCTGATATATTGCATTTTATAAATTGCATTTTTATTTTTTATATATTTAACTTCATACAGTTTTTTTGTACTTTTTTTACTTCTTTTATTCCATTCAGTTTTTTAATTTAATTTAATTTGTTATTGTTTTTTTTAGAACTGCTGTCTGTCGTCGGGTATTGCACATAAGATTTTCACTCACTGCTTTATACTTGTGTAAACTGTGAAGTGACAATAACCTTGACTTGACCACGTAAAGTGGTCTGTCCTGTTCTAAGCATTTTTCCTGAAGTTGGCGGAGGCAAAAGATCATGTCGACTGTGCTTCGATTTGTGCGATTTGTTTGTGAGAGTGTCTTGAGGATTGCTAGAAAAGGTCATTGTACAATGACAATAAAGGCATTCTGACTCTGATTCAGATTCTGATATGTCACTTGTGAATGTTTCTCTAAATGACGGTTATTTTAGTAATAGTCACACAATGGCATCGATAACTATGTTAAATCCATCCACCCAGATGACTACGTTCTACAACTCTCCAAGGTCCGCAGAATCTTCAGGAGGGCGAAGACAGGGAAGGCAGCCGGCCCAGACGGAGTTCCATCCCGTGTCTTCAAGACCTGCGCTGACCAGCTGCTTCCTGTGTTCACCGACATCTACAACGCATCACTGTCGTCCAAGCGTGCTTCAAAGCGACAACCATTGTGCCGTTACCCAAAAAAACCAAGGTAACATGCCTCAATGATTATCGTCCAGTGGCTTTAACACCCATAGCCATGAAGTGCCTTGAGAAACTTTGCATATCGCATATAATGTCGCATATCAACTTTTCCGTCCCTGAGTCCCTAGACCCACTCCAGTTTGCATACAGACCAAACAGGTCTGTAGACGATGCCATTTCCCTGGCACTACACACGGCCCCGCAGGACACCTACGTCAGACTGCTGTTCATTGACTTCAGCTCGGCGTTCAACACCATCGTTCCCTCCAAGTTGGTCCTGAAACTGAGGGACCTAGGTCTGGGCGCCCCCATCTGTAACTGAATTATGGACTTCCTGACGGGCAGGCCTCAAGTGGTGAAGATTGGGAACAACATCTCATCCACTCTGGTCCTCAACACCGGAGCACCCCAAGGCTGCTGCCTCAGTCCCCGGCTGTACTTGCTGTACACTGTACTGTACTGTACTGTACTGTACTGTACTGTACTGTACTGTACTGTACTGTACTGTACTGTACTGTACTGTACTGTACTGTACTGCCATGCACAGCAATACTTGGATGATCAAGTTTGCAGACGACAACACAGTCATCGGCTTGATAAGCCAGGGCGATGAAACGGAGTACAGAGATGAGGTAGTCCAGCTGACGCGATGGTGTGAGGACAACAGCCTCACACTGAATGTCAAGACTAGCAAGACTAAGGAGCTCATTGTGGACTTCAGGAGCCACCGGGGCACCCACTCCACATTCAGCATGGACGAGGCTGCTTCCATTTCCTTGTGCTACAGATTTCCTTACTTAAATACTGCTACTACTACTTTAAATGCTTTTAAATCTTTTTGCACATTCAACAGCTGTTCATTCATGTATCAGTCACTTTGCTGTCCTTTTTTTGGTCATTTTTATTGTATATATTCTTTTTATGGTATTGTTTTTTGAGATGTTTACTGCAGGGAATGGGGAGCAAGCATTCCAGTGTACTTGTTACAAATGGCAAATAAATATCTTGAGCGGCAGGGGTCACCTGCTGGAACGGTGTGGGTGGAGGACCAGTCGCTCCACGTGGTGTTGACGTTTGTGGATTTCTGTCTGACCTGCACCTGGTAGGCCGTCTGTCTCTCGAGATCCGCAACCGACACTGACACATCTGCTTGATCACAAACAACACATTCATATTCAGATGATTTGCTCCTAAATTATGTTTTGGTTGTTTGAATGATTTACTATGTATCACTGTTTATCAATTACTGTAAGCAGATGCTTGTATCCACAGCAAATTGTAGTGAATAAAGGAGCAAAGGTGTGAGTGCGTCTTGCTTGAGGATATTGGGGGGACGTTGGGGATCGAACCCAGCACCTTTCGGCTGGGATTCGAACATATGGGTCTTATTCAAATAAACGTGTCATGGTGTACATACAATATTGGGTAATACATACTCTTATTGTCATTGGTGGTATTCATGTTTGTTATCTGAAAGAAAAAGAGGAGAAAGGATCCAATATATCAAACACGGCAGCCATAACAAACAACATATTGTTCACAGCAAACTGTATCAAATGCATACAACAAATATTTAGAATTCAGATATATGTCTTCAGCCGGTGAGGATTAGAGCAGAAGTTCTCAACGGGCCTTTTATGTGGGTCGCAGAGCATATGCCGAACAGTAATCTTTACAGAAGCTATGTTAATATGTGTTCCAATGGCTTACTAATTAATTGAGTTACTCCCAATTGTTGCTGCTTTTTGGTCACTCAACATTTTTTTTCTTTTTGAGTCATGACTTACTAGCTAATCATGACACATGTGTTTCCTGAGGCTAGACTAGTTGAGAACCACTGGATGAAAGCATATTGCTCAGAGTTGCCTCCAGGTGGATCACAGGGATCAAATCCAGCTCAGTTCTTCTAGCCGACTTTACTATTCTGCCCCGCATTGTTTATATGGAAATAAAATGTATATTGCAATAATCCAAAATGTTCACATTCTTCAACGTCTGAGTTTCGCTTTCCAAACTCCGAACCAGGACACCGACAGACGTCTGCTCGCCCTGGCCTATCCAGGTGAGGGTGAGCTTGCGGTCAGACCACGACGCCTTCACGTCGCATGGCGGTGGAAACTTAACTGTGAACATGGAGCATGACACGACATTTAAATACAGCTGTCCGTCATGAAATACAGTTAATTTGCTAAATAAAAGACTCACTTTGATTTAAACACCCCCTTCCACAACAACTGGATCTGCACTAAACTACACACTTTACCCTTTACACCTCACTATATGTATAAATGTATACTGCTATACTGTTTAGCCTTTTATATTCATTATTATTATTTATACTGCAATTATAAAAATACCTACATTTATGTCATTCTTTCATATTTTTGTAATTCTTGCAATTTTGTATTTTTGGTAATTTTGAGCATATCTTTGCAACTGGACAATAACAATGTACGTTGTGCACTGTACCTTGTACACAAATAAATATAAATACCTTTTGACAAATAAACCAAATAGATGTTACAATTGTTGTGTATTAATGTTTGTTTGTGGGGTGCGAGTGTAGCGAGCGTTACCACAGGTTTTCAGAGTTACGGTGGTCTTGGCGGATTTGCAGGAGGTGTTCCCCGTGTGAGCTGTGACCACTATGTACATGGGGCTGTTAATTAACAGCCCCTCCCTTTGTTTCACTTCTTTCCAGTTGTCCTTGAGGCCCATCCACGAAACATTGGGGAGCTCTTCTGCAACACTGGCGGCCCGCAAACACACACACACACACACACACACACACACACACACACACACACACACACACACACACACACACACACACACACACACTTTCTCTCTTAGTCTCTCACCAACAATACACATTTTTTACACACACATGTCACATGTCACTGAATTAGCAACTTTTGGCAAGGTTTTTGGTGCAGAACAAGAGAGAATAATAAGACTCACAGCATACTTTCAGCTGCTGGTTGACACATAACTATGAATTTTCTCTCTCTCTCTCTCTCTCTCTCTCTCTCTCTCTCTCTCTCTCTCTCTCTCTCTCTCTCTCTCTCTCTCTCTCACACACCGCTAGGATTTTTTCTTGCCGGTCAGGTGTCCGGACAGATTTTATTTTACCGGACAAATTCTAAACGTACCGGTCATGTTTCAAAAACAGTCTATATTACAAACGCAACTATAATGTACACCTAGATTGACGAAAGAATGACAAAGACCTCAAATAAATTTGACTATTTTGTCACGGTTACGGTGGTTGGCAGGGGGCGTGGCCAAGCCACACACACACACACACACACACGCACACACCTGTCAGCTATTGCCGCGTCTAATTGTTAATCCCCTCACCCTGGCTTCCCGTTACCCCAGTGTTAGGTCGTACGTCGTACTGCACGTCATACGTTGTTCACGTTAAGTCGTACATTCTGGACGGAATCGCCACGCCGATCTCCCGGAGATCCAGATCCCTTGCCTATCCCGCGTCACCCGCCTGTCTCGCGTTACTGTCCGGTACCTGTCGCTACTCCAACCTCCCCGTATCTAGACTTCTCCTCCGTCACGGACTACTCGCCGGTCTACTACCTGCGGATCGACCTCCCGGTACCCAGACCCCTGGACTGTAACTGATCTCTCTAGTGTTGTGTTTGAGTTGTGTTGTGCATTAAAAAAAGCTTTATGTTATAGCTCCACTGTCTTGGTCTGCGTTCTGGGCAGGGGCGCCGCCCCCCCTAAACCACACGCACAAACATTATTATTAATTAAAAATATATATAAATTGTCAATATGTGAGTTTAAAATATGGAATGCACCCAGAAATATGTGTAAAATATGATTTTAAAATAATTTGCGCAACATAATATGCTTTTCCTAGTACACATATGCCTAGTACACTGTATGACGATGCTGGGGGGGCTGTAGAGAAATAGCCCCACGGAGGCCGGTCTCTGTAGCAGTTTAGCCAATTGCTGATTGAAGATATAAACGAGTGACATAAAACGTAGCCAATCAGTGTCCTCCAAACGTCTTGGGCTGTTTCGGAACAGCCCCCCGGAAGACAATGCTATGAAGCTAGCCACGCTAGGCAGAGTGAACATTGCTACGCAGCTGGACGACGGCCACAGGATTGCCGTGAGGAAGCACAATGAGGAGGTGGACAAAAACACATCCTGTCTAAAAGAATAGACTGTGTGAAGTTCTGTGGTGCCTTTGAGCTGGCCTTGCGTGGCCATGATGAAAGTGATGGACAGAAGGGCGACATTTCAATACAAAAAGTAATTGTATATAATGTAATTAATATATGTAATATGTAAATATGTAATTGTAAATTAAAAAAAATGGTATAGCCCCCCCTGGTGAAAAATGCACCAGCCGCCACTGGTTCTGGGTCCCACCGAACAATCCCACTCGTGACATATTTAATGAACAAAACGAACAAGAACGATTGAGCAAAACTCGAGGCTATTTCAAAACACCTGTAACATCTGTAGTCTGTTTTAACATAGGCTACATGGCATCACATTGACCCTGTAGGCTACCAGGCTACTTTTTGCTTTCTCCTTAATTTCATTGCGGCAAAGTCCTCTGAGCCGAGCTGAAATCAAAGGTGTCTAATGTGTCTTTGCAGCTTGCAATCCGCATAAGATCATCACTCTCTCCTCCTCCAGACGACTCCGCACTGATGTTTTCAAACGATTCTGCAGGGAGAAGCCCCTCTCTGCTGGTCGCTTGACACGGGCAGAACACAGGCCATTTGAGCACGTGTGGCCCAGTCGGGGTACAGCTCGCTGAACTCGGAAATTAGCACTTGGCAAGCTGTCGCAAACATTAAAGCCCCATAGCCGTGGAGCGGCCATCACTGCACCTGCATCTCGTCGGGCGCGCTTGACGTCATGAGAGGAGCGGCAGCTGATTGGTCACTTCATGACCAAAACCCAACATTATTACCGAACATTTTGACCGGCAGGTTTTTAAATGACCATTTTTTTATAATTTTTACCCGCTAAAAAAAACGGAAACCCTGATACACACGTCACTGAATTAGCAACTTTTGGCGAGGTTTTTGGTGCAGAACAAGAGAGAATAATAAGACTCACAGAATTTCTCTCTCTCTCTCTCTCTCTCTCTCTCTCTCTCTCTCTCTCTCTCTCTCTCTCTCTCTCTCTCTCTCTCTCTCTCTCTCTCTCTCTCTCTCACACACACACACATAATGTCTCTCTTTCTCAAACTGTTACGACCCCCTGTGTCCCCTGCAGTCTCTTCAATTCAAAAGCATTTCTATGTACTTGTATAATATCTTACAAATATCTTATATATGTGTATCTTGAAAAAAAAGAAGTAAGTTTGTTGTCCAAGTGCTTTTCTATGCTACAGTAATCTGATCAGCTGACCATAGCACACACACATACACACACACACACACACACACACACAATGTCTCCCTCACTCATACACAAACACATAATGTCTCTCTCTCTCTCTCTCTCTCTCTCTCTCTCTCTCTCTCTCTCTCTCTCTCTCACACACACACACACACTTTCTCTCTTAGTCTCTCACCAACAATACACATTTTTTACATTAAGTATACTTAATTATGAAAATCTCAAAAAGTTTGTTTGGAGAACGTTACTTACTCGAGTAAGAACAGGTCATAGAGCACATTACTTGAGTTGGACCTTCCCCATTCACACATGTAAGTCGTTTCTTTTGAAGTATTCCTGAAACACTGCGGGTTTCCAGGAGGTTCACATGCTGAACCTTCAGAAAGAAACCTTATTTAACCACTGCTAGATTAAAGTAGTTATACAAACAACAAAATGAAGGTTAAACAGAAAAGACAAACGTCCAACAGGTTGATATAATAATACAAAGTGTTTCATACTGGGTTGATAAATCAAGACTCTCTAAATAGCTTTTCCTTATCTCCTGATATTGAAGTGTGGTGTAGCGGTGACTAAACCTTTATCTGAGCCGTTATCTGCGGTTCTATCTATTCAAAACAGTGACGACATAAGTGAGATTGTGTCGATAATTTACTGTTAGACTCCGATCCAAGAAGGTACGAGGGTGTGATTTGCGTAATTACCTTTGCCGACTCTAGATAACACCACCACTGCCACCATGGCTGACAACCATAAATGCCGCACCGGGCTGGAGCCGGTGAAGCGTCCAGGAGATAGCATGAAAGGCGGGGGGAGACAGCACATTTTCCGCCTGCTTACATGCGTTTCAGTGCATTCGTTTCACATGCCTTCGCATCTGACTGTGGCTGCAATGAAACGTCAGGCGAGTTTCGTACCTCAGCTTTTTTTTATGTCGAAGTTAACCACAAGGTGTGGTGTGACTCGGAAAGAGGCCTTCTCTTGGTGTGTGTGTGTGTGTGTGTGTGTGTGTGTGTGTGTGTGTGTGTGTGTGTGTGTGTGTGTGTGTGTGTGTGTGTGTGTGTGTGTGTGTGTGTGTGTGTGTGTGTGTGTGCATTGGAACGTGTGACCAAAAGACAGAGAAGACAATACCTATGACTGTACACTTGTCTCAAACAAGTGAGCGGATTTTGGAAAAAATTACATACTTCTGCTCATCTCACTAGTTTCTTTCTTTTTCTTCTTCTTCTTCCTGTAAAGGTAATCGACGTAAAGCAGCTAATGAGTCAGGCCTATTAGTTATTTTAACCCTGGTTTAACCCTGTATGAACATACCCACATGCTTATTAAAATCATCACATACGAGCTATAACTCCAATACAACTCCACCTCTCTCCGAAATATCGACAGTGCAACACATTGGGGATCAGATCGCTATTCATGTGCAACGTGCACACATGCATGTCAAACAAGCAAATACGTGCAAAACAGAGGCCATGCATCCTCGACATTTCCTGGAATTTGCGATGCGGCTGAACTTGGGTTTGCACAATTCGACTTCAACGATTTCACGTTTCACTGAAACGTGAAATCGTTTAAGTCGAATTGTCGAGTCGTCCTCAGAACAGGTTAGACTGAAACGGTTTCAGTCTAACCTGTTCTGAGGACGACTCGAGGTAAAATCCCCACCATCCGACTCCGCCATCTTCCAGCACACAGGGCATGTTTTTCCAAGTGTGTGTTAGCAAAAGGTCGTTGACATAATTGCCGCATTCATGATTCATGAAACGCATCAAGCCTCAGCCTCTTAGCGAGCCGTCGAAACAAAGTCAGCCATTCGCCTGGTTGTTGTTGTTGTACTGTACTCTGGTGGACACGGCGATGACCTCCGCTGCGCTTCGAGGCTGCGAACGTAGACGACGTCACAACGAGTGAGCGACGTATGTCACACCCCCTAGTATAATAATAAAAGTATTATAATATTATATTTGTACATCGTCTTGTACTGTATATAAATGCACTGGTTTGCATATGTTGTATGATTCGTTGTATGTTTTTTTTATTGCTGTTTACCGCAATAAAAAAACATACATAAATACACACTCTAAAAGTTTAAAAGCCTACGTTTTCCATCAAAAATGGAAGCATGATCTATCTCTCAAGCAAGAGTGAAAGGGCTTTATTGGAATAAAAAAAACGTTATGAAAATAAGTAAAAAAAGATACAGCATAAGATACAAAACAGTACATGCACACTTGTTATATGTTTTATTTATCCATCCATCCATCCATCTCCTCCCGCTTATCCGTAATCGGGTCGCGGAGGTAGCAGCTTCAGCAGGGGACTCCAAACTTCCCTCTCCCCGGCAACATCCTAAAAATAGAATATAGGCCTAATACATATCTACACGTAAGTAAAAGGGTTGGCTTAATCAAACGTGATTGCCATAGAATTCACTTAATGTATTGTGACTATTAGGGTCTAGTATTGTCAGTGGGGCATTTGCCATAGGAAATGTCTAACACAACTGCAAATCCAGGCTCATAAGATCAAAAAGTTTGTCTGTTGTTTTTCTCTCTCCTTAGAAACACAAGATAGTAAGAAAGAAATGGCCCAGCAGATGATGCAGCTGACCCAAGATGGCGGTGGCCAAGCAGTACAATCACTGGTGGAGCCCAGCAGAGGACAGGGTGGCAGCGCCGCGACTGCTATGAACTACCAGCCGTGGCACGGTATGTGGATCACGTGTGGTTGGTGGTTGGTTTAAGCAGCCTCACCTGGCCCGAGTCAGACTGATTAGATACTGAGACTGTGGGTTCTGTGGGATCTTTGACATATATTGCCATGCCATTCATAAGAATGTGCCATTTAATAATTTAAGAGGATGACTCACGAGGCATAAAAAGTTGTAACCTTCTCCACACATTTATCTGAAATGTTTCTTTTCTCTGTTATACATCAGCATATTCAAAGTCTGCTTAGTATGCAACCTTTAGTATGACTGGATTTAGGTTACCATCTACTGTTTTGTGACCACTTCCTGCATCATGTTCAATTCTTGGTAGCCCATTTTCTTCACATTTTTTCTCTTTCTCTATAAATGCTGCAAAGCCAACAGATGGTCTGCTTATCTCAACTACTGTGTGTTCTGTGGATTTCAGAATCGTATTAAACACTGTGCAATAATCTCCCAGATAGGGTCAGTTTGTTGTGATTTTGTTTAAAAGTTCTCTTGATCTAGCCTCTTGATTACATGCCAATTGCCTTGGTTATAGCAAATGTATCCTACTCCAAATATTTGATTTACAGATACAACAGAATGACCTGGTGGCAGACTCCCCTGCCACATGCCACTTAAGTGGCTTCTTTTGGTTCCTCTCGACAACAAGACAAAGTATGATGAGGAATAAACCGGTTTATTGCAGAGCAGATGGTATGTGTTTACATGTAAGCGTTCCTGAGTGTGTGTGTGATGATAGCCTGTTTAACCTGTGGGCCTTGATTACCAGCCACCAACCACATTCCACAGATGCCATAGCAGTTTTAGCAATAATGCATATGCTGTTTTTATTTTGTATAATTTGTCTACATAATCGGAGGAGTCAGCCACACCAGCTTTCTGGAGACCTCCTGTCTTCCTCTGCCTTCATGTCGAAGACCAAACCATTCCTGTACAGAGCTTCCTCTTGACCACCAGGGCTCTCAAATGACTCTCTCTGTATCTGGTCTTCATCAGTTCCTAGGAGGGTTTTGGCGATGTCCACGTTGTCCTCCTCGTCGAAAGAATGGTGCTTTCCCCCCAGAACTAGCTGCAGGTGAACAGAGACCTCGTCCACCTGTTCTCTCTGCTCCAACTCCTGCTGTGGACATCACATAACCAGAAGATTACTATCGCGTGGCTCGGCATCATGTCTGATTGTATAGAAGTGTTACATGGCTTATAGGTGTTTTCTTTGAGCAAAGTCCTCGCTTTCAGGAAACGAGAACCAATCCAATGCCAATGTTTTGCTAACAAAACATGACTTCCTCAACATATTGCACAAAAACCCCACGAGTTTCACCAGAATCAAAAACAGCCTTGAATCCTCATAGCAAGAGGATATGACTGAGAATGAAGCATCCAGAGCAGAAGTGATAAAACGGATGTGAGGTTCCAGCTTGGGTTTCTCTCAGGTGTTACCTGATTGGCTGCTCCATTGAAGGGAGAACATAGAATCAGCTTTGGAATGGGCAGGAAAATCATACTTTTAAATCTGTAGTTGAGAAGAAAATAACCAGTTATAGGAAGAAAAAACAACACATGATACAAAGTGATCGCGACTCAATGATTAGTCTCATGACAAGCAGTGGGGTTTCATTTATTGCTCTCTGTTGCAGCCAGTGATTATACATTTTGCTGATTATATTATATTTGAACTGGGCCAGTTTTACCAGGGTTAGGAGGGTTTTGTGTTTATTTATGATTATAGTTAACCAACATTAGTTCATTATTGTTATTTTCTGAGCCCACGGAGCTCACACTCCAGTGCTCTGTATACACAAGGTTGAGCAGGCTGCAGTGGCCAGTCATGAGAAGGAATTTCTGACGCAAACTCTGTGTCTTTGGCTCGCAGCTAATGTTGTGGATAACAGTTCAAGGGATTTGACAATGGATTTGACATGATATCGGTCACAGAAAAAAGGAAACAATACGTGACAATACGTGGCAAAAACCGATTCGGTTTTGGAAAGCCTGTGGCTGTTACAGAGACACATATTTGAAACCCCATGCATTTTCCATAGGGAATTTTCCTTCCTGGCAATATTTAATCACTTACGAGGTCTATTATGGGCTCTACTGTAAGTAGTGGGGATTTGAAGTTTCCCATTTTAAAGGAAAACCAAACACTCTTGTTTGAGCTAGTCCCTGTTGAGGCTTTTTTTCTCTTGCACCGGGCACTCCCCCTCACTTCAATCAGATTTGGTTTGGTGTAGTCAGAATATTTGATTGTTTGCTTTACGTGGTTACCCAAAACCTCCAATAACCGGTAATGCATGCAATAGCAAGTGTCTTACACATAGAGGGCAATTTGAGTCCAAATTGATACTGTATCCTGTTTTTAAACCTTTGTGCATTTAAGTCGAAATTTGGTCCAGGATCAATCCTTAGGACTACTAAGTAACACTTAACACTTAACACTCTATATCACTTTTCATGTACAATAATGGTTACGTTTTCCTTTAAAACCCCTTTTTGTGTTCCTTCAAGCCAGGCACAAACGCAACGATGCTTATATGAGGACCCGGGTCGAGCTAGACGCAAGCTTCTCTGCATTTTCTCCTTTGATTCCATTTCCCCCCCTTCTACAGCTACGTTTCGGCCCCTCGATATGCGTCATGCGAACAGAGTACACGCCACAGCCTCCATTTACAATCAGCGTTTACCTTTTCACCACAAAGGAGCACAAAATCGAGGCCACGAAGAAGGTGATCAGCAGCCCCAGACTTATCCACACGAGGAAGCTGCCAGCGGCCAGAGGTTGTTTTGGGGGGAAGGTGGGGAGGATGAGAATAGCCCGGGGCCCAGAGCCCACCCTGGTCACCCCAGCCAGGCTGATGTTGTACTCGGTTTCAGGCGCCAGGTTCTCCAGGCGGAACTTGGTTTGAGATGCCGACAGATTGCGGCACACTGCGGACATGGAAATGACATGGGATGACATTGACCTTTTGTATCACCGGTTGGTAAAAAAAATAACAGGGGCACGATAATACGCTTGTGGTCAGGGTGTTCCAGCAAAAAAAGTTGTGGGTTTGAACCCCAGTGTCCGCAACTTTAACCTGTGGGCCTCCCTGAGCAAGATGCCCAAAATCCCTACCGCCTGATTTGACGATATTCGGCAACAAATCTACTTTCATACCAGTGTTGTTTTACTCTTTTCACTGCTAGAGATGTCCCTCATTTCTAACCATGTGTGTGTGTGTGTGTGTCTGTGTGAACATGTGTATGCAAAAGCAAATGTATGCTTTGGTAGCCATCAGCCATTTACTGTTGTTTTTGTGTTATATGTGGGGGACAAAATCATGAAAACATTGAACCACACGGTCGCGGATACATTGATAATAGACTAGAGAGTTTGTTTGAACCACTTCCTAACCTTCTTCTGTGCGCTTAATGTCCTGTGATTGGTTGGTTTTAGAGTGACAGAGAGCGTAGTGTGTGATGAAGGCCCGCTGGTCCTTAGGAGGTATGGACAGCCAGGACAGATCCACAGAGCTATCTGTCTCGTTTACGCCAGTGAAGTCCGAAGGCTTGATGCGAGGAACTGGAGAAACAGATGAGAAGAATTCAGGGTCTACTGTTACAGTTGTTTCGCATCAATTAGTCCATACATTCTTCTTACTTCAAATATGGGCTTGTAAAGCCAGTAACTGTGATTGATAGCTTATGAATAACCTTAACTTATTATATAATTATTAAATAATGCTTATTCCTATAAAATATTGATGATGATAATTACAATTAATAATAATAACAATGATAATATTGATAATAAATAAGCCTTTCAAAATATTTATATTTTGTAGTATTAGTATCAATGTGATAGTATAATACGCCTATACAGTTTTAACAAATCAATGTATTTATTCTCATGTATTTATTATATTGTACACACTAAGACTAGACCCAGTCTGCAGCAGAAGGCCCCAGTGCATTGCATTTCTATATGGACTCACCGCCTTCCTTCTTGTACAGCAGACACATCTCTACTGTCTGAGGGACCCCCTGGTCACACTTGTGTTCAAGGTAACTGTAGCGAACATAGTCCTTCATCTCTGGAACAAGAACCAGTAGGTCAACGCTGGTCGCTTTGCCACCGTGAAACATGGGGATGATGCATGATACAGGCACCGTGTCTCGGAAGAAGTGTCAGTTTGACAAACTCACTCCCTTCCTACTACTCTGATTGCGTATGTACATATTTGTACCTTGAAGATGGGAGGTTATGTTTTCACCCATGTTTCTCGGTCTGTGTGTGTGTTTGTTGTTTATACGGAATTGGACATTACTTGGGGGTTACATTATTTATGGGACAATGAACAGTGGAATCGATTTTGGCAATTTCTTTGGTTTAGTTGCTGTTGTTATTGTTTTGATTGTAGTGTTTTTATTCTACTACTGTCCTGTGCTTGCTGCTGTGGCACGCACATTTCCCTGTCTGGAATCAATAAAGTATTATAAGAGGAGCTGTAAATGATAAAGTATTATTCCTCCCAGTCTTTCGGTCACTCAAAGTCCGTAAATTCTAAGCAGCGGTGACCCCAGCGAGAGGTTTTTTCTTATCAAACAATTGTTTTGGTTTGTTTTCTTGTTGGTAATTTGTACTTAATGAACACCACCTACCTTTAAGCATTTTGCGAATGCGCTTCTTAGCTAGAAAGGTGTTTACTGCAGGAGGTTGTGTATCTTCCTCTTTAAACTCATACCACTCCACGCAAGAGTTTTTAGGGACTTGTCTGTGAATGTCCGTCAGGTTTTTTTCACAAGCTTGGAGAAAAAAAGGGCAGTTTGTTTGTTAGTGTTGTGAATGACAAATATGTTAAGCTTAAATGTATCTTAAATAGCTAAATATTTAGAAAAGAAGCAAGCATCAAAGTTTACACTTTCAAGTTATACACACACACACATGTGCAGACACGCACCCACACAAAAAAACTCTTACCTTTACAAGCAAACACTTTTTCACTTCCTCTTCCATCATGATATTCATTTAACGCAGACACTTTCAACCTTTTAAACGTAATTGTGTACCTTTTAAATCTTTGGCTGGTTTGGCTGGTTCATAAAAATATCTGGGGGTAGAGGTTCCGGCCCCGTTGGTAACACTGATCGAGAGGTTGACCGCAGAGTAAGTCACATAGAGGCGGTGATTGGTTGAGGACACCATGGTCCGGCCACTCTTCTTCTTTCTTCTACACGGGCAGCCGTGTTGGGGGTTGGTCAGGGTGTAGTTGACCCCTCCGGCCCGCTCCGCTGGAGGTACCGCCTTGAGAGGAGGAGGAAATATCTTCATCAGAAATACACAACTTACTTTATGATCAGAAATACACAACCTTCAACATTCACTTACTTATGATCAGAAATACACAACCTTTAACCTTCACTTACTTTATGATCAGAAATACACAACTTTAAATATCCACTTACTCTCACCCGAAATACACAACTCTTAATACACAACTTTTAACACTTAACTTTTTTCCATTATTAATTCGGAGATTGTCGTTGATCCACTCTCCAGCTTACCTTCCATGTTACCACAAGCAGCCGTGTCCCATTTTCAAAATCTGTGCTCTTTAGCTCAACTTCTGGGGTTTGTTTGATTTCTGCGTATAAGGAGAAAGACACCCCAAGTCACTGGCGGTGAACACATTTTCGTAGATGTCACCAGTACATGTGTGTATATATAAATAGATATATCGTTTTTATATGGACACTTTTTAACCTGTTTATTTTGTTTAGCTAAAAATAATTTGTGTTTTTCAAATAGTTGTTGTGGGAGTGTCTTGAGGATTGCTAGAAAAGGTCATTGTACCTGTACAATGACAATAAAGGCATTCTGACTCTGATTCTGATGTCACTTGTGAATGGGTGAATCATATATATTTCTGGAGTCAACTGGTATGACCTGGGATTACAACGGCAGTGTGGACGAACAACCTGATATTATGACTGTTGTCACTGATATAACATGTATAATAACATTATACATAATTATTTGGGTATTGCATGGGTATTCTCCCATGATAAATATGATATATATCTTTATCTGATCCTGTGGGGGAAGCCCTTAATGCTCCTGTCCACTGTGTAGCTCTCTCTCTGCCTCCTTGGACTCCCACAGGCTGTGGTCTGTTTCCACAGCAGACAGAACCCAGTAAGATTCCTCTCATCATCATCATCATCATCATCATCATCATGCTGTCGGTCGTGTAGCGACAAAGACTGCTTTCTAATGATTGTACAGATTGTACAGAAAGGATGACCATGTCTTTGTGTTCATCAACCTCTGGTTTAAATTTCTCCTTGTATCGGAGGCAAGGGTGGCCTCGTTTTCTTGTCCCATCAGGGACCAAAACACATGCTAGCCTTGGCCATTCTCTTCTGTATCTCTGCATCGATGCGACCATCTCTCGATATCGTACTGCCAAGATAAGTAAAGTTTTCTACTGTGTTTAGAGCAGTGTTCTCAACTTTGATATTCTGTTGTTGTGTTTGGACAGAGTTTGGTTGGAATAAAACTTCTGTCTTATTGATGTTAATATGAAGACCAAACATTTTTGACGCAGTACAAAAAGCATCTATAATGCGACGCGCATGTTCTGGTGTATGAGCAACGAGGGCGCTGTCATCTGCGAATAGGAGTTCTCTTCCAAGGATTTGCGTACACTTGGTCTTAGCTTTGAATTGCGAGACTTTAAATAGGTCTGCCTCTTAACGGGACTGTATATACACTCCTTTATCAAGATCACGGAAAGCCACATCCAGCATTGCCGATAGAAAGACAGAGAACAATGTTGGCGCCAATACACAACCTTGTTTCACACCATTAGATACAGTGAATGTGTTTAATGATGTTTCATCTGCATCATTGACTTTTGCCATCAATCCAGTGTGTAGTGCCTCAACCATCTTAGTACATTTCTCTGGGCATCCATATTTCCTCAGAAGCTGCCACAATCCTGTCCTTCCTACAGTATCAAAAGCTTTTGTGAAGAACAAGGGCGTATAGCATATAACAATGTATATTTTATTACATTGATTTATATATACAAATTGCTCTTTTTCTGTGCTGATATATTGCATTTTATAAATTGCATTTTTATTTTTTATATATTTAACTTCATACAGTTTTTTTGTACTTTTTTTACTTCTTTTATTCCATTCAGTTTTTTAATTTAATTTAATTTGTTATTGTTTTTTTTAGAACTGCTGTCTGTCGTCGGGTATTGCACATAAGATTTTCACTCACTGCTTTATACTTGTGTAAACTGTGAAGTGACAATAACCTTGACTTGACCACGTAAAGTGGTCTGTCCTGTTCTAAGCATTTTTCCTGAAGTTGGCGGAGGCAAAAGATCATGTCGACTGTGCTTCGATTTGTGCGATTTGTTTGTGAGAGTGTCTTGAGGATTGCTAGAAAAGGTCATTGTACAATGACAATAAAGGCATTCTGACTCTGATTCAGATTCTGATATGTCACTTGTGAATGTTTCTCTAAATGACGGTTATTTTAGTAATAGTCACACAATGGCATCGATAACTATGTTAAATCCATCCACCCAGATGACTACGTTCTACAACTCTCCAAGGTCCGCAGAATCTTCAGGAGGGCGAAGACAGGGAAGGCAGCCGGCCCAGACGGAGTTCCATCCCGTGTCTTCAAGACCTGCGCTGACCAGCTGCTTCCTGTGTTCACCGACATCTACAACGCATCACTGTCGTCCAAGCGTGCTTCAAAGCGACAACCATTGTGCCGTTACCCAAAAAAACCAAGGTAACATGCCTCAATGATTATCGTCCAGTGGCTTTAACACCCATAGCCATGAAGTGCCTTGAGAAACTTTGCATATCGCATATAATGTCGCATATCAACTTTTCCGTCCCTGAGTCCCTAGACCCACTCCAGTTTGCATACAGACCAAACAGGTCTGTAGACGATGCCATTTCCCTGGCACTACACACGGCCCCGCAGGACACCTACGTCAGACTGCTGTTCATTGACTTCAGCTCGGCGTTCAACACCATCGTTGGTCCTGAAACTGAGGGACCTAGGTCTGGGCGCCCCCATCTGTAACTGAATTATGGACTTCCTGACGGGCAGGCCTCAAGTGGTGAAGATTGGGAACAACATCTCATCCACTCTGGTCCTCAACACCGGAGCACCCCAAGGCTGCTGCCTCAGTCCCCGGCTGTACTTGCTGTACACTGTACTGTACTGTACTGTACTGTACTGTACTGTACTGTACTGTACTGTACTGCCATGCACAGCAATACTTGGATGATCAAGTTTGCAGACGACAACACAGTCATCGGCTTGATAAGCCAGGGCGATGAAACGGAGTACAGAGATGAGGTAGTCCAGCTGACGCGATGGTGTGAGGACAACAGCCTCACACTGAATGTCAAGACTAGCAAGACTAAGGAGCTCATTGTGGACTTCAGGAGCCACCGGGGCACCCACTCCACATTCAGCATGGACGAGGCTGCTTCCATTTCCTTGTGCTACAGATTTCCTTACTTAAATACTGCTACTACTACTTTAAATGCTTTTAAATCTTTTTGCACATTCAACAGCTGTTCATTCATGTATCAGTCACTTTGCTGTCCTTTTTTTGTTCATTTTTATTGTATATATTCTTTTTATGGTATTGTTTTTTGAGATGTTTACTGCAGGGAATGGGGAGCAAGCATTCCAATGTACTTGTTACAAATGGCAAATAAATATCTTGAGCGGCAGGGGTCACCTGCAGGAACGGTGTGGGTGGAGGACCAGTCGCTCCACGTGGTGTTGACGTTTGTGGATTTCTGTCTGACCTGCACCTGGTAGGCCGTCTGTCTCTCGAGATCCGCAACCGACACTGACACATCTGCTTGATCACAAACAACACATTCATATTCAGATGATTTGCTCCTAAATTATGTTTTGGTTGTTTGAATGATTTACTATGTATCACTGTTTATCAATTACTGTAAGCAGATGCTTGTATCCACAGCAAATTGTAGTGAATAAAGGAGCAAAGGTGTGAGTGCGTCTTGCTTGAGGATATTGGGGGGACGTTGGGGATCGAACCCAGCACCTTTCGGCTGGGATTCGAACATATGGGTCTTATTCAAATAAACGTGTCATGGTGTACATACAATATTGGGTAATACATACTCTTATTGTCATTGGTGGTATTCATGTTTGTTATCTGAAAGAAAAAGAGGAGAAAGGATCCAATATATCAAACACGGCAGCCATAACAAACAACATATTGTTCACAGCAAACTGTATCAAATGCATACAACAAATATTTAGAATTCAGATATATGTCAGTCTTCAGCCGGTGAGGATTAGAGCAGAAGTTCTCAACGGGCCTTTTATGTGGGTCGCAGAGCATATGCCGAACAGTAATCTTTACAGAAGCTATGTTAATGTGTTCCAATGGCTTACTAATTAATTGAGTTACTCCCAATTGTTGCTGCTTTTTGGTCACTCAACATTTTTTTTCTTTTTGAGTCATGACTTACTAGCTAATCATGACACATGTGTTTCCTGAGGCTAGACTAGTTGAGAACCACTGGATGAAAGCATATTGCTCAGAGTTGCCTCCAGGTGGATCACAGGGATCAAATCCAGCTCAGTTCTTCTAGCCGACTTTACTATTCTGCCCCGCATTGTTTATATGGAAATAAAATGTATATTGCAATAATCCAAAATGTTCACATTCTTCAACGTCTGAGTTTCGCTTTCCAAACTCCGAACCAGGACACCGACAGACGTCGGCTCGCCCTGGCCTATCCAGGTGAGGGTGAGCTTGCGGTCAGACCACGACGCCTTCACGTCGCATGGCGGTGGAAACTTAACTGTGAACATGGAGCATGACACGACATTTAAATACAGCTGTCCGTCATGAAATAGTTAATTTGCTAAATAAAAGACTCACTTTGATTTAAACACCCCCTTCCACAACAACTGGATCTGCACTAAACTACACACTTTACCCTTTACACCTCACTATATGTATAAATGTATACTGCTATACTGTTTAGCCTTTTATATTCATTATTATTATTTATACTGCAATTATAAAAATACCTACATTTATGTCATTCTTTCATATTTTTGTAATTCTTGCAATTTTGTATTTTTTGGTAATTTTGAGCATATCTTTGCAACTGGACAATAACAATGTACGTTGTGCACTGTACCTTGTACACAAATAAATATAAATACCTTTTGACAAATAAACCAAATAGATGTTACAATTGTTGTGTATTAATGTTTGTTTGTGGGGTGCGAGTGTAGCGAGCGTTACCACAGGTTTTCAGAGTTACGGTGGTCTTGGCGGATTTGCAGGAGGTGTTCCCCGTGTGAGCTGTGACCACTATGTACATGGGGCTGTTAATTAACAGCCCCTCCCATTGGTGCACTTCTTTCCAGTTGTCCTTGAGGCCCATCCACGAAACATTGGGGGACTCTTCTGCAACACTGGCGGCCCGCAAACACACACACACACACACACACACACACACACACTTTCTCTCTTAGTCTCTCACCAACAATACACATTTTTTACACACACATGTCACATGTCACTGAATTAGCAACTTTTGGCAAGGTTTTTGGTGCAGAACAAGAGAGAATAATAAGACTCACAGCATACTTTCAGCTGCTGGTTGACACATAACTATGAATTTTCTCTCTCTCTCTCTCTCTCTCTCTCTCTCTCTCTCTCTCTCTCTCTCTCTCTCTCTCTCTCTCTCTCTCTCTCTCTCTCTCTCTCTCTCTCTCTCTCTCTCTCTCTCTCTCTCTCTCTCTCTCTCTCTCTCACACACTTTCTCTCTCTCTCACACACACACTTTCTCTCTTAGTCTCTCACCAACAATACACATTTTTTACATTAAGTATACTTAATTATGAAAATCTCTCCTAAGTTTGTTTGGAGAACGTTACTTACTGGAGTAAGAACAGGTCATAGGACACATTACTTGGTGAGTTGGACCTTCCCCATTCACACATGTAAGTCTTTTCTTTTGAAGTATTCCTGAAACACTGCGGGTTTCCAGGGGGTTCACATGCTGAACCTTCAGAAAGAAACCTTATTTAACCACTGCTAGATTAAAGTAGTTATACAAACAACAAAATGAAGGTTAAACAGAAAAGACAAACGTCCAACAGGTTGATATAATAATACAAAGTGTTTCATACTGGGTTGATAAATCAAGACTCTCTAAATAGCTTTTCTTTATCTCCTGATATTGAAGTGTGGTGTAGCGGTGACTAAACCTTTATCTGAGCCGTTATCTGCGGTTCTATCTATTCAAAACAGTGACGACATAAGTGAGATTGTGTCGATAATTTACTGTTAGACTCCGATCCAAGAAGGTACGAGGGTGTGATTTGCGTAATTACCTTTGCCGACTCTAGATAACACCACCACTGCCACCATGGCTGACAACCATAAATGCCGCACCGGGCTGGAGCCGGTGAAGCGTCCAGGAGATAGCATGAAAGGCGGGGGAGACAGCACATTTTCCGCCTGCTTACATGCGTTTCAGTGCATTCGTTTCACATGCCTTCGCATCTGACTGTGGCTGCAATGAAACGTCAGGCGAGTTTCGTACCTCAGCTTTTTTTTATGTCGAAGTTAACCACAAGGTGTGGTGTGACTCGGAAAGAGGCCTTCTCTTGGTGTGTGTGTGTGTGTGCAACAGGTTTGGGTAGGTGAGGGTGTAGTCACACAAAACCAGGAAACGGGTATACAATTAAAGAAAGTATTTATTAACAAGTCAAGTCAAGTCAAGTCTATTGTCACTTCACAGTTTACAGTTTAGTATAAAGCAGTGATGTGAAATTCTTGTGTGCAATACCCGACGACAGACAGCAGTTATAAAATAAGATAAAATAAAAAATATAAAATAAAAATAAAAAATGCAATTTATAAAATGCAAAAATCAGCACAAAAAAGAGCAATATATATATATAAATCAATGTAATAAAATATACATTGTTATATGTTATACGCCCTTGTTCAGCAGCCTGATGGCCTGACTGTGGAAGCTATCTCTAAGCCTATTTGTACGACACTTGATACTGCGGTATCGCCTGCCTGACGGTAATAGTGAGTAAAGTTCGTGGCTGGGGTGGGCAATGTCTTTTATAATTCTTTTGGCCTTGGCCACGCACCGCTGGTTGTAAATGTCCAGGAGGGAGGGGAGCTCACCTCCAACAATATACTGGGCCGTCCGCACCACCCTTTGAAGCGCTCTGCGCTCGTGTAGTGCAGTTCCCGTACCAGGCGGTGATACACCCTGTCAGAACACTCTCGATGGTGCCGTTGTAGAATGTTCTCAGGATGCGGGGGCCCATGCTGAATTTCTTCAGACGCCTGAGAAAATACAGGCGTTGTTGGGCCCTTTTCACCACGTGTGTGGTGTGCGTGGACCATGTGAGGTCCTCGGAGATGTGCACGCCGAGGAACTTGAAGCTGCTGACCCTCTCTACTGCAACGCCGTCGATGGAGATAGGGCTGTGCTCTCCCCTCTGCCTCCTGAAGTCCACGATCAGCTCCTTGGTCTTCTTGACGTTGAGGGCGAGGCTGTTCTCCTGGCACCACTGCTCCAGCGATCCGACCTCCTCCCTGTAGGCTGTCTCGTCGTCGCCGGCGATCAGGCCCATCACTGTCGTGTCGTCAGCAAACTTGACGATGACGTTGGAGCTGTGCATAGCCATGCAGTCGTGGGTGTAGAGGGAGTAGAGGAGAGGGCTCAGCACGCATCCCTGGGGGGCTCCCGTGTTGAGGGTCAGTGGCTCTGATGTGGTGCTGCCCATCCTCACCACCTGGCGGCGGTCCGACAGGAGGTTCAGTATCCAGCTGCACATGGATGGGGGTACGCCTAGACCTCTCAGCTTGGTGTCGAGCTTGGCAGGAACTATTGTGTTGAATGCTGAGCTGTAGTCCACAAACAGCATTCGCACATAACAGTTCTTCCCCTCCAGGTGGGAAAGGGCAGTGTGGAGGGCCATGGCAATTGCGTCGTCCGTGGTTCTATTTTGACGATATGCAAATTGCCATGGGTCCAGCGTGGTAGGTAACACGGAGCAAATAAAGTCCTTGACCAACCTCTCGAAGCATTTGCTAACGATCGAGGTGAGGGCCACAGGTCTGTAGTCATTCAGGCATGTTACCTTGGTTTGTTTAGGGACAGGCACGATGGTGGATATCTTGAAGACCGCGGGGACAACAGCCTGGGACAGGGAGAGGTTGAAGATGTCTGCAAAGACTCCTGCCAACTGGTCTGCGCATGCTCTGAGGACGCGGCCCGGGATGTCGTCGGGGCCTGCCGCCTTACGGATGTTCAGCCGCTTAAAGGTGCGGCGCACATCCGCCTCCGAGATGCGCAGCTGGCTGGTCTCCCCAGTCGGTGCTGGCTTCGGCGGGCTGCCGTTTACGTCGAACCGAGCAAAAAATGTATTTAGCTCTCCTGGGAGGGAGGTAGAGGAGTTCTCTACACAACTGGTTCTCCCTCTGAAGTTCGTTATCTTCTGCAGCCCCTGCCACATACCCCTCGCATCGTGTTTCTTGAATTTATCTTCCACTCTGTCCTTATACTCCCGCTTGGCAGTGACGATGGTCTTACGGAGGTCGTAACGGGCTCTCGTATATTCCTCCGTATTCCCGGAACCAAAGGCGGCGTTACGCGCATGTAGGGCAGCGCGAACATCGCCGTTAATCCACGGTTTCTGGTTGGGATATATCCGAACCGACTTGGTCGGAACAACGTCATCTATGCACTTCTTGATGAACCCGGTGACCGACGACGCGTACTCGTTGATGTTATTGTCCGAGGCAACGCGGAACATGTGCCAGTCAGCGTGATCAAAACAATCCTGCAGCGTAGAATCTGATTGGTCCGACCAGCATTGGACCTCCCTCACAGCGATCGGTTGCTGCTTCAGTCTCTGCCTATAGGCGGGGAGTAGCTGGATAGAGCGGTGATCTGATTTGCCGAACGGTGGGCGGAGGAGGGCCTTGTAGCCATCCCGGAAGGGAGTGTAGCAGTGGTCGAGGATCCGCTCGCCCCGTGTGTTGCTCTTTATGTGTTGGTAGAACTTCGGGAGAACCTTCTTCAGGTTCGCCTTGTTGAAGTCCCCCGCCACGATGAGAGCAGCCTCGGGGTGGGCCGACTCCTGTTCGCTGATAGCCCCGTACAGTTCCTTCAGCGCTGTGTCCGTGTTGGCTTGTGGGGGAATGTAAACAGCGGTCACGGTTACCGCTGTAAACTCCCGAGGTAGCCAGTATGGACGGCACATAAGCATCAGGTACTCCAGGTCCGGGGAACAGAAGGACTTGAGGGGATGTACATGACTTTGGTTGCACCAAAGTCAGCCGCAGCCGTTACAAACAGTAACACAGGGAACAACGAGGACTACAGTGGCACCAAAGAAATGAAAAGAACATAACCCCACCCCCCTTTTACAGGTGTCAAGCACCCAAAAAGTACAGCAGGTGGTGCTCACTCTTACCTAGGGTTTCTAACAAAAAGGTAAACCTACGTGGATGTAGTATGTAGACCCCAGGGTATCTTACCTGTCCTCGAAGCCCCTGTGTACTCAACAAAAGAATTAACATGTGACAAAAGAACCAAAGTAGGCTGTTAACAACTAAATAATATAACAAAGGTGTAATATTATTAAGGTTGAATCAAAAGGGTCAACAAACAGACAAAACTAGCCAAATACCAACAATCTTAAGTAGAGCTCTGCCACTGCTCACAACACAACACCAACCCTCTCTACTGACAGGAAACAAACAAGGGACTATATAAAGGGGACTGGCTGATTGGAGATCTGGATCAGGTGTGGATGAATGATTGGATGATTGAAACCAGGTGTGGATGAATGATTGGATGATTGAAACCAGGTGTGCACATCTGTGAAGTGGGAGAATGGAAACAGGAGGGGGAGACAAAACAGCAAAACAAACCAACACCACACAACAGAACACAACACAACACATGTACAACATACATACATAAGTCATACAGAACACTGTACGTAACACTCCCCCCCCCCCCCCATAAAGAGTCAGCCCATGGCTGACGATACCTCAAGCCATCCCGTTAACCCCAAAATCAATAATTAATAAACCCCTAGTAACCACTTACAAACAATAACTACGCTCGAGAAAGAGCGTCCGCAAACACATTCTCAGTGCCCTTTTTGTGGCGGATCACCAGGTTATAATTTTGCAAAAACAAAGACCAACGCATTAAACGTTGATTGTGGTTGTGCATGCGATGCAGAAACACCAGCGGATTGTGGTCAGTGTAGATCACCACAGGCTCCGCAGTAGACCCAACATAAACTTCAAAAAATTGGAGCGCAAGCAGTAACGCCAACGTCTCCTGCTCAATCGTAGAGTAGCGCATCTGGCTACTATTGAACTTCTTCGAAAAGAATCCAACTGGGTGAACAAAACCCTCAGAATCCATCTGAGTTAAAACTGCACCAGCACCAATGCCGCTCGCGTCAACTTCAACAGAAAATGGTTTATAAAAATCAGGAGCACTAAGTACTGGTGCATTTGAGAGGAGTGCTTTGCAACTTTCAAAGGCGATTTGACACCTATCTGACCACATACAAGGAACTAAAGGACTGATCAAGTCAGTCAGTGGGGCTGCAACTGCCGAGACGTTCCTGCAAAAACCTCGGTAGTAACCGGTCATTCCGAGAAATCGGCGTAACTCCCGCCGAGTGGTGGGTACTGGGTATGATGCAATGGCTGCGACTTTGGCCTCCACAGGACGCACTTGGCCTCCGCCCACCTGCTTACCCAAGTAAGTCACAGTCGCCTTTCCAAATTCACATTTTGCCAGATTCAGGGTCAGGGACGCATCTGCCAGTCGCTGAAACACAGTTCTTAAAGAATCCACATGAGCAGACCACTCTGACGAATGTATTACCACGTCATCCAAATAAGCTGTACAGTTAGGCACCCCACTAAAAACAATATTCACCAACCTTTGGAACGTGGCAGGAGCGTTTCTCATCCCGAAAGCCATCACGGAATACTGTAGGAAGTTATCCGGGGTCACAAAAGCACTAATAGCAGAAGCCCGAGGTGAAAGGGGAACTTGCCAGTAACCCTTCAATAGATCTAGCTTCGTGACATAGCGAGCTGATCCAATCGTATCTACGCAATCATCAACACGGGGCATAGGAAAGGAGTCAGGCACAGTAACATGATTTACCTTACGATAATCCGTACAGAATCTGACAGTAGCGTCAGGCTTCGGTACCAACAAACATGGAGAACTCCATGGACTGGAACTGGGCTGTGCTAAATTATTCTCCAATAAATAATCAACCTCTTCTTTCATCAGAGCTCTCTTTGATGCATTCACTCTGTATGGGTGCTGTTTAATAGGCCTGGACTCACCCACATCAATGTCGTGCGTCACTACTGTAGTGCGGGTAGGCACATCTCCAAACAGACAGGGAAACTCAGAAATAAGGTGGAGTAGGTCAGCTTCCTGCTCCCTGCTTAAATGTGGCATTAAGGATGGAAGCTTCTGTAACATTTCTGAATTAGACAACCGGGGTGTCTGTGGCTGGGCATTACGCAAACTCAGGCCATCCTCATCACTCACTGTGAGAGAAGTAGCGGAACTCACAGCTACTGACACCGCAGCCGCAACAGTTGCTTTGAGAGGCGCACTGCGTGTCTCCGGTTGTACGTCGTCGCTAGGATAATAACACTTCAACATATTAATGTGACACACTCTGGTTTTCCGTCTTCTGTCAGGGGTTCTGACAACATAATCAGTAGCACTCAATTTCTTTTCAATAGTGTACGGTCCTGAAAAACGAGCACTCATTGAATTACCAGGAATTGGCAGTAACACTAAAACCAGGTCACCTGGATGCAGAGAACGTGCCAGTGCTCTCTTATCAAAATGCCGCTTCATGCCCTGCTGCGCAACAGAGAGACTCTCCCTAGCCATACGGCAAGCATCATGCAGTCGCTCTCGAAAGCGACTCACGTAAGACAGAACGTTTCGCTGGGTGGGCGAACTCTCGCCTGCCATCTGATCCTTTAACACTCCTAAAGGGCCTCTCAGTGACCAAATACCAGCTCTGCTGGACTAAAACCAAGTGACTCTTGCACTATGTCTCTAACTGCAAAAAGAGCGAGGGGGACGCCCTCATCCCATTCTCTACCACTCTCCATGACGTATTTGCGCAATACAGACTTAAATGTCTGATGCCATCTTTCAAGTGCCCCCTGCGACTCCGGGTGATAAGCACTAGAGATTCTGTGTGTTATTGACAGTGACGCTAACACCTGCTTAAATATTCCAGAAAGGAAATTGGTACCTTGATCGGTTTGCACAATCTTAGGGAGGCCGAATGTAGAAAAGAACTTGATCAGGGCCTTAACTACAGACTGGGATGTTATTCTCCTAAGAGGGATAGCTTCAGGGTACCTGGTAGCTACACACATGATTGTTAATAGGAACTGGTTACCAGATTTCGTTTTGGGTAAAGGACCAACACAATCAACTAACACATGCTCAAACGGATCCCCTATAGCCGGGATCGGGTGGAGCGGGGCAGGCTTAATAACCTGATTAGGCTTCCCAGTAATTTGACAAACATGACACGTACGGCAGAATTTAGACACATCACGCTTTAAACCGGGCCAGAAGAAATGTCGCAACACTCGGTCATAGGTCTTTGTGATACCTAGATGACCCGACCAGAGATTTTCATGAGCCAAGGATAAAACAGACTGTCGGAACTGTGTGGGCACAACAATTTGAACGACATTATTCCACTCATTTTCAGAATCAGCGCGAGGTTTCCACCTCCGCATCAGGAGATCATTCTCCACAAAATAAGCCACATCGGTATTTTTAGCTTTCTCAGGAGCTAAAGCAGCAGCAAAACAGTTGGCTAAAGTAACATCTTCATTCTGAGCAGCAATAAGACTTGTACGACTCATAGGTAACCTGAAATTCTCTGTATCACCCTGCACCTTAAGCTGGACACTCGGCTCAGCAGTAGCCTTAGTTAACACATGTGGTGAAACAGTTTGGTCAGTCGCGAACAGGGTATCAGACAAATCAACTGCTTCACCCAAACTACGTGCCTGAGCACGGGTGACCGCACACACAGGGAACACTTCAGGGAAGTCTTGAGCCAGCACATCAGGCCGTAAAATCATAGGACGTTCTAGAACCTCTAGGACTGGCATAACTTTTCCACCAGCGATGTCATTCCCTAGCAGAAAGGTGACACCTCTGACAGGCAAAGACGGGCGCACGCCCACTTTAAACACTCCATGTGCCAAGTCACAGGCTAGATGTACCTGATGGAGTGGTACAGACACAAAGCCCATCTCAATCCCTTGTACCAGAACACTAGATCCACTTAAAGTGTCATTGGAAAAAGGTAACGCATTTGACAATATAAAAGATTGCGCTGCTCCAGTATCTCTTAATATGCGCACGGGGCACTGGTTCAACGCATTTGAGCTGAGAGAAACCAGGCCATCCAACATAAAGGGTGCGTAACAGGGTTCCAAAGTGTCACCCTCCATCTCCGGGGTTACTGACACTGGACCCACCAAAGTTTGCACTAAACCGACCTCTTTTGGTCGTTTGTTTGGCTGTGACAGTTTGCGCTTCAACATAAAACAATCAGCCTTGATATGCCCAAATTGGTGACAGTAGTAACACTCCCGTTCTTCAAGAGAGCGGGGAGGGAATGTGCGTGGCGGACTAGACTGAATTCTGGCCGAGGCAGAAGGGGCAAAAACTCTACTCTCACTTCTGGGAGTTCCAAATGTTTGCTTGTGTGTTAACACAAATTCGTCAGCCAACACAGCAGCTTGCGCTAACGTCCCCACTTTTTGTTCATTCAGATAAGTCACCAACCGATCAGGCAAACTATTCTTAAATTCTTCGAGAAGAACTAGCTGGGACAAAGACTCAAAATCAGTCACGTTGCTCGCCTTGCGCCATCTCTTAAACAGAGTCTCTTTCTCACGGGCGAACTCCACGAATGTTTTACCAGGCAATTTTTTAAATGTTCGAAATTTTTGTCTATATGCCTCAGGCACTAATTCATAGGCACGAAGTACAGCGGTCTTAAGTACTTCATAAGACAAACTATCCTCTATAGACAGAGTAGCTAAAATCTCTTGGGCTTTACCCGTTAGTTTACACTGTAGCAGTATTGCCCAGACGTCTTTAGGCCATTTCAGTGACGTAGCAATTCGCTCAAAAGCACTAAAATACGAGTCTACTTCAGTCTCCCGAAATTGAGGTACTAAGCGTACATTTCTGCTTACATCAAACCCGCCCGCAGCCGCGGAGGGATCAGTATTTATGGACCTATTAGAACCCTGAGGTTGAGCTGCACTAACAGCTTTAGCAGCAGCTTCTAATTCTAGGCGCTTTAATTTCACCTCTTTTTCTGCCTCTATTTCTAGTTCCATTTTCCTTATAGCCAAACGGTGACTATACTCAGCATCTCTCTGCTTCTCTTGTGCCTCTAATTCTAAACGTGCCAAGCGCACTCTATGGCGGGCATTATCGCTTACCCTAGGAAAGGATAGCGGAGAAAATCGGGGTACAGTGCGAAAAGGGGGAGGAGTGCGAGGAGGATTAAGCTCCAAATTAGAGACCCCATCTAAAGGAACCGCCTCAACCTCAACCAACCCTCCCTCAGCTACCTCAACCAGCCCTACCTCAGCTTCCTCTTTCTTCCTGATGTCCTTCTCTGCACTAGAAGTCAACACAGGGGTCGGACTAGCAGGGTCACTAGCAGTCGCAGCAGTGCCCGTACCAAGCACCTTATTGTGCACCAACATACCCACCACAGCTTCCTTCAGTTCAGCTTTCTTTAAACTAGGTGAGACAGTAAACTCAAAATGTGCCGCAATGGCATACAAATCTTTTTTTCTGCAGCGGTCAATCTGCTCCACAGAAGGATCACTGAGAAACTCCTCAATATCAAAAGCCATAATGCCTTAAGTCCTAAGCTAAACCAGCAAACCTAACCAAAACTACAAGCCTACTTGACGTGTGCACTACACACCAACACTCACCAAACCAGTTGCTTAATAGGATCAAAGATCCCGGACGAGCCCCCAATTTATGTTACGCCCCCTGATGGCTCGGAGTGGGAAGGCGCAACATAAGGCAACAGGTTTGGGTAGGTGAGGGTGTAGTCACACAAAACCAGGAAACGGGTATACAATTAAAGAAAGTATTTATTAACAAACAGTAACACAGGGAACAACGAGGACTACAGTGGCACCAAAGAAATGAAAAGAACATAACCCCACCCCCCTTTTACAGGTGTCAAGCACCCAAAAAGTACAGCGGGTGGTGCTCACTCTTACCTAGGGTTTCTAACAAAAAGGTAAACCTACGTGGATGTAGTATGTAGACCCCAGGGTATCTTACCTGTCCTCGAAGCCCCTGTGTACTCAACAAAATAATTAACATGTGACAAAAGAACCAAAGTAGGCTGTTAACAACTAAATAATATAACAAAGGTGTAATATTATTAAGGTTGAATCAAAAGGGTCAACAAACAGACAAAACTAGCCAAATACCAACAATCTTAAGTAGAGCTCTGCCACTGCTCACAACACAACATACCATACCATACCATACCATACCAGCAACTCTACACAACACCAACCCTCTCTACTGACAGGAAACAAACAAGGGACTATATAAAGGGGACTGGCTGATTGGAGATCTGGATCAGGTGTGGATGAATGATTGGATGATTGAAACCAGGTGTGCACATCTGTGAAGTGGGAGAATGGAAACAGGAGGGGGAGACAAAACAGCAAAACAAACCAACACCACACAACAGAACACAACACAACACATGTACAACATACATACATAAGTCATACAGAACACTGTACGTAACAACAATACCTATGACTGTACACTTGTCTCAAACAAGTGAGCGGATTTTTGAAAAAATTACATACTTCTGCTCATCTCACTAGTTTCTTTCTTTTTCTTCTTCTTCTTCCTGTAAAGGTAATCGACGTAAAGCAGCTAATGAGTCAGGCCTATTAGTTAAAGTAACTGCTGTCTGTTATCTGCTTCTAGTTACTGCGACAGAGACATTATTCCTTCGACCCACCTCTTATACTCTTTGTGCTTTGCCCAGTAACTTTGTAAAATAATTTCCCTCCAAACAAATGCTACTTGTGTACATATAGGCCTACCTACCTTTATATGTAGATGTTCTAACAATATTTGTCGTCCACTCTATTCAAAAGCAAATATGTAAGGCCTTTACTTTCTAGTTAACACATCCTAGGACTTGGGAATAATACACCTCCAAGTAGAAGCTATTCCAATACGAGCTGTCACTTTTTACTTTAATACTGCCGACATTTGAGGAAACCATCGTCAACCAAAACTAGATCCTCTGCACTTTCGATCTAGACCAATGTATCAGGTCATGACCTCATACATTGGTCTATGTTGATTATGGTACTTTTTCACTTGAAGATGATGACTCATTTTCCCACCATGTAGCACATGTTTACTGTGTTGTACGTGTTTCACGCCTGACTCCATTGTCATAGTATTTGTCATCAGATCAAAACAACTCTGTTGAGTGTGTTAATAATGTGATACAAACATTCCAATGAACTCAGCCTTCATGCCCATAAAAGTAAATTGTGAAACACAGTTTTGTTTCTTTTGAATCATAACAGGATTGGAAATGATTAATTAACATGCAGGTCTCTCTGTTAGTTCCTTAACAATAACCAGAGAAGACAACTGGATGCTCATAGATGTAGCCAATACATTTCTGCCAATCGAGGGAACCGTTAGTGTTATAACCTGAGTGGTAATTAAATACATGCAGACTTGTACTCCAGTTTAGGTACTTTACTGAGAAGACTTCAGTGGTTTTACATATACATGACCGGTACATTCCCAAGCATGACACGAGTGACACGGTCGGCCGGGTCACACGCTTACCTGTCCGGAGGGTACACAAACTTCCTGAACAAAAGTTCCTATTTAAACATAGTGGTACAATCTCAATATATTACACTTCTCCCCCTTTGAGTAAAACACTATTCTAAGACAGAAACACAATGAACAGACTTTATCTCAGTTACCAAAAATATAACTAATGACAGGCTGACCATAACATCTCTTAAACAACCATAACAAAAGTGCTTTATATGTATGAGAGATAGAGAGATATATGTGTGTGATCAGTTCAACAGTCCAGTCTATCTGGAGGCTTGTGCTGCCTCTTTGATCTTCTCAACTCTGCTGTGGTGACCCCAGACCCAGGAACCGGCTGTTCTCTTTCGGTCAGGTTTGGGGTAGGGGTAGGTGGGGCAGCCTGTGCAGTTTGCACTGACAGTCCATCCAGTGACCCAGACAACTCAGCCAAATGCTCTGGTGCTCCGGACACCACAACACAGTCACCAGAGCTGCTCACTCTGTCCTTGTGTGCAATGCTCTGAGGCTTTTTCTCTCCCGCATCATGGTGGACACGCAGGTGATCCTGGTGCCTGCGAACCTGCCGTCCCTCCTGCAGATCCACTACGAACGACACCGGACCTAACTGGCGGTGAATGACACCTGGCAAAGTTTCTGACATACACAGTCTCTTGGCTTAAACAGCCTCTCTTTAGCATGTAGGTCCCGTCTCACCTTTTGCTCCTCCTGTGATCGTACGACTGTCGCTCCGATGTCTGGGTGGAGTAGATCCAGATGAGATTTGGGCCTTCTCCCCATTAACATTTCAGCTGGGGACACTCCCGTAGTTGTGTGAGGAGTGATCCTGTACTGAAACAAGAACCGGTGCAGCTTAGTTTCCAGTGAAGGTCCTGACATGTTTCGCAGACCCTCTTTCAGAGTGCCCACAGCCCTCTCTGCTAGACCGGATGATAGGGGGCCGGATGATAGGGGGCAGTGCGGACATGACGGATTCCGTTTTTGTCCATAAATTCCTGAAAGACCTCACTTGTGAAAGTGGGCCCATTATCAGTCACCACACAGTCCATGTGTGGCAAAGATGCTCCTGAGCATGTCTGCGGTGACTGGGGCCATTATGTTTGACATGATGTGAGCTTCCAGCCACTTTGAATGTGAGTCCACTAGCACCAGGAACATGTGACCCATGAAAGTCATCTTTTCGTTGCTTTGACACTGTGTGCATGCTTTTACCTTTTCTTCTAAGGCGCAGTCCATCCCAGGCCACCACACGAATGACCTGGCAAGGCTTTTCATCCGGGACACCCCAGGGTGGGCATCGTGCAGCTCGTCCATCACCTGCGCCCGTCCTGGGGGTGGCACAATTTCCCTGGAGCCCCAGAGGATACAGCCATCATGCACACTTAGTTCCAACTGACGCTTTGCATAGGGTTTGAGCTCCTCCTGCTCAACAGCTGCTGGCCAGCCCTGCATCACCCATCTCCTAATTTGTGACAACACTGGGTCTCTTTCAGTCCACATTTTAATTTGTTTTGCTGTCACCGGATGCCATGGGTGGGATGCCTTTTGTTTCGCTACACCAGGGGTGCCCAAATACTTCCCGATGGAGGGCCAAAATTGAACGTGAGGGGAGGGCCGAGGGCCAAAATGATAATTTTGCAGTACATTAAGTGTGCGGTAAATATATGAGTGCAGTACGTTAAGCATACGTGTGCAAAATAAACACTATATCACAAAGTCATTTTGAAAAATGAATGGCACTGTTTATTGTGCTTCACATTTAGGTCAATAAAATTACATAACATCGATCTGGCTTCTTTAAATTAAACAAATAACTGAAGCACTATGAAATATTTGTGGACAGGTATGGAACATTACCAGTCCTTGGGCCTACCATACTCCCAGGTGACACAATGACTGTATTCTGCCTGTAGTAGTCCAATCAGTGGGAAACATGAAGCCTGTTCTTGGTTTTTAAAAGCCTCTCAATATCAGGTTCAAGCTGACTAACTGACAAAGTGAGAATGTCATGTAGGTGAGTGTCAGATAAAGCATTCCTCAGTTTGGACTTGTTAAGATTCATAAGGCTGAAAGCCTGCTCACAGACATAAGTACTTCCAAAGAGGGATAACATAACCTGGGCATGTTTGCGGATCTTGCCATATCTGTGTGCGGGAATAGACCTGTAAAAGTCTTGTAAGGAAAGCTCTCTGAACCTGCTATGGAGGTCTGAATCAGACTGAAGTTCCAAAAGTTCCATTTGAAGCTCCTCACTGACTGCATCCACATTCACAGAAAAAGGTTGAGCAAACAGCTCAAATGCTGTTGTATTTCCACGAAAATCTTCAAAGCGATGGTCAAACTCCACCTCAAGATTGTTGAGAATGTCGAGGTATTTTGGTGTGTCTTCCTCCATCAACCCAACTTCTCTGAGGCTGGGGAAATGTGCCAAATTTCCTGAAAATACAGACACAAAGACAAAAGCAGCAATGTAAGATGCAAGGTTGTTCATGAAATGAAATACCAATCATCAATCAAATGGTGGGCAGGGGATATATTTTGTTTTGTTTATGGCTGCAGTAGACTATGAAAAGCAATACAACTACTGTTTTGGATTTAATGCCTGGTTTTAAAAAGAACATCTATTTTCCACCAACACAAAGTATACATGCATCACAAACAATATATCTATGATAGCATGGTTGTGACAACAAGCGTAATACATTGTTTTATGTTCAATAAAATATTAAAGTTAGATCTCACCTGTTGAAAGATGTCTGCTAAGCAGCTGGAGCTTTTGCTTGAAGGCTTTGACATGGTCATACATCTGCGTGATCATCTGGTCTCTCCCTTGGAGCTGAAGATTGAGGATATTCAGCAGCTCTGTGATGTCCACAAGAAAAGCCAGGTCTGCAAGCCAGTGACTGTCCGTGGGCACTTGGATGTTGTTCGTCTTCGTGGCTTGAAACTCCCTTATTTCCTCGCGCAGATCAAAGAAACGCCGCAAAACTTTCCCACGGCTCAACCACCGCACCTCCTGATGGTACAATACATCACCATACTGGGCATCCATCTCATCAAGCAGAGCTTTGAATTGACGGTGTGAGAGGGCCTTCGAGCGAATATTGTTGACAATGGCGACGACATCCTGCATTACGTTTTTCAAGCCCATGTTTTTAGCGCACAGTTGCTCCTGATGCAAAATACAATGGTACTTTAAAATCGAGCCACCAAACTCGGAGACCTTGTCCGACACAAGTGCAGTTAGCCCTGCTCGCTTACCGACCATGGCGGGGGCTCCATCAGTCGTGATGCCAGATAGGGTTTCCCACTTCAAATCGTTCTTGTCCATAACTCGCTCCACTGCCATAAAAATATCGACACCTTTTGTTGTCCCTTTCAATGTTTCAAGCCCCGCTAGTTCTTGACACACTTCAAAGTCCTCATTGACGCCTCGCAAAAACACCAGCAACTGTGCTGAGTCGGACACGTCGGTGCTTTCATCGCACGCAATGGAGAAGGCAGAAAAGTGACTTGCTCTTTGGGCTATCTGACCTCGAACGTCTTCGGCCATGTCCTCGACGCGGCGGGTGACAGTGTTCCGTGACAGGCTTATTTGAGAAAATACACGCATCTGATTTGGACACACATCTTGGGCAGCAATTGTCAAACACTCCTTGACGAAATCACCCGCTGCAAAAGCTCGCCCACTTCTCACGATTGCATTGCTGATGCGATAACTAGCCCGAGTGGCATTTTCTTGTGCAGTCGACGGCTGAAGTAGAGTTCGCTGCTGGGTGGTTAGCTTTGTTAGCAAGTCTGCTAACTTGACCTTGCGATGTTCTCCAGTGTACTTTGCGAACTCAGCCGCATGCTTAGTTAGATAGTGACGGCGAATGTTGTATTCTTTTGAAACAGCGACCCTCTGCTTACAAACCAGACACACTGCATTTGAATCTACCTCAGTAAAAAAATAATCCTGCTCCCAAGTCTTTTTAAATTTTCGTTTGTCTGTGTGCCACAGCCTACTACGCTCCATCCTTGAATCCTCTCACTCACTGGTCTTGGGCGTTATCGGATAGCTAGGAGCTGACTGGAGCTCAACAGCGCCACCCTATGGCATTATTTGGTAGTGCGCCATTAAATCATTTTCAACAAGAGCTTCCGAGCGTTTATGGCGGGACAGTGGGGAAGGCACGGGCCAAATATAAGCGGTCGCGGGCCAAGTTTGGCCCGCGGGCCCCAATTTGGGCAGCCATGCGCTACACAGTCCCATTAGGGGCTTGTGGTCTGTAAAAATGGTAAAAGGGCGACCATACAGGTACTGGTGGAAACGTTTTACAGCAAAAACCACAGCTAGTCCTTCTTTCTCTAACTGTGAGTACCCCTTTTCTGCCGATGTGAGAGTATGTGACACAAAGCTGACCGGCTTTTCAGTTCTGTCTTCCATTTGGTGAGAAAGGACTGCTCCCACACCATAGGGAGACGCGTCACAGGATAGGACAACATCCTTGTCCGGATCAAAGTGCACCAGCAGTCGTGAAGAGTGTAACAGTCCTTTTACTTGCTGAAATGCCGTTTCCTGAGCTTGCTGCCACTTCCATGAGCAGCCTTTGTGCAGCAGCTGGTAGAGAGGAGTGAGTACAGTGGAGAGGTCCGGTAAGAACTTTCCGTTGTAGTTCACTACGCCCAAGAACGACCTGAGCTCTGTCACGTTCTTTGGACTAGGAGCCTCTTTTATCGCTCTCACCTTCTCTTCTACCGGAGAGAGACCGTGAGCTGAAATCCGATGGCCCAGGTAGGTGACACTGGGAGCTTGGAACACGCACTTAATGTGCTTCAGACGCAGCCCGGCTTCTGTCATCCTCTTCAACACCTGGTCTAGATTTTTCACATGCTCTTCCTCCGTTCTGCCTGTGACCAGAATGTCGTCTAAGTAGACTGCAACATGGGAAATGTTTTGCAGTATATTGTCCATGGTGCGTTGGAAAATAGCTGGGCTGGATGCAACGCCAAACACAAGGCGGTTGTACTTGAACAAACCCTTGTGTGTGTTGATCACATATTGCTTAGAGTCCTCATCCAGCTGCAGCTGCTGGTATGCACGACTCATGTCCTTCACGGCTCTGGCTCCACAGTGGTGGAATGAACTCCCGTCTCATGTCAGGACGGCAGAGTCCCTCGCCAGCTTCCACAAGAGACTCAAGACCCACCTGTTCAGAGTCCACCTGGACTCTCCATGAATCCTCCTTCTCCTTTGTGAACCCCTAACTTGCTTAAGTCCTGACATTAATAGCTCTTAGCATGTTGTATATTCTAGCAAGTGTATATCCTTAATGTTGATAACACGCTCTTATCACAGCTACTTAAGCAGGTGACCTGGCAGTACGAAATTGTGTTATTCATCTTGTTAATATGAATGCTTGTGAACTGCTCTATTTTTATGTTCGCGTACCTCAGTGTTATGCTATTGTCTACTTCAACAAATGTCGCTTTGGATAAAAGCGTCTGCCAAATGCCCTAAATGTAAATGTAAATGTAAATGTCCAGCTTTGTGAATGTTTTGCCACCTGATAGTGTAGCAAACAGGTCCTCCACTCGTGGCAGAGCATAGGTGTCGAGCTGTGAGGCCTGATTTACGGTCAGTTTGTAATCCCCAAAGATACGTACATTGCCGTCGTCCTTCAGCACTGGCACAATCGGTGCTGCCCAGTCCGAGAACTCAATAGGCTCGATGACACCTAACTGCTGCAGCCTCTCCAACTCTGCTTCCACTTTAGCCTTCATGGCGTATGGCACTGAGCGTGGTCTGAAAAAGCGTGGCTGTGCCTTGGGGTCTATACACAGTTTCACTGTTGTGCCTCGGAGGGTGCCCAGCTCATCTTTAAAAACATCTACATACTTTTGGATGTCTGGTATTACTCTGATAGTGACCGTGTACAGTGCATGTCTGTAATAAACCCTCTCCCCCTCCGACGCGACCCTGAGTGGATATGTGTTTCTTGTGCTAAGACAAATCCGCTGATGAATGGATAACGTAACAACTTCTATTCCTATATATAAATGGATTAATCGCTAAATATCTATTTTTCATCAAAACAATGCTTCTTCCCCCTCAGATCACAATTGGTTTCCATTCAGTTTGGCTTAACTGCTAAAATTACCCACTAATACACTGTCAACATGTTTAGTGAGGCACCTTCCTTCCTCCCCTACTCTCACAACCACCAGCCGCCACTGACACACACACACATACACACACACATCCAACACCTAATCAAACACTCACGTCTCTAACCACGTGTTGGAGGTGCGTTTGTTTCAGAGATACAAAATAATAATAATAATAGTGTCCGCACTATAACAAACAGTGAAACAGTTTAATAACATTCAATACATTGTTTTGACCACATTGTAATTCTGAATTGTATACATATATAGTCCTACACTTGTCCCTGTCGGTTGTGCGTTCTGGGACCTCCTCTACTGTAGAAACAGCAACGTAATCCAGGATTTGCATTAAACCAGAACCAGCAGACAGAATGAATCATGAATCAGATAAGAATAATCCAAATGTGTTGGACAAGGTCAACTATGAATAGTAGAATAAATATGAATAGAATATAATTAAAATAATACTAGTCCATAACAAACAATGTCAAGGTGCAACAATTACTTTAATACAGTGCCAATGAAGCAAAACAGGTTAATAACATGCTCATCAATGATTTTGAGGGTAGGGGCTTCTGACACCTCCACTATTGCATCCATGCTTTCCTATGACTGTCTTAAGGATTGTGTTGCACTTGTTTGATTAGATTATATTATTATTATATTAGGCTTTAAGAATACTATTAAGCAGCTGATGAGCCACAATATGAACAGAATCATCAAGTAAGATGTAAAAATGCAATACAAAGTGCCTATTCATCATGGTTGTGCATTTGTTTTTGTTTCATCTTATATATAATCAAATGAAAACCTGCTATGCTAGTAAAGCATTGTTAGGGATTTACATAGACACCCTGGCATGTGCCATGGCAGCACCATTATTTACTGCAACAGAGCTCAATCTTGTTTTTCAGGTTGTATGAGAGAGTAGGAGGAGAGTAGCCGTAATCTCCTCTTGTTCCCCTTGGTAAAGTGAAGGTGTTCATACAAACCAAAGGCGCGATACATAGACGGCACAAAGATCATCTCGGTGAATCGACATGGCTGGCAAAGCTATTTTTGTGGTACTTTTGTTAGGATATGTTCATGTATCCAGCGGGCAGAGTAAGTACATGCGTGGAGTTGTTATGTTTCTTCCTTAGATATCAATTCAAATAGTTTAAGTGTTTCTTCGCCCAGTTCCGCACATTTTTTGATCTCTATGTTTAGATTTAATCGTTAGGAGCTGTATTATTGTTATTTGTAGTAGTTAGGGTGAGGCTTAGGGTTCCTTTTGCTTTGGCTTTTCTCGACAACTCTAGGAAGTAATTCTAAGCCCGCTGTTGATAAACTTGTACGTCTGCATTTACGGTTTCATTCACTTAGATTTTTTAGTGACAGAGATAAAAGTGTGCCACAAATCTAATGTCATAGCCTATGTTCATTTGGCTATGTCATTTTCTAGACTACTTTGGTTTTTGAATCATAACTTGAATAGTTATGATTCAATAGGTTGAATAGCTTAGGGCCTAGGGGCTATTCAACAGCCTGGATGACTATATGTAGGTGACTGGTTTAGGCCTTATGCCTACATCAGTCTGCACCTGGAGGTATTGGCACTATTCAACCATAAGAGTGTCTTCAGCAGCTTAGACTCACAGTGTATCACATTGGTTCTCAATGTGTGGCAGAACAAGGGGGTGCCTGATCATGAGAGAAAGCATGTGCATCCGTTCTGATAGGCACCACTTTCGCCCAAAACAGATTTAATTGATCAAATTATTTAATTCATATCAAAAAGTTCTGGTTGGCTGAAAGGGTTAGAGCAGACAGCCACTTAGTCCTCACAGCTGCAGTCACACAGAAACTGCATTTTTTTGTTAAACCAATACGACACATGTGGCAGATGTGTGCTCAATATAGAAGTTATTCAAGGTACAAGTTGCACCCATCAGAATTTAGGCTCATGCATTCTGTCATTTTTAGGCAAACGCGATACATTTTCTGCCACACATTGAGAACCAATGCAATGCCCTGTGTCTCAGCTGCCGTAACACTCACAGCCCTATTGGAGATCAATAAAGAGACAGTAAGCGTGTACCGAGAAACGCTACACCTGGAGTCACAAAGGTCATCCAGGCTGTTGAAAAGGCCCTACGCTATTCAACAGCCTGGATAAATTATACATCTAGCCATTGAGGATGACTTGGGATAAGTAAGGTGGAGTGTGTGTCAAACTTTTATGATTCAATAACCAAATTAAATTAAATGTATGTAGCCTAATGAACATAGGCTACAAGTGACACTTTATATTTGTGACATTTTAAATTGTACATTTGTTTTTTTGATCATAACAAATAATCACAACTATACATTTACATTTACATTTTACATTTACATTTAGGGCATTTGGCAGACGCTTTTATCCAAAGCGACTTACAAGGAGTACATTTGTTGAAGCAGACAATAGCATAACACTGAGGTACGCGAACATAAAAATAGAGCAGTTCACAAGTATTCATATTAACAAGATGAATAACATAATTTCATACTGCCAGGTCACCTGCTTAAGTAGCTGTGATAAGAGCGTGTTATCAACATTAAGGATATACACTTGCTAGAATATACAACATGCTAAGAGCTATTAATGTCAGGACTTAAGCAAGTTAGGGGTTCACAAAGGAGAAGGAGGGTTCATGGCGAGACAAGGTGGACTCTGAACAGGTGGGTCTTGAGACTCTTGCGGAAGCTGGCGAGGGACTCTGCCGTCCTGACATGAGACGGGAGTTCATTCCACCACTGTGGAGCCAGAGCCGTGAAGAGCTGGGTCTTGGACGAGCGATGCTTGGTTGTCATCAGTGAAGGTCGAACAAGTCGCCTGGCAGAAGTTGAGCGGAGCGCTCTGGCTGGGATGTAGGGCTTGACCAACGCCTGGAGGTAAGCTGGGGCAGTTCCATTGACTGCCCTAAAGGTCAGCACCAGAGTCTTGAACTTGATGCGAGCATTTACCGGAAACCAGTGGAGATCGCGGAAGAGAGGGGTCACGTGGGAGAATTTTGGTAGGTTGAATACCAGGCGTGCTGCTGCGTTCTGGATGCGTTGGAGGGGCTTGGTTGCAGAGGCGGGGAGTCCCGCCAGGAGAGAGTTGCAGTAGTCGAGGCGGGTGATGACGAGCGCTTGGACCAGGATCTGCGCCGCTTCACGTGTGAGGAAGGGCCGGATCCTGTGGATGTTGTAGAGGGCAATTCTGCATGATCGGTCCACCGCGGTGATGTTGGCATTGCAGGACAGCTGGTCATCTACCACCACACCAAGGTCTCTTGTTGTGGTTGAGGGGGAGACTTGGGTGTTCTCGATGGTGACCAGTAGGTCCATCTGAGGGCAGTCTTTCCCCGGTATGAAGAGGAGCTTAGTCTTGTCAAGGTTGAGCTTCAGGTGGTTGGCGGCTGTCCATCTGCTGATGTCGGCCAGGCATTTAGAGATGCGTGTTGCGATTTGGGTTTCTGAGGGGGGAAAGGAGAGAAACAGTTGGGTGTCATCTGCATAGCAGTGATAGGAGAAGCCATGAGATGTGATTACAGAGCCTAGCGATTTTGTGTACAGAGAAAACAGAAGGGGTCCCAATACTGAGCCTTGGGGGACTCCGGTGTCCAGGGTGCAGGGTCTGGACAGGGAACCGTTCCATGTGACCTGATAAGTGCAATCTGCAAGGTAGGAGGTCAACCAGGATAACGCAGTTCCAGCGATTCCAAGCTCGGCGAGAGTGGAGAGGAGGATCTGGTGGTTCACTGTGTCGAACGCCGCAGACAGGTCGAGAAGGATCAGTACTGATGAGAGGGACGAGCTTCTGGCATCACGAAGAGACTCTGTCACTGCGAGCAGTGCCGTCTCCGTGGAGTGCGCAGCCTTGAAGCCTGACTGGTGAGGGTCAAGGAGGTTGTTCTGGGAGAGATAGGATGAAAGTTGTGAGGAGACAGCATGTTCAAGGGTTTTGGACAGGAATGATAGGAGAGATACCGGTCTGTAGTTTTGGACATCAGTGGTGTCCAGGGATGGTTTCTTGAGGAGCGGCTTGATTCAGTCTTGAAGGCTGCCGGAAACAGGCCTGCATCAAGGGAGGTGTTAATTAGGGAGGTAAGGAAGGGAAGGATATCGCCCGAGATGTCCTGGAGAAGAGAGGACGGGATTGGGTCGAGGGGGCAGGTGGTAGGGTGGTTAGATGTCACCAGTTTGTTAACGTCATCAGGGGAGAAGGGGTTGAAACAGGTAAGGTTAGCGGGGGTGGGAGAAGAGGGAGGGAGGAAAGCAGTGGGGGTGAAGGAGGAGGTAATGTCGTTCACCTTCTTCGTAAAGAAGGTGACAAAGTCATCAGCTGAGAGGGAGGAGGGGGGGGAGGGGAGTTGAGGAGGGAAGAGAACATGGAGAAAAGTTTCCTTGGGTTAGAGGCAGAAGAGTTGATTTTTGTACAGTAGAAGGCAGATTTAGCAGCCGATACCGTGGAGGTGAAGCCAGAGAGGAGACGGAGGTAGTGAGCGAGATCATCAGAAGAGTCCGATTTCCTCCATTTTCTCAGCCGCCCGCAGCTCTGCTCTACGAGCCCGCAGAGGTTCGGACAGCCAAGGAAGTGGAGGAGAGGCTCGTGCTGGTCTGGAGGTGAGAGGACAGAGAGAGTCGAAGGAGGAGGAGAGAGAGGAAGTCAGAGTGGAGGAGGCTTCCTCTACCGACAAGAGAGAGAATTGTTGGGGGGATGGTAGTGAGGATAGGACAGATGCGGAGAGAGAAGAGGGAGAGAGAGTTTTCAGGTTACTACGGAAGATAACAATGTGGGGAGTAGTGGGTAGGGAGGTGGAGGATTTGAGAGGGAGAGAGAAAGCAACAAAATGGTGATCAGAGACAGGGAGGGGTGTGACAGAGATCGCCGAGGTGGTACAGGATCTTGTGAAGACAAGATCCAGTTGTTTCCCAGCTCTGTGGGTAGGGGGAGAAGGAGTGAGTGTTAGACCGAATATGGCAAAAAAGGTAATGAATTCAGGAGATTGTAACTTATCCGACTGGATGTTGAAGTTACCCAGAACCACGAGTGGGGTGCTGTCCTCAGGAAAGCAGATAAGGAGGGCGTCCATCTCGTCAAAGAAGTCACCAAGACGGCCCGGTGGTCGGTAGATCACGGCAATGTTGAGCCTAGTTGGGATGGTAACAGAAACAGCATGAAGTTCGAGTGCCGATCTGGTCAGGTGACCCAGAGGGAGTACCTGATATGACAAATTTGGAGAGACTAGGAGTCCCCTTCTTCCACCACGCCCAGAGGATGTGGGTGAAGTAGGTCGCGGAGAGAGCAGCTGCGGTGGCCGTGTTCTCAGGGGTAATCTAGGTCTCTGTGAGAGCCAGGAAGTGGAGAGACTGGAGTGTGGCGTAGGCCAGAATGGTTTCAGTCTTCTTGACCGAAGATTGGCAATTCCAGAGTCCCCCTTTCACCACAATATCTGTGAAGGTAGAAATGGTAGGATAGAGGAGATTGGAAGGGTCGCGGCGTCGAGAGGGAGAACCTCGATGCCATCTATTGCGGTAGGATGTCCAGACTACAATGGAATGACGACACATAGCAAGGGTAGGGGGACTGGATTTGACTAACTAGGACTCCCTAGACCTCCTCCTGTAGAACGACTCCTTGGTCTTTGTTCTGGGTCTTCGTTCCTGGGGCCTGACACTAAGAAACTACTTCTATGTTAATAGCCTATGCAATAGGGAGGGAGGCTCATGAAGGGTTAGCCCGTCGTTAACTCTATTAACTATGGCTGTATGGGCCAAACTGGGTGATTATCCTAGCACAACAATAGGCCTGTACACCTCACTTACTATGTACAGGTACAGCTTTGAGAAAAAGGTTCTACAATTTTATCAACACAAATAACTAAGAACAACAATAAATCTTATGTCTACTTACCCACAGCAGAACACTATGTAGCCTGCTTCAAGAACACTATGTAGCCTGCTTCAAGAACCACAGCAGAACACTATGTAGCCTGCTTCAAGAACACTATGTAGCCTGCTTCAAGAACACTATGTAGCCTGCTTCAAGAACAACATGTACAAGTTCAACAAGTTCAACAAGTTCTATACAAGTTCAACAACAGCGGGCTTTTGCCTTGAAAGTACTTCCACGGTTGACGCAGCTGATTTGCTTCTCTGCTTTGCTGGTTTGAATAAGAAACTTTTTGTTTATCTGGTTATAAAAAAAAGAAACACTTTTTTGTAAGGTTTGAAACAAATTACTTGGTTCTTTAGCAAGCCTTATTTATGTTGGTGTAAAGCTGGAACATTAAACCTCACCATAATAACAAAGGCTTGGGTTGTATACATTTTTTATATTTATTTCTTAACATCAAACTCATTGGTAGTAAACTATTTAGGGACCTCATATCTTTAGTGTTTGACATTAGAAGCCTGATTGCATGATTGCAGAATCTCAAAGTGATGACGAAATGATGTTATTCATTCTCCATTGTCCGTACTTTTTTCCCAATCTAAATTCTCTGAACAGTGTTGTGGAAGTAATAACATTACTCATTACTCTCATTGTACCTATTTTCCACAATTTAACTGGCACAATTTAAACATTACCGGGCCCAACTAACATAACAGTTGTAAGTTGGAACCTTTTATTTTAGCAGTGAATACAGCAGAAGGAAAGCAAGGTCGCCAAGCTGTGTTGATAATTCTGTTGAAATAACGTTATATAATTAGTATAGGGACATTTAAAAAAAAAAATTGGTCCTCTTAACTTTAATACAACCCTGCAATGAACCACACCATGGTTGGGTCGTCCAGCAGGGTCAATATCTGTGTTTTTGTGCAGAATCACATTTCTCTCTTATTTTCATCCTCTAATTAAATCACCATCACAGGGTTCAGAAACTTTCAAGCACACACCAATCACAAAAGAACAGGAGGGATGTCAATATATGATATTTATTGATTACTGACCAAATACATGGAAAAGTAATCCCCAGTTGACCCACCCCCTTTGCTCAACTTCCACAACCACAGGCTCATCTTCCACAACCACAGGCCCAACTTCCATAACCACAGGCTCAACTTCCACAACCACAGGCTCAACTTCTACAACCACAGGCCCAACGTCCACAACCACAGGCCCAACTTCCCTAACCACAGGCTCAACTTCTACAACCACAGGCCCAACTTCCATCACCACAGGCTCAACGTCCACAACCACAGGCCCAACGTCCACAACCACAGGCCCAACTTCCACAACCCCAGGTACACCGTTTATAACCATAGGCCCAACCTTCACAACCACAGGCCCCACTTCCACAACCACAGGCACAACTTCCACAACCCCAGGTACACCGTTTATAACCACAGGCCCAACTTCCACAACCACAGGCCCAACTTCCACAGCCACAGGCCCAACTTCCGCAACCACAGGCCCAACTTCCACAACCACAGGCCCAACTTCCACAACCACAGGCCCAACTTCCACAACCACAGGCCCAACTTCCACAACCACAGGCCCAACGTCCACAACCACTGGTCCAACTTCCACAACCACAGGCCCAACTTCCACAACCACAGGTCCAACTTCCACAACCACAGGCCCAACTTCTACAACCCCAGGTACACCGTTTATAACCACAGGCCCAACCTTCACAACCACAGGCCCAACTTCCACAACCACAGGCCCAACTTCCACAACCACAGGCCCAACGTCCACAACCACTGGTCCAACTTCCACAACCACAGGCCCAACTTCTACAACCACAGGCCCAACTTCCATAACCACAGGCTCAACTTCCACAACCACAGGCTCAACTTCTACAACCACAGGCCCAACTTCCATCACCACAGGCTCAACGTCCACAACCACAGGCCCAACCTTCACAACCACAGGCCCAATGTCCACAACCACAGGCCCAACTTCCACAACCACAGGCACAACTTCCACAACCACAGGCACAACTTCCACAACCACAGGCCCAACGTCCACAACCACAGGCCCAACTTCCCTAACCACAGGCTCAACTTCTACAACCACAGGCCCAACTTCCATCACCACAGGCTCAACGTCCACAACCACAGGCCCAACGTCCACAACCACAGGCCCAACTTCCACAACCCCAGGTACACCGTTTATAACCACAGGCCCAACCTTCACAACCACAGGCCCCACTTCCACAACCACAGGCACAACTTCCACAACCCCAGGTACACCGTTTATAACCACAGGCCCAACTTCCACAACCACAGGCCCAACTTCCACAGCCACAGGCCCAACTTCCGCAACCACAGGCCCAACTTCCACAACCACAGGCCCAACTTCCACAACCACAGGCCCAACTTCCACAACCACAGGCCCAACTTCCACAACCACAGGCCCAACGTCCACAACCACTGGTCCAACTTCCACAACCACAGGCCCAACTTCCACAACCACAGGTCCAACTTCCACAACCACAGGCCCAACTTCTACAACCCCAGGTACACCGTTTATAACCACAGGCCCAACCTTCACAACCACAGGCCCAACTTCCACAACCACAGGCCCAACTTCCACAACCACAGGCCCAACGTCCACAACCACTGGTCCAACTTCCACAACCACAGGCCCAACTTCTACAACCACAGGCCCAACTTCCATAACCACAGGCTCAACTTCCACAACCACAGGCTCAACTTCTACAACCACAGGCCCAACTTCCATCACCACAGGCTCAACGTCCACAACCACAGGCCCAACCTTCACAACCACAGGCCCAACTTCTACAACCACAGGCCCAACTTCCACAACCACAGGCACAACTTCCACAACCACAGGCACAACTTCCACAACCACAGGCCCAACTTCCACAACCACAGGCACAACTTCCACAACCACAGGTACACCGTTTATAACCACAGGCCCAACTTCCACAACCACAGGCACAACTTCCACAACCCCAGGTACACCGTTTATAACCACAGGCCCAACTTCCACAACCACAGGCCCAACTTCCACAACCACAGGCCCAACTTCCACAACCACAGGCCCAACTTCCACAACCACAGGCCCAACTTCCACAACCACAGGCCCAACGTCCACAACCACTGGTCCAACTTCCACAACCACAAGCCCAACTTCTACAACCACAGGCCCAACTTCCATAACCACAGGCTCAACTTCCACAACCACAGGCTCAACTTCTACAACCACAGGCCCAACTTCCATCACCACAGGCTCAACGTCCACAACCACAGGCCCAACCTTCACAACCACAGGCCCAATGTCCACAACCACAGGCCCAACTTCCACAACCACAGGCACAACTTCCACAACCACAGGCACAACTTCCACAACCACAGGCACAACTTCCACAACCACAGGCACAACTTCCACAACCACAGGTACACCGTTTATAACCACAGGCCCAACTTCCACAACCACAGGCACAACTTCCACAACCCCAGGTACACCGTTTATAACCACAGGCCCAACTTCCACAACCACAGGCCCAACTTCCACAACCACAGGCCCAACTTCCACAACCACAGGCCCAACATCCACAACCACAGGTCCAACTTCTACAACCTCAGGTACACAGTTTATAACCCCAGGTACACCGTTTATAACCACAGGCCCAACCTTCACAACCACAGGCCCCACTTCCACAACCACAGGCCCAACTTCTACAACCCCAGGTACACCGTTTATAACCCCAGGTACACCGTTTATAACCACAGGCCCAACCTTCACAACCACAGGCCCAACTTCCACAACCACAGGCCCAACTTCCACAACCACAGGCCCAACGTCCACAACCACTGGTCCAACTTCCACAACCACAGGCCCAACTTCCACAACCACAGGCCCAACTTCCACAACCACAGGTCCAACTTCCACAACCACAGGCCCAACTTCCACAACCACAGGCCCAACTTCCACAACCACAGGCCCAACTTCCACAACCACAGGTCCAACTTCCACAACCACAGGCACAACTTCAACAACCACAGGTCCAACTTCAACAACCACAGGTCCAACTTCTACAACCACAGGCACAACTTCCACAACCACAGGCCCAACTTCAACAACCACAGGCCCAACTTCAACAACCACAGGTCCAACTTCAACAACCACAGGCCCAACTTCCACAACCACAGGTCCAACTTCAACAACCACAGGCACAACTTCAACAACCACAGGTCCAACTTCAACAACCACAGGTCCAACTTCAACAACCACAGGCTTAACTTCCACAACTTCAGCCCCAGGTAATAGGAAATTGTAACAATACTTTTGGGAATTCAGAACTAACCCTATCACTATGATCAGAGAAAGATCACAGAAAGAATGTTTTTAATTCTTCTATCACATCTGAACCTTATCTTGCCGCATAAGCATAGCTATTGCATCATTTATCCTGACCCTTCTCTCTCATAATATTCTATGTTTGATTTGCCTGTGCTTCCATTTCCCCCCACAGACCTCGTCGTCATGGCATATTTACAAATTAAGATGATTTCTATTGGTGAAGTCAGCAATGCAACAATAACGCGACTTCTTGGAGAGGTAAGAAATAGATTGTAGCTATCTATGTATGTGCCTGAACTATTTAGTAAGAGGTATGTCAGTAGCACATCTGGCCTGTAAAATGTTTTCTGTTTTTAACCGATGGCTGTTTGAACCCTTCTTTGTTTCTGTGCTTAGTTCATCAAAAATCAGCTCCCTGATGGACAAGCTCACGGAATCACAGTGGAAAGAATCCAAAGAGTTCCACTCCCAAATCTGCAGTAATTGGATTTCGAGTCATTGATTTAAGATTTGAGATTCTTTATTTTTTTGCCTGGAATGCTTACTCCCTATTTACTCCCGAATTATCAATTCTAAACAACAATAATATGAACAGTAATATTAAAAATGATAAAAAACAATAAAGTGTCTTAGTAGGGATGATATACATGTAGATATACATATTGGGGCTTTTTTCTTTATTGTATTAATTCATGCTGTTTACTGTAAAACGTTGCACATAATTGACATCAAATATGTATTGCATAGAAACACAACTGAAATAAAAAACATATTCAGAAATGAATGTGAAAAATTAATCAACTTACCATTAATTACAATTGATAATACGATCTCAATTAAGGACTATTATATTGCTCCATTATACTTAGTGTTACTTAGTGAATTATTACATACTAACACATGTACATTATGATACATTTTTCCATTAAGGTAAAATTAATCTTTTGAACCAAGATTCAAGATTCAAGATTCAAGAAACTTTATTAATCCCGAGGGAAATTAAGGTGCAACAGTTGACACAGGGGGAATAAATACACACACAAATATACTAATACCTAAGCTAAAAACTAAATAACAACAACTAACTAAATAAAACTACTATAAACAAAATATAACTAAAATAACTCTAAATGAATCTAAGTGTATTGATAGATGAGTAGATGAATTGCACAATTTACAGTATTATTACAGTAATACGTAGGTATATACAAACAATACGTATAGTGCAAATTGGCAGTAATAATATATTAATAAATAACTCCGATACTGAAAAAGTGACATGTGAAAAGTGAAAAGTGAAATAGAATTTACAGTGCAAAATTAAAGTGAAATGATTTACAGTGCGTTGACCAAAAAAAAAATAATAATAGTGCGTTGGCCTCAGGTCACTGAGTCTCCACTGTCCCTCTCACGACCCGAGGTAGATGATCAAGATTAAGATCAATCCCTGATCTTGTGCTACCATCAAATATGATGTGTTAATATGTGCTATTTTTCTCTTCAGAGATCCTCATGAAAGCTTAAAAGTTATTCTCCATTTCTATTGCTATTTGTTCAGTTGGATTTTACTCAACCAGTGATTTACTTTTACAATAAACATGAATCGCTGAACTTGAAATGAATATATAAACAATATTACTTTTTTTACTTAATAAAAAATATTGCAATCAAACTGACAGACTTCTTATCTTGCTCAAATTTTACAGACGTAGACAGTCCAACAGAGTCATTCAGAAGTTGTAACTATTCACTGCATCTTTTTCTAATGTGATCTGCTTTAGTCTCTGATTAGCATAACAAATGTGATCACTTTCAGAATGAACAGAATCATGAATTGATTGTGCTTAAAAGCATTGAAACTGAATATATCTACCCCAGCTCTCCATCCAGTCATCGCTGGATCGTTGCCAATACTCCGTCGGTAGCTCACCACTCTGGTTTTCAGTTATAAGTTTCAAGTGATTATATTATCTTCCTGTTTCCTTGTGTGCTTGTCTTCCTCATGCCTTCTTGTAACCCTGACCTCTGCTCATGATATGATCATCTGCTCTGCCGATCTGCCACCTCTCTACCGCACTACATTCCCTCTGGATTCCCTCCTCTATAGTCCTGCTCAAAGGGAAATATGGAATGCAAAATTGGTCCTCTTGAGTTGAACACAGCCCTGTAACCATGAGCAAACAATAGAGGAAATCTCCTGTGCAATTTCTGTCAGGGGCCACACTTTTTGGTTCGTCCAGCAGGGGTACAACTACAGCCGCAGATCCCACAACTACAACTGCAAGTCCAACCACAGGTCCCACAACCAGGGGCGGACTGGCAATCTGGCAGTTCTGGCAAATGCCAGAAGGGCCGACGCACTTTTGGGCCGCAATTCAACAATAGAAATTCAACGCAGGTGGCTACACTGGCGTATCACACCGGCCCACTATATAGAATGGGCCGTATCACACCGGCCCACTATATACAATGGGCCCATTCCACCCCCTTTCTGAAAGCGGGCCGGTCAAGGGACTAAATGCCAGGGCCGAATTTTTGTCCCAGTCCGCCCCTGCCCACAACTACAACCACAGGTCCTACAACTAAAACCACAGGTCCCACAATTACAATTGCAGGTCCAACAACTACAATCACAGGTCCAACAACGACAAATGCACATAACGGTAAATGGACATTTACAGCTTTTCTATCCAGTGGTTACTGAAAGCGCTTTACAAGTCATGCCTCACATTGACCCATTCATACACACATTCAACCACCGACGGCGGAGTCAGCCATGCAAGGAGACAGCCAGCACGTCAGGAGCAGTTAGGGTCAGGGTGTCTTGCTCAAGGACACCTCAACAGCTTTTGCTATAGAACCAACCTCACATGACTTGTGAGGTTGTGAGGCGACCGCTCTACCTCCTGAGCTATACTGCCGCCCGATACAATCATAGCCACCCTGATACATCACTGCCCCCCCCCCCCCCCCCCAGCGAGTCGCACATGCTTTGTATGCCTAATATGCTTCTATTTCATATTTGACATCGGGTACTATTAATTTATTATTATGTAAGAGAAGATGATAAATGCATAGCCTGCCAACCCCTGATAATGTACCTTACTATCAATGAACAACAGGATTGTTGTTGAAGTTTACTGTGCCGATAGTAGTCAGATAATTAGTAACATTAAATGTAATACCCCAAAGTATATTCCTTAAACTTCCACTAGATGGCCCCAACACCCACATGTACTTACAGGTATACCGACATGCACACACATGCATCCACACACACACCACACCACACGTACATGTATACACACATACATTGGTCAGGTATCAGGTACCGTATTGACCCGAATATAAGACGAAAATAATTTTATTTGAAAATAACAACACACATCACACATTGTGTTCAAATTTGCCTAACTTGGGAAACAAAAACAAAACAGGCTTGATAGATTGCAATGAAACAGTAATGCAATAAAAACGGTAGTGCAATAAAACAGTAGAGCAATGAAACAGTGCAAAATGTCAGAACATCAGTCTATTGGTCACATCACGAACGTCTTCTCATTCAGCTCGTCTTCTACATCGCTGGGTTGTTCGCTCTCACTCCCGCTATCGTCACTCACGTTGTCTGCTTCCCCGTCTCCTCCCACATCACGTCATCCTCGCTGTCTCCTCCCACATCACGTCATCCTCGCTGCCATCCATGGCATTTGATACGCAGCATTTCTTAACCCATTAATGATGCTTTCTGGGGAAACGTCAGCCCATGCTTGCAAGATCCATTCACAGAGCAAACGTACTGCAGGCTTTTGGATTTTTCCAGACGGTGTCAGTGCGTGATTATCAGCCAGGAGCCACTCTGTGGATCTCTTGCGCAGATTAACCTTGAATGGTTTGTTAACGACCACATCCAACACCTGCAGCTGGCTTGTCATTCCGCCCGGTATTCAACTCTTTCACTTGCTTTTTGACTGGCTCAGTCAAGTGTCCACGGAAAGCATCCAGAATCAACATATTCCTCTTCTTTCTGAGTCCCCCACGCCGTCTGCCCCACACAACCTTGAGCCAGTGGATGGAGACGGAGCTTGTGGTGGCAAAAGCTCCGTCTCCATCCAGCCCTTTGCCTGGGCACGTAATGCCTTTAGGTACAGTCTTGCGTTTTAAAACCACGTACGGGGGAAGTTTAGTCCCATCTGCGAGGCGCGTTAACATGATCGTTACTCGGCTCTTCTCGTTTCCAGTAGACTTCACAATCACTGATTTGTCGCCTTTCTTATGCACAGCGACAGATGTTGGCATGTCAAAATGCACAGGCGTTTGATCAGCATTGCTGATCAGCATCTGATCAAGGGGGTGTGAGTCAGTGGCGGCCGGTGACATCCGAAGTAGGAGGGGCGCAGGGGTAAAACATTTTTTTTTTTAAATCATATCTGCTGTGCAATACCGGATTTGCCCAGACGGTGGCGCCATTTCACCATGTAAACGACCGAGAGGGCTAATTAAAAATAAAAAACTATACATAATATAAACCTCACCGTTACTCATTCTACTCTGTATTGTATATATGTATATTGACTGAACATTCCTTTACTTACTGCTTAATTTCTTTTTTTACTTACTTTATTTTTACTGTATGTAGCACAATCAATCAGTATTCTGTATTTTGTTGTGACAAATAATAAACAAACTTGAAACTTATGGTGAAAGAACATTTATTATATGGTGCCTAGTAGAAAATAAACATAAGAAAAACATATGGTCTTATATTAGAAAGACTACCCAGTGTGCCATCAAAACTAATACCTAAATATGGTCTTACATTCGATTGTGCAAAAGTAATTAGAACAAAATAGAAGATAATAAAATAGACCTGATACAAGTCCTGAGATAAAATGCAATACAATGTTAAGCTTACAAATTAAAAGGTACTGGGTCCTATGTACACTACACTACTATACAATATACAGTTTAATCTATGTACCTATGCTATACTAACTATACAAGAACCACTTAGCAAACCAGGTTCTGGAAAACGACTGAATATATAGCCTTCCTCTGTCTGTTGCTGGTTGCTGAATGCTGATGTCAGGCTGATGAGGTCCAAACTCTTTCACTCTGAGTTTTTCTTGCAGTGTTCGTCTTTCAAATGGTGTTGCTTTGAGGGATTTGACAGAATTCTCCATGGTAGCTAGTGTAATGGCTGTGTCCTGTACAGAACAAAAAAAGAACAAACTTGCAACATGAGGTCTCTCCCACACACACGGGTCTCAATCTCCTCTCCTCAGACAGCAAGACGCAGCAAGAACTGACTCATTAACAAATGCTTCTGAATTTAACTAATTAAATAGAATACAAATGCTTAATACATTCGACCACAGCCTATATTAGCAGACAAACACACGGAGGACCCTGTAGCTAGCATTGGGGAAGCACGTGTCCACGATAAACTTACAAAACCCCAATCCACACCGTTTACATACAAATGACACAAGCTGCATGTTTATACAGCAAGACCAACATTTCTTATCCCCTTTACTTTACGTTTACATCGTCCACAATAAAAATAAATGTAAAACTATAATCGGGACAAAAACAAACAACAACGTACCTTTCCTCAGACAGCAAGACGCGAACTGAGAGCAGAGCAGTACAGGCTTTACAAATAACTAGGTTCAACTAGGCTATGAATTGCGCATGCGTGACTGGTTTTCTTTGCTCACGCATTCACGCATGCGCCACTCAATTTGCTCACGCATGCGCCACTCAATTTGAGTCGCGCATGCGTGACTGGTTTCCTTGTTCGGGCGCAATGAAATGCGCTCCCAGAGATCGTATTCAGGACCCTTGATAGGCTACATTGCCTATCAAATTTGGTACCTACCTCAAAACCTTGACCCTTGATAGGCTACATTGCCTATCAAATTTGGTACCTACCTCCAAACCTGGGCGCACGGCAGTGCGCCCAGGTTTGGAGGTAGGTACCAAATTTCTATGAGAGTGACGTCAATGACAAACGAGGGGGGAGAATAGCACGCACAACAATGATTTATATTTGCTATATTAACGTTATTGTGCATTTTAAACACAAACATACATAAAATGAGTAATTATTATTCATTTTAAACATGTTTAGTTTATTTTTAGGGGTCAAAAAAATAAAAATAAAAAAAACACAATTATTATAATTTTTATTTTTATTTATTTTTTCCTCTCTCAACCAGGTGGGGCGGCGCCCCTGCGCCCCTATGGACGAGCCGCCACTGCACATATCGCTGATAAGACAGTAGCTTCTCTCTGAAGTCTGAGGGCAGGCGCTGGGCAAGGCTTGTCCTGCGTCGCAGTGACAGGTGTTTGATGTCTCTGCTTCGTTTATCACCATTATCTTAAAATTGGCATCGTAACTTTGTCTCTCCTGTTTATTAACTTGCCCTACTTTTTTCAAGTTGGTCGCTGTGTCTCTCCATTTCTATCTCTCCAGGTAACTGTTTTTATGTACTGTTACTTTAAGACTTTGAGTTACTTTAAGTGTCGCGCGGTGTCTCGGAACACTCGTTTGGCGCGATCTGTTGTTCAATTACATGTGCAATTACGTTACATCGAAAAGTCTAAACCCCGATTATAAGACGACCCCTTTTTCAGATTTTTTTCAAGGAAAAAAACCCGTCTTATATTCGGGTCAATACGGTATGAGAGAAGCAGCCGCGGATGGACGTAAGGCATTCAAAATATTACGGGAGCATTATGCAGGCAAGGGAAAGCCACGTTTGTCCGAGCCTTTGTTCATTGTGTGGAGAAGAACACAAGAAACAGAGGTGATTGTTTGTACTTCTTGGAGAAGTACACCAGGGGTCAGCCCAAAGAGCTTGTGCGTAGCTGTCAACACATGGCTCCAGACAGAGGCTATGATATGGCAAAGTACCTACTTGAACAACACTTTGGAGATGAATATAAAATCACAGCAGCTTATATGGAGAAGATGCTCAACTGGCCGCTAGTGAAGGCTGAAGACGTAACATCTCTTCAAGCCTATGCTCTTTTCCTTCGGGAGTGCTGTAATGCTATGGAGAATGTCCAGTACATGAGGGAACTCCATATGCCAGCAAACATGAAAGTATTGATTTCAAAGCTTCCATACAAGCTCAGAGAGAATTGGAGTCTCTGCATGTTCGATAATGGAAAGACACCATCGCAGACCACAGTTCATGGATATTGTCACATTCATCGAGCGCCAGCTAAAAATAGTCTCAGACCCAGTCTTCGGAGACATTCAAAATACACCACCAAGTACAGGAAGTAAACCTATGAACATGAACAGAATGAAGTCACAAATCAGACCCAAATTCAAAGGAGACAGTTTTGCAACCACAGTTACTACCATCGAAACCCCTGCAGTGGAAGACCAAACAAGATCAACACGTTCCTAAAGCAAAGAAATGCATCTGCTCACAACACCAACACTTGTGTAAGCTGCTCTAAAAATCACACTCTGGATCAATGTCCTCAGATGGAGGAGAAGACACACGGGGACAAGATTACTTTTATAAGGCAAAAAGGAATCTGTTTTGGCTGCCTTCACATTGGGCATCTTAGCAGGAATTGCGAGAAGCGCTTGACTTGCAAGGTGTGCAGCCAAAACCATCCCAGTGTTCTTCATATTAATCAGAAGGAGAGAGCAAGCAACACAAACCAGCCAAAGAAACCTTCGGTGAGTAACACACAGATTTCTTTGCAAACATGTGGACAAACCGGGGCCGGAAGCAGCAATGGGACTCTGTCAATCTTGCCTGTACAGGTGAAGTCAAGCAAGGGAGACAAAATCATTACAACGTATGCATTTTTAGATCCAGGCAGCACTGACACATTTTGTTCAGAAACCCTAATGAGAAGGCTGAACCTTACAGGAAAGAAAGCACAAATCAGCTTACATACCATGGGCCCAAAGGCATCTGTCCAGCTACATGCTGACAGACTTGGAGATCTCCAGCCTCACTGGGAAACCGTTTTATGACCTGCCCAAGGTCTACACCCAGAAGAGGATGCCCGTAACCACAAGTAACATCATGAGCAAAGAGGAGTTGGCGAAGTGGCCATACTTGGATGGGGTTGTCTTTCCTCGCATTCAAGCTGATGTGGAGTTATTGATAGGTACCAATGCCTCCAAAATGCTTGAACCTTGGGAAGTTGTGAATAGTCGTGGCAATGGGCCATATGCCATTAAGACCCTATTGGGGTGGGTCATTAATGGTCCCCTTTCAGGCTACAGTGAGCAGCGGAGTGAGAGTGGCTACCCCGCTGCTATTGTTAATAGGATCTCTATAACTAAGCTGGAGGAGTTGCTGAACAATCAGTACAACCATGATTTTAATGAGAGGTCATCAGAAGACAAAGAGGAAATGTCGAGGGATGATATGAAGTTCATGGAAATCATGACTGATTCATGCAAACTTCAAGACGGACATTACACCTTGGAGCTTCCCTTTAAAAAGAAAGTGTCTCTGCCAAACAATCAGTTTGTTGCTAGGCAACGCATCCAACTTTCTCAATGACGTTATCAGTAAAGGATATGCTGAACGTGTTCCTGAACATCAAGTGGAACGGTGTGATGGAAAAGTATGGTACATTCCACACCATGGAGTGTACCATCCCAAGAAGGGCACTCTGCGTGTCGTATTTGACTGTGGAGCAGAGTATAGAGGAAAATCTCTCAATAAGGAGCTTCTACAAGGCCCTTACCTCACCAGCACTTTGTTAGGAGTCCTTACACGATTCCGGCAAGAACCTGTAGCCTTAATGACTGATGTTAAAGCGATGTTCCATCAAGTCAATGTGGCACAGAAAGACATATTTTCTTCGGTTATTGTGGTGGCCTGACGGAGACGTATCCCAAGAACTAGTAGAATATAGGATGACTGTGCATCTGTTCAGGGCAGTGTCTTCTCCTAGCTGTGCTTGTCATGCCCTCCGAAAGACCGCAGAAGATAACCACAACAGTTTCCCTGCTGAGGTATTTGACACGGTCAACAGAAACTTCTACATGGACGACTGTCTTAAGAGCTTGCCATCAGAAGAGGAGGCTGTTAAAATGGTCAAGGATTTGACAGATATTTGTCAAAAAGGAGGCTTCCATTTGACAAAATGGATTAGCAATAACCGTGGAGTGCTGCTATTCATTCCAGAGGAAGACCGATCCAAGAATTTGCTTGACTTGGATCTCGACAGAGACCAACTGCCAGTGGAGAGGGCCCTTGGACTTCATTGGTGTGTTGATACCGACACTTTTAAGTTCAAGTTGGCACTCAAAGAACAGCCTCATACTCAACGTGGGATTCTATCTATGGTCAGTATTACGTTACCATTGACATATAGACGGCTCGATGTCTGCTCAATGCAACATAACGAGGAGACGGTAGCCAAAGTAATCAGAAAAGAGTATTTTAATTAATAGTTACCATGGTTTGAACAAAGGAAAGATAAAGTAATGACAGACAAGAACACATAACTGCACAGACAGGATCAGCAACCAGACAAAGGGGAAGACAGAATACTTATACATGAGGGAATGACGAGACACACCTGGGTTGATTACAAGTGGGTACACCTGGAAGGGAAAACAATAAGGACTACAAAACCATGACAGGGAACTACAGCTAGACATGACCCATCACACCAGGAGCGCCTGATCAGGGCACAAACACATAACACCCCCGCACCCAACTTTATGTCCATAACCCCAAGGCCAAATGGGGGAATGAACATAAACAGAAGAAGGAAGAAAGAAACAATAATACTAATAATACTGTCAGCACAATAAAAAATAAAAATAAACGTACTAACAGCACCGGTATGGACAGCCATAACCCCACAGCATCCACCCTATGGTGCCTACCCCCCCCACACGCTGAAGGCGCACACAGCTCACAACCCTATGAACAAAAAGCCCAACCCGCCCCCCCCCCCTGACTACAACCGTGATAGCGCGTCCGCCAACACATTGTCCTTGCCCTTGACGTGAACCACGTCCACATCAAAGGCCTGCAGGAAGAGGCTCCAGCGCATTAGTCGCTGGTTCGAATTCCGCATCCTGCCTATAAAGACCAACGGGTTGTGGTCGGTGTATATTTTAATCGGTACCTGGGATGAACCGACATACACCTCGAAATGGGAGAGAGCCAAAATCAAGGCCAATGCCTCCTTTTCAATTGTCGAGTAGCGCCGCTGGTGTATATTAAACTTTTTAGAAAAATACGACACCGGATGTTCTATCCCCCCGTCATCGTCCTGCAGAAGCACCGCGCCTGCCCCCAGCTCACTAGCATCCACAGCCAACTTGAAAGGCTTTGTGAACACGGGCGCTGCGAGGACAGGAGCACTGACCAGGATGGACTTCAATTGCTGAAACGCAAAAGTGCACCTAGGCGTCCACTGAAATGGGATCTTTGGGCTCAAGAGATCCGTGAGGGGAGAAGCTACCGCTGAGAAATTTCTGCAAAAACCTCTATAATACCCCGTCATCCCCAGGAAACACCGGAGGTCCCGACGTGTAGCAGGCTCTGGAAAGCCAAGTATCGCCTCCACCTTGGAGTGGACAGGGCGGACCTCCCCCCGCCCCATTACCTTGCCAAGATAGGTGACAGTCGCCCTGCCAAACTCGCACTTGGCCAGGTTTAGGGTCAAGTTTGACTGACCAAGCCGGTCAAAAACCTCCTGCAAGCTAACCATGTGCCCCTCCCAATCGTCAGAATAGATGACGAGGTCATCGAGGTAGGCCTCACAATTAGCTACGCCTGATAGCACACGATTTACCAGCCTCTGGAAAGTCGCAGGCGCGTTGCGCATACCAAACGGCATTACCGTATATTGCAGGAAACTGTCAGGTGTCACGAACGCAGAAATTAGTTTAGCGCGGTTCGTAAGTGGCACCTGCCAGTATCCTTTCAGCAAATCCAGCTTGGTTACATAAGACGCGCTCCCCACCCTGTCGACACAGTCCTCCATTCTGGGCAATGGGAAACTATCAGGCTTAGTCACATTATTTACCCGGCGAAAATCCGTACAAAACCTATCCGTCTTGTCCGACTTATCAACCAATAAGCACGGCGAGCTCCATGGGCTGAAACTGGGCTCAGCGATATTGTTAGCGAGCATGTATTCAACCTCTTTCTGCACCCGCGCCCGCTTATGTGGATTCACGCGATACGCGTGCTGCTTAATGGGTAATGCCTCCCCCACATCGATGTCATGATGTAATACATTAGTGCGCGAAGGAATGTCGGAGAACAGCTCACAATGAGACCTAACCAAACCCCTGATATCATCTCGCTGCGTCGTTGATAAATGGCCAAGATGACAGTCAAGAGTGATCAATGACTCAGTGTTTGTCAACCGCCACTCCACGACCGCCTTGGACGGAATAATGACGTCATCTTCCAGTTCTCCAACCCCCTCTGAAAAACAAAGACCGTCATTACTCTCATCAATGCTAGATGGGGCCAACATACAAACTGACACCGGCACAGTGGACACACTCGCAGAGGGAACAACAATACTGTCGACAGGATTCACCAGAGGCTCCCTCACATAATATGGCTTAATCATATTGACGTGACACAAACAAGTCTTCCGCCCACGATCCGGTGTCTCGATCAGGTAGTCCAACTCCCCTACTCTCTCTCTAACCAGGTACGGCCCACTAAACCGTGCTTGTAAGCTGGAGCCTGGAACAGGCAGCAACACTAAAACCCTCTACCCTGGCACAAACGTTCTATCCCGAGCCTTCCTGTCGTACCAGCCCTTCATCCTCTCCTGTGTGTCACTCAGATTTGTCCTCGCTAGTTCACATGCCCTCTTCAGCTTCTCCCTAAAGCCACAGACATAGTCTAACAGGTTCTTCGGCTCGCTCTCCCCCAACCACTTTTCCCTCAGCAGCTTAAGCGGCCCCCTAACCGAATGCGCAAATACCAGCTCTGCAGGACTGAATCCCAAAGATTCCTGCACCACCTCCCTTGCGGCAAACAGCATTAAGTGAACCCCTTCATCCCAGTCGTTCTTCGTGTCGCGACAGAACGCCCGAAGCATTGTCTTTAGCGTGGAATGGAACCTTTCCAAAGCCCCCTGGGATTCTGGATGATATGGGCTAGAGAAACTATGCGCTATATCCAGCTGCTTTAACACCTGCGAGAAGATGCGAGACAAAAAATTCGTACCTTGGTCGGACTGTACCACGCGAGGTAAACCGAAAATGGAGAAGAACCTCACCAAGGCCTGTGACACTGTTTTGGCCGTTATCCGTTTCAATGGAATTGCTTCCGGAAACCGTGTGTTGGCACACATAATGGTTAAAAGAAAACTATTGCCTGTCTTGGTTCTAGGGAGTGGCCCCACACAGTCAATGATGACCCTCTCAAAGGGTTCCCCCACTGCCGGGATAGGGTAGAGTGGCGCCGGTGGAATGACCCCGTTAGGTTTTCCCACCACCTGACACGTTGAACACCCCCTGCAGTGCTGCACCACATCCCGCTTCAACCCTGGCCAAAATAATTGACGCAGCACTCTATCATATGTCTTATTGACCCCCAGATGTCCTGCGAGCCTGTGATCGTGAGCCAAGCACAGAATCTCGTGATGGTATCTAAACGGAACCACAACCTGCGTCACCACATTCCAATCATTCTCCGCTGACGCGTCGAGGCTAGGAGACCATTTACGCAGCAATACCCCGTCCCTCAGGATATAGCAACTTTTACATCCATCACTCTCTCCCACTACCACAGTGTTCGCAAAAAGGCCTGACAGGCTTGGATCTCTACCCTGTTCCGCGATAAGCTCCTGGCGAGCAAAATAAAACCCAGCCGCGCTACTGGCAGACTCACATGAAGACGTAGAGGGCAGTAAAGGCCTGAGACCGGCTGGCATAGATGGAGGCCCAGCATCATATTCAAGATGGGCAATTTCAGGACCAAACTGAGACAATGGCAACAAGTCGGGTTGCCCCGGGAGCGCCCCCTCCACCTCAAGCTCCCGTGGTACTGCACCCTGAGGATTATCCATAAGTGGATCACAACGCTCAGGCACCCCGTTATCAGTCGCTACGATGGTATCAAACAAGTCCACGTCGTCCTTTTCCTCGGCCAGAGCCTTAATAACCATGGCCCGCGTGACTGCACATGAGGAGAACACCCTCGGATACGCCTCCGCCAGGACGTCCACCACACCAGACTCTGCTGGCACACAAGTCACATCTGCCTTCACGAGGACCCTACCCCCTGCCAGATCGTTCCCGAGGATTAACGACACGCCCTCGACAGGAAAACAATTTTCCACCCAAACTACCACTGGCCCCGACACCAACTCAGATGTAATATGGATAGTGTGAAGCGGAACTTCCATGACATGCATCCCAAAAGACCTGACAATTATCCCAGCATCCACCTCTGAACCACTGTCGAACGGCAGCACATCCCTCCGAATAAATGACTGGGACGCAGCCGTGTCCCTTAATATGGTCACAGGAACCTTCACCCCTTCACTGGACAAGGATACAAACCCCTCACTGATGAACGGTAAGTAAGATTTCATATCCTCACCCCTTTGGGCATTCCTACTCAGAGATGTGTGCGTGGGTGTGGGTGTCATTACCAACGATATCTGCTTACTGGGACGGTTAAGGGCATAACAGTTCTCCTTTATGTGGCCTTTTTTTCCACAGTTGAAACACTCGCGCGTTTCTCCCCTCATTCCCCGCTCAGCAACCTCGCCCATACTGCCACCGCCAGAGGCCACCGGCCTGTCACCAACGCCCCACCTCGGTCTACTCTCCACACTGCGCACGGGATAATTAGGTCTGTCAAAAAGTACCTTGTGCGTCAACACGAACTCATCCGCAAGGCTCGCAGCCACCGAGCACTCAGTCACCTTATGTTCATTGATGTACATTGCCACATTATCGGGCAAACAATAGGACTTAAACTCCTCAAGAAGCACGAGTTCCCGCATCTTCACCAAAGTGTCCACTTTCTCCGACGCGCACCAACGATCAAACAACAGCTCTTTCTCGTAAGCGAATTCCACGTAGGTCTGCACATTGCTCTTTCTAAGAGCGCGAAACCTTTGCCTATACGCCTCCGGCACAAGCTCGTAAGCCCTAAGGATAGCAGCCTTCACCACGGCGTAATCCTGGGTGTTTGGGCAAAGTGACGCGTAAACGTGTTGTGCTTTCCCGGTGAGTGCGCTCTGGAGAAGTAATGTCCACTGGTCATTAGGCCATTTTAGAGTTGTGGCTACATTTTCGAACATCGAAAAATATTTGTCAACATCCCTCTCCGAAAATTGCGGGACCAGATGCAAGTGCTTAGTAACATCGAACCTGTCTTCATGATGCACTGCCCGCACCTCTACCCCAAGCCTTCTAAGCTCAAGCTCATGCACGCGCCTACGTTCCGCCTCAGCGCGATCCCGCTCCACACGTTCCAGCTCATGCTCGCGCACACGTTCCGCCTGTTCCGCTTCCCAAGCGCACAACCGCTCTGCATGTCTCAACTGCTCGAATTTAAATTCCAGTTCCATTTTCCTCAGCACTAACTGGTTAGCCGAAACCGGGTCACATGTGACTACCTCCTTCTCCTCCTCAGGTTCGCCCACAGAGCACTCAATAACTCCCTGGGCGGTCAAAGCCTCCACCAGCGCTAACCGCTGCTGCTGCTTTTTCATGCTCGGGGCAAGCCTAACACCGTAATGCTCTGCTATCCCCGACAATTCCTCCTTAGTGCACAAGCCCAACAAACCGACCGTTGGCCCAGCCACAAACTCACCTACCTTCACAGGCATATTTACCCTACTACCGTCGCACCGGGGGAGGAAGAGACTAAAGCAACAACAAAACAACAAAAGAAACAACCCCGCTTCTACCAGCGAATACAACCAACCAATTAACATATACACAAAAAAAACAAAACCGGCTTCACCCTACACGTCTGTACAGTCTGTTCTTACTAACTCTGGCCACCGCTCCACTACTGCAGTGTCTAGGATCGTCCCAACGCCAATCGCTAAACACTACAACTATACACTAAATAGAAACGAGCACTGGTATGACCTTCTGAAGCATCCACACTTCAAATTATTCGCAAGAAATCAACAAATGTCGTGTGTTCAAGAAAAGAAAAAAAACCAACCTAAAGCCCATCCCTTAAACGTTTCCATCCCTCACTATAAGACCCCCTATATACCTAACGCTGACATACGCCGGCCTAGGAGGAGCCTGACAAGGTTTTCCTACTACCCCGACCAGCATAGACGGTATGTCTATCAGGCGAAGGAAGGAACCATAGAAAATGGTCCAGCTGCCCTTTCTGGATGGAAACGCTCCTTATTGGAGAATTATTTCACAAGAGGGTATAAAACATGGGCCACCCACACGACACTGTCAACCATACTTCAAAGTGTGGATTAAGCTCAGCGGCCACCACCAAATTCCTGCTCAAATCAGTTTGGCACGAGCCCCCATATTACGTTACCATTGACATATAGACGGCTCGATGTCTGGTCAATGCAACATAACGAGGAGACGGTAGCCAAAGTAATCAGAAAAGAGTATTTTAATTAATAGTTACCATGGTTTGAACAAAGGAAAGATAAAGTAATGACAGACAAGAACACATAACTGCACAGACAGGATCAGCAACCAGACAAAGGGGAAGACAGAATACTTATACATGAGGGAATGACGAGACGAGACACACCTGGGTTGATTACAAGTGGGTACACCTGGAAGGGAAAACAATAAGGACTACAAAACCATGACAGGGAACTACAGCTAGACATGACCCATCACACCAGGAGCGCCTGATCAGGGCACAAACACATAACAGTCAGCTCAATCTATGATCCTTTAGGATTTCTTGCCCCACTCACACTTCCAGCCAAGCTCATACTGCAAGATATGTGTAGGAGGAACTATGGATGGGATGATCAAATTCACCCAATTCTCCAACAGCAGTGGACGAAGTGGTTGAGAGACCTGGAAAGAGTGATGGCATTCAAAGTTGAAAGATGCCTCAAGCCGGCAGATTTTGGAGAAACCATTCATGGTCAGTTACATCACTTCTCTGATGCCAGCAAAAGTGGATATGGCACTGTGGATATGGCACTGTGACCTATCTGAAGATAAGGAACAACAGCAACAGGTGTCATGTCTCTTTCCTGCTAGGTAAAGCCAGAGTTTGCCCACTAAAGCAAGTCACAATTCCACGCTTGGAACTCACTGCAGCTGTTCTTGCTGTTCGTGTGGACACCATGCTCAGAGCAGAAATTCAGCTTTGCCTGGAGAAATCTTGTTTCTGGACTGACAGCACTTCAGTTTTAAAATACATCAGAAATGAAGACAAAAGATTTCACACCTTTGTGGCGAACAGGATTTCTACCATCCGAAGAACATCTGATGTCACGCAGTGGAGGTACATTCATACCACTCAGAACCTGACAAAGCCTCAAGGGGAGTTAAGGTGGATGATTTGCTGACCAACATAAGGTGGATTGAAGGCCCTGAGTTTCTTTGGAAACCAGAGGAAGAGTGGCCAGATAGTATCTTGGAGTACAACATTTCTGCTGATGACCCTGAGGTCAAAAAGGAGCTCACCATCAATGCAGTAATTGTCGATGCACCAAGTGCCACACACCAACTGATCACCTACTTTTCTGACTGGAAAAGGTTGAAGAGGTCAGTTGCTTGGATCCTGAAATTACAAAAGACTCTATTGGAGATGAGTCATAAAAGAAACCAACTGAGTCATGAAGATGCAGACAACAGGAACAGGAAATGCAACAAAGTAGAGCTGCATTGGGAAACCAGAACTTAACACCAGATGATCTTTCTACAGCTGAATCTGCCATCATTCGCTTCACTCAACAGCAAAGGTTCCCTGATGAACTTGCTGTGTTGACATCTGGAAAGGGTGAAGTAAAGAAAGACAGTCCCATCTATAAACTGGACCCCATTCTGGAGGATGGCTTGCATAGAGTTGGCGGGAGGTTGAGTAGGGCAGCAATGTCTGAGGAATCTAAACATCCTGTTATCCTCTCGAAAGACCTCCATGTATCCACTCTCATACTAAAGCACATCCACGAACAGATCCTGTCTGACTGTGTCTTCTGCAGACGCCATAGAGGGAAGTTGGGTGAGCAGAAGATGTCAGACTTGCCTCTAGAGCGAATCGTTGCTGATCTTCCTCCATTTACCAACGTTGGAGTTGATTATTTCGGCCCGATTGAGATCAAGAGGGGACGTTCCTTTGAAAAGCGCTATGGAGTCATTTTCACCTGTATGGCATGTAGAGCAGTCCATTTGGAAGTCGCTTATTCATTGGATACGGACTCCTGTATAAATGCTCTACGCAGGTTTGTTTGTAGAAGAGGACCCATCTCTCATTTAAGATCGGACAATGGAACCAATTTTGTTGGTGCTAAAAGAGAGTTGAGGGAAGCTCTTGCTGCTTTAAACCACAGCAAAATACAATCAGCTTTTCTGGAGGAAGGAATTCAGTGGAGCTTCAACCCACCAACAGCCTCTCATCATGGAGGTGCATGGGAGCGCATCATACACATTCGACGGATACTAACATCAGTTCTACACCAGCAAACCTTGAATGACAAAGGGTTTCATATGGTGCTGTGTGAAGTCGAAGCCATTCTTAATGACCGCCCCATAACAAAGTTGTCTGGAGATCCCAACGATCTGGAAGCTCTCATTCCCAATCACATTCTCACAATGAAAAGAATGGCAATCTTACCACCTGGATTGTTTGAGAAGTCCGACCTCTACCTCAAAAGGAGATGGAGACAAGTCCAATACATCTCAGACCTTTTTTGGAAATGCTGGCTGAGAGAATACTTACCTTTGCTACAGGAGCGGCAGAGGTGGAGTAAGGAGAGACAAAGTCTTGTCCCTGGAGACATTGTATTAATCGCAGACGCTGCAGCTCCACGTTCCTGGTTACTTGGAAGAGTCCTGGAGACCTATCCCGACAGGAAAGGACTGGTGCGTTCTGCACGAGTGAAGACCAAAACGAGCACACTGGATATACCAGTAACTAAACTGTGCTTGCTTCAAGAAGCTGCAATTTAAAGCCTCTAATTCAGAGAATTGTTTTTTGAGTTATTTTGTATGAATTTATTGGCTCCATTATGTAAATATTATTTTGAATTGTTCCTGGCCTCCTGCCATTCTCAATTAGGGGCCGGTGTGTTGGAGCCAAAATGCCTTTCTGTTTATTTTGTTTTATTTTAACTCGCGTGCAGAGGTGTGGCATTGTCAGTCACCATGGCAACCACCACAGGGGTTGGTTACCCATGTATACTGATCAGTGGCTGACGAGCCCCAGGTGTGCAAGGGGAATAGCCAAACAGTTTTTGACCGTGTTGTGTTGATGTGCTGTATATAGGTCGGCGTTCAGTGTTATTGGTAAAAAGAGTTTTCGGATATATTTTTGGTTGATAATGGTCAATAAATGGATTGGCATATCTGAAATTATACGAGCACTCTGGACATTGAATTCTTCAAGCACGCGTCTAACTCAACTCAACCCACTTGCCCCTCGCAGTAGGCTTATAGGTAAAGGCTCTACACATTTGTATCAGTATTTTCACAGATGAATCTGTTAAACTTATGTGTATTTAACAGGGTTTTTTCTCTGAAATGTTAGGGAGGATGGTCCTCCCTTTCTTCAATGGACGAGCCGCCACGTGTGTGTGTGTGGGGGGGGTGGTTCTCACGGGGTTAATTTTGTAATGTGCAGTTGACGACGCAGTCCTGCGCTTCCACTGCACCCTAGCGTGCCGCTTGTCTGCTAGAGCGCGTCAGTAGCACTCATGGCCGGGCCCCCTCGCTAGGCGTCACTCCAGAGGCGCCAGAAGACTGAGACCGCTCCAAATCTTGGAAGATAACTTTGTCCAGGATGTAAGGCACCCAGGAGCACTTCTCTTGCCCATACCCCTCCCACTCACCGAGGTAAGGCACTGTTCTATTGCGAACCTGTCAGGACCACAGGATGCGTCTGATCCATCAAACATCCAGGGAGGAGGGGGAGGTGGTGTCAACCAATGGGTGATGTCATGGACCATCCATATTTTTCAGTGATTATGGTCAATGGTTTCACCCAAAGAAATCCTATATGTAAGTAACAATGATTCAAGATTTATATTTGCCATATGCAACAAGTACAATGGAATGCTTAGTCCCCATTCCCTCTTGCATTATACACTTTCTAAAACACTATATACTATAAAATATAAATACTGTACCCAATAAAAAGAACAATTAAGTGACTAATGGACAATATGTATGTGTTGAATTGTAACCGATGATTGTGGTGTCATCTGCAAACTTGATAATTTGATTATTGCTGTGCGTGGGTAACGGCACAATCAACCGAATTGAACCGATGATTGTGGTGTGGTCTGCAAACTTGATAATTTGATTATTGTTGTGCGTGGGTAATGGCACAATAGTTGTCGCTTTGAAGCACGCTGGGACGACAGACTGTTGCAGTGATGCATTGTATATGTCGGTGAACACAGGAGCCAGCTGGTCAGCGCAGGTCTTGAAGATGCGGGATGTAACTCGCCGTTGGCTCATGGTCCCTTTCAAAGCGAGCAAAAAACTTGTTTAGCTAGTGTCTGGTTAGGGTCGTTGTTGGTGACTGCCCCTGAGCTCCCCTTGTAGTTGGAGAGGACCCTCAGACCTTGCCACATACTTCTGATGTCAGAGCCCCCAAACTGTAATTCCAATTTGTTTTTGTAATCCAATTTACCCTTCTTGATGGCTTTTTTGAGTTCATACTTGGCCTTCTTGTAGTGATTGGAGTCGCATATTGTGAAAGCGGTACTCCGTTCCTTAAGTTTATTCCGTATGTCAGCATTCATCCATGGTTTGCGGTTCAGGAATGAGGGAACAGACCTGGTCGAGATGCATTGTTCCACTAGCCTGTTTATGTATGCTGTGACATGATCTGCATACACATCAAGTTCAGTGGTCTTGAATACACTCCAGTCAGTGGTTGCTAGCCCCCCCCTGCAGGTGTAGTACGGCATTGTCTGTCCAGCGACGCACGTTCTTTACAACTGTGGGCGTGGACTTCAACTTCTGCTTGTAAGCGGGAAGTAGAAGCACGGAGGCGTGGTCTGATTTGCCGAAAGCCGGCCGCGCAACAGCACAATAACTTTGTGGTGGTATAACAGTGATCAAGAGTCTTGTTCTGTCTGGTCGGACATGAGATGTGTCACAATGGCTATTCACCCTGCCTCCACTAGAGGGCAGCGTCTACCCTCATTCACATCTCCCCCACACCTGCAGCGCATTATAATCAACCTGCCTATTTAATTTAATTTAACTTTGCCAGATTGTTCCTGATGACACAGACTCTCCAGCGTACCTGGACTGATTCCCGTTGCCGACCCTGCCTGCCTGCCCGCCCGCCCGGCCTGGTTCCCGATCTGCCGCCTGTCCCTGCCTACGCTTCTGTCTGTGCCTGCCTGGTTCGTCTACCCAGCCTGGTTCCTGATCACCTGCTTGTCCCCGACTACGTCTCTGCCTGGCCCCGTCTGTGATATTACTAATAAATATCACTACGCAAGACTCCCTGATGTCCCGCTGCGAGGCGATACGACAGTTCAGTTCGTTGGACGTTTGCGAGAGACTAGACGTTGGCGAGGAGAATGCTCGGTAGGGCTGGTTTCCATCCCCTCCAGCGTGTCCTAACCAGTAGGCCGCCCTCTCCTGTGGGCACATTTGTTGTTGCCCCCCAGGGCTAGGTGGCTCCCCTCCCCCCGGGGCTAGGTGGCTCCCCTCCCCCCCGGGGCTTGGTGGCTCCCTCCCCCCACTCCTTTGTCCCACCGGATCTCCGCAGGTGCTCCCAGTGCTTTGTTGCATTGTCTGTAGTTGTATTGTTCCGTAATTCCAAGAGTTTTTGGCGATCATATGTGATAACACACATGCTGACTAGCTATAGTCCTATAAGGTTACTTAAATATGAAAAAAAAGTAAACTAAGTTCCCTAAATTAACTGCGGGAGCTTGTAGACACGTCTGCTTTCCTCCAGCGCAGCGCCCTCTCATGGATTCCCGTTGTTCTTATTTCTTAGCATGTTTGACACATTAACATTCCCAACAGTTGAGTAAACGGTCCCCAAACCCATCAAAGATTTCATTTTTCCTTTTCAGAATTTATGTTATCTTCTCCATAGAACAGCAATTACTAATTTCCCTCAGCCATTGGCCCACCTGTGGCCTCTGAGTGTTCTTCCATGACAAGCAATCAAGCGTTTTGTTTGGAGTAAACATTTACATTTTTTTTTAATTCTTTGTTATGACGTGGAAGGGTAAAGTCCCAAAATAAACAATTTACGATCAAGAGGGATCTTAACATCTAGCATTTTGTAAATAATTTGCGTGATGTGTTCATACTTCCGCACTCTCATCAGGATCCTAGCAGGATTACTGACCAAATCCATTGCACTGCAGTATTTTGGCTTGACTAGCGAGTTTGTGTTGTGATTCTCAACAACGTTGAAACGTATTTACATTTGAATGATTTAGTGAGCTGGTGTTATTTTTTTCAAACCACACACCGCATGTTGACTATTTTAGCACCACGTGTTGTCCACCTACTTATTGATTCGCTATGAGGGTTTCAGCGTCAGTGCACCCCGCTGCCTGATTGTGCCTGTGTGTCATTCACTCTCAACATGGATAAAAGTACAATAAGCATTCTTCAGGTGGAGGTAGATCAGTTGTTGGGTCGGCTGTTGTGTTTGTAAGACCAGCAGTTGTAGTTGTTAATCTAGCCGCTGTAGTTGTAGGATTTACAGTGGTTGTTTTCAGACCAGTAGTTGTTGTTGTTGGACAAGCTGTGGTTGCTGTGGGACGTGTATTTGTAGTTGTTGGACCAGCTGTGGTGGTTGTGGGAACTGCTCTATTTTTATGTTCGCGTACCTCAGCGTTATGCTATTTGTCTACTTCAACAAATTGACACCTTGTAAGTCGCTTTGGATAAAAGCGTCTGCCAAATGCCCTAAATGTAAATATAATGTAATGCAGTTTTGGTTATTGGAACAGGTGTTGTAGTTATAAGACCACCAGTTGTGGTTGGTTGACCAGCTGTTTTCACAAACAAAAATACACATCACAGTGTAACGCATGAAGCTTCATAGTTACAACTAAAACAGACATTAAGAAACAACATACTGACAAACAAACTTAAAATGAAATAAACAAATACATAAAAATAAAACTATATATATATATTACAAAAAAATAACAACAATAATAAAATAAAATAAAAAGTACACAGGTCAGATAGGTAGGTACAACAGGTCAAGGTCATTACTACACCAAGAGGGTAAGGAGAGGTTTTTCAATCGGAAGGTGGTGGGATCATTTGAATGCCATCTATATATTCTGAAAAGGGCTGCCAAATCTTATCAAACTTGGGTAGGGAGCCTCGTAGGGTATGCTTGATTTTCTCCAGTTGCATAAAATGAAGCACATCCCCAATCCAACGAGAGTGAGTGGGAACGTAGGGACCCTTCCAAGTCATAAGAATTAACCGCCTCGCCAGCAGAGTTAAAAAAGCCACAAAAGCCAAAAGATATTTGGGTAGAGGTGACTCTGCCGGCAAGACTCCAAACAGAGCAGCAATAGGGGAGGGTGTAATGGGGATAGAGGTGACTTTGGAAAGAGTGTCAAAAACAGACTCCCAAAATGAAGCGAGAGAGGGACACAACCAAAACATATGACAGAGATCCGCAGGGGCCTGCCGACATCTCTCACATGTAGGATCAATGTCGGGAAAAATCTTTGCCAGCTTACATCTAGACCAGTGTATCCTGTGAACCACCTTACACTGCAGCACCCCATGTCTGGCACATATGGAGGAGTGGTGAACTCTGTAGAGAATAGCTTCCCAGGTCTTACAATCTATATCTTCCCCCAAGTCTTGTGACCAAATTGTACGTAGAGTGCAAGAATCGGGGGATTGCAGCATAGCTGTTTCATTACATAAACGTGTAATGGCGCCTTTCCCAATTGGATCCGGTTTCAGAAGCAAGTCTATGGGAGAAATCGGGGGAATCACAGGAAAGCCTGAAAAATGTTTGCGGACAAAGTCACGGACTTGCAGATATCTGAAAAAAATGGTTCTTGGAAGATCATATATATCTACAAGTTCGTTAAAAAAGGCAAATATACCATCCACATATAGACTACTGATGGTGGAAATGCCCTGACTGTGCCACAGAGCATAGGCCTTATCCAGTAGAGAGGGGGGAAAAAGTGGATTGGCGTGGAGAGGGGTTGATAGAGAAGGTGTGTTGAGCTTGTAATGCCGTGTAAATTGGTGCCAGATTTTTAGACTATGCTTTACAATTATATTCTTAGTCAATTTGGGTGGTAGTGACAGGGAGGGCGAGCACAAGAGAGCCGACAATGAGGCAGGAGCACAAGAAGCAGATTCAATACAAAGCCACGCTGGAATAGGGTCAATAGAGTCAACATTCTGCCAATGTAGGATAGAGCGCAGATTGGCGGCCCAAAAATACTGTTGGAAATTGGGTAGGGCCATCCCCCCTGACAGTTTGGGTTCCTACGTTCCCAAATTAATTGTAAAATCCTGCCATCTAATTTACGGAAGAATGATTTCGCAATAAAGATGGGGATGCACTGAAGAAGGTATAACCATCTGGGAAGCACATTCATTTTTATACAATTTATCCACCCAGCCAGAGACAGGGGGAGAAGTGACCATCGTTGAAAATCATGGGTCAGACGGTCCAGGAGAGGGGAAAAGTTATCTTTAAATAAATTGTCAAATCTGTTAGTTACACAAATCCCCAGGTACGTGAGATTATGACGAGAGATTTTAAAAGGCAATCTACTCAAGGCATATGTCTTGGCCGCAGAGTTAACTGGCATGAGTTCACTTTTGCTTAAATTTAGTTTTTATCCCGAAATTTGACCAAAGTGTCCAAGAATGGTAAGCACCAGGGGGATGGATTTATCAGGGTCAGAAACATACAGCAATAAATCGTCAGCATAAAGGGAAACCTTTTGCTCCACTCCACCTCTCATGATGCCTGGAAATGCACTAGTCCTAAGTGCTATCGCTAACGGTTCAACCGCTATTGCGAACAATAAGGGGGATAAGGGGCAGCCCTGTCTTGTACCCCTACCAAGGGGGAAGTAATCTGAATAATTATTATTAGTGCGTACACATGCCTCTGGCAGGGTGTACAATAACCTAGTCCAAGTTAAGAATTTCTCACCAAACCCAAACCTTCTCAATGTTTCAAAAAGGTAACCCCACTCCACTCTGTCAAACGCTTTTTCCGCGTCCAGTGATAATATCAACTCTGGTACTTTAGATGAGGAGGGATTGTATAATACATTGAATAAACGTCTGATGTTATAATAAGAGGATCTATTCCTAATGAACCCTGTTTGATCTATGGATATAATTGAGGGCAGTGTGGCCTCAAGTCGCCGAGCCAGCACCTTTGCCAGCAACTTGACATCATTTCCAAGTAAAGAAATAGGACGATAACTGCCACACTGAAGGGGATCCTTATCTTTTTTAAGTATCAGAGAGATAGAAGCTTGGCGCAACGTGATAGATAGTAAGCCAGATTCAAACGATTCATTATACATGTTGAGCAGGAGTGGGGTTAGTTTCTCGGAAAAGGCCTTATAAAACTCGACTAGAAAACCATCAGGGCCAGGACACTTTCTACTCTGCATGGACCTCAGGGCAAGAATAATTTCCTCAGCAGTGAAAGGCTCTTCCAGTTCCGATACTTGCTCCGGATCAATGATTGGAATGTCCAATGACCGAAAGAAAGCGCTGTATAATGAGGGATCAGGAGATTGTTAAAGAGAACTATAAAAATCCTTGAATTTATTATTTATCGATGTGTAGTCAAATGTTGTATCAGTTGGGGTATTAATTTGAGGGATTAGGTGGGATGCGGACATTTGACGAAGCTGATGAGCGAGCAATTTACCGGGTTTGTCCCCAAATTCATAAAAATTGTGTCGAGATTTTTGAAGCATTTCCGCTGCTTGTTTGGAAGCTAAAATGTCAAATTTGGCCTTAGCAGTGAGAAGTTGTGTATAAAGGTCTGGGCTTGGCAAGGACGAATACTGTGCTTCAAGTTCAGAAATTAGCCTGGAACATTTAGATTTATCCTCTGCAGCTTTTTTCCTCTGATAAGAAGTGTACGAGATGATCTGCCCCCTCAGATAGGCCTTACACGCCTCCCAGATCACAGAGGCTGATACATCTGGCGTGACATTGAAAGAGATGAAAACATCTATGTTCGTATTCACAAAGTCAACAAATGCTGGATCTGAGAGCCATAAGTTGTTAAAACGCCAGGGAGAGCGCTGCATAAAGCCACCTGAAAGAGAGAGGTCAGTCGAAACAGCTGCGTGATCAGAGATGACAATAGGGCCATATGAGCATTGTTGAACATCGGGGAGGAGCCTATGGTCTAACAGAAAGAAATCAATGCGTGAGAATGAATGATGGACAGGGGAAAAGAAAGAATACTGTTTAACATCAGGATTCAACAATCGCCATGGGTCTGAGACAGCATATTGGGCCATGAATGCTTGGATGACCTTGGCAGATTTGGAGAGAGTGGAGGGAGTGATGGAAGAACGGTCTAGAACTGGATTAAGACAACAATTAAAGCCGCCTCCTAAAATTAACTGGTGCGTTCCAAGATCCGGTATAGAAAACAGAAGCTTTTTGTAAAAATTCTCATCATCCCAATTAGGGCCATAGATATTTACCAAGGTGAGACAGATGTTATTAATCTTCCCAGATACAATAATAAAATTACCATGGGGGTCTGATATGACCCTGGAGACGGAGAACGGCACTGATTTGTGCACCAGAATTGCAACTCCCGCGATTTGCTCGTAAATGAGGAGTGATATAACTGACCAACCCAGTCCTTTTTAATTCTAAAATGGTCCCCTTGTTTGAGATGGGTCTCCTGGAGGAATGCAATTCTAGTGCCCAAACCCTTGAGATATGAGAGAACCTTATTACGTTTTAGAGGTGCATTTAATCCCTTAACATTCCAGCTGGTAACCCTCAAAGCACCACTAGGTGCTGGTCCGCTGTTACTGTTGGACATAATGGATTGGGAGAGAAACCAAATAGTAAAAACCTATCCTGAGGAGAGTTGACTTGACCAATATATACATTCCAAACTCAAAAATTACTGACCTGACTGTACACATGAAGATATAAAGAAAAAAAGACAGCACATACACACAAAAAGATGAACCAACTAAAAAAAAAAACGTAACAAACAAACCCCGCCCACCCCGCCAGAGCCACCTCCCCAAACGAGGCGGCAGCAGCATCCCCAAAACGAACACTTCCCTACATACCCACATAACTAACTAGACACCAAAACCGGGTGACTATATATGAATCATAATGCAAACAGTAAAATAGTAAACCTTTATGAATCGTTTCAAACCTAATACAAAAATATGTCAGGCCATAATAGCAAAACAACAACGAAACGGAACCTGCCTCAATGCAATAGGAAACACTCAGATTGTGTGAGGGGTAACAGTTCAATCCCACTACCCGAGGGGGCGAAAGACCTGCTCATAGGTTAGAAAATATTACGCTTTGAAAAGTAGCACTAGTAGGAGCATGACGTTGGTTTCAACAGAATTGTCCATAACACATTGAAAGATAAAGAAAGAGAAAAAACCCGCCCGGGGTTCACCGTAATGTAGGCTAAACATGACGTCATAGCTCCACAGTGCGCAATAAACGCTTAACAGTAATGCAAACTTGCCTCTTGCACTGAACGTGTATAGTTACCAAATATCCAGCTGATCGTGGTCCCGTATATTTCCATTAAAACTCGTTGTAGGGTAATTAAGGAAGAGGACCAGTAAAGTAAATGTTAAAACTCCGTCGGTCCGACGTCAAGTCCAGTCCAAGTTGCAAGCTCTCGCCAACTGTGGCCACAATATCCAATCGCCATAGTTTTGAGCAGTCCAGCACACCTCAATATCTCCGTATCCAAACAACCGAATGAGGGAAAATAGAAAAAGAAAAATACGTGTTTCCTCAGAGCACGTCGGCAAAGCAACACACGACTGTGGCATTATATCCAGCTCGACCAGTCACGAAATCAAGCCTCACACAATCCCGGGACCGGGAGCAAGACGTTTAGCAAAAACAGTGGGCTCCGTGGGGTTCTCGAAGTAATGCTCTTTCCCATCGGGCAGCGTAACCCTCAGACGCGCGGGGAAGAGGAGCCCAAACTTGACACCAGGGACCGACCGGAGCATTTGCTTAGCCTTCCAGAACTCTGCACGTTTTTTCGCGACAGCCGCGGCCAGATCCGGAAAAATGGAAAACCTATTCCCACTTGGAAACTTGAGTCAACAGCAGCCCGTGACTTGCGGAGGATTAACTCCTTGGTCTGGAAGTGGTGGACGCGGATCACAAACGGAAGCGGTGGCTCTCCGACCCTTGCTTTAGCTCTCGAAGACCTGTGAGCTCGGTCCAAGACAGGCTTGTCGACGAGCTGCAGCAAATCTCCCAAGAGGTCCGCCATATATTCGGTCGGATGCGGACCCTCGACTCCCTCTGGCACCCCCAGCACTCGGATGTTGTTTCTCCTCTGTCGGCCCTCCAAATCATCGCATTTGTTTTGCAGGTCAGTGACTTCACATTTCAATTTGTCGAACTTGGTGAGTAGTTCGGTGGCTGTGTTGTCACAGAAAGCAGCGCATTTTTCCACCTCCACCAATCGCGCCTTGTGTGCTGTAGAGGTGGCCTGTAGGTTGTTCATTGATTCCTGGGCTCCCTCGCGGACTAGGGCGATCTCGGCTCGAAGGCTGTCGACGACACTGTCCATCTTTCCACAGATATCCGTTTTCATTTGAGCCATTCCTTCATTAAAGGCACTCAGTTAGCTGGTTGGAGCCGGCGGGGGTGCCAGGTAGTGCGCCAGGGTTTTCCGCGGCCTCGTGGGCCTTTTTGGTAGCCTTTATACGTGCACTTGGTCCAGACATTCTCAATTGAAAAGTAAAATATGCTAGGCTAGGCTATACTGGTGATAGATAATATAATGTTTGTTTTGTTAGGCTGAAAAATGAAAATAGCTGGAATTTTACTGTATTTAAATGATAGTTAGTCATTCCTTCGCAGAGATACTCAGCAGCGTGGTTCACCGTCCATCGCCAAACCGGAAACCCTGACCAGCTGTTCTACTTGTAGGATTTGCTGTGGTTGTTGTCAGACATGAATTTTTGGTTGTTTGACAAACTGTGGTGGTTTTAGGACCTGCAGTTGTGGTTGTGGGACCTGCAGTTGTTGTTTTAGGACCGGCAGTTGTAGTTGTTGATCCAGCTGTTGTGTTTGTCACACCATCAGTTGTGGTTGTTGGACCAGCTGTGGTGGTTGTGGAACCTGCAGTTGTAGTTGTGGGACCGGCAGTTGTATTTGTTGATCCAGCTGTTGTGGTTGTTGGACCAACTGTGGTGTTTGTAAGACCAGCCATGGGGGTTGTGGGACCTGCAGTTGTGGTTTTGGGACCTGCAGTTGTTGTTGTAGGACCTGCAGTTGTAGTTGTTGATCCAGCTGCTGTGGTTGTTAAACCAACTATGGGGGTTGCAAGACCTGCAGTTGTGGTTGTTGGGCCAGCTGTTTTGGTTGTAAGACCAGCAGTTGTGGTCAATGGGCCAACTGTTGTAGTTGAAGGACCAGAACATGTGGTTGTTGGATCAGCAGTTGTGGTTGTTGGACCATCTGTGTTGGTTGTGGCTGCAGTTATGGTTGTTGGACCATCTGTGGGAGTTGTAAGACCTGCAGATGTGGTTGTTGGACCAGCGGTCAGCTGGGGTGTTTGGGGGACCTGCATTTATTGTTCTGGGACCTTCATTTATGTTCTGGGACCTGCATTTCATTTTCTGGGACCTGCATTTCTTGTTGAAGGACCGACAGTTGTAGTTGTTGATCCGGTTATTGGACCATCTATGGTGGTTGTGACTGCAGTTATGGTTGTTGAACCAACTGTGGTGGTTGTGGGACCTGCAGTTATGGTTGTTGATCCAGCTGTTGTGGTTGTTGGACCAACTGTGGTTGTTGTACGACCTGCAGTTGTGGTTGTTGGGCCAGCTGTGGTGGTTGTGGGACCTGCAGTTGTGGTTGTAAGACCTGCAGTTGTGGTTGTTGGACCAGCTGTGGTGGTTCTGGGACCTGCAGTTGTGGTTGTTGGGCCAGCTTTTGTGGTTGTAAGACCTGCAGTTGTGGTTATAGTGGTGGTTGTAAGACCAGCAGTTGTGGATGTTGGAACAGCTGTTGTAGTTGTAAAACCAGCAGCTCTGGTGGTGGGATCAGTTGTGGTGGTTGTGGGACCTGCAGTTGTGGTTGTTGGTCCAGCTGTGGTGGTTATTGGACCTGCAATTGTGGTTGTTGGGCCAGCTGTTGTAGTTGTTGATCCAGCTGATGTGGTTGTTGGACCAGCTGTGGTGGTTGTGGGACCTGCAGTTATTGTTGAAGGACCGACAGTTGTAGTTGTTGATCCAGCTGTTGTGGTTGTATGTCCGCCAGTTGTAGTTGTTGATCCAGCTGTTGTGGTTGTTGGACCAACTGTGGTGGTTGTACGACCTGCAGTTGTGGTTGTTGGGCCAGCTGTTGTTGTTGTGGGACCTGCGATTGTTGTTGTGGGACCTGCAGTTGTGGTTGTTGGACCAGCTGTTGTAGTTCTAGGATTTGCTATGGTTATTGTGGGACCTGCCATTGTGGTTGTTGATCCAGCTGTTGTGGTTGTATGTCCGGTAGTTGTTGTTGTTGATCCAGCTCTTGTGGTTGTTGGACCAACTCTGGTGGTTGTAAGACCTGCAGTTGTGGTTGTTGGACCAGCTGTGGTGGTTGTGGAACCTGCAGTTGTAGTTGTGGGACCGGCAGTTGTATTTGTTGATCCAGCTGTTGTGGTTGTTGGACCAACTGTGGTGTTTGTAAGACCAGCCATGGGGGTTGTGGGACCTGCAGTTGTGGTTTTGGGACCTGCAGTTGTTGTTGTAGGACCTGCAGTTGTAGTTGTTGATCCAGCTGCTGTGGTTGTTAAACCAACTATGGGGGTTGCAAGACCTGCAGTTGTGGTTGTTGGGCCAGCTGTTTTGGTTGTAAGACCAGCAGTTGTGGTCAATGGGCCAACTGTTGTAGTTGAAGGACCAGAACATGTGGTTGTTGGATCAGCAGTTGTGGTTGTTGGACCATCTGTGTTGGTTGTGGCTGCAGTTATGGTTGTTGGACCATCTGTGGGAGTTGTAAGACCTGCAGATGTGGTTGTTGGACCAGCGGTCAGCTGGGGTGTTTGGGGGACCTGCATTTATTGTTCTGGGACCTTCATTTATGTTCTGGGACCTGCATTTCATTTTCTGGGACCTGCATTTCTTGTTGAAGGACCGACAGTTGTAGTTGTTGATCCGGTTATTGGACCATCTATGGTGGTTGTGACTGCAGTTATGGTTGTTGGACCAACTGTGGTGGTTGTGGGACCTGCAGTTATGGTTGTTGATCCAGCTGTTGTGGTTGTTGGACCAACTGTGGTTGTTGTACGACCTGCAGTTGTGGTTGTTGGGCCAGCTGTGGTGGTTGTGGGACCTGCAGTTGTGGTTGTTGGACCTGCAGTTGTGGTTGTTGGACCAGCTGTGGTGGTTCTGGGACCTGCAATTGTGGTTGTTGGGCCAGCTGTTGTAGTTGTTGTTCCAGCTGGTGTGGTTGTTGGACCAGCTGTGGTGGTTGTGGGACCTGCAGTTATGGTTGTAAGACCTGCAGTTGTGTTTGTTGGACCAGCTGTTGTAGTTCTAGGATTTGCTAAGGTTGTTGTGGGACCTGCAGTTGTGGTTGTTGGACCAGCTGTGGTGGTTGTGGGACCTGCAGTTGTGGTTGTAAGACCTGCAGTTGTTGTTGTAGGTCCGGCAGTTGTAGTTGTTGATCCAGCTGTTGTGGTTGTTGGACCAACTATGGTGGTTGTAAGACCTGCAGTTGTGGTTTTTGGGCCAGCTGTTGTGGTTGTAAGACCAGCAGTTGTGGTTGTTGGACCAGCTGTGGTGGTTCTGGAACCTGCAGTTGTGGTTGTTGGGCCAGCTTTTGTGGTTGTGGGTCCTGCAGTTGTGGTTGTTGGACCAGCTGTGGTGTTTCTGGGACCTGCAATTGGGGTTGTTGGGCCAGCTGTTGTAGTTGTTGTTCCAGCTGGTTTGGTTGTTGGACCAGCAGTTGTGGTTGTTGGACCAGCTGTGGTGGTTCTGGGACCTGCAGTTGTGTTTGTTGGGCCAGCTTTTGTGGTTGTAAGGCCTGCAGTTGTGGTTATAGTCGTGGTTGTAAGACCAGCAGTTGTAGATGTTGGAACAGCTGTTGTAGTTGTAAAACCAGCAGCTCTGGTGGTGGGATCAGTTGTGGTGGTTGTGGGTCCTGCAGTTGTGGTTGTTGGACCAGCTGTGGTGGTTCTGGGACCTGCAATTGGGGTTGTTGGGCCAGCTGTTGTAGTTGTTGTTCCAGCTGGTGTGGTTGTTGGACCAGCTGTGGTGGTTGTGGGACCTGCAGTTATGGTTGTAAGACCTGCAGTTGTGTTTGTTGGACCAGCTGTTGTAGTTCTAGGATTTGCTAAGGTTGTTGTGGGACCTGCAGTTGTGGTTGTGGGACCTGCAGTTGTGGTTGTAAGACCTGCAGTTGTTGTTGTAGGTCCGGCAGTTGTAGTTGTTGATCCAGCTGTTGTGGTTGTTGGACCAACTATGGTGGTTGTAAGACCTGCAGTTGTGGTTTTTGGGCCAGCTGTTGTGGTTGTAAGACCAGCAGTTGTGGTTGTTGGACCAGCTGTGGTGGTTCTGGAACCTGCAGTTGTGGTTGTTGGGCCAGCTTTTGTGGTTGTGGGTCCTGCAGTTGTGGTTGTTGGACCAGCTGTGGTGTTTCTGGGACCTGCAATTGGGGTTGTTGGGCCAGCTGTTGTAGTTGTTGTTCCAGCTGGTTTGGTTGTTGGACCAGCAGTTGTGGTTGTTGGACCAGCTGTGGTGGTTCTGGGACCTGCAGTTGTGTTTGTTGGGCCAGCTTTTGTGGTTGTAAGGCCTGCAGTTGTGGTTATAGTCGTGGTTGTAAGACCAGCAGTTGTAGATGTTGGAACAGCTGTTGTAGTTGTAAAACCAGCAGCTCTGGTGGTGGGATCAGTTGTGGTGGTTGTGGGTCCTGCAGTTGTGGTTGTTGGACCAGCTGTGGTGGTTCTGGGACCTGCAATTGGGGTTGTTGGGCCAGCTGTTGTAGTTGTTGATCCAGCTGATGTGGTTATTGGACCAACAGTGGTGGTTGTTGGGCCAGCTGTTTTTGTTGAGGGACCTGCGATTGTTGTTGTGGGACCTGCAGTTGTGGTTGTTGGACCAGCTGTTGTAGTTCTAGGATTTGCTAAGGTTGTTGTGGGACCTGCAGTTGTGGTTGTTGGACCAGCTGTGGTGGTTGTGGGACCTGCAGTTGTGGTTGTAAGACCTGCAGTTGTTGTTGTAGGTCCGGCAGTTGTAGTTGTTGATCCAGCTGTTGTGGTTGTTGGACCAACTATGGTGGTTGTAAGACTTGCAGTTGTGGTTTTTGGGCCAGCTGTTGTGGTTGTAAGACCAGCAGTTGTGGTTGTTGGACCAGCTGTGGTGGTTCTGGAACCTGCAGTTGTGGTTGTTGGGCCAGCTTTTGTGGTTGTGGGTCCTGCAGTTGTGGTTGTTGGACCAGCTGTGGTGGTTCTGGGTCCTGCAATTGGGGTTGTTGGGCCAGCTGTTGTAGTTGTTGTTCCAGCTGGTGTGGTTGTTGGACCAGCAGTTGTGGTTGTTGGACCAGCTGTGGTGGTTCTGGGACCTGCAGTTGTGTTTGTTGGGCCAGCTTTTGTGGTTGTAAGACCTGCAGTTGTGGTTATAGTGGTGGTTGTAAGACCAGCAGTTGTGGATGTTGGAACAGCTGTTGTAGTTGTAAAACCAGCAGCTCCTGTGGTGGGATCAGTTGTGGTGGTTGTGGGTCCTGCAGTTGTGGTTGTTGGACCAGCTGTGGTGGTTCTGGGACCTGCAATTGTGGTTGTTGGGCCAGCTGTTGTAGTTGTTGTTCCAGCTGGTGTGGTTGTTGGACCAGCTGTGGTGGTTGTGGGACCTGCAGTTATGGTTGTAAGACCTGCAGTTGTGTTTGTTGGACCAGCTGTTGTAGTTCTAGGATTTGCTAAGGTTGTTGTGGGACCTGCAGTTGTGGTTGTTGGACCAGCTGTGGTGGTTGTGGGACCTGCAGTTGTGGTTGTAAGACCTGCAGTTGTTGTTGTAGGTCCGGCAGTTGTAGTTGTTGATCCAGCTGTTGTGGTTGTTGGACCAACTATGGTGGTTGTAAGACCTGCAGTTGTGGTTTTTGGGCCAGCTGTTGTGGTTGTAAGACCAGCAGTTGTGGTTGTTGGACCAGCTGTGGTGGTTCTGGAACCTGCAGTTGTGGTTGTTGGGCCAGCTTTTGTGGTTGTGGGTCCTGCAGTTGTGGTTGTTGGACCAGCTGTGGTGTTTCTGGGACCTGCAATTGGGGTTGTTGGGCCAGCTGTTGTAGTTGTTGTTCCAGCTGGTTTGGTTGTTGGACCAGCAGTTGTGGTTGTTGGACCAGCTGTGGTGGTTCTGGGACCTGCAGTTGTGTTTGTTGGGCCAGCTTTTGTGGTTGTAAGGCCTGCAGTTGTGGTTATAGTCGTGGTTGTAAGACCAGCAGTTGTAGATGTTGGAACAGCTGTTGTAGTTGTAAAACCAGCAGCTCTGGTGGTGGGATCAGTTGTGGTGGTTGTGGGTCCTGCAGTTGTGGTTGTTGGACCAGCTGTGGTGGTTCTGGGACCTGCAATTGGGGTTGTTGGGCCAGCTGTTGTAGTTGTTGTTCCAGCTGGTGTGGTTGTTGGACCAGCTGTGGTGGTTGTGGGACCTGCAGTTATGGTTGTAAGACCTGCAGTTGTGTTTGTTGGACCAGCTGTTGTAGTTCTAGGATTTGCTAAGGTTGTTGTGGGACCTGCAGTTGTGGTTGTGGGACCTGCAGTTGTGGTTGTAAGACCTGCAGTTGTTGTTGTAGGTCCGGCAGTTGTAGTTGTTGATCCAGCTGTTGTGGTTGTTGGACCAACTATGGTGGTTGTAAGACCTGCAGTTGTGGTTTTTGGGTCAGCTGTTGTGGTTGTAAGACCAGCAGTTGTGGTTGTTGGACCAGCTGTGGTGGTTCTGGGACCTGCAGTTGTGGTTGTTGGGCCAGCTTTTGTGGTTATAGTCGTGGTTGTAAGACCAGCAGTTGTAGATGTTGGAACAGCTGTTGTAGTTGTAAAACCAGCAGCTCTGGTGGTGGGATCAGTTGTGGTGGTTGTGGGTCCTGCAGTTGTGGTTGTTGGACCAGCTGTGGTGGTTCTGGGACCTGCAATTGGGGTTGTTGGGCCAGCTGTTGTAGTTGTTGATCCAGCTGATGTGGTTGTTGGACCAGCTGTGGTGGTTGTGGGACCTGCAGTTATGGTTGTAAGACCTGCAGTTATTGTTGAAGGACCGACAGTTGTAGTTGTTGATCCAGCTGTTGTGGTTATTGGACCAACAGTGGTGGTTGTTGGGCCAGCTGTTTTTGTTGAGGGACCTGCGATTGTTGTTGTGGGACCTGCAGTTGTGGTTGTTGGACCAGCTGTTGTAGTTCTAGGATTTGCTAAGGTTGTTGTGGGACCTGCAGTTGTGGTTGTTGGACCAGCTGTGGTGGTTGTGGGACCTGCAGTTGTGGTTGTAAAACCTGCAGTTGTTGTTGTAGGTCCGGCAGTTGTAGTTGTTGATCCAGCTGTTGTGGTTGTTGGACCAACTATGGTGGTTGTAAGACCTGCAGTTGTGGTTTTTGGGCCAGCTGTTGTGGTTGTAAGACCAGCAGTTGTGGTTGTTGGACCAGCTGTGGTGGTTCTGGAACCTGCAGTTGTGGTTGTTGGGCCAGCTTTTGTGGTTGTGGGTCCTGCAGTTGTGGTTGTTGGACCAGCTGTGGTGGTTCTGGGACCTGCAATTGGGGTTGTTGGGCCAGCTGTTGTAGTTGTTGTTCCAGCTGGTGTGGTTGTTGGACCAGCAGTTGTGGTTGTTGGACCAGCTGTGGTGGTTCTGGGACCTGCAGTTGTGTTTGTTGGGCCAGCTTTTGTGGTTGTAAGACCTGCAGTTGTGGTTATAGTGGTGGTTGTAAGACCAGCAGTTGTGGATGTTGGAACAGCTGTTGTAGTTGTAAAACCAGCAGCTCCTGTGGTGGGATCAGTTGTGGTGGTTGTGGGTCCTGCAGTTGTGGTTGTTGGACCAGCTGTGGTGGTTCTGGGACCTGCAATTGTGGTTGTTGGGCCAGCTGTTGTAGTTGTTGTTCCAGCTGGTGTGGTTGTTGGACCAGCTGTGGTGGTTGTGGGACCTGCAGTTATGGTTGTAAGACCTGCAGTTGTGTTTGTTGGACCAGCTGTTGTAGTTCTAGGATTTGCTAAGGTTGTTGTGGGACCTGCAGTTGTGGTTGTTGGACCAGCTGTGGTGGTTGTTGGACCAGCTGTGGTGGTTGTAAGACCTGCAGTTGTTGTTGTAGGTCCGGCAGTTGTAGTTGTTGATCCAGCTGTTGTGGTTGTTGGACCAACTATGGTGGTTGTAAGACCTGCAGTTGTGGTTTTTGGGCCAGCTGTTGTGGTTGTAAGACCAGCAGTTGTGGTTGTTGGACCAGCTGTGGTGGTTCTGGAACCTGCAGTTGTGGTTGTTGGGCCAGCTTTTGTGGTTGTGGGTCCTGCAGTTGTGGTTGTTGGACCAGCTGTGGTGTTTCTGGGACCTGCAATTGGGGTTGTTGGGCCAGCTGTTGTAGTTGTTGTTCCAGCTGGTTTGGTTGTTGGACCAGCAGTTGTGGTTGTTGGACCAGCTGTGGTGGTTCTGGGACCTGCAGTTGTGTTTGTTGGGCCAGCTTTTGTGGTTGTAAGGCCTGCAGTTGTGGTTATAGTCGTGGTTGTAAGACCAGCAGTTGTAGATGTTGGAACAGCTGTTGTAGTTGTAAAACCAGCAGCTCTGGTGGTGGGATCAGTTGTGGTGGTTGTGGGTCCTGCAGTTGTGGTTGTTGGACCAGCTGTGGTGGTTCTGGGACCTGCAATTGGGGTTGTTGGGCCAGCTGTTGTAGTTGTTGATCCAGCTGATGTGGTTGTTGGACCAGCTGTGGTGGTTGTGGGACCTGCAGTTATGGTTGTAAGACCTGCAGTTATTGTTGAAGGACCGACAGTTGTAGTTGTTGATCCAGCTGTTGTGGTTATTGGACCAACAGTGGTGGTTGTTGGGCCAGCTGTGGTGGTTGTGGGACCTGCAGTTATGGTTGTAAGACCTGCAGTTGTGTTTGTTGGACCAGCTGTTGTAGTTCTAGGATTTGCTAAGGTTGTTGTGGGACCTGCAGTTGTGGTTGTTGGACCAGCTGTGGTGGTTGTGGGACCTGCAGTTGTGGTTGTAAGACCTGCAGTTGTTGTTGTAGGTCCGGCAGTTGTAGTTGTTGATCCAGCTGTTGTGGTTGTTGGACCAACTATGGTGGTTGTAAGACCTGCAGTTGTGGTTTTTGGGCCAGCTGTTGTGGTTGTAAGACCAGCAGTTGTGGTTGTTGGACCAGCTGTGGTGGTTCTGGAACCTGCAGTTGTGGTTGTTGGGCCAGCTTTTGTGGTTGTGGGTCCTGCAGTTGTGGTTGTTGGACCAGCTGTGGTGTTTCTGGGACCTGCAATTGGGGTTGTTGGGCCAGCTGTTGTAGTTGTTGTTCCAGCTGGTTTGGTTGTTGGACCAGCAGTTGTGGTTGTTGGACCAGCTGTGGTGGTTCTGGGACCTGCAGTTGTGTTTGTTGGGCCAGCTTTTGTGGTTGTAAGGCCTGCAGTTGTGGTTATAGTCGTGGTTGTAAGACCAGCAGTTGTAGATGTTGGAACAGCTGTTGTAGTTGTAAAACCAGCAGCTCTGGTGGTGGGATCAGTTGTGGTGGTTGTGGGTCCTGCAGTTGTGGTTGTTGGACCAGCTGTGGTGGTTCTGGGACCTGCAATTGGGGTTGTTGGGCCAGCTGTTGTAGTTGTTGATCCAGCTGATGTGGTTATTGGACCAACAGTGGTGGTTGTTGGGCCAGCTGTTTTTGTTGAGGGACCTGCGATTGTTGTTGTGGGACCTGCAGTTGTGGTTGTTGGACCAGCTGTTGTAGTTCTAGGATTTGCTAAGGTTGTTGTGGGACCTGCAGTTGTGGTTGTTGGACCAGCTGTGGTGGTTGTGGGACCTGCAGTTGTGGTTGTAAGACCTGCAGTTGTTGTTGTAGGTCCGGCAGTTGTAGTTGTTGATCCAGCTGTTGTGGTTGTTGGACCAACTATGGTGGTTGTAAGACTTGCAGTTGTGGTTTTTGGGCCAGCTGTTGTGGTTGTAAGACCAGCAGTTGTGGTTGTTGGACCAGCTGTGGTGGTTCTGGAACCTGCAGTTGTGGTTGTTGGGCCAGCTTTTGTGGTTGTGGGTCCTGCAGTTGTGGTTGTTGGACCAGCTGTGGTGGTTCTGGGTCCTGCAATTGGGGTTGTTGGGCCAGCTGTTGTAGTTGTTGTTCCAGCTGGTGTGGTTGTTGGACCAGCAGTTGTGGTTGTTGGACCAGCTGTGGTGGTTCTGGGACCTGCAGTTGTGTTTGTTGGGCCAGCTTTTGTGGTTGTAAGACCTGCAGTTGTGGTTATAGTGGTGGTTGTAAGACCAGCAGTTGTGGATGTTGGAACAGCTGTTGTAGTTGTAAAACCAGCAGCTCCTGTGGTGGGATCAGTTGTGGTGGTTGTGGGTCCTGCAGTTGTGGTTGTTGGACCAGCTGTGGTGGTTCTGGGACCTGCAATTGTGGTTGTTGGGCCAGCTGTTGTAGTTGTTGTTCCAGCTGGTGTGGTTGTTGGACCAGCTGTGGTGGTTGTGGGACCTGCAGTTATGGTTGTAAGACCTGCAGTTGTGTTTGTTGGACCAGCTGTTGTAGTTCTAGGATTTGCTAAGGTTGTTGTGGGACCTGCAGTTGTGGTTGTTGGACCAGCTGTGGTGGTTGTGGGACCTGCAGTTGTGGTTGTAAGACCTGCAGTTGTTGTTGTAGGTCCGGCAGTTGTAGTTGTTGATCCAGCTGTTGTGGTTGTTGGACCAACTATGGTGGTTGTAAGACCTGCAGTTGTGGTTTTTGGGCCAGCTGTTGTGGTTGTAAGACCAGCAGTTGTGGTTGTTGGACCAGCTGTGGTGGTTCTGGAACCTGCAGTTGTGGTTGTTGGGCCAGCTTTTGTGGTTGTTGGACCAGCAGTTGTGGTTGTTGGACCAGCTGTGGTGGTTCTGGGACCTGCAGTTGTGTTTGTTGGGCCAGCTTTTGTGGTTGTAAGACCTGCAGTTGTGGTTATAGTGGTGGTTGTAAGACCAGCAGTTGTGGATGTTGGAACAGCTGTTGTAGTTGTAAAACCAGCAGCTCCTGTGGTGGGATCAGTTGTGGTGGTTGTGGGTCCTGCAGTTGTGGTTGTTGGACCAGCTGTGGTGGTTCTGGGACCTGCAATTGTGGTTGTTGGGCCAGCTGTTGTAGTTGTTGTTCCAGCTGGTGTGGTTGTTGGACCAGCTGTGGTGGTTGTGGGACCTGCAGTTATGGTTGTAAGACCTGCAGTTGTGTTTGTTGGACCAGCTGTTGTAGTTCTAGGATTTGCTAAGGTTGTTGTGGGACCTGCAGTTGTGGTTGTTGGACCAGCTGTGGTGGTTGTGGGACCTGCAGTTGTGGTTGTAAGACCTGCAGTTGTTGTTGTAGGTCCGGCAGTTGTAGTTGTTGATCCAGCTGTTGTGGTTGTTGGACCAACTATGGTGGTTGTAAGACCTGCAGTTGTGGTTTTTGGGCCAGCTGTTGTGGTTGTAAGACCAGCAGTTGTGGTTGTTGGACCAGCTGTGGTGGTTCTGGAACCTGCAGTTGTGGTTGTTGGGCCAGCTTTTGTGGTTGTGGGTCCTGCAGTTGTGGTTGTTGGACCAGCTGTGGTGTTTCTGGGACCTGCAATTGGGGTTGTTGGGCCAGCTGTTGTAGTTGTTGTTCCAGCTGGTTTGGTTGTTGGACCAGCAGTTGTGGTTGTTGGACCAGCTGTGGTGGTTCTGGGACCTGCAGTTGTGTTTGTTGGGCCAGCTTTTGTGGTTGTAAGGCCTGCAGTTGTGGTTATAGTCGTGGTTGTAAGACCAGCAGTTGTAGATGTTGGAACAGCTGTTGTAGTTGTAAAACCAGCAGCTCTGGTGGTGGGATCAGTTGTGGTGGTTGTGGGTCCTGCAGTTGTGGTTGTTGGACCAGCTGTGGTGGTTCTGGGACCTGCAATTGGGGTTGTTGGGCCAGCTGTTGTAGTTGTTGTTCCAGCTGGTGTGGTTGTTGGACCAGCTGTGGTGGTTGTGGGACCTGCAGTTATGGTTGTAAGACCTGCAGTTGTGTTTGTTGGACCAGCTGTTGTAGTTCTAGGATTTGCTAAGGTTGTTGTGGGACCTGCAGTTGTGGTTGTGGGACCTGCAGTTGTGGTTGTAAGACCTGCAGTTGTTGTTGTAGGTCCGGCAGTTGTAGTTGTTGATCCAGCTGTTGTGGTTGTTGGACCAACTATGGTGGTTGTAAGACCTGCAGTTGTGGTTTTTGGGCCAGCTGTTGTGGTTGTAAGACCAGCAGTTGTGGTTGTTGGACCAGCTGTGGTGGTTCTGGGACCTGCAGTTGTGGTTGTTGGGCCAGCTTTTGTGGTTATAGTCGTGGTTGTAAGACCAGCAGTTGTAGATGTTGGAACAGCTGTTGTAGTTGTAAAACCAGCAGCTCTGGTGGTGGGATCAGTTGTGGTGGTTGTGGGTCCTGCAGTTGTGGTTGTTGGACCAGCTGTGGTGGTTCTGGGACCTGCAATTGGGGTTGTTGGGCCAGCTGTTGTAGTTGTTGATCCAGCTGATGTGGTTGTTGGACCAGCTGTGGTGGTTGTGGGACCTGCAGTTATGGTTGTAAGACCTGCAGTTATTGTTGAAGGACCGACAGTTGTAGTTGTTGATCCAGCTGTTGTGGTTATTGGACCAACAGTGGTGGTTGTTGGGCCAGCTGTTTTTGTTGAGGGACCTGCGATTGTTGTTGTGGGACCTGCAGTTGTGGTTGTTGGACCAGCTGTTGTAGTTCTAGGATTTGCTAAGGTTGTTGTGGGACCTGCAGTTGTGGTTGTTGGACCAGCTGTGGTGGTTGTGGGACCTGCAGTTGTGGTTGTAAGACCTGCAGTTGTTGTTGTAGGTCCGGCAGTTGTAGTTGTTGATCCAGCTGTTGTGGTTGTTGGACCAACTATGGTGGTTGTAAGACCTGCAGTTGTGGTTTTTGGGCCAGCTGTTGTGGTTGTAAGACCAGCAGTTGTGGTTGTTGGACCAGCTGTGGTGGTTCTGGAACCTGCAGTTGTGGTTGTTGGGCCAGCTTTTGTGGTTGTGGGTCCTGCAGTTGTGGTTGTTGGACCAGCTGTGGTGGTTCTGGGACCTGCAATTGGGGTTGTTGGGCCAGCTGTTGTAGTTGTTGTTCCAGCTGGTGTGGTTGTTGGACCAGCAGTTGTGGTTGTTGGACCAGCTGTGGTGGTTCTGGGACCTGCAGTTGTGTTTGTTGGGCCAGCTTTTGTGGTTGTAAGACCTGCAGTTGTGGTTATAGTGGTGGTTGTAAGACCAGCAGTTGTGGATGTTGGAACAGCTGTTGTAGTTGTAAAACCAGCAGCTCCTGTGGTGGGATCAGTTGTGGTGGTTGTGGGTCCTGCAGTTGTGGTTGTTGGACCAGCTGTGGTGGTTCTGGGACCTGCAATTGTGGTTGTTGGGCCAGCTGTTGTAGTTGTTGTTCCAGCTGGTGTGGTTGTTGGACCAGCTGTGGTGGTTGTGGGACCTGCAGTTATGGTTGTAAGACCTGCAGTTGTGTTTGTTGGACCAGCTGTTGTAGTTCTAGGATTTGCTAAGGTTGTTGTGGGACCTGCAGTTGTGGTTGTTGGACCAGCTGTGGTGGTTGTGGGACCTGCAGTTGTGGTTGTAAGACCTGCAGTTGTTGTTGTAGGTCCGGCAGTTGTAGTTGTTGATCCAGCTGTTGTGGTTGTTGGACCAACTATGGTGGTTGTAAGACCTGCAGTTGTGGTTTTTGGGCCAGCTGTTGTGGTTGTAAGACCAGCAGTTGTGGTTGTTGGACCAGCTGTGGTGGTTCTGGAACCTGCAGTTGTGGTTGTTGGGCCAGCTTTTGTGGTTGTGGGTCCTGCAGTTGTGGTTGTTGGACCAGCTGTGGTGTTTCTGGGACCTGCAATTGGGGTTGTTGGGCCAGCTGTTGTAGTTGTTGTTCCAGCTGGTTTGGTTGTTGGACCAGCAGTTGTGGTTGTTGGACCAGCTGTGGTGGTTCTGGGACCTGCAGTTGTGTTTGTTGGGCCAGCTTTTGTGGTTGTAAGGCCTGCAGTTGTGGTTATAGTCGTGGTTGTAAGACCAGCAGTTGTAGATGTTGGAACAGCTGTTGTAGTTGTAAAACCAGCAGCTCTGGTGGTGGGATCAGTTGTGGTGGTTGTGGGTCCTGCAGTTGTGGTTGTTGGACCAGCTGTGGTGGTTCTGGGACCTGCAATTGGGGTTGTTGGGCCAGCTGTTGTAGTTGTTGATCCAGCTGATGTGGTTGTTGGACCAGCTGTGGTGGTTGTGGGACCTGCAGTTATGGTTGTAAGACCTGCAGTTATTGTTGAAGGACCGACAGTTGTAGTTGTTGATCCAGCTGTTGTGGTTATTGGACCAACAGTGGTGGTTGTTGGGCCAGCTGTTTTTGTTGAGGGACCTGCGATTGTTGTTGTGGGACCTGCAGTTGTGGTTGTTGGACCAGCTGTTGTAGTTCTAGGATTTGCTAAGGTTGTTGTGGGACCTGCAGTTGTGGTTGTTGGACCAGCTGTGGTGGTTGTGGGACCTGCAGTTGTGGTTGTAAGACCTGCAGTTGTTGTTGTAGGTCCGGCAGTTGTAGTTGTTGATCCAGCTGTTGTGGTTGTTGGACCAACTATGGTGGTTGTAAGACTTGCAGTTGTGGTTTTTGGGCCAGCTGTTGTGGTTGTAAGACCAGCAGTTGTGGTTGTTGGACCAGCTGTGGTGGTTCTGGAACCTGCAGTTGTGGTTGTTGGGCCAGCTTTTGTGGTTGTGGGTCCTGCAGTTGTGGTTGTTGGACCAGCTGTGGTGGTTCTGGGTCCTGCAATTGGGGTTGTTGGGCCAGCTGTTGTAGTTGTTGTTCCAGCTGGTGTGGTTGTTGGACCAGCAGTTGTGGTTGTTGGACCAGCTGTGGTGGTTCTGGGACCTGCAGTTGTGTTTGTTGGGCCAGCTTTTGTGGTTGTAAGACCTGCAGTTGTGGTTATAGTGGTGGTTGTAAGACCAGCAGTTGTGGATGTTGGAACAGCTGTTGTAGTTGTAAAACCAGCAGCTCCTGTGGTGGGATCAGTTGTGGTGGTTGTGGGTCCTGCAGTTGTGGTTGTTGGACCAGCTGTGGTGGTTCTGGGACCTGCAATTGTGGTTGTTGGGCCAGCTGTTGTAGTTGTTGTTCCAGCTGGTGTGGTTGTTGGACCAGCTGTGGTGGTTGTGGGACCTGCAGTTATGGTTGTAAGACCTGCAGTTGTGTTTGTTGGACCAGCTGTTGTAGTTCTAGGATTTGCTAAGGTTGTTGTGGGACCTGCAGTTGTGGTTGTTGGACCAGCTGTGGTGGTTGTGGGACCTGCAGTTGTGGTTGTAAGACCTGCAGTTGTTGTTGTAGGTCCGGCAGTTGTAGTTGTTGATCCAGCTGTTGTGGTTGTTGGACCAACTATGGTGGTTGTAAGACCTGCAGTTGTGGTTTTTGGGCCAGCTGTTGTGGTTGTAAGACCAGCAGTTGTGGTTGTTGGACCAGCTGTGGTGGTTCTGGAACCTGCAGTTGTGGTTGTTGGGCCAGCTTTTGTGGTTGTGGGTCCTGCAGTTGTGGTTGTTGGACCAGCTGTGGTGTTTCTGGGACCTGCAATTGGGGTTGTTGGGCCAGCTGTTGTAGTTGTTGTTCCAGCTGGTTTGGTTGTTGGACCAGCAGTTGTGGTTGTTGGACCAGCTGTGGTGGTTCTGGGACCTGCAGTTGTGTTTGTTGGGCCAGCTTTTGTGGTTGTAAGGCCTGCAGTTGTGGTTATAGTCGTGGTTGTAAGACCAGCAGTTGTAGATGTTGGAACAGCTGTTGTAGTTGTAAAACCAGCAGCTCTGGTGGTGGGATCAGTTGTGGTGGTTGTGGGTCCTGCAGTTGTGGTTGTTGGACCAGCTGTGGTGGTTCTGGGACCTGCAATTGGGGTTGTTGGGCCAGCTGTTGTAGTTGTTGTTCCAGCTGGTGTGGTTGTTGGACCAGCTGTGGTGGTTGTGGGACCTGCAGTTATGGTTGTAAGACCTGCAGTTGTGTTTGTTGGACCAGCTGTTGTAGTTCTAGGATTTGCTAAGGTTGTTGTGGGACCTGCAGTTGTGGTTGTGGGACCTGCAGTTGTGGTTGTAAGACCTGCAGTTGTTGTTGTAGGTCCGGCAGTTGTAGTTGTTGATCCAGCTGTTGTGGTTGTTGGACCAACTATGGTGGTTGTAAGACCAGCAGTTGTGGTTGTTGGACCAGCTGTGGTGGTTCTGGGACCTGCAGTTGTGGTTGTTGGGCCAGCTTTTGTGGTTATAGTCGTGGTTGTAAGACCAGCAGTTGTAGATGTTGGAACAGCTGTTGTAGTTGTAAAACCAGCAGCTCTGGTGGTGGGATCAGTTGTGGTGGTTGTGGGTCCTGCAGTTGTGGTTGTTGGACCAGCTGTGGTGGTTCTGGGACCTGCAATTGGGGTTGTTGGGCCAGCTGTTGTAGTTGTTGATCCAGCTGATGTGGTTGTTGGACCAGCTGTGGTGGTTGTGGGACCTGCAGTTATGGTTGTAAGACCTGCAGTTATTGTTGAAGGACCGACAGTTGTAGTTGTTGATCCAGCTGTTGTGGTTATTGGACCAACAGTGGTGGTTGTTGGGCCAGCTGTTTTTGTTGAGGGACCTGCGATTGTTGTTGTGGGACCTGCAGTTGTGGTTGTTGGACCAGCTGTTGTAGTTCTAGGATTTGCTAAGGTTGTTGTGGGACCTGCAGTTGTGGTTGTTGGACCAGCTGTGGTGGTTGTGGGACCTGCAGTTGTGGTTGTAAGACCTGCAGTTGTTGTTGTAGGTCCGGCAGTTGTAGTTGTTGATCCAGCTGTTGTGGTTGTTGGACCAACTATGGTGGTTGTAAGACCTGCAGTTGTGGTTTTTGGGCCAGCTGTTGTGGTTGTAAGACCAGCAGTTGTGGTTGTTGGACCAGCTGTGGTGGTTCTGGAACCTGCAGTTGTGGTTGTTGGGCCAGCTTTTGTGGTTGTGGGTCCTGCAGTTGTGGTTGTTGGACCAGCTGTGGTGGTTCTGGGTCCTGCAATTGGGGTTGTTGGGCCAGCTGTTGTAGTTGTTGTTCCAGCTGGTGTGGTTGTTGGACCAGCAGTTGTGGTTGTTGGACCAGCTGTGGTGGTTCTGGGACCTGCAGTTGTGTTTGTTGGGCCAGCTTTTGTGGTTGTAAGACCTGCAGTTGTGGTTATAGTGGTGGTTGTAAGACCAGCAGTTGTGGATGTTGGAACAGCTGTTGTAGTTGTAAAACCAGCAGCTCCTGTGGTGGGATCAGTTGTGGTGGTTGTGGGTCCTGCAGTTGTGGTTGTTGGACCAGCTGTGGTGGTTCTGGGACCTGCAATTGTGGTTGTTGGGCCAGCTGTTGTAGTTGTTGTTCCAGCTGGTGTGGTTGTTGGACCAGCTGTGGTGGTTGTGGGACCTGCAGTTATGGTTGTAAGACCTGCAGTTGTGTTTGTTGGACCAGCTGTTGTAGTTCTAGGATTTGCTAAGGTTGTTGTGGGACCTGCAGTTGTGGTTGTTGGACCAGCTGTGGTGGTTGTGGGACCTGCAGTTGTGGTTGTAAGACCTGCAGTTGTTGTTGTAGGTCCGGCAGTTGTAGTTGTTGATCCAGCTGTTGTGGTTGTTGGACCAACTATGGTGGTTGTAAGACCTGCAGTTGTGGTTTTTGGGCCAGCTGTTGTGGTTGTAAGACCAGCAGTTGTGGTTGTTGGACCAGCTGTGGTGGTTCTGGAACCTGCAGTTGTGGTTGTTGGGCCAGCTTTTGTGGTTGTGGGTCCTGCAGTTGTGGTTGTTGGACCAGCTGTGGTGTTTCTGGGACCTGCAATTGGGGTTGTTGGGCCAGCTGTTGTAGTTGTTGTTCCAGCTGGTTTGGTTGTTGGACCAGCAGTTGTGGTTGTTGGACCAGCTGTGGTGGTTCTGGGACCTGCAGTTGTGTTTGTTGGGCCAGCTTTTGTGGTTGTAAGGCCTGCAGTTGTGGTTATAGTCGTGGTTGTAAGACCAGCAGTTGTAGATGTTGGAACAGCTGTTGTAGTTGTAAAACCAGCAGCTCTGGTGGTGGGATCAGTTGTGGTGGTTGTGGGTCCTGCAGTTGTGGTTGTTGGACCAGCTGTGGTGGTTCTGGGACCTGCAATTGGGGTTGTTGGGCCAGCTGTTGTAGTTGTTGTTCCAGCTGGTGTGGTTGTTGGACCAGCTGTGGTGGTTGTGGGACCTGCAGTTATGGTTGTAAGACCTGCAGTTGTGTTTGTTGGACCAGCTGTTGTAGTTCTAGGATTTGCTAAGGTTGTTGTGGGACCTGCAGTTGTGGTTGTGGGACCTGCAGTTGTGGTTGTAAGACCTGCAGTTGTTGTTGTAGGTCCGGCAGTTGTAGTTGTTGATCCAGCTGTTGTGGTTGTTGGACCAACTATGGTGGTTGTAAGACCTGCAGTTGTGGTTTTTGGGCCAGCTGTTGTGGTTGTAAGACCAGCAGTTGTGGTTGTTGGACCAGCTGTGGTGGTTCTGGGACCTGCAGTTGTGGTTGTTGGGCCAGCTTTTGTGGTTATAGTCGTGGTTGTAAGACCAGCAGTTGTAGATGTTGGAACAGCTGTTGTAGTTGTAAAACCAGCAGCTCTGGTGGTGGGATCAGTTGTGGTGGTTGTGGGTCCTGCAGTTGTGGTTGTTGGACCAGCTGTGGTGGTTCTGGGACCTGCAATTGGGGTTGTTGGGCCAGCTGTTGTAGTTGTTGATCCAGCTGATGTGGTTGTTGGACCAGCTGTGGTGGTTGTGGGACCTGCAGTTATGGTTGTAAGACCTGCAGTTATTGTTGAAGGACCGACAGTTGTAGTTGTTGATCCAGCTGTTGTGGTTATTGGACCAACAGTGGTGGTTGTTGGGCCAGCTGTTTTTGTTGAGGGACCTGCGATTGTTGTTGTGGGACCTGCAGTTGTGGTTGTTGGACCAGCTGTTGTAGTTCTAGGATTTGCTAAGGTTGTTGTGGGACCTGCAGTTGTGGTTGTTGGACCAGCTGTGGTGGTTGTGGGACCTGCAGTTGTGGTTGTAAGACCTGCAGTTGTTGTTGTAGGTCCGGCAGTTGTAGTTGTTGATCCAGCTGTTGTGGTTGTTGGACCAACTATGGTGGTTGTAAGACCTGCAGTTGTGGTTTTTGGGCCAGCTGTTGTGGTTGTAAGACCAGCAGTTGTGGTTGTTGGACCAGCTGTGGTGGTTCTGGAACCTGCAGTTGTGGTTGTTGGGCCAGCTTTTGTGGTTGTGGGTCCTGCAGTTGTGGTTGTTGGACCAGCTGTGGTGGTTCTGGGTCCTGCAATTGGGGTTGTTGGGCCAGCTGTTGTAGTTGTTGTTCCAGCTGGTGTGGTTGTTGGACCAGCAGTTGTGGTTGTTGGACCAGCTGTGGTGGTTCTGGTACCTGCAGTTGTGTTTGTTGGGCCAGCTTTTGTGGTTGTAAGACCTGCAGTTGTGGTTATAGTGGTGGTTGTAAGACCAGCAGTTGTGGATGTTGGAACAGCTGTTGTAGTTGTAAAACCAGCAGCTCCTGTGGTGGGATCAGTTGTGGTGGTTGTGGGTCCTGCAGTTGTGGTTGTTGGACCAGCTGTGGTGGTTCTGGGACCTGCAGTTGTGGTTGTTGGGCCAGCTTTTGTGGTTGTAAGGCCTGCAGTTGTGGTTATAGTCGTGGTTGTAAGACCAGCAGTTGTAGATGTTGGAACAGCTGTTGTAGTTGTAAAACCAGCAGCTCTGGTGGTGGGATCAGTTGTGGTGGTTGTGGGTCCTGCAGTTGTGGTTGTTGGACCAGCTGTGGTGGTTCTGGGACCTGCAATTGGGGTTGTTGGGCCAGCTGTTGTAGTTGTTGATCCAGCTGATGTGGTTGTTGGACCAGCTGTGGTGGTTGTGGGACCTGCAGTTATGGTTGTAAGACCTGCAGTTATTGTTGAAGGACCGACAGTTGTAGTTGTTGATCCAGCTGTTGTGGTTGTATGTCCGCCAGTTGTAGATGTTGATCCAGCTGTTGTGGTTGTTGGACCAACTGTGGTGGTTGTACGACCTGCAGTTGTGGTTGTTGGACCAACTGTGTTGTTTGTCAGACCTGCAGTTGTGGTTTTTGGGCCAGCTGTTGTGTTTGTAAGACCAGCAGTTGTGGTTGTTGGACCAGCTGTGGTGGTTCTGGGACCTGCAGTTGTGGTTGTTGGGCCAGCTTTTGTGGTTGTAAGGCCTGCAGTTGTGGTTATAGTGGTGGTTGTAAGACCAGCAGTTGTGGATGTTGGAACAGCTGTTTTAGTTGTAAAACCAGCAGCTCTGGTTGTGGGATCAGTTGTGGTGGTTGTGGGACCTGCAGTTGTGGTTGTTGGACGAGCTGTGGTGGTTCTGGGACCTGCAATTGTGGTTGTTGGGCCAGCTGTTGTAGTTGTTGATCCAGCTGTTGTGGTTGTTGGACCAGCTGTGGTGGTTGTGGGACCTGCAGTTATGGTTGTAAGACCTGCAGTTATTGTTGAAGGACCGACAGTTGTAGTTGTTGATCCAGCTGTTGTGGTTGTATGTCCGGCAGTTGTAGTTGTTGATCCAGCTGTTGTGGTTATTGGACCAACAGTGGTGGTTGTTGGGCCAGCTGTTTTTGTTGTGGGACCTGCGATTGTTGTTGTGGGACCTGCAGTTGTGGTTGTTGGACCAGCTGTTGTAGTTCTAGGATTTGCTATGGTTGTTGTGGGACCTGCAGTTGTGGTTGTTGGACCAGCTGTGGTGGTTGTGGGACCTGCAGTTGTGGTTGTAAGACCTGCAGTTGTTGTTGTAGGTCTGGCAGTTGTAGTTGTTGATCCAGCTGTTGTGGTTGTTGGACCATCTATGGTGGTTGTAAGACCTGCAGTTGTGGTTTTTGGGCCAGCTGTTGTGGTTGTAAGACCAGCAGTTGTGGTTGTTGGACCAGCTGTGGTGGTTCTGGGACCTGCAGTTGTGGTTGTTGGGCCAGCTTTTGTGGTTGTAAGACCTGCAGTTGTGGATGTTGGAACAGCTGTTGTAGTTGTAAAACCAGCAGCTCTGGTTGTTGGACCAGCTGTGGTGGTTCTGGGACCTGCAATTGGGGTTGTTGGGCCAGCTGTTGTTGTTGTTGATCCAGCTGATGTGGTTGTTGGACCAGCTTTGGTGGTTGTGGGACCTGCAGTTATGGTTGTAAGACCTGCAGTTATTGTTGAAGGACCAACAGTTGTAGTTGTTGATCCAGCTTTTGTGGTTGTATGTCCGGCAGTTGTAGTTGTTGATCCAGCTGTTTTTGTTGTGGGACCTGCGATTGTTGTTGTGGGACCTGCAGTTGTGGTTGTTGGACCAGCTGTTGTAGTTCTAGGATCTGCTATGGTTGTTGTGGGACCTGCAGTTGTGGTTGTTGGACCAGCTGTGGTGGTTGTGGGACCTGCAGTTGTGGTTGTAAGACCTGCAGTTGTTGTTGTAGGTCCGGCAGTTGTAGTTGTTGATCCAGCTGTTGTCGTTGTTGGACCAACTGTGGTGGTTGTAAGACCTGCAGTTGTGGTTTTTGGGCCAGCTGTTGTGTTTGTAAGACCAGCAGTTGTGGTTGTTGGACCAGCTGTGGTGGTTGTGGGACCTGCAGTTGTGGTTGTAAGACCTGCAGTTGTTGTTGTAGGTCCGGCAGTTGTAGTTGTTGATCTAGCTGTTGTGGTTGTTGGACCAACCTTGGTGGTTGTAAGACCTGCAGTTGTGGTTTTTGGGCCAGCTGTTGTGTTTGTAAGACCAGCAGTTGTGGTTGTTGGGCCAGCTTTTGTGGTTGTAAGACCTGCAGTTGTGGTTATAGTGGTGGTTGTAAGACCAGCCGTTGTGGATGTTGGAACAGCTGTTTTAGTTGTAAAACCAGCAGCTCTGGTGGTGGGATCAGTTGTAGTGGTTGTGGGACCTGCAGTTGTGGTTGTTGGACCAGCTGTGGTGGTTCTGGGACCTGCAATTGTGGTTGTTGGGCCAGCTGTTGTAGTTGTTGATCCAGCTGTTTTGGTTGTTGGACCAGCTGTGGTGGTTGTGGGACCTGCAGTTATGGTTGTAAGACCTGCAGTTATTGTTGGAGGACCGACAGTTGTAGTTGTTGATCCAGCTGTTGTGGTTGTATGTCCGGCAGTTGTAGTTGTTGATCCAGCTGTTGTAGTTGTTGGACCAACTGTGGTGGTTGTACGACCTGCAGTTGTGGTTGTTGGGCCAGCTGTTGTTGTTGTGGGACCTGCGATTGTTGTTGTGGGACCTGCAGTTGTGGTTGTTGGACCAGCTGTTGTAGTTCTAGGATTCGCTATGGTTGTTGTGGGACCTGCAGTTGTGGTTGTTGGACCAGCTGTGGTGGTTGTTGGACCAGCTGTGGTGGTTGTGGGACCTGCAGTTGTGGTTGTAAGACCTGCAGTTGTTGTTGTAGGTCCGGCAGTTGTAGTTGTTGATCCAGCTGTTGTGGTTGTTGGACCAACTGTGGTGGTTGTAAGACCTGCAGTTGTGGTTTTTGGGCCAGCTGTTGTGTTTGTAAGGCCTGCAGTTGTGGTTGTTGGGCCAGCTTTTGTGGTTATAAGACCTGCAGTTGTGTTTATAGTGGTGGTTGTAAGAACAGCAGTTGTGGTTGTTGGACCAGCTATGGTGGTTCTGGGACCTGCAGTTGTGGTTGTTGGGCCAGCTTTTGTGGTTGTAAGGCCTGCAGTTGTGGTTGTTGGGCCAGCTTTTGTGGTTATAAGACCTGCAGTTGTGTTTATAGTGGTGGTTGTAAGACCAGCAGTTGTGGATGTTGGAACAGCTGTTTTAGTTGTAAAACCAGCAGCTCTGGTTGTGGGATCAGTTGTGGTGGTTGTGGGACCTACAGTTGTGGTTGTTGGACCAGCTGTGGTGGTTCTGGGACCTGCAATTGTGGTTGTTTGGCCAGCTGTTGTAGTTGTTGATCCAGCTGTTGTGGTTGTTGGACCAGCTGTGGTGGTTGCGGGACCTGCAGTTATGGTTGTAAGACCTGCAGTTATTGTTGAAGGACCGACAGTTGTAGTTGTTGATCCAGCTGTTGTGGTTGTATGTCCGGCAATTGTAGTTGTTGATCCAGCTGTTGTGGTTGTTGGACCAACTGTGGTGGTTGTACGACCTGCAGTTGTGGTTGTTGGGCCAGCTGTTGTTGTGGGACCTGCTGTGGTTGTTGTGGGACCTGCAGTTGTGGTTGTTGGACCAGCTGTTGTAGTTCTAGGATTTGCTCTGGTTGTTATGGGACCTGCAGTTGTGGTTGTTGGACCAGCTGTGGTGGTTGTGAGACCTGCAGTTGTGGTTGTGGGACTGGCAGTGGTTGTTGTAGGACTGGCAGTTGTAGTTGTTGATCCAGCTGTTGTGGGTGTTGTAACAACTGTGGTGGTTGTAAGACCTACAGTGGTGGTTTTTGGGACAGCTGTGGTGGTTGAAAGACCAGCAGTTGTGGTTGTTGGACCAAATGTGGGGATTTTAAGACCTGCAGTTGTGGTTGTTTGACCAGCAGTTGTGATTGTGGGACCTGCAGTTGTGGTTCTGGGACCTGCAGTTGTGGTTGATGGACCAACTGTGGTGGTTGAAAAACCTGCAGTGCTTTCATGAGGAAGTTAAGGAAAAAGTTAAGGAATTATTAATGATTATCTGCATGTATAAGTATGTAATAATTCACTAAGTAATATAATGGCGCAATATAATAATCCTTTGAAAATTATAGTCTTTGCCCCAATTATAATTAATGGTAAGTTGATTAATTGTTCATATTCATTTCTGAATTTCTGTTTTTTTTCTTTGACATCCAGTTGTGTTTCTATGCAATACATATTTGATGTAAGTTTGTGTGCAACGTTTTTTAATATTTAAAAATGTGTGTGCAATGTATTTTCTAAATAAATTATGAAGCACAAGTAAACAAGCATGAATTAATGCAATACATAAAAAAAATCCTTTCTGCACCAGCCCCCATATGTATATATAATCTATATCATCCCTACTTGGATACTTTATTGTTCATTATTATTGTTTATATTACTGTTCACATTATTGTTGTTTAGAATTCATAATGCGGGAGTGAATGGGGAGTAAGCATTCCATTGTACGCATGGCAAAAAATAAAGAATCTCAAATCTAAAATCAATGACTCCAAATCAAATTACTGTGGATTTGGGAGTGGAATTCTTTGGATTCTTTTCACTGTGAGTCTGTGAGCTTGTCCATCAGGGAGCTGATCTTTGATGAACTAAGCACAAAAACAAACAAGGGTTCAAACAGCCATTGTTAAAGACAGAAAACATTATTCAGGCCGGTTGAATATGTGCAACTGACATACCTCTTACTAAGTAAGAGGTAAGTTCAGGCCCATAGATAGCTACAATATATCTCTTACCTCTTCAAGAAGTTGTGTTATTTTTGCATTGCTGACTGGAACAAAATAAATCATATTGATTTGCAAATGTGCCATGACTTCAAGGTCTGTGGAGGGAAAATCATGCATAGGTAAATCAAACATACTATTGTATGACAGGAGGATGTATGCAATAGCTATGCTTATGCGGCAAGATAAGGTTCAGATGTGGTAGAACAATTTAAAAAATCTTTCTGTGATCTATATTGATTGGGTAAGTTCTGAATTCCCAAAAGTATTGTAACAATTTCCTATCACCTGGGGCTGTAGTTGTGGAAGTTAGGCCTTTGGTTGTGGAAGTTGGACCTGTGGTTGTAGAACTTTGACCTGTGGTTGTAGAAGTTGGGTCTGTGGTTGTGGAAGTTGGGCCTGTGGTTGTGGAAGTTGGAACTGTTGTTGTAGAAATTGGACCTGTGATTAGATTACATTAGATTAGATTAGATTAGATTCATTGTCATTGTACAGCACAAGTACAGTACAGCGAAAATAATTTGGCATCTAACCAGAGTACAAATGTTGCAGTAAAGTGCATGGTAATACATAATTGACAGTTTACAGTGGCTAAAAGACAGTCTACTAGTTATAAAACAGTGATAAGAATACTTATAGAGTATGTATGAGATATGTGCATAATAATAGATATGTATACAGCAGTGGTGAAGCGTCAGGGCCTTCAAGGTATTCAGAGAAGACCCTGGACTTGGAGTATGGCGCCGTACGAGATGGCTGCCGTGTCGCGAGCTCCCGCACGACGACGCAGTTTTTTGTTATTTATTCTTTTTATCGCAACTATTTTAGTTCAGGATGTTAGCAGCAAGTTCACTTATAACTTTTGCACACTTCGGGAGATCAGATCGACAGTCGCTCGCCGCCTACCGGAGTTTTTTCATTCTTTCGACTCGGACGTCCCGCCCGAAGTCACAGCTGGATTATCTCCGTCCATTTTGGGCACGATTACGCGCAAGCGTCGCCGGAGGAAGCGAGGGAAGCGAGCCGGCGTGCTAGTCAGGCTGAGACGTCGATCCGATCGCCCCCCACTACCCACCATTCTACTGGCTAATGTACAGTCTCTGGACAATAAGTTAAGCGAACTACAGGCTCGTATTCAATTCCACCGGGAAACTAGGGACAATTGTATTATCTGCCTTACGGAGACATGGATGTCGGAGGGGGTTACCGACGCAGCTATCGAGCCGACGGGATTTTCCGTACACCGGGCGGACAGAACAAAGGCTCTCTCCGGTAAAGATCGCGGAGGGGGGGTATGTCTCATGATAAACAGATCTTGGTGCAACCAAAGTCATGTACATCCCCTCAAGTCTTTCTGTTCCCCGGACCTGGAGTACCTGATGCTTATGTGCCGTCCATACTGGCTACCTCGGGAGTTTACAGCGGTAACCGTGACCGCTGTTTACATTCCCCCACAAGCCAACACGGACACAGCGTTGAAGGAACTGTACGGGGCTATCAGCGAACAGGAGTCGGCCCACCCCGAGGCTGCTCTCATCGTGGCGGGGGACTTCAACAAGGCAAACCTGAAGAAGGTTCTCCCGAAGTTCTACCAACACATAAAGAGCAACACACGGGGCGAGCGGATCCTCGACCACTGCTACACTCCCTTCCGTGATGGCTACAAGGCCCTCCTCCGCCCACCGTTCGGCAAATCAGATCACCGCTCTATCCAGCTACTCCCCGCCTATAGGCAGAGACTGAAGCAGCAACCGATCGCTGTGAGGGAGGGACAATGCTGGTCGGACCAATCAGATTCTACGCTGCAGGATTGTTTTGATCACGCTGACTGGCACATGTTCCGCGTTGCCTCGGACAATAACATCAACGAGTACGCGTCGTCGGTCACCGGGTTCATCAAGAAGTGCATAGATGACGTTGTTCCGACCAAGTCGGTTCGGATATATCCCAACCAGAAACCGTGGATTAACGGCGATGTTCGCGCTGCCCTACATGCGCGTAACGCCGCCTTTGGTTCCGGGAATACGGAGGAATATACGAGAGCCCGTTACGACCTCCGTAAGACCATCGTCACTGCCAAGCGGGAGTATAAGGACAGAGTGGAAGATAAATTCAAGAAACACGATGCGAGGGGTATGTGGCAGGGGCTGCAGAAGATAACGAACTTCAGAGGGAGAACCAGTTGTGTAGAGAACTCCTCTACCTCCCTCCCAGGAGAGCTAAATACATTTTTTGCTCGGTTCGACGTAAACAGCAGCCCGCCGAAGCCAGCACCGACTGGGGAGACCAGCCAGCTGCGCATCTCGGAGGCGGATGTGCGCCGCACCTTTTAAGCGGCTGAACATCCGTAAGGCGGCAGGCCCCGACGACATCCCGGGCCGCGTCCTCAGAGCATGCGCAGACCAGTTGGCGGGAGTCTTTGCAGACATCTTCAACCTCTCCCTGTCCCAGGCTGTTGTCCCCGCGGTCTTCAAGATATCCACCATCGTGCCTGTCCCTAAACAAACCAAGGTAACATGCCTGAATGACTACAGACCTGTGGCCCTCACCTCGATCGTTAGCAAATGCTTCGAGAGGTTGGTCAAGGACTTTATTTGCTCCGTGTTACCTACCACGCTGGACCCATGGCAATTTGCATATCGTCAAAATAGATCCACGGACGACGCAATTGCCATGGCCCTCCACACTGCCCTTTCCCACCTGGAGGGGAAGAACTGTTATGTGCGAATGCTGTTTGTGGACTACAGCTCAGCATTCAACACAATAGTTCCTGCCAAGCTCGACACCAAGCTGAGAGGTCTAGGCGTACCCCCATCCATGTGCAGCTGGATACTGAACCTCCTGTCGGACCGCCGCCAGGTGGTGAGGATGGGCAGCACCACATCAGAGCCACTGACCCTCAACACGGGAGCCCCCCAGGGATGCGTGCTGAGCCCTCTCCTCTACTCCCTCTACACCCACGACTGCATGGCTATGCACAGCTCCAACGTCATCGTCAAGTTTGCTGACGACACGACAGTGATGGGCCTGATCGCCGGCGACGACGAGACAGCCTACAGGGAGGAGGTCGGATCGCTGGAGCAGTGGTGCCAGGAGAACAGCCTCGCCCTCAACGTCAAGAAGACCAAGGAGCTGATCGTGGACTTCAGGAGGCAGAGGGGAGAGCACAGCCCTATCTCCATCGACGGCGTTGCAGTAGAGAGGGTCAGCAGCTTCAAGTTCCTCGGCGTGCACATCTCCGAGGACCTCACATGGTCCACGCACACCACACACGTGGTGAAAAGGGCCCAACAACGCCTGTATTTTCTCAGCCGTCTGAAGAAATTCAGCATGGGCCCCCGCATCCTGAGAACATTCTACAACGGCACCATCGAGAGTGTTCTGACAGGGTGTATCACCGCCTGGTACGGGAACTGCACGGCACTCGAGCGCAGAGCGCTTCAAAGGGTGGTGCGGACGGCCCAGTATATCGTTGGAGGCGAGCTCCCCTCCCTCCTGGACATTTACAACCAGCGGTGCGTGGCCAAGGCCAAAAGAATTATAAAAGACATTGCCCACCCCAGCCACGAACTTTACTCACTATTACCGTCAGGCAGGCGATACCGCAGTATCAAGTGTCGTACAAATAGGCTTAGAGATAGCTTCCACAGTCAGGCCATCAGGCTGCTGAACAAGGGCGTATAACATATAACAATGTATATTTTATTACATTGATTTATATATATATATTGCTCTTTTCTGTGCTGATTTTTGCATTTTATAAATTGCATTTTTTATTTTTATTTTATATTCTTTATTCTATTTTTTATTCTATTTTTATCTATTTTTATTTTTATCTTATTTTATAACTGCTGTCTGTCGTCGGGTATTGCACACAAGATTTTCACATCACTGCTTTATACTAAACTGTGAAGTGACAATAAACTTGACTTGACTTGACTTGGAACTCTGGAATTTTCTGGGTTGCTGGGAAGAATATCCTTCAACCAAAGTATTCCCGATGACTTTGGTCCTTAGACTGAATAAGAGCGTACGTTTGGATTGACAATTTGATCAACCAATCACATAGTGATTTGTAGCCAATGGGCGTATTCTTTCAGATTTCCCCACAGCTCAATCGGGAGCTAGAAGGTATACTGGCTGGAGCGAGAGGGGATCTAGCGTAGTGCTACGTTTTTTCTACGTAGGATTTTACGTCAAAATGGCGAAGGCGAAGATGATGGGCTGTTACTTCACTACATGGACACTGCTTTACCAACTATGGTACACTTGGAAATTGGCTGGTCTACAGCAGGGGTTCCCAAAGTGGGGGTCGCGGGACCCCGAGGGGGGGGGGGGTCGCGAGATTATTTCAGAATCCTCTTGATGTGACCCATGAGGTTTATTTATTTTTTATTTTATTATTATTATTTTTTATAATTTGTATTATTATTATTATTGTTAATAATAACGTGAGTGACAAATAAAGGAATTCTGATTCCCACAGATTCACGACAGTATCATCATTGAAAAAAAGCCACACACAATGTTCGTGATCACGACATCCCCCCCCCCCCCCTTGGACTTCACGATGTTTGCGATTGATTACCGCGGGCTGTCGCGGGCTGAAAAGTTGGGGAACCCCTGGTCTACAGAAGGTCCAGTTGTGATAGACACGCTTCGCCACTGGTATACAGTATATACAGTATTCAACAGGTAGTGATCAGGGGTATGCAATTATGAAAAACAGGATAAATGTATATACAGCAGATAATGAGCAGGGATATGCAGTTGTATCAACAGTTGAAGATTAAACTATATATGGCAGGTACAGTAAAAATGTAAAAATGTACACGCTATCATACAGGATTATGTTAATAAATATGTAAACTATAGGTAGTTATGATTACAGTGCAAGGCAGTCAAAGACATTGATGGTGATGTATTATTATTATTATAGGATATACTGAGCAGAGGTGGGTGGCAGGGGGGGGGGCTGTCATTGTGGCACAGAGTTCAGAGAGATGACAGCTGAGGGGAAGAAGCTGTTCCTAAGCCTGCTTGACTTGGAACAAAGGTTTCTATAGCGTCCCCTGGAGGGGATGAGGGCAAACAGTCCATGGTTGGGGTGAGAGGTGTCTTTTTGTGCCTTCCTCAGACACTGTTTGTGGTGGGTAGTGTTTATTGCAGGGAGGGGTAATCCAACGATGCATTGAGAGGTTTTCACCACTCTCTACAGTGCAAGAAGTTGGACCTGTGGTTGTGGAAGTTGAGCCTATGGTTGTAGAAGTTGAGCCTGTGGTTGTAGAAGTTGGACCTGTGGTTGTGAAAGTTGGGCCAGTGGTTTTGGAAGTTGGACCTGTGGTTGTAGAAGTTGAGCCTGTGGTTGTAGAAGTTGGACCTGTGGTTGTAGAAGTTGGACCTGTGGTTGTAGAAGTTGAGCCTGTGGTTGTGAAAGTTGGGCCAGTGGTTTTGGAAGTTGGACCTGTGGTTGTAGAAGTTGGACCTGTGGTTTTGGAAGTTGGACCTGTGGTTGTGAAAGTTGGGCCAGTGGTTTTGGAAGTTGGACCTGTAGTTGTAGAAGTTGGACCTATGGCTGTGGAAGTTGAGCCTGTGGTTGTAGAAGTTGGAACTGTGGTTGTAGAAGTTGGGCCTGTGGTTGTAGAAGTTGGACCTATGGCTGTGGAAGTTGGACCTGTGGTTGTAGAAGTTGGACCTGTGGTTGTAGAAGTTGGACCTGTGGTTGTGGAAGTTGAGCCTGTCGTTGTACAAGTTGGAACTGTGGTTGTACAAGTTGGACCTGTGGTCGTTGACGTTTGACCTGTGGTTGTGGAAGTTGGACTTGTGGTTGTGGAAGTTGGGCCTGTGGTTGTAGAAGTTGGACCTATGGATATAGAAGTTGGACCTATGGATATAGAAGTTGGACCTATGGATGTAGAAGTTGGACTTGTGGTTGTGGAAGTTGGACCTGTGGTTGTAGAAGTTGGACCTATGGTTGTGGAAGTTGGACCTGTGGTTGTGAAAGGTGGGCCTGTGGTTGTTGAAGTTGGACCTGTGGTTGTAGAAGTTGGACCTGTGGTTGTTGACATTGGACCTGTGGTTGTTGAAGTTGGACCTGTGGTTGTAGAAGTTGGACCTGTGGTTGTTGACATTGGACCTGTGGTTGTAGAAGTTGGACCTGTGGTTGTTGACATTGGACCTGTGGTTGTAGAAGTTGGACCTGTGGTTGTTGACATTGGACCTATGGTTGTGGAAGTTGGACCTGTGGTTGTGGAAGTTGAGCCTGTGGTTGTAGAAAATGGACCTGTGGTTGTAGAAGTTGGGCCTGTGCTTGTGGAAGTTGGGCCTGTGGTTGTGGAAGTTGGGCCTGTGGTTGTAGAAGTTGGGCCTGTGGTTGTGGAAGTTGGGCCTGTGGTTGTAGAAGTTGGGCCTGTGGTTGTGGAAGTTGGGCCAGTGGTTGTGGAAGTTGGACCTGTGGTTGTAGAAGTTGGACCTGTGGTTGTGGAAGTTGTGCCTGTGGTTGTAGAAGTTGGACCTGTGGTTGTAGAAGTTGGACCTGTGGTTGTGGAAGTTGTGCCTGTGGTTGTAGAAGTTGGACCTGTGGTTGTAGAAGTTGGACCTGTGGTTGTAGAAGTTGGGCATGTAGTTGGTGGACCAAAGGTTGCTGAAGCTGGACCAGTGATTATAACAGCACTTGTGATTGTGATAATTGCAGTCAGATAAACAAAGAAGTGTCTTTTGTTTTGATATAATCCCTTTTTTGGATATAGTAGTGGTGTGTTTATTGTGTGTGTTTATTGTTGCGGGGAGAAGTATAGCACAGGGGTTGGGTCAGATGGGGATTTCTGTTCCATGTATTTCGTCAGTCAATAATAAATATCATATATTAACATCAGTCCTGTTCTTCTGTGATAGGTGGAGTTAATAAAATGATCAAAATAACAGAGAAATGTGACGAAAACATAGATATTAAGTCTGCTGGACGACCCAACCATGGTGTGGTCCTTTACAAGGTTGTATTAAAGTTAAGAGGACCAGAAAGATCCAAAACTTATATATTTTTATTATATAACGTTATTTGAACAGAATTATCACCACAGCTTGGCCACCTTGCTTTCCTTTTTCTGCTGTATTCACTGCTAAAATAAAAGGTTACAACTCACAACTGTTATGTTAGTTGGGCCTGGTAATGTTTAAATTGTGCCAGTTAAATTGTGGAAAATAGGTACAATGAGAGTAATGAGTAATGCTATTGCTTCCACGAAACTGTTCAGAGAAGTATGGACAATGGAGAATGAATAACTAATAAATCATCACTTTGAGATTCTGCAATCATGCAATCAGGCTTCTCATGTCAAACACTAAAGATCTGAGTAGATCCCTAAATAGTTTGCGACCAATGAGTTTGAGAAATGAATATGAAAAATGAATCAACCAAAGTGTTAGTTATTATGGTGAGGGGCGTAATGTTCAAGCTTTGCACCAACATAAATAAGGCTCACGTTCAAGTCATTTGTTTCAAACCTTTTTTCTACAAAAAAATGTTTCTTTTATAATGTTTTTTTTATAACCAGATAAACAAAAAGTTTCTAATTCAAACCAGCAAAGCAGAGAAGCAAATCAGCTGCGTCAACCGTGGAAGTACTTTCAAGACAAAAACCCGCTATTGCTATGTTGAACTTGTATATTTGTGATTTTTTTGTTGAAAATGTCATTGTAACTCCATGTGCAGCGTTCCTCGGTACACGCTCACTGTCCCTTTATTGATCTCCAATAGGGCTGTGAGTGTTACGGCAGCTGAGACACAGGGCAATGCATTGGTTCTCAATGTGTGGCAGAAAATGGTGTTATCACGTTTGCCTAAAAATGACAGAATGCATGAGCCTCAATTCTGATGGGTGCAACTTGTACCTTGAATAACTTCTATATTGAGCACACATCTGCCACATGTGTGTGTCATATTGGTTTAACAAAAAAATGCAGTTCCTGTGTCATAGACTGCAGCTGTGAGGACTAAGTGGCTGTCTGCTCTAACCCTTTCAGCCCAACATAACATTTTGTTATGAATTACATCATTTGATAAATTAAATCTGTTTTGGGAGAAAGTGGGGCAGAACGGATGCACATGCTTTCTCTCATGATCAGGCACCCCCTTGTTCTGCCACACATTGACAACCAATGTGATACACTGTGAGTCTAAGCTGCTGTAGCCACTCTTATGGTTGAATAGTTCCAATACCTCCCGTCACCTACATATAATCATCCAGGCTGTTGAATAGCCCCTAGGCCCTAAGCTATTCAACCTAGCTGACAATGTAAAGGTATACTATGGGATTAGTAAGATTGTGTTCAAGAAATCGAATATTTGACCTTTATGATTCAATAACCAAGTACATCTAGAAAATGACGTAGCCTAATGAATGCTACGACATACATTCAAAAAATAAAAGTTTATGAAACAGTGAATGCAGAAGTACAAGTACAACAGCAGGCTTGGAATTACTTGCGAGAGTTGGCGAGAAAAGCAAAAGGAACCCTGAACCTAACCTTAACCCTAGCTACTACAAATCACAATCCTACAGCTCCTATAGAATATATCTAAACATACAGATCAAAATATGTGCGGAACGGGGAGAGGTTAAACATTTTAAATTGATATCTAAGGAGGAGAACAACTCCACGCATGTACTTACTCTGCCCACTGGATACATGAACATATCCTAGCAAAAGTACAACAAAAATTGCTTTGCCAGCCATGTCGATTCACCGAAGATGATCTTTGACAATCTCTGTATCGCACCTATGGTTTGTATGAACACCTTCGCAATACAAGGGAAATAAGTGGAGAGGACAGCTACTCTCTCATACAACCTGAAAAACAAGATTGAGCTCTGTTGCAGTCAATTGTGGTGCTGCCATGGCACATGCCCGGGAGTGATGAATAGGTATTTTGTATTATAATTCATTCTTACATCTTACTTTTTGATTCTGTTCATATTGTGGCTCATTGACTGCTTAATAGTATTCTAAAAGCCTAATATAATACTATTGTCATCGTACAAGTGCCACAGAAACTGTCGCGCAATCCTTGAGACAATCACACGACAGCATGGATGCAATAGTGGAGGTGTCAGAAGAAGAGGCAGAACCGACAGGGCCAATTGGAGGCCTATATATATATATATGTATAACCCTAACCCTTACCCTCAAAATCATTGTTTGCAAAGGAGGTGCCAGGAGGGAAACAAGTCTGATATAAGGGTACATGAGACTAAGGAGGGGAGTCTTTGGTGGGCCTCTGTCAGGCCGGGTGCGAAGCTAGGGATCTAAACTCGGTTTGTTTTTTTAGTTTTGTATGTTTTACATGTTGATTGATTCAGTACTGAGCAAACTTTGTAACAGGATAATCATTGGCAAAATACATCTCCTGTGTCTCCCGGCTCCTGTAGTGCACACAGCCCTATGGACGCTCGACGAGGACATAGACAACGTATATAGAATATAGTTTTGAAACACAACTGTGTGTGTGTGTGTGTTGTTTCCGGTTCAATAACGGCGACATTCTTCACCCGGTGTTTACAAGAGCCCCCAAAGATGAACATCACCGCAAAGATGATCCTAACCCTAACCGGATTTGTAGGACAACCAAAACCCCAACAAGCAAGTTGGATAAAGGTTGTCTTTGTATATTGTATGTGGTGTCATACATACAACACAACTAGGAAGGTAAGAAAACGATTGTTAACTGAATGACTAACGACACTTATGTTTGATTCAGTGTCCAATAAGGTCAGGGCAGGTGGTGAGAAGCCTTGTGCTACAGGACAATGTGGAAGAGTGAGACACCACACCGTTTAAGTGTAGGCAGGAAGCTGTGTAACGTTGGTCATCCTCGTTCAGTAGAGCATTATAGCTCAGTTTATTCCTAAAGACTCACCAACTTGAATGTTTGCCTGTCTCCCTGCACATTAGTCAGATCATTTGATAAAGTTAATAAGGATAAGGTGGGTGTTTGGGTGATCAGAAACATTTACATAAGTTAACAATGCTAATATACACCATCTAAGGCATAATAGTTATCAAGGAAGGTTATTCAAGTTTGTTTGAGTAGGGAGAGAATGTAAAGCTAAGCATTTAGGAGGGTAGGCATCGTCTTGGAGCATGGTTCAGGAACAATAACAAATGTTCTACTCATAATAACCTACTTGCTCTTTTCCATGAAGCAGAGGGTATATTTCTAATTGTTTTCTCTTTCTTCTTAGATTACGCTTCGTGATTCATCGCCAGCGGTGTTGACGCACAGCCGATGCTCCTGTGTGGCAGGCAGTGTTGTGTGCAATCACATAGTGGCATTGCTGTTCCAAACAGTTGTGCAACGAATATACATGGATCCACAAGTGCAAAAATCAACTAGAGAAAAAGCTGACCATTTATTTTTATATATATATATAAAAATATATATATATATATATATATATACATATACATATACATACATACATATATATATATACATATACATATTGTGAGCGCCCAGGCTCAAGGAGGCAAAAAACAGCGGGTTTTTGAGGGTTAAACAAAAAATGTCCTTTTATTTCTTTAAATTTCAGGGGTTTAAGGGAGGGAATGAAAAACAACTAAGGCTTGTCTTCGGCGTCTCACGCCGGGTCCGCGGTCCTCTCACCCTCTGGCGGCTCCCCAAGCTCCCGGGTGCGACGGCTTCTCCTTTCTTTTGTGTCAAAACTGGAAACAGAACAGCAGAACAGTATAGCAGCATAGCAGCATATGGCGGGACCTCTCGGCAGCACGGTCTCGGTCCTCTCGCCCCCCTTCTCTCTCTTTTTAGCAACCCTCTACCTGTGTGCTTTTAAGCACCTGATTTAATCAGGTGTTTATTGTGGTCAGCTGTGCGTTTTTACTCCGGGATCTCGTTCGCCTTCTCCCGGGTCCTAAAGCCCTCCAAGTATCTCCCTTGGGAGATATACGCCTCCCACAACGCAACCAAAGGTAAGTCTCCTCCTCTTTGCCCTGGTGGGACCCCAAGCTACCCTTGGGGTACCACATATCCTTCCCCTCAACTTCAGAGCACCCTTGGCAGGCCCAGACCACAGGCATTCTGATCTTCGGGACAGGGCATCTGCATTCCCATGTAGCTTCCCTGCTCTGTGTTCCACCTTAAATCTGAAGTTCTGTAGCTCCAAGAACCACCGGGTTACTCGGGAATTTTTCTCCTTATTAAGTGACATCCACTTCAGCGGTGCATGGTCTGTTACCAGTGTGAATTCCCTACCAATTAAGTAGTACTTCAGTTTGTCTATCGCCCATTTAATTGCTAGGCATTCCTTCTCCACTGTTGCATAGTTTCTTTCATGCTGTAGCAATTTCCGGCTGATGTATGTGATAGGCTGCTCTACGTCATCCTTTACCTGAGACAGCACCGCGCCCAGTCCCACCTCTGAGGCATCCGTCTGTAAGACAAAGGGAAGTGAGAAGTTTACTGTAGCCAGGACCGGCTCCCTGCAGAGGTTGTCCCTCAGCCTCTGGAAGGCCTCTTCCGCTTCTCCAGTCCATTTTAGACTGCACTTCCCTTCTTTCTTGGTCAATTCGAACAGTGGAGCTGCTAGGGATGCAAAGTTGGGTACGAACTGTCGGTAATATCCCACCAGACCCAAGAAAGTTCTAAGCTGTCGCTTTGTGCCTGGCCGTGGCCATGTGGCGATGGCCTCCACCTTGGATGACTGCGGTCGCACACAGCCTCTTCCTACCGTGTAGCCCAGATAGTCCGTCTCCTCCAGGCCCAGATGACACTTTGCTGCTTTGGCTGTCAGCCCCGCCTCTCGTAATGCTCCCAAGACGGCCTCCAGGCGATGTAGATGGGTCTGCCAATCCGTGCTCTGGACCACAATATCGTCGATATAGGCTGCTGCATATTCCCTGTGGGGTCTAAGAACTTTATCCATTAGCCTTTGGAAAGTAGCTGGGGCCCCATGGACCCCAAATGGTAAGACTTTGTAGTGGAAGAGACCATCCGGTGTTGCAAAGGCAGTTTTCTCTTTAGCCCTGTCTGTGAGTGGCACTTGCCAATAACCACGTGTAAGGTCGAGGGTGCTAATGAATCTGGCAGGCCCCAATCTCTCTAGCAGCTCATCTACTCTGGGCATTGGATAAGCATCAAACTTGGAGATTGCATTGAGCTGTCTGAAGTCATTGCAAAACCTTAATGTCCCATCTGGCTTTGGTACAATTACGATTGGGCTGCACCAGGAGCTTTGTGACTCCTCGATTACTCCCATTTCTAGCATGGTTTTTACCTCTTCACGGATGGCTTCTCTCCTGGCCTCTGGTATTCTGTATGGTTTGAGCCGCACCTTCTTTCCTGGTTCCGTGACGACGTCGTGGGCCACTACGGTTGTCCTCCCAGGTTTGTCTGAGAAGACATCACGGTTCCGGCTCAGCAGCTCGGTCAGGTCTTGAACCTGGTGTGGCGACAGTTGCTCTCCCATGGGGACTTTAGGAGGTTCCTGTGAGGGTTGGTAAGTAGACAGTGCATGTACCTGTATCTGCATGGGTTCATGCCATCTTTTTAACAGGTTAACATGGTATATTTGGCTGGACTGTCTCCTCCCAAGCTGTCTGACTTTATAATTGACTTGACCAACCCTTTCCACCACCTCATATGGACCATGCCATCTGGCCAGAAATTTGCATTCTTGCGTGGGGACGAGGACCAATACTTTGTCCCCTGGACTGAACTCCCTCACTTGGGCCCCCCTGTTATAAAGCCTTGCCTGTGTCTCCTGGGCTTGTTGCATGTTTTCTCTTACCATGGGCCAAACCTCACTCATCCTGCGGTGCATTTTCTCCACATGTTCTATCACCGTGGTGTGGCGGGTGGGCTGTTGTTCCCAAGCCTCCTTAGCTAGGTCCAGCAGGCCCCTTGGTCTTCTGCCATAGAGCAACTCAAACGGTGAAAAACCTGTGGATGCCTGGGGTACCTCCCGGATGGCAAACAGGAGGTATGGTAGTAGTAGGTCCCAGTCTTTTCCGTCTGTGTCTATCATTTTCCTTAGCATTTGCTTTAGTGTTTTGTTGAACCGCTCAACCAACCCATCGGTCTGAGGGTGATAGACGGATGTCCGAACTTGGGTCACTTTCAGAAGACGGCATAGGGCCTTCATTACATTTGACATGAAGCAGGACCCCTGATCTGTCAATATCTCTTCTGGTATGCCCACCCTACTACATAGGAGAAGGAGCTCTCTGGCAATGGTCTTACCCGTAGCGGCTCTTAAGGGGACCGCCTCTGGGTATCTGGTGGCGTAATCCAGGATAACCAGAATGTAACGGTGCCCTCTACTTGACTTTGGAAGCGGCCCCACAATATCCATCCCAATCCGTGTAAAGGGAACGTCGATTATGGGAAGAGGCACCAATGGATTGTGGAAAGTCACCTTGGGACTATGGAGTTGGCACTCTGAGCAGTGTCGACAGTAGTCCTCAATCGCCCTCTTAACCCCTGGCCAGTAGAATCGGGAAGTCACTCTGTCACAGGTTTTCTCAGCCCCTAGGTGGGCTCCCAGGACATGGGAGTGTGCTAGATAAAGTACCCTAGGGACATAGGATCTTGGCACCAGTAGCTGATTAATCACTTCTTCCCCTTTTTTAAACCTTCTGTACACAAGTCCATTTTTTACAGCAAAATATGGAAACCTGTGCTGACTCACCTCGTCTTGTTCCCCATTGTCGAGCACCGCCCTCCTCCAGGCCTGGGCCAAATTTGGATCCTGCTGCTGCTCACGGCTGAATTCTGTGGCGCCCCCTGGAGTCTCCGGTTGGAACTGGAGGAACTCTGAGAAATGCTCCCCGGTGCCCCTCTCTCCGCTTCCGGACGGTTGCCCTGGTTCCTGTGGTTGGGGTGCAGGGGTTTGCCTCGTTCTAGGTCGGCCTACCGGGGGATTTGGCTCTTCCTCTTCTGGACTGACCGGTGATTCGTTATCGGAGGGGGCCGCCCAGGCTTGGTACACTTTCTGTGGCTTCCGCCACTTAGAACTCTTCTTTGGCCCCTTTCTTCTGTCCGGTTGGGGGTCTTCCCAATATCTCGCGAACAGGGGGCAATCTCTGCCTATTAGCACTGGTACCGGTAACCCTGGGACCACTCCCACTCTTATTGTTACCGTTCCTTTTGGGGACTGGATTCTTACCATGCTTGTGGGATAAGTTTTTGTGTCCCCATGTATGCATGCTACTGCCACTGGCTCGCCTTGTTGCTCGCTCACGAAGTCAGGGCGGACCAGTGTGATGACACTCCCCGAGTCCAGCAGGGCCTCCGTATCCTTGCCCATGATCCTCACTGGGAAACGGGGGGCCGACTCACAGGCCTCCATCCAACCGCTGCTGAGATATCCACATGGGAAGAACGCCATGGAACACTCGGCTGTTGGCATGGACTCGTCTCTTTCCGGGCACTCTCTCACAAAATGCCCCTCCTTACCACACCCGTAACAGCGTCTCTCTTCCAGGGAACTTCTTGGTAGGGGCCGCCCCCATCTGCTCCCTGAGGGCTCCGTCATTCTCCGGTTGAAGTTTCCACCCAGCCTAGGATGGCCTGTTCTCTCGGGTTTCACCGGGCTGTTTCGTCCCGTCGGCTTCATTAGCTCCTGGGTGACCCGGTGGTTTTCCAGCAGCGCAATCAGTTGATCCAGATCCGGAGCTCCTTGCTGGGATACGTATTTCTTCGCCTCACTGGGCAGCGACCTCAGACATCTGTCTAGTACTACCCGTTCCACCGGTAGTGGTCCGTCTCCCTCTGTGAGCCACGTCCTGACCAGACGGTGTAGTGCTTTGACCTGGGGCCGAGCTGGAGCCGTGGGATCGTAGGCCCATTGGTGGACCCTTAGGGCTTTTGTCGGTAGGCTGTAGCCATACTGTGCTAGGATGCTCCCTTTCAGCTCTGTATAATCGGCTGCCTCTCGGGCTGACAGGTCCCTGCATGCCAGTTGGGCCTCCCCCGTTAAAAAAGGAGTCAATAAGTGGGCCCATTCCTCTCTTGGCCACTGCTCTCTGATGGCAACACGTTCAAAGAGTTCCAGGTACGATTCAATGTCATCTTCTACCGTTAATTTTGTCAGCGCCTTTTCCGGGGTTCTTTGCATTGTGCGCTCACAAAGCTCTGTGATGGCCCTCTGCAAAGTTTGCTGTGACTGTAACACTGTTGTCAGCACCTCCCTTAACGCCGGATCCATGTCTTCGGGTTGTGAGCTGGGTCAGAAAGTCCGCATCCATCCACCATATGTGAGCGCCCAGGCTCAAGGAGGCAAAAAACAGCGGGTTTTTGAGGGTTAAACAAAAAATGTCCTTTTATTTCTTTAAATTTCAGGGGTTTAAGGGAGGGAATGAAAAACAACTAAGGCTTGTCTTCGGCGTCTCACGCCGGGTCCGCGGTCCTCTCACCCTCTGGCGGCTCCCCAAGCTCCCGGGTGCGACGGCTTCTCCTTTCTTTTGTGTCAAAACTGGAAACAGAACAGCAGAACAGTATAGCAGCATAGCAGCATATGGCGGGACCTCTCGGCAGCACGGTCTCGGTCCTCTCGCCCCCCTTCTCTCTCTTTTTAGCAACCCTCTACCTGTGTGCTTTTAAGCACCTGATTTAATCAGGTGTTTATTGTGGTCAGCTGTGCGTTTTTACTCCGGGATCTCGTTCGCCTTCTCCCGGGTCCTAAAGCCCTCCAAGTATCTCCCTTGGGAGATATACGCCTCCCACAACGCAACCAAAGGTAAGTCTCCTCCTCTTTGCCCTGGTGGGACCCCAAGCTACCCTTGGGGTACCACAATATACATACACATACATACATATATATATATACATACATACATATATATATACACATACATATATATATATATATATATATATATATATATATATACATATATACATATATATATATATATACATATATACATATATACATATATATATATATATATATATATATATATATACACATATATATATATATATATATATATACATATATATATATATATATATACATACATACATATATATATATATATACATATATATACATATGCGTTCATATGCGTTCTGTGGTGCACCTGGGTGGAATGAGTCTGTTGCTGAAGGTGCTTCTGTATGAGGTCAGCACCTGATGGAGAGGGTGAGCGTTGTTGTCAAGGATACTACGCAGCTTGCGCAGCATCCTCCTCCTCTCAGACACCACCAACAAGGAGTCCAGCTGGACCCCCAGGACAGCACCAGCCTTCCTGACGATCCTGCTGATCTTGTTGGCGTCTGCTGACCTCAACCTGCTTCCCCAGCACACGACACCGGAGAAGATGGCACTGGCTACCACCGACTGGTAGAACATCTTCAGCATCATATTGCAAACGTTGAAGGACCAGAGCCTCCGCAGGAAGTAGAGACGGCTCTGGCCCTTCTTGTAAACAGCCTCAGAGTTCTTGGCCCAGACCAGTTTGTTGTCCAGGTGAACTCCCAGGTATTTATATTCCTGAACAGCTTCTGCGGACACACCCTTGATGGAAATGGGTGTAGGGGTAGATTTCCTCCTGCGGAAGTCCACCACCATCTCCAGCTCACACCACTCAACGAAGGAGTCCACGACGCCCCTGTACTCCTCATCGTTTCCCTCGCTGACACAACCAACAACTGCAGAGTCGTCCGAGAACTTCTGCAGATGGCAGGACTCTGAGTTGTACTGGAAGTCTGAGGTGTAAAGGGTGAACAGGAATGGGGAAAGAACCGTTCCCTGTGGAGCACCAGTGCTGCTGACCACAGTGTCAGACACAGTCCTGCAGTCTGACAAACTGGACGACCCGTCAAATAGTCTGTAATCCAGGAAAGAGTCCACCTTCATCGCCGTCAGCTTACTCCCCAGCAGGGCAGGCCGGATGGTGTTGAACGCACTGGAGTAGTCGAAAAACATGATTCTCACAGTGCTCCCGGGTCTGTCCAAGTGGGCGTAGGCACGATGAAGCAGGAAGATGATGGCGTCCTCCACTCCAAGTTTCGGCTGGTAGGCAAACTGAAGAGGGTCCAGCGATGATCTGACCAGGGGCCAATGAAGCGACAGGACCAGCCTCTCAAAGGACTTCGACACGTGGGACGTCAGCGCCACCGGTCTGTAGTCGTTAGAGGAGCTGGGACGTGCCTTCTTCGGAACCGGCACCAGGCAGGATGTAGTTAGTTCAATAGTACAATAGTTCAATGTACAATGTTACAATGTTAATTTTTACAAATGACTTTACATTCAACCGTTTGCTTACATTGATAGTGTTTGTGTACATAAGATTTACAGAATGTTTAACCAAATGATCTGCCACTGGAATAAACAAAATTCACTAAATGAAATTACAAAAACCTGGTGTTGAACCAATGCTTTACTTAACCCATGCCCTAACTAAGTTTTGGTAGTTTGACAACAGGCATGCCACTGTAAACGTCAATAAGCCCTTTCATGGTGCAGTGAGATTTGTAGGTGGAGTACATCTCACTTTGCAGGAGTGGTAAGGATGGTGTCTGACACTTGAGCTCAGTCCAGAGTGTCTGGGAAATCTCTGAATTCCTCAGGGAGGTAAGCTTGCACTTCTGCAGATAGACTGCCCTCAGATGGACCTACTGGTCACCATCGAGAACACCCAAGTCTCCCTCAACCACAACAAGAGACCTTGGTGTGGTGCTAGATGACCAGCTGTCCTGCAATGCCAACGTCACCGCGGTGGCCCGATCTTGCCCTCTACAACATCTGCAGGATCCGGCCCTTCCTCACACGTGAAGCGGCGCAGATCCTGGTCCAAGCGCTCGTCATCACCCGCCTCGACTACTGCAACTCTCTCCTGGCGGGACTCCCACCAGGTAGTAGGCAGGCGACGGGTACCAGACAGACGGAAGAACAGGGACGAGCCAGAAGTCTCGATACCGGACGGTCGCACTAGCGACAGGTATCAGACAAGTAATTATAATTACCGGGGCGCTCGTATGAACCAGAGTAACGGGAGACCGGCGGGTGACGCGGGGTAGGTACAGGAACTGAATGTCCGGGACATCAGCAGCGATGTCCGTCCAGAATGTCCGACGTGACGTGAACAACGTGCAGTACGATGTAACGACCTAACACCGGGGTAAGGGATAGTCACAGTATATATACCCCAGGTGAGGTGATTAGCAATTAGACAAGGTGATAGCTGACAGGTGTGTGTGTGTGCGCCGTCAGCGCACGTGGCTTGGCCACGCCCCCTGCCAACCACCGTAACCGTGACAGATGCAAGACAATACATAAAAAGTAAACTATGCACACTTTTCATAGCAACATATTAATGGCCCATAGATAATAATTAACCTCCTGTATACTATACACTGTATACTATAGCCTAATACCAGACCAACATTTTTATGACCCATGGATAATAGTTGACCTCCTGTATACTATTCACTGTATACCAACCAGGGGTCCGGGACCCCCAGGGGGTCTATGGAGGTACTGCAGGGGGTCTGCAAACATAATTATTGCAGAAACCAATTCTTGCTGTCACCTTATCCCCACGTTTCACCCAAATTCCACCTTCAAGTCAGTGTTTGCTCCACAGGGAGGTCCAGGTCATCGATATAGATAGACCCGGGCCTCAGAATATTTTTTATCCTGCCACACACCAGGGTCAGTCATCGTACAATGTAAACATTTGAGTCTGCTGAATTGATTTTAATTATGTTGAAATGGATTATAACTAAGCGTCTAAGCTTGATATATTAAGAAGCTAATAAGGCATTATAAATATTGAATTAGGCCTACAGGCCTGGGATAAAATGCAGCAGCATTTTATTGACAAATAAATAGGGGGTCCATGCGCTGTTTCTCAATCCACCAGGGGGTCGATGGCCTGAAATACATTGAAGACCCCCGCTAAGGCATGATGATTCATGCCTTAGGGGCATGATGATTCATGCCTTAGGGGCATGATGATTCATGCCTTAGGGGCATGATGATTCATGCCTTAGGGGCATGATGATTCATGCCTTAGGGGCATGATGATTCATGCCCCTAAGGCATGAATCATCTGTAATGTTCTTTTTGTTAAATTTTTGAATCGGGACACGTTGAAACAAAAGAACAAACGTTTTCAAGACGTTGAAAACATCGACTATTTAGCGAGCATATTCATAACGATGGCAGGGTGCTTTGCTGACTCGTCAGACCCCTGAGCCAATCAGAAACGTGTGATTTGTTTTACAAAACCGACCAATAAGATATATCATGTTTTGAAGCAAATTAACTGTCAATCACAACTGATGTAGAGCAGGTGTATTCTATTCAATGTCAAGGTCGAGGTAGAGACAATGTCCTCAATAAAAGGTCTGGAACATCATATAGTCTAACTTGAGTTGTAAATTAATCTAAATAGAAGTACATCAATTCACAAATTTGTAAAAACATTTATTTAATCACGACAAAAATCAGATATTGTTAAGGAAGAGTCCCGATTCTGCCGAATGCGATCCAACAGAGATCAGACAGCTGAAGGAAGACATCCGTTAGACATTCGGCAAGATCTGGACGCAATCTGGACTCAATCTGCAAGAAACGGCAATGAAAACTTTCTCCAAATCATGCCTGTTCATCACGACAGCGTCCTGATCCACAGGACATCGTCCAGACACCGTCCAGACAACACAGGACATTGTTACGATTTAGATCAGATACAGCAGAATCTGTCACGACATAGTCACGATTGTAATCCGACTAGACAAAATCAGCTGAGTTTCCCGAATGTTGTGCTTGGCCGACCTCTCTGACTTTTCCGGATCCGTAGGACTCTGTTACGAACGTACGGACTGCGTTCAGACAATGATAGGGCATTCCAGATCATTGAGGAAAGTAATACGACTTTTTCTGATCTCTGTTCGCTGTCTGATCTCAAACGGAAGCCAAAATCGGGGATGTGTGACTGAGCCTTAATGCAAGCAACTGATCGCAAAATCTCTGGGAAATAGGACATCACTCTGGAAACACCTCAACCGTGTAAATGGGATGACAATAGGCCTATATCACGTTAGGTTTGAAAGCCGGAAGTACCCGTTAAAAATCACTGAAGCAGTGTATCCCAAGTTCCGGTTAATACATTCACCTTGGCATTCACCATGGCGGACAGTTATCGCTGGACAACATCGCTGCATAACCTTCCAAAAGTCGGTCCAGACGATGTGGTTCAACTAGTGAATGAACACTCTACAGTGAACAAGTCTAAATCCGAATCATACAATTCCCCGACATTGTGTCTCTATCTGGATATATCGCCATATGACGAAGGCGATTTTGTGTAGGAGCAGAGGTATGCCTATGTATTTAATATAGGCGATTTATTTGATGGATTTGGATTATTTCAATGTACCTTTTCATTTACGTGTTAATATGTAGTGTGCAGCTGTATATTTTCTAAAAGGGAATGCCTGTTATTCTTGTGAATATGAGTTGTCTTAAAATAAAAGTGCTTGTGACATACTTGTGGCATTGAGTTAAAACCGAATTTGTATATATATCTATATATATATCTATATGTTTTTTATATATATCGTATATTGCGATGCAGCCTAAAAATACCGGGTTTTGGTCCTTATCGCCCAGCCCTACTTGGGACCAGTGCTTTTAATCACACACTTACCCGACATTATTAACCTATTCCGCCCACTTTTCGAGACGTATATGCTCTCCTTGTCAAAGTGCAAACTGCAGACATACGCGCTACCCCTGAGAACATGAAACGAGGGACCTTCATCCTCCTTATCAGCCTCACACAAGACTTGCGGAGGAGTTTGTCTTTGGGGAAACCGTGTAAACTGAGGTAGGGCTGTCTTTGTTTGGACGTTGAGCAGCCGGTACACTACAATAACAGAGAGGAGAGGAGGCGGACACAGTTTGTCACGTATCTGGGGTAACTACCGGAAGTAAGAGTACACTGCTCTGCGATTGTTAAGGCCCCCGGAAGCAGGAAATGTGACATAGGCCTATTAAAAACTTCAGTGCCATTTTTTCGTGGGAGGAGGATGCCAGGCTGAAGAGGGGGGTGGGGCTAGCAGTGGCTCATTTGCATTTAGATTCGATTTGATTCGATTAAAATGTATTGTCAATGCACAGCACAAGTACAGTACAGCGAAAATAATTTGGCATCTAACCAGAGTGCAAATTTGTTTTTCAACTTTTTTTAGTTCTTCTATTCTATTCTATTCTGGTTTTTTTTTTAATTTTATCTTATTTTTATAACTGCTGTCTGTCGTCGGGTATTGCACATAAGATTTTCCCTCCCTGCTTTATACTTGTGTAAACTGTGAAGTGACAATAAACTTGACTTGACTTGACTTGGTAATATATATGTATGTATGTACAGTGGTTAAATAAGATATAAAAACACTACTAAAAAACTACTACAGCTCACACTACTGAACTTAGACCTCAAGGAACTGTGTCAACTTGTGTAAGGGGCATAATATGACACCTTTAAATGAACTTAATCCCAACCAATGAAAATAAATAATGGAAATAAAAGTACTTGGAGTGCCTAGCACTGAAAAGATAATTAAAGTAATAACCACTACTACATTCAATGAGAACATATAGAAAATAAATAAATAATAATCAAATAATATCTCGAGATTCGGGAGTTATATTGACGTTCCTTCAAATCAAAATGGACCGTGAGTCATTAAATATACAAATTGTGATGATTGTAACAAATGTTATGCTGTTTATTTAAATTAAGCCTCGAAAACTGATGTTACACACATCAGTAAATCAAACGGGAACAAGACGACCCTTAAAAGTTAAATATAACCTACTAACTACACTAATCGTTACATTTATTCTGTATTTAATCAGGCTAAAGACACAATGTCCTTTCAAATTGCTCAGGTGAGTTATGGTTTTCCTTTTCAAAAAGAAAGAAGAAATGAACAAAAAGTTAATGTTGCAATATAACTGAATTACTACACATGTACATTGAACATGTATAGTAATTCAATATATGCTTTAATTAAATAAGCTACTTGGATGAAAGACACACATTTATATATCCACCAACTCATGCACATACATTGTTTACATGAATTTTAATCGTCCCCCCCTAGGACAGTCTAGTTACGATACGCACGTTTCTTCCGGAACTCTTTTTGCGTGACACACACTTCGTGGCGCCTGTAAATGTGGCACACACTGATACGACTGGCGTGGTTACCGTTTGTTTTATTAAATTTTGGGGCATTTATTTTATGATTACTTGCAACGCATGGGTGATCCAAAGCAACTAACGCGCCGTGAGTTACTCGAAACACACAATTCAACATGTAATGGTTATAATGTTGAATGTTGGTGCGTTAGCTATATGTGCTTATTATGCTCACTTGCGTTACTTGGCCACTATTTATGTGTGTTTGTAACATACCTCATAATCATCTATCCCATCTGTCCGTCGACAGTTGTAGTAATTGATCGAACCAACAAGTCGTGTGGCAAGTCAAATGGCATGACTGACCAATATGCTTTCTGCCCTCTTTCCTCTCTTTGACCGTCGTAGGGTAACGCCATAGGGCGAACACAACGAAGTGCACGATGGACCGAGAGCTACTGAGGCAGTGTCTGACTTACCACGGCCAGTCCCTGTTCAACACCCTGCAATGGGAACAGACCGAAAACCCCGATTTCCAAGCAGTAGCCTCTGACCTGGCTAAGACCACATACGAGAGGTCCGTTCTCAGACACCGAGCAATTGTTTACAATGTGGCATCGGTCTTGCGGTCGTTCATAATGCATTAAGAACATTGCTATCGCTAGGCAGGCGATGTTGTTCATAGCCCTGAACACTGTCACACACACCCCACTATAACAAAACAAGTTTCAACATGGGTTATAAAACCACGTCGGCGGCGTAATAGTAATTCATGAAAATCATCTTAAAGCACTTTTGCACTTGATATCGGAGCCAGGAGTCAGGACCCGCTGCCCTTAACGGTAACTTTCCCCCTGTGGTAAAGGTGACCTGTGATTAAGGTGACCTGTGACCACATACTTTTTGTGTGCCACACTTGCCACACGCAATTTTGACATTGTGCTATGTTCTGGTGGTGCACAGATCTGGCTGAAAGGGGGTTTCGCATCATATTTGATTTGACCGATCATGAGCCAAAAACATGGTCACACCCCGGGGTCTCAACAGATTTGAAGGTCTTTGCAGGCTTTTTAGGAACGTGCCACATTAAACATATTCATATATCCCTGCATACTAGATGAGCAAAGCAAACTTGACATGCAAATATTCTTCTTTTTAAAAAAAAAAAAACCACCAGGAATGGGACTTTAATGGACAAATCTATTTGTCTCGCCTACATCCCTGCATACAGATATAAATGTGTGTTTCTGTTTACCTACGCAGGAGGGATACAGGAGAGGGAAGTAACCTTGTGGAGCAGTTTATCGCCCGGAAGGCAGACCTCCTGTTCTGTCCCACATGGAGTACCGCCATTCCCCGGGAAGAAGAGTTGGAGGACGAGGAGGAGGCAGGTGAATACATTCAAGAGAGAGAGAGAGAGAGAGAGAGAGAGAGAGAGAGAGAGAGAGAGAGAGAGAGAGAGAGAGAGAGAGAGAGAGAGAGAGAGAGAGAGAGAGAGAGAGAGAGAGAGAGAGAGAGAGAGAGAGAGAGAGAGAGAGAGAGAGAGAGAGAGAGAGAGAGAGAGAGAGAGAGAGAGAGAGAGAGAGAGAGAGAGAGAGAGAGAGAGCCTAGTGTTAATCTGATCTGCAGGAGAACGTACTGTTCCTTACATTTTCATTTTTAATTATTGCATATATACTGTATATGCACATACTGTATTATACCATACCATGAGTGTATGCACGGGAGAACAGGTTGTCCAGTGTGTCCGTACGTATTGGTATACATCTATTCATGTCCTTTCTCCAGAGCCGTACGCCATCATGCCTCCAGCGGAGCTCTTTATGGAGGTGCCCTTCGAGGAGAGGCGGGCCATGCTGTACAGAGACATGGAGCGAGGGGACGCTGTGGTGGGCCGAATCAACAACGTCAGGGAGTACGGCTTCTTCCTCACGCTGCTGTGCACGGCGGGCGGACTGGAGAGGGACATCGAAGACCTGGAGCTGTCGGTACGACGGCAGAGAGCACAGCATCCACTCCATGCTCTTATACTTATGAAGTTGTGAAGTATAGACCTTCTATAGCTCGGTTAGAAGTGTTCGGGACTGGAGTTGAAGGTGTCCGTCTAATCTTCAAGGCACTGGTTAAAATCAAACTTAAATGTAACAAATGCCTCCTCTGCATACCTATGTTTAACGCTCTATTGTAAGTCGCTTTGGACAAAACCATCTGCTTAATGACTAATGTAATGGAAATATACTGCTTTGCACTAGTTGCGTATGACTTGCGAACCAATTCTAAGAAATCGTGGAGGGCATTGGTCCTAGAAATGAAATACAGTCATCTGATTGTCATGTATAGATTTTTGTGCCCAAAACAATTATGATAATGGTAAATAAACAATCATTGCATCTTATCCTGATACGTACAAAATTACGGTGAATGGTAAATGGACTGCATTTATATAGCCCTTTTATCTAAAGGGCTTTACAAGTCATGCCTCGCATTCAACCACCACCACCGATGGCTGAGTCAGCCGTGCAAGGGAAAGGTTAGGGTGTCTAGCTCAAGGACTTTGCTTGGAGAAGCCCATTATTATACAAACAAATACAAAAAGCAAATGCAGCAGTGTGCCACACTAAAAGAGTTGACCAAAATGGCAGACGATTGTTGGTATCATTCTGTTGTGTTTCCTCTTGTTTACGTCCCACAGGCCTTGTGTCACATCAAAGAGATACCGTCCACCGGGAGCCACGATGACCCTCTTTCCTACTACCAGATAGGAGATCTCATCAGAGGTCAGTAACCTCCTCTGTGAGCATGTTAACAAATGTCCAAATCACCTCTTCTAGTGTTTCATCGATTTTGATCAAATAGAACCTAGAAATTATTTTTGACGTTTAGTTTCCTTATTGTGGTACTTGGTATGTGTTTCTGCAGTCGGATTAGGCGAGTCTCGAATCACAAATGCGATAGATTCACCAAAGTATTTTTGTAGCCTTTTATTAAAGATGTGTGTTAATCAAACATACAGAAATAACCTGAAGCAGGTTTTTTGAACTTTTTTTTTGTAAGAACATACTGTCCACACCTAGCTGTTTTCGACACTTATTCAACTTGAGTTGCACAGTGAACCGTGCTCCACTGCACTGCTACTAAGACCGTACACTGGTACGCTGGTGTTCAAGACGGGTGGGTTCTTTTGACAAAAAATGGCACCAGTACTCGGCCATCACACCATTACAATGTAGGTGGTTTATGCAAATGAGCAATGATAAATTCCCCTCTGTTTTACCAGCATAACGTTTTGCTAATTTGCCCAGCAAAAGTCAGCCGGGTGACACGTGACTGGACCTGCTATATCGGCTGTCTTGAGATAGGCATGATTTCATAGTGAGCCATTCACTGTGCATAGTTGTTTGGTGCTGGCTGTGGAAATTGGCTGTAAAGTCATTGGTTTGGGTGCCACATGAGTCTTTTAAAGAAAATGCTTTTCAAGGGTGTGTTGTTGTGATAACAGTTAAGGTAGGTATTCTCTTACCCAAATCCGCCGAACTGCCGCGTCTGCTACCCAACCACCCGCATATATTAAATGCCAAGGCTAATCCGCAACAACCTTCCCCCATGGTTATAGTCGGGTCACGTGCCAATTACTCAACTATGCATCTCAAGTGTGTTAATATTGACAGCCAGGCTCTACTGATGAAATGGTGGCAATTTAGAGATTTTTTGGTCGTATAGATAAAAAGATGTTCATTTTAATAAACTGCTTATTATAGTACGCGTCGGCAGCTTCAGGTCTTTTTGTGTGTAGATGTCAAGGCTGCAGTGCTAACCCACAGGCTGTGTGTGTCTTTTGGCTGGCAGCCGGTGTAAAGGACATCGACCGCTACCAGGAGAAGATCACCGTGTCCCTGCTCCCGGCCTCTCTCTGTCCAGGCCTCCTGCACATCAAACTGGGCGTCATCGCCAGAGAAGAGCTGCCCAAACCCTACAGGTACCCCACTGGGTGTGAAGTGCCCCTGGGGCCTGCTTAAATGTTGTCATATATTTTGTATGTTTGCAAAGGATTTATCAGAGCTTCTCCCGCACTGCTAAATGAAGGTTAGAGGGGAAGGCTGTATGCATACAGCCTGACTTCAACATGAAGTCTGACTCCCCGGCTAAGATTAGATTAGATTAAAATGTATTGTCATTGCACAAGTACAATACAGCGAAAATCATTTGCCATCTAACCAGAGTGAAAATGTTGCATTAAAGTGCATGGTAACATATCATGTACAGTGGTCAAATAAGACAGTCTAAAACAGTCTACTAGGTATAAAAACAGGTAGTGAGCAGGGGTATGCAAGAATATCAACAATATAAATGTATATAGAGCAGGTAGTGAGCAGGGGTATGCAGTTATATCAATAGTTGAAGATACATTTTTATGTTAAGTACAGTCAAAAATGTACATGGCTATCATACAGGTATGTAAACAATAAATATATCAACTATAGGTAGAGAGTTATGATTACAGTGCAAGGCGTAAGAGTATCTTCAATGAACATATAAACCTCCAATCTCAGTGATATAGCTGGCAAACATTTAATAGATTCTAAATGAATGTTTCCTTGAACTTGACATAGTTGTCCAAAAGACCAGTGCTTCCAGAAGATTGAATAATTGGACTGGGCTCAATTCCAAAACTCTTCCCATTTCTCAAAGTGAGACGTAGTGGTGCATTTTCGTGTGTTTCTCCACCTCATCGTCCACAGCCGCGGCCTCCGCGTGGCTAACGACACGCGCGAAACGTACGAGCGTCTCCTGCGCAGTTGCCACGGCTACCACAACCCCTCTGTGGTGGAGTTCCTGTTGAGCAGAGCGGGAGTCAGCGACCAGCGGCCGCCATCGCTCATGAGAGGACTGCAGAGGTACGGTGCAATGGTGCAATGGCATACATCCTTATCTCTTTAGAACCTTCTTCACCCATCATTTAAATACAGTGTAATTACCATCAGTATTTATCACTGTGGATATATCATATGTGGACCGATATGTTTGACCTAGGCCAAAGCTGATTGACAACTTGTTTTTTCTGGGTGTTCACTGCACACTGTCTAAGATGTGCTGTGTGGTCATAAATAGAAGCCCTACTGGATACAGTCTTCATCACCGCCACCAGTGATTTATTCCCTGTTCTCCTTGTCAACAGTAAGCATTTCCACGAGGAAGACTTTGCCTCTGTGATCAGGAAGAAGCAGTCTGCCTCCTGGGCCCTGAAATGGTAATGCTCCCATTCTTCTAATGCCGCATATATTACTAATTAAAAGCAAGGCATAACTTCTCAATGCAACAACTCAAGTAAACTGTTGTCTAATCGTTGGGAAATTAAATCAAGAAGAAATTTAAGATCTTATTTTTTAAGAATCCTATTAAGTCTTTCTCCGTAAGATTAGACTTTCTGTGTGCCGATTTGTGTTCTTGAGGTGCGTGTGTGAATCCGCCCCCAGGAGTGCGTTGCAAGAATGCAATATACATTATAATATCCACGTATATTGCACAAGACTGGCTCTATTGAACCGCCCTGTGTTTAGCCAATCATGTGCAACAGTACATTACATTTAGATTACATTTAGGGCATTTGGCAGACGCTTTTATCCAAAGCGACTTAAGGTGTACATTAGTTGAAGTACCAGCCAGACCAGTTTGTATTCAGTCAGATTGGATTGCGTTTTCTGGAGCCTATCAGGAAGAGAGCAGCAGAGTGCGTGTTGAGGACCGTTCACTAAACTTATGTAGAGCTGCACGTGTTACACGCAAGTACACAAGAAAAGGACATTACACAAATTGTTATCTTGGTCTCGACTTTTTGCATTAACATGCAACAAAGCCAAATGTATCAAACCATAATACAACATAACAGCTAAAAGTGGTGCATGTAATGCATGCATGTAAAGCAGCGCACACGCACCTCAGCTGTGACTATTGAGACACTTACAGAAAGTGTAACATTTGGCAGACTAAATGAATCAAAGGCACAAAGAAACTTTCTATAGTGAGACAAATGTGTGTGTGTTTGTGTCTCTGTGTGTCAGTGTGCGCTCCGGGGTGGACCACTTTAAGCACGGCCGCCACGTGGAAGCCATGAATGAGTACAACAAGGCCCTGGAGCTGGACACCGGCAACGTGGAGGCGCTGGTGGCACGCGGAGCCCTGTGGGTATTGCTCAGCAGAGCTTCTCTTTATTTGTCACGTCCGGCTGTTAAAAAGCTGCTATAGACCTCTGCAGACCTTATCTGGTGCAACATCAAATTGTTTTGCGAAAGCCGCTTACCTGTCAATAACACCCACGGGGCCACATAGCCCGCATAGTACACCCTCCGTAGCAAATGCATTTGAGCACTTAATGTTGCACAATTATCACCTAGCACAAGGTGATGATATCACCTTGTGCATACCATAGTGGCACCTCGACTGAACCAGCAGCATCTGCATTGCTATCAGCATTACAGCTTTACTCATTACACAGAATGTGCATTCCTAATACCTAATGTCTGCCAACCATTGAACTGCACACAAGGCAAATATTCAATCTCTCGCATGTCGGCTATCTGCTACGTGGACGTGCGTTCCAGTCGACATTTCAGAAGCCTCTGAAGCCTCAAGGTACTGACAGGGCAACACCATCCTTCCCTCCTCCTGACTCCCAGGTACGCCAACAAAGGAAGCCTGGTGAAGGCGATTTCAGACTTTGAGCTGGGCCTGAAGAGCTGCCCGGACCACCGCAACGCCAAGAAGTACCTCTGCCAGACCCTGGTGGAGCGGGGCAAACAGTGAGTAGCACAGAGCACCACGGGGGACTTCTTCCCCCCCCCCCACCAATGCATACCAACGCCGCCGCCACATTAGCCCACCATGTACAGCGCACGCACGTACCGCAAAGCGTTGCACATGTTCACACGTGGTCCAATTCACCAACTCTTCGATTCCTGGAATGCGGACAATCCAGTGTGAACGTTAACATGAATTTAATCAGGCATGCATGTATAGGACTCGAAAAAGCTCCGCTGCCAAGATAGTTATAATAGATTTAATTTATTTAACTCCTTTCAAGGCGCTTTATCGTAAGACGAGAAACAAAAATGTGTGTATTCTCTCAAGGCCTGGACCCATGGCAATTAGCATATCGTCAAAACGGATCCACGGACGGTTGCATTTTTATTTTTTAACTTATTTTATTCTATTCTGTTTTTATTCTATTTTATCTTATTTTTATAAGTGACAATACACTTGACTTGACTTGAAGGCTTCAGGAACAGGAGAAGCTGGTCACAGCAGAGGGTCTGTACAGGAGAGCGCTGTCACTAGACGACTCGTATCCGGAAGCGCAAGCAGCCCTGCGCAAGATTACAGACGCCATCCAGGTGAGTTGGCCACAACACACACACACCCACAGTGCACTGGGGAGGCCTAACGGTTCCCATCAACAAAACCGATCACCTTACTGTAAATGATGTGTGTGTAAGCTGTGTGTGAATGTGAGGCATGTCTTGAAAAGCACTTTGGATAAAAGCGCTATATAAAATGCAGTCCATTTAAGCCCTTGTCCTTTTTTTGAAAAGGCTGTAATTAACTCTTTTGTGTTCACGGCGCATACGCAACCAAAGCCCAGTTAGTGAGCATGAACCGTATTTTCACATCCACCACCACCACTGATTAAGTGTTTTCGGTGTGTGTGTCTCCGTGACACTCCTCTTCTTCCTCCTCCTCCTCCTCCTCCTCCAACCCTGCCTCCCCTGCCCCGGGGATTCTCCGCTCCCAACTCTACCGCCACCTGGTGACGACTGTGTATCCGGCCGGGTGTGTAAACAAACGACTCTCCTTTGGGACGCTGGTTCGTACCACAACAAAAAACCCTGGTCCAAATGACTGTGAATTGCCACTATATATACCTGTCTGTGTGTAAAATGTTGGGTGGGGGTGGCCGGTGGGGAAAAAACAAAAACACTTCATCTGGACCACTGCTGTATCTGTTGGTGTTGGAAACGCCTCTCTCTCCATCCTCTGTTGGACTCATCGGGAAAACCTCAATCGACCAACACCATCGGACACGGTAAACTTGTTCCTTTGCAAAAAATATTTCTCTGTCTCTGTCTCTGTCTCTGTCTCTGTCTCTCTCTCTCTCTCTCTCTCTCACTCTCACTCTCTCACTCTAATAAATCTGAATGAATACATGGATGACTGAATGTTATTCATGGGGACTGGCCTCTGTTGTGTGGATGCTATATCGCAACACACCTGTGTGCTTCCTGGTGTGCCCCCCTGGCCCTCTGCCCATTTCATTTGGCACCACCAAAGAAATCAATCCGTCTGCGAGATGAAGCGCTGGCTAAGGAGCAAGAGAACGCTGAGAACGCTAAGTCCGGGAAGACCAGTGCACAGAAATTGCGTAAGATCTTAAAAGATGAGAAGAGGTGAGTTTTAAGCGGTTCTAAGGTATGGAAGGTAAACGATAATATACACAATACTAATAAACGGCAAGGAACACAGGGGCTGGGGCGGTAATATTATGATGTGCAATTTATATATGAGATAATGTAATACTACATGCATTATATCAATTATTTAGGTTTGTGGTTTATTTTTTTTATTCATGTTTTTATTGTTTGTTTTTAGATATACACCAATTACATTCAGGATGAACAGTTATTCCTTGTTGTGTCGTCTCATTTTCTAGGATGAAGAGAAAAAGAAAGAGGTCCCCTTCTTCTTCTTCCTCCTCCTCCTCTTCTTCCTCACAGCGCTCTTCCTCGTCCCCTTCCTCGTCCACCTCCTCACACCGCAGGTCCAAAAAGAGGAGAAGGAAGCCAAGGGGCTCTGACTGTGGAAGTCGGCGTCACCGCAGGCCCTCCTCCTCCAGAGACGATGGCACCAAGAGGAGGAAGAGGAGTGTGGGGGAACAGGAGGACGAAGACGATAGGAGAAAGAGCAGGCGGGGGGGGGAGGAAGAGGAGGAATGGTACCCAGCGCCCCCCAACACCTCCGCCACCTTTCTGTACCAGCAGGGGTTTCTGGGGTCAGGCTCTGGAAGGGGGGGTGGTGGTGGTGGTGGTGGTGATGATGAAGAAGAAGAAGTGGTGGTGGACGACGACAGGAGGATCTGTCAGCTGTACTCCCTGTCTGCAGCCTCCGAGGACGAGGGGTCAGACCACGGCGGCTCCTTGCGCGGAAACAGGGCTGGGAAGAAAGATCGGAAGGAGAGATGCTTTAGTAGCGACGGTAAGGGGGGGAGGAGGAGAGAGAGCCGTGGGAGGAGCAGCAGCAGCAGCAGCACAGATGGGGCAGAGAGGGAAACTGGAAGGGCCAAGGGAAGCAGTGAAGAGGGCGGGAGGAGTGTGGGTCCAACGGGGAATGGAGGCGACGTGGACCACAGGAGGAGGAGGAGGAGGAGGAGCAGCAGCATAGACGAGGGTGGAAGGAGGCGGAAGGCGTCCACCTCCTCTCTCGAGTCCCAACGCTCCCGCAAATCGACCGTTCCAGCCGAGGGCGCTCAGGCCAACAAGATGCCCGGCTCCAGCAGCAAGTGCTTGGGCAGCGTGAGGCAGTCCAAGCCCTCGCCCCCCTCATCCTTCCGGAGGAACTCGCTGGACGACGGCAGGTCCCAGAGCAGGCCAGAAAAAGCACCTGCCGCTACCACCAGTAATGGACAGGGGGGCGGGCAGCTGGCAGGGGGGGCAGGGAAAAAAGAGCTTCCTGCCAACCTGATGGACATCTTTAACAAGATCGCCAAGTTCGAGAAGGAGAAGGGAGTCGGGCCAAAAAAATAAGTCCTCATGCTGATTCATTGCTCTCAAGTGTCTTAAAGTGTTTAAATGTTGAATGAATTGAACTGGAAGGCAAGTTAACACGATGACAATGGTGTAAACATGTCTGTGTTATATGGAATCAAGGCCTAAAGAAGACACTTTTTGTTTTGTTATTTCTAATCTAGAAATAATCCCTTTTTTGTTAACCATTAAATCAGGATTAAGTACCTCCATAGCCTTATTGTCTATTTTGCTATTGGCAGAGAAGCTCTATTAATACAAAGTATCTGTCTATAGTTTACCTTCAGTTATTGAGTGTTAAGGTTCAGTTTTCTTAACATTCGTCATGAGGCACTGTGATCTTAGATCCTGGCTACACTATACCACCATGGTCATCAAAAATAAATGGTGTAATGAATAAAAGGGGTTTGTTTGGTTTAATTTAATATATATTTATATATATAATAACAATAATTTGGATCGTGCCTGTATCTGTCTTTTAGCTATATGTTAGTTTATGGTGGGGGTGACCGGATGGTGTTGAATAAGCAGTGTGTCGCATTTTTTATTTATTCCCAGAACAGGTTAAGACTGCAAGGGGAACGGGACCTGGCTAGCATGTAACGGCCGTCGAGCCTCCCGACATGTCTTTCTTGGTCAACCCAAAACAATCATTAAGTTAATTGATCCTGGAGAACATTACAATACTCAATTAGCAGTCACTTTTGTCCAAAGCTACTTACAATAAAAGGTCATTCAACAACAGGTAGGCAAGATAACTACTAGTCACTTGGTAGTCATAAGCGCATTTCCTGCCTTACAAGCCTCCAAGAGCGGCAACCAATGGAGCCCACAGGATGTGCTGAGCGGCAGGTAGACAGACAGGTTCAGACCACTGACAAGACCCCTGCTGGACAGAGGCAGGTAGACAGACAGGTTCAGACCACTGACAAGACCCCTGCTGGACAGAGGCAGGTAGACAGACGGGTTCAGACCACTGACAAGACCCCTGCTGGACAGAGGCAGGTAGACAGACGGGTTCAGACCACTGACAAGACCCCTGCTGGACAGAGGCAGGTAGACCGACAGGTTCAGACCCCTGCTGGACAGAGGCAGGTAGACCGACAGGTTCAGACCACTGACAAGACCCCTGCTGGACAGAGGCAGGTAGACAGACGGGTTCAGACCACTGACAAGACCCCTGAGTTCACGTGAACGGCAGTCCGCGTTCACGTGAACGGCAGTCCGCGTTCACGTGAACGGCAGTCCGCGTTCACGTGAACGGCAGTCCGCGTTCACGTGAACGGCAGTCCGCGTTCACGTGAACGGCAGTCCGCGTTCACGTGAACGGCAGTCCGCGTTCACGTAGCAGCACTGCGCGTTCACGTAGCAGCACTGCGCGTTCACGTAGCAGCACTGCGCGTTCACGTAGCAGCACTGCGCGTTCACGTAGCAGCACTGCGCGTTCACGAGCTTGCTCGATCGTAGCCGTTTAATCAGGTGAGTCTTGGACAAGGATGTGTTAAATGAACGGTCATTATAAATAACATTCATTCTGCTGTAACCGCTATTGGTAATGTCAATGCAACAGAGGTTAGTTAACTTTGATAATAAAGCTTAATATGACACAACGTTACACTTAAAACGGATATATGCCGGTTTAATCTTTGAGAATGTGTCGTATTTTCAAAGCTTGTTATATTATCAATTATGTGAAACATCTTTAATGTATCATTCTAATCATATTCATGTAGATGAAAACCTATTTCCCTCTGTAATTAGTAGACGATTTAGACTTCTGATTAAAAGTCTAAAGTAATATCAAATGGGAGTAAATTAATTAAATTACTTTAATTTAATGTTAATATAATTCATCGGTTTTTGTCACTGTTTGAACATAACTATGCAGGCCTATTTGGCTACAATCTAGTATGGGGAGAACTTCAGAGCTTTATCCCCAAGGCAATCACTAGAACATGGTACAAGGTGGAACCTCCTACTAAAAGAATGGAAATATATCATATCATTTATATAATGGAAAGAAGTACACGTCGACTGAGACTACAATAATCACAATTTGAAGACAAATGGGAGAAATTGACAACAATTACTAACTGACTTATTGGTACAACTGTAATAACCAATGGACAAATGAGAATGTGCCTCCAAACTGCTTCTTTGCGCTTATAAGCACTTGGTTTTTTAACATATTGTACGTTCATGTTGTTAATGCACTTTATGACATTATGCGGGCATCCTAGTAGTTGGGACGATTTTCTTCTATTCGACATGTCAGCAGCAGCAACAATGGCTGGTAAACATGCAGTGCTCACTAAACGAGCTTGTGAGTGAGTGGCTAGTGGGTGGGGCTGCGGGCAGCGTGCAAGCAGGCGACACTTTTTTCATGAATCATGAACTCTAAATATAATTTTATTTCACTTATTTTACACCTTTGAAAAAAAAATTGATTTGGTCATCGTATCAGTATTTTAGAGAGCTCCCCCCAAATTTCACAAACCATGTTCCCAGGGGAGCTCATGTCACCACTAGGGGAGCTATAGCTCCCCCTGCTCCCCTCCAGTTCGCACCCTGTGCATACAGCCCACTGAAGTATTATAAGATGATAGTATCATCTTATACAAGTTATGAATTGATACAAGTTATGAATTACAGCCAATATCTGCAACATATCCATTATTAATTATGTTAATCCATCCATGATACAGACCGCAGGAAGCCTGTAGAACAGGATGTGTCACATGAACGCGCTGGCCGCGCAGTCCCGTGGGTCTGTTGCGCGTTTATTATGCCTATTCAAATAACTCCCTGGATGGCTGTCGGGGATTTTTACAACTTTTAGGACCTAATGATTCAAATAAGGGCTATTCAAGTGTTCGTACTGGGAAGTTAATTTCCATTTAAAAATCTACGCTGGTTTATAGACGTCTCTTTCCCCATGTTAGTCAATGGAAAAAAATAGTTTTGGGCATGACTTGTAATTCCACCGTTAGGCTACTACGCACTTTTGCCTCAACGCTTGGCCTACTTCCTGAGGGATTGAACTCAATGGGGAGAGAGGTAGACCGGAAGAATTTAAGGGAGTAGGATTAACTTTATTACCAATCGATTTAATTTAGCCTACCTGTCAACGTCTAATGTGGTTTCTATTGGCAAGTAGATGCTTGCCACATGCTGGAATAAAGTTCCAGTTTCACATGACAGTGAGACACGGGGCATACTTCAGTCTCTACAAACTACTGAGCTGAGATGAGGTAAAAACGGGCTAATTTGACGTCAAATGCAATTATATAGAATCAATTGGCAATTCTTTGGTAACTAATTGAAAACTCAATGCTTGTCTTTTTATTCCCCGTCCAGTGGTGTTCTCGGGACCCCGGCCCTGAGGGCCCGTCTGGGTGCATTAGAGTGCCACTTCACGTGGGAGCTGGACAACACCAGGTCAAATGTTCTCTATCTCAGGGATAAGCTGGAGGACATCGGCACTGACCAGGGAAATCCATGGCTCGGACACATCTACAACCTGCGGGCGCACATCCACTTCCAGCTGGCTTCTGAAGAGGACACCACGGGCTCCACCCTGGAGGACGCGCTGCGCTGCTTCGGCACGGCGGCGGAGGCCCTCCGTCAGGTGAGGAACACCGCCTCATACGAGGGCCCCTGGCTGCTGGTCAACTACGGGAACCTCGCCTGGCTGCACTATCACATGGGAGAGCACGCCGAGAGCCTGGTGTACGTGGGCAAGGTGGAGGCACTGCTGCGGGAATACCCGTCTCCGATACAGGAGCAGCTCCACCAGGAGGTCCTTGCCGAGAAAGCGTGGACACTCATGAATTTCGGCCCAGCCAGCAAAAGTAAAGCAGTGGAGTACTTCACGAAAGCAATCGAGGTGGAGCCGGACATGGTGGAGTGGACCACAAGCCACGCGTTGGCGTTGTCCATTTCATCTACAGACCCGTCACCAGAGCAGAAGGCGAACATCTTGAAGGTGCTGAGACGAGCCACTGAACGAGATCCAGATAACTTATACATCGCTGCAGTTTACCTGAAAAGTCTCGCCGAGACCGGCGAAGCGATTGAAGACCAAGCCCGTAAGTTGGCCGAGCGAGTGCTGAGGAGGCCCCAGAGCCTCTACAGCGGGATCAGACCCCTGCTGAGACTGTACAGACGGTACGGGTCCCTCGACGAGGCCATCGACGTTGCGAAGGAGGCTTCCGATCGACATCCAAATGCACGGCATCTTAAGGACTGTCTGGCGCGCTGTTACACGTGGAAGGTCTTTTCAGACGACAGGGACAGTCTCCTGATACATAGCCTGAAAGAACGGGCCATCGTGCTGTACACGGAGGTGGTCAAGCTTTATCCTCATACTTTCTTCAAAGCCAAGATGGCCCTGGCCAATTTATATGCGGAGTCAACCCAGCATAACAAGATGGAAAGTGAGGAGATATTCAAGGAGTTGTTGGCAAGTCATTCAGAGCCTCCCCAGCTACAGATACTTTATAACAAATATGCCAAATTCCTAAACTGTCACCTCAAAGACAGATACAGGTCAATAGAATATCACATGAAGGCAGCGGAGATACAGCATCCCTCCTACTTTCGTACTAACAGCATACGCATTTTACAACAGATCAAAAATAGAAAAACGCACTCAATGTGTGGAGAAATTGAAGACTTTCTGTCCAAACTGGAGGAGCCCATCACACCACAACCAAAACAATGATATGCAACTGTACAACCAAATTAGACTAAATCCTTTATTTCTTAAATAGGTCATAAGTTGTCAAATGTATCAGTGTTGAAATCATCAACTTATTGGTACAACTGATAACCAATGGACAAATGAGAATGTGCCTCCAAACTGCTTCTTTGCGCTTATAAGCACTTGGTTTTTTAACATATTGTACGTTCATGTTGTTAATGCACTTTATGACATTATGCGGGCATCCTAGTAGTTGGGAAGATTTTCTTTATTGGCCTGCAATCGGGAATGCTGGGAACTTGTTCTACTCGTATCTTTATTACCACAGAAATAGATTGTCTCTTTCAAATTACTTCTTGTAAGCCGCTTTGGATAAAAGCAAATGTTAAATGTATTATTTATCACTGTGCATGGAAATGTATCATTATAGATTATACATTATTATTTTAGGCTGTTATATATGTTATAAAGTAAATTACAACAACGATATTACAACATTAAACTATTGGGCTAAAACCATGGATGTATCAATGAGACACATAAACCAACATATCATAATCAGGATCGGAGAAATAACAAATAAACCGATTCAAAACGTGCTGTATCCATGGATGTAGAGATGTTCCACTGTGGCTTTGACCTGCATGATAGTAGTAAATAGTAAATTACATACAGCTACATTAAACTCCGTTTATGTTGTGTTGTGTAGTTTGTGTTACTGTTTTGTAACTGAGACTTTAATTAATGTTTATTGCATTAACTTTATGTATTCAAACATTCACGATAACGGATTTATGTTTATTGCATTAACTTTGTTTTCAAACATTCACGATAACGGATTTACTGCATACAGCCCACTGAAGTATTATAAGATGATACAAGTTATGAATTACAGCCAATATCTGCAATATATCCATTATTAGTTGTGTTAATCCATCCATGATACAGACCGCAGGAAGCCTGTAGAACAGGATGTGTCACATGAACGCGCTGGCCGCGCAGTCCCGTGGGTCTGATGCGCGTTTATTATGCCTATTCAAATAACTCCCTGGATGGCTATCGGGGATTTTTACAACTTTTAGGACCTAATAATTAAAATAAGGGCTATTCAACTGTTCGTACTGGGAAGTTTATTTCCATTTAAAAATCTACGCTGGTTAATAGACGTCTCTTTCCCCATGTTAGTCAATGGAAAAAAATAGTTTTGGGCGTGACTTGTAATTCCACCGTTTTGCCACTACGCACATTTGCCTCAACGCTTGGCCTACTTCCTGAGGGATTGAACTCAATGGGGAGAGAGGTAGACCGGAAGAATTTAAGGGAGTAGGATTAACTTTATTACCAATCGATTTAATTTAGCCTACCTGTCAACGTCTAATGTGGTTTCTATTGGCAAGTAGATGCTTGCCACATGCTGGAATAAAGTTCCAGTTTCACATGACAGTGAGACACGGGGCATACTTCAGTCTCTACAAACTACTGAGCTGAGATGAGGTAAAAACTGCATACAGCCCACTGAAGTATTATAAGATGATACAAGTTATGAATTACAGCCAATATCTGCAATATATCCATTATTAGTTGTGTTAATCCATCCATGATACAGACCGCAGGAAGCCTGTAGAACAGGATGTGTCACATGAACGCGCTGGCCGCGCAGTCCCGTGGGTCTGATGCGCGTTTATTATGCCTATTCAAATAACTCCCTGGATGGCTATCGGGGATTTTTACAACTTTTAGGACCTAATAATTAAAATAAGGGCTATTCAAGTGTTCGTACTGGGAAGTTCATTTCCATTTATGTTAGTCAATGGAAAAAAATAGTTTTGGGCGCGACTTGTAATTCCACCGTTTGGCCACTACGAACATTTGCCTCAACGCTTGGCCTACTTCCTGGGGGATTGAACTCAATGGGGAGAGAGGTAGACAGTGGCGGCCGGTGACATCCGAAGTAGGAGGGGCGCAGGGGTAAAAAATTCGCATTTTTTTTTAAAAATCATATCTGCTGTGCAATACCGCATCTTCCCAGACGGTGGCGCCATTTCTCCATGTAAACGACCGAAGGCGAATTAAAGAATAAAAAATAAAAAACTATACATAATATAAATATAAACCTCTGTTACTCATTCTATTCTGTATTGTATATATGTATATTGACTGAACATTCCTTTACTTACTGCTTCATTTCTTTTTTTACTTACTTTATTTTTACTGTATGTAGCACAATCTCAGGGGCTCATACAGAAACAAGCATTTCATCATAAAGTATTCTGTATTTTGTTGTGACAAATAATAAACAAACTTGAAACTTATGGTGAAAGAACATTTATTATATGGTGCTTCAATTAGCAATTATGAACACAGTAATACCTAGTAGAAAATAAACGTAAGAAAAAAATATGGTCTTATATTAGAAAGACTACCCAGTGTGCCATCAAAAATAATACCTCAATATGGTCTTACATTCGATTGTGCAAAAGTAATTAGAACAAAATAGAAGATAATAAAATAGACCTGATACAAGTCCTGAGATCAAATGCAATACAATGTTAAGCTTACAAATTAAAAGGTACTGGGTCCTATGTACACTACACTACTATACGATATACAGTTTAATCTATGTACCTATGCTATACTAACTATACAAGAACCACAACAAGGGTTTTTTCTTCTTAAAGTGACCTTTTTCGCCTTCCTTTAAAGTGACCTTTTCTTATGTGTTTAAAGTGACCTGTGGAGAGATCAGTGTTCAATGTTCTGATGGCCTGGGGGAAGAACCTGAGCAGTGAGCCCTAATAGAACAGAACACAATTTGTCTTACAAAAATCTTACATTAGAAATAGCCAGTGCCATCAAATAAAAAATAAAAACTCAGTGAAGTGGCTCAAAGTAGTAGTAGTAGTAGAACCTTTATTTAGCCAGGAAAATCAATTAAGAACAAATTCTTATTTTCAATGATGACCTGACAGGAGGCAAAAGGCTTCCTGAGGGGATGGGGGTTGGGAGGAAGAAAATAAAAAGACAGACTCCGGGCACTACAGAACCCAGGAGACAACACAATGACACAGAGCAGAGATGACAGGCATAGCAGTTAAACATATAACATCTCTAAAACAATACTGCTATGGTTCAATCAGTCATTAAAATAATATAGAACATTCATCCATTCATTCATTCATTCATTCATTCATTCATTCATTCATTCATTCATTCATTCATTCATTCATTCATTCATTCATTCATTCATTCATTCATTTATTCATTTATTCATTTATTCATTCATTCATCCATTCCTTCATGGCAATGCATACTATAGGAGAGGTCAAGACATTGGTAGTGAGCATCAGGCAAAGCAGCTGCATGTGTGTACCAGGGTGTTTGTAATAGTGTCCTTGAAGGTGCGGGGGGAGATAAAGGTCTTCATTTTCAAGGTTTTTTGTATAATATTCCAGCTATCAGCTGCTGCAAACTGAAAGGCGGAGCGGCCAAAGGATGTATGGGCTTTGGGGATCTTTAGCAGGATGTTTGTAGCTGACCGGGTGTTGTGCGTCGGGGGTGGGCGGAGTTGCAGTAATTGTGTGAGGTAGAAGGGGGCGGGGCCTAGGAGTGTTTTATAAACAAACATCAGCCAGTGGATGTTGCGCCTGGTCTCAAGAGAGGGCCAGTTAGCCAGAGAGTACAGATCACAGTGATGTGTCCTGTAGTTGTGTAGTTTGTGTTACTGTTTTGTAACTGAGACTTTAATTAATGTTTATTGCATTAACTTTATGTATTCCAACATTCACGATAACGGATTTATGTTTATTGCATTAACTTTGTTTTCAAACATTCACGATAACGGATTTACTGCATACAGCCCACGGAAGTATTATAAGATGATACAAGTTATGAATTACAGCCAATATCTGCAATATATCCATTATTAATTATGTTAATCCATCCATGATACAGACCGCAGGGAGCCTGTAGAACAGGATGTGTCACATGAACGCGCTGGCCGCGCAGTCCCGTGGGTCTGATGCGCGTTTATTATGCCTATTCAAATAACTCCCTGGATGGCTGTCGGGGATTTTTACAACTTTTAGGACCTAATGATTCAAATAAGGGCTATTCAAGTGTTCGTACTGGGAAGTTAATTTCCATTTAAAAATCTACGCTGGTTTATAGACGTCTCTTTCCCCATGTTAGTCAATGGAAAAAAATAGTTTTGGGCATGACTTGTAATTCCACAGTTTGGCTACTACGCACATTTGCCTCAACGCTTGGCCTACTTCCTGAGGGATTGAACTCAATGGGGAGAGAGGTAGACCAGAAGAATTTAAGGGAGTAGGATTAACTTTATTACCAATCGATTTAATTTAGCCTACCTGTCAACGTCTAATGTGGTTTCTATTGGCAAGTAGATGCTTGCCACATGCTGGAATAAAGTTCCAGTTTCACATGACAGTGAGACACGGGGCATACTTCAGTCTCTACAAACTACTGAGCTGAGATGAGGTAAAAACGGGCTAATTTGACGTCAAATGCAATTATATAGAATCACTTGGCAATTCTTTGGTAACTAATTGAAAACTCAATGCTTGTCTTTTTATCCCCCGTCCAGTGGTGTTCTCGGGACCCCGGCCCTGAGGGCCCGTCTGGGTGCATTAGAGTGCCACTTCACGTGGGAGCTGGACAACACCAGGTCAAATGTTCTCTATCGCAGGGATAAGCTGGAGGACATCGGCACTGACCAGGGAAATCCATGGCTCGGACACATCTACAACCTGCGGGCGCACATCCACTTCCAGCTGGCTTCTCAAGAGGACACCACGGGCTCCACCCTGGAGGACGCGCTGCGCTGCTTCGGCACGGCGGCGGAGGCCCTCCGTCAGGTGAGGAACACCGTCTCAGACGAGGGCCCCTGGCTGCTGGTCAACTACGGGAACCTCGCCTGGCTGCACTATCACATGGGAGAGCACGCCGAGAGCCTGGTGTACGTGGGCAAGGTGGAGGCACTGCTGCGGGAATACCCGTCTCCGATACAGGAGCAGCTCCACCAGGAGGTCCTTGCCGAGAAAGCGTGGACACTCATGAATTTCGGCCCAGCCAGCAAAAGTAAAGCAGTGGAGTACTTCACGAAAGCAATCGAGGTGGAGCCGGACATGGTGGAGTGGACCACAAGCCACGCGTTGGCGTTGTCCATTTCATCTAAAGACCCGTCACCAGAGCAGAAGGCGAACATCTTGAAGGTGCTGAGACGAGCCACTGAACGAGATCCAGATAACTTATACATCGCTGCAGTTTACCTGGAAAGACTCGCCGAGACCGGCGAAGCGATTGAAGACCAAGCCCGTAAGTTGGCCGAGCGAGTGCTGAGGAGGCCCCAGAGCCTCTACAGCGGGATCAGACCCCTGCTGAGACTGTACAGACGGTACGGGTCCCTCGACGAGGCCATCGACGTTGCAAAGGAGGCTTCCGATCGACATCCAAACGCACGGCATCTTAAGGACTGTCTGGCGCGCTGTTACATGTGGAAGGTCTTTTCAGTCGACAGGGAAGGTCTCCCGATACTGAGAGAACGGGCCATCGTGCTGTACACGGAGGTGGTCAAGCTTTATCCTCATACTTTCTTAAAAGCCAAGATGGCCCTGGCCAATTTATATGCGGAGTCAACCCAGCATAACAAGATGGAAAGTGACGAGATATTCAAGGAGTTGTTGGCAAGTCATTCAGAGCCTCCCCAGCTGCAGATGCTTTATAACAAATATGCCAAATTCCTATACTTTCACCTACAAGACAGCTACAGGTCAATAGAATATCACATAAAGGCAGCGGAGATACAGCATTCCTGCTACTTTCGTACTAACAGCATACACCTTTTACAACAGATCAAAAATAGAAAAATGAACCGAATGTGTGGAGAAATTGAAGACTTTCTGGCCAAACTGGAGGAGCCCATCACACCACAACCAAAACTCTCCTCAGACAGCAAGACGCGAACTGAGAGCAGAGCAGTACAGGCTTTACAAATAAGGTTCAACTAGGCTACAATTGAGTGGCGCATGCGTGACTGGTTTCTTTGCTCACGCATTCACGCATGCGCCACTCAATTTGCTCACGCATGCGCCACTCAATTTGAGTGGCGCATGCGTGACTGGTTTCTTTGTTCGGGCGCAAGAATATGCGCCCCCACAGATCGTATTTAGGACCCTTGATAAGCTACATTTATTTGCTTGATCCATTTTCATTGGCCGCTTGCGCGCAGTGACGCGGAGTTCCTGGGCGCACCGGTCTTGCGCCCAGGTTTGGAGGTAGGTACTAGATTTCTATGAGAGTGACGTCAATGACAAACGAGGGGGGAGAATAGCACGCACAAAACAATGATTTATATTTGCTATATTAACGTTATTGTGCATTTTAAACACAAACATACTTAAAATGAGTAATTATTATTCATTTTAAACATGTTTATTTTATTTTTTTTCCCTCTCTCAACCAGGTGGGGCGTCGCCCCTGCGCCCCTATGGACGAGCCGCCACTGGCTCAGGTAGACCAGAAGAATTTAAGGGAGTAGGATTAACTTTATTACCAATCGATTTAATTTAGCCTACCTGTCAAAGTCTAATGTGGTTTCTATTGGCAAGTAGATGCTTGCCACATGCTGGAACAAAGTTCCACCTGGGAGGTCCAAACGATAAGTGTCACATGACAATTTGATGGCACCGTATAAGTTAAATATTACATCTGTGAGACACGGGGCATACTTCAGTCTCTACAAACTACTGAGCTGAGATGAGGTAAAAACACGGGCTAATTTGAAGTCAAATATAATTATATAGAATCAATTGGCAACTCTTTGGTAACTAATTGAAAACTCAATGCTTGTCTTTTTATCCCCCGTCCAGTGGTGTTGTCGGGACCCCGGCCCTGAGGGCCCGTCTGGGTGCATTAGAGTGCCACTTCACGTGGGAGCTGGACAACACCAGGTCAAATGGTCTCTATCTCAGGGATAAGCTGGAGGACATCGGCACTGACCAGGGAAATCCATGGCTCGGACACATCTACAACCTACGGGCGCACATCCACTTCCAGCTGGCTTCTCAAGAGGACAACACGGGCTCCACCCTGGAGGACGCGCTGCGCTGCTTCGGTACGGCGGCGGAGGCCCTCCGTCAGGTGAGGAACACCGCCTCATACGAGGGCCCCTGGCTGCTGGTCAACTACGGGAACCTCGCCTGGCTGCACTATCACATGGGAGAGCACGCCGAGAGCCTGGTGTACGTGGGCAAGGTGGAGGCACTGCTGCGGGAATACCCGTCTCCGATACAGGAGCAGCTCCACCAGGAGGTCCTTGCCGAGAAAGCGTGGACACTCATGAATTTCGGCCCAGCCAGCAAAAGTAAAGCAGTGGAGTACTTCACGAAAGCAATCGAGGTGGAGCCGGACATGGTGGAGTGGACCACAAGCCACCAGTAGCGTGGCGTGGGGAAAATTTTAGGGGAAGCCAGTTTTTTTGGGTCAATAACGTAACCAGATGAGTGATTACAGCGCCCGGTATCATTTTACACAGTTGTATCATACAGATGCAGGACTTGCACACGCCTGTTATCTAACCGACAGGTCCGCACGCACTCTCCAGCCAAAACTCTCTCGTCTTATTAATTTAAGCATTCCCCCCCCCCCAAATGCATAACCAGCCGCTCAATGCACAGTGCAGATTCGGTAATGAATAAAAAAGCTTCAATTTCACAGCACAATCTATGTGATTTTTTGATTTACCGTGCCTCTCAATTGCCCGTGACAGGTTGGCAAGGTCGATGAATCCTGAAGTTGCCCAAGGATTGTTCAGGGAGCACGAATCCTTGTCAAAAAGAAGACATGGCCAGCAAAATAGACGCTGAAGTTCAGCGCTTCCAGTTAGCCACTCCGTGCGGACATAATTGTCCTCATTGAACGTCCGATTCGCTCCCTTTTTCCTCTGTGCACACAGCTCGAGTGTGGGCATGGGCCTGTCATCTGATTTAATTTTTAGTTGCTGCTGTAGCGGAAGTTTAGTAAAGTTGTATTTTATTAAGTACGCCAAATCTCCACCCTCCATAATGCTTAATACTATCAAACGGCGAGGATGACAGTTACAGTACTAGTACTGATGTTGATGTGATTTGATTGGATTGTGAGTCAAGGGATTCCCTTCAAATCGATCCAATGGGATCAAGGGATCCCATTCCCTTGAAGGGAGGCCAGAGACGGCTGGCATCCCTTGGCATGGCCCTGACCAATCACAGGTTGGCAGGGGGACATGACGTGGGCCTCATCTGATTGGTCAATCCGGGACAATCCCTCCATTTTTTTTTCACCAAGGGAAGCTCATTCGGCTGGCCTCCTCAGTTTCACCATAACATCTAGGGGGCGCTGTTGTTTCACTCTTTGTAAAATACTCAATGAGAATGGGGGAGAGACGGTCCGGCAGCAACACACAGCAAAGGAGAATTACCGATTTGTTTTTATTTTAATTTAAAAAATGTATTAAAATTATAACTACAATCCGAAAAAACAGGGGAAGCCTGGCTTCCCTTGGCCTCCGGGAGAAAACGCCACTGCAAGCCACGCGTTGGCGTTGTCCATTTCATCTAAAGACCCGTCACCAGAGCAGAAGGCGAACATCTTGAAGGTGCTGAGACGAGCCACTGAACGAGATCCAGATAACTTATACATCGCTGCAGTTTACCTGAAAAGACTCGCCGAGACCGGCGAAGCGATTGAAGACCAAGCCCGTAAGTTGGCCGAGCGAGTGCTGAGGAGGCCCCAGAGCATCTACAGCGGGATCAGACCCCTGCTGAGACTGTACAGACGGTACGGGTCCCTCGACGAGGCCATCGACGTTGCAAAGGAGGCTTCCGATCGACATCCAAACGCACGGCATCTTAAGGACTGTCTGGCGCGCTGTTACATGTGGAAGGTCTTTTCAGTCGACAGGGAAGGTCTCCCGATACTGAGAGAACGGGCCATCGTGCTGTACACGGAGGTGGTCAAGCTTTATCCTCATACTTTCTTAAAAGCCAAGATGTCCCTGGCCAATTTATATGCAGAGTCAACTCAGCATAACAAGATGGAAAGTGACGAGATATTCAAAGAGTTGTTGGCAAGTCATTCAGAGCCTCCCCAGCTGCAGATGCTTTATAACAAATATGCCAAATTCCTAAACTTTCACCTGCAAGACAGCTACAGGTCAATAGAATATTACATGAAGGCAGCAGAAATACAGCATCCCTCCTTCTTTCGTACTAACAGCATACTCATTTTACAACAGATCAAAAATAGAAATACGCACCGAATGTGTGGAGAAATTGAAGACTTTCTGGCCAAACTGGAGGAGCCCATCACACCACAACCACAACAATGATATGCAAATGTCCAACCAAATTAGACTAAATCCTTTATTTCTTAAATATGTCATAAGTTGTCAAATGTATCAGTGTTGAAATCATCAACTTGTTGGTACAACTGTAATAACCAATGGACAAATGAGAATGTGCCTCCAAACTGCTTCTTTGCGCTTATAAGCACTTTGTTTTTTAACATATTGTACGTTCATGTTGTTAATGCACTTTATGACATTATGCGGGCATCCTAGTAGTTGGGAAGATTTTCTTTATTGGCCTGCAATCGGGAATGCTGGGAACTTGTTCTACTCGTATCTTTATTTACCACAGAAATAGATTGTCTCTTTCAAATTACTTCTTGTAAGCCGCTTTGGATAAAAGCAAATGTTAAATGTATTATTTATCACTTTGCATGGAAATGTATCATTATAGATTATACATTATTGTTATATATGTTATAAAGTAAATTACAACAACGACATTACAACATTAAACTATTGGGCTGAAACCATGGATGTATCAATGAGACACATAAACCAACATATCATAATCAGGATCGGAGAAATAACAAATACACCGATTAAAAACGTGCTGTATCCATGGATGTAGAGATGTTCCACTGTGGCTTTGACCTGCATGATAGTAGTAAATAGTAAATGACATACAGCTACATTAAACTCCGTTTATGTTGTGTTGTGTAGTTTGTGTTACTGTTTTGTAACTGAGACTTTAATTAATGTTTATTGCATTAACTTTATGTATTCAAACATTCACGATAACGGATTTATGTTTATTGCATTAACTTTGTTTTCAAACATTCACGATAACGGATTTACTGCATACAGCCCACTGAAGTATTATAAGATGATACAAGTTATGAATTACAGCCAATATCTGCAATATATCCATTATTAGTTGTGTTAATCCATCCATGATACAGACCGCAGGAAGCCTGTAGAACAGGATGTGTCACATGAACGCGCTGGCCGCGCAGTCACGTGGGTCTGATGCGCGTTTATTATGCCTATTCAAATAACTCCCTGGATGGCTATCGGGGATTTTTACAACTTTTAGGACCTAATAATTAAAATAAGGCCTATTCAAGTGTTCGTACTGGGAAGTTCATTTCCATTTAAAAAAATAAATCTACGCTGGTTTATAGACGTCTCTTTCCCCATGTTAGTCAATGGAAAAAAATAGTTTTGGGCGCGACTTGTAATTCCACCGTTTGGCCACTACGAACATTTGCCTCAACGCTTGGCCTACTTCCTGGGGGATTGAACTAGTGATGGGAATTCCGGCTCTTTTGAGTGAGCCGGCTCATTTGGCTCGGCTCACCAAGAAGAGCCGGCTCTTTCGGCTCCCAAACGGCTCTTCTATTTTACCACATATACCTTTTATTTACATGAAAGTGGTGGTTCTTGATGTCCAGCAATCAGTGGCAAACTGCAGTAGCTTCCTTAACCCTGGCCTGCAGTGAAGCACGTTCTCTATCATACAGTCTCGGAATTATTTTTTGAGAGTGTTTTCCTGCTTGGAGGAACAGTGGATTGAGAGCCTGTGTGAAGCTTCGGAATCCCTTGTCCTCCACAATGGAAAATGGTTGGAAATCACTTGCAATAATTTTGGCCTATTCTTCATCCACTATGTCCTGTCTAGCTGGGGTCATTCATTGCCTTTGCCATTGCCATTCATTGTATATAAATTGGCTTATTGAGGTCTGTGCAGCTGTTGGTGTTTGGGTACCTGATGCATGAAGGGTAGATCCTGTAGCTGCAGCAACAACAGGTGGAGTAGACACACAGAAGCAGAAGCAGGCAGTCTGGCCTGCCTTTTTTCTTCCAACTGAACTGTTGGATGCACAGTTCTCAAGAGCCTGTGGAGGTGGTTTGTGGACCCTGCTCTATATGAGAGCTTCATGTTGACAATTCTGCATTCTGCCTTTGTGTTTGCACAATTGTTAAAATGCAGCCAAATGCTGCTTCTTTTCCTACTTTCACTTATCTTATTTGCGCGACGCAAACTGACACTTCCCCGTGTGAAGTGTCACCCCTCCCTCTGTTCAGCTATCAGCACTGACCACACGCCGCCCCTCCCTCCTTATCTATCCTCACGTGATGCACAGCATGACATGCAGTCATGACAGTGACATTCAGTCACTGCATGTACGCGGAGCACCCGTAAAAAAATAAATAACGGCTCGTTCTCGGGTGCGAGCCGGTCCCGTCGTTCACTAAAAAGAGCCGGCTCTTTGAGCCGGCTCGTTCGCGACCGACACATCACTAGATTGAACTCAATGGGGAGAGACGTAGACCGGAAGAATTTAAGGGAGTAGGATTAACTTTATTACCAATCGATTGAATTTAGCCTACCTGTCAACGTCGAATGTGGTTTATATTGGCAAGTAGATGCTTGCCACATGCTGGAATAAAGTTCCACCTGGGAGGTCCAAACGATAAGTTTCACATGACAGTGAGACACGGGGCATACTTCAGTCTCTACAAACTACTGAGCTGAGATGAGGTAAAAACGGGCTAATTTGACGTCAAATGCAATTATATAGAATCACTTGGCAATTCTTTGGTAATGTAGTGTATTTTTATACACTAAGTATACAACTAAAACACTATCTGTGATACTGTATGCATTATCTGTGATACTGTATGCATTGTAAGGGCCATGTGTATTGAAGTGACCAAAAGGTGTTGCCAGGAAGGCAACCCCCTGGGGTTGCCGGAGATGCGACCAGCAGATAGGGCCAGGAATGCGACCCCCCTTGGGGGTTTGAGCCATAAACTTGTATGTGACAATGAAGACACCGTGACCAACCAGAGCGCTGGTTGTACCTCTCAGACCAATAGTATTAAGTTGATGTTTGTTACTTTGACCACTAGGAGTAGTGGATGTTTTGTGATACTATTGTCTATATAAAGTTTGGTAAAGGAGCGCGTCGCCAGTTCTGCGAATTGGCACGGCAGGCTCCATCTCGCTGCAGCAGATGCTTTCATTTGATGCTTTGTTCAATAAACATCTTGAACTTAGTATCCGGACCTCTGAGAAGATTCTTATTCCACCGAGTAGAAATTATACTACAGTAACTAATTGAAAACTCAATGCTTGTCTTTTTATTCCCCGTCCAGTGGTGTTCTCGGGACCCCGGCCCTGAGGGCCCGTCTGGGTGCATTAGAGTGCCACTTCACGTGGGAGCTGGACAACACCAGGTCAAATGTTCTCTATCGCAGGGATAAGCTGGAGGACATCGGCACTGACCAGGGAAATCCATGGCTCGGACACATCTACAACCTGCGGGCGCACATCCACTTCCAGCTGGCTTCTCAAGAGGACACCACGGGCTCCACCCTGGAGGACGCGCTGCGCTGCTTCGGCACGGCGGCGGAGGCCCTCCGTCAGGTGAGGAACACCGCCTCATACGAGGGCCCCTGGCTGCTGGTCAACTACGGGAACCTCGCCTGGCTGCACTATCACATGGGAGAGCACGCCGAGAGCCTGGTGTACGTGGGCAAGGTGGAGGCACTGCTGCGGGAATACCCGTCTCCGATACAGGAGCAGCTCCACCAGGAGGTCCTTGCCGAGAAAGCGTGGACACTCATGAATTTCGGCCCAGCCAGCAAAAGTAAAGCAGTGGAGTACTTCACGAAAGCAATCGAGGTGGAGCCGGACATGGTGGAGTGGACCACAAGCCACGCGTTGGCGTTGTCCATTTCATCTAAAGACCCGTCACCAGAGCAGAAGGCGAACATCTTGAAGGTGCTGAGACGAGCCACTGAACGAGATCCAGATAACTTATACATCGCTGCAGTTTACCTGGAAAGACTCGCCGAGACCGGCGAAGCGATTGATGACCAAGCCCGTAAGTTGGCCGAGCGAGTGCTGAGGAGGCCCCAGAGCATCTACAGCGGGATCAGACCCCTGCTGAGACTGTACAGACGGTCCGGGTTCCTCGACGAGGCCATCGACGTTGCAAAGGAGGCTTCCGATCGACATCCAAACGCACGGCATCTTAAGGACTGTCTGGCGCGCTGTTACATGTGGAAGGTCTTTTCAGTCGACAGGGAAGGTCTCCCGATACTGAGAGAACGGGCCATTGTGCTGTACACGGAGGTGGTCAAGCTTTATCCTCATACTTTCTTAAAAGCCAAGATGTCCCTGGCCAATTTATATGCAGAGTCAACTCAGCATAACAAGATGGAAAGTGACGAGATATTCAAGGAGTTGTTGACAAGTCATTCAGAGCCTCCCCAGCTGCAGATGCTTTATAACAAATATGCCAAATTCCTAAACTTTCACCTACAAGACAGCTACAGGTCAATAGAATATTACATGAAGGCAGCAGAAATACAGCATCCCTCCTTCTTTCGTACTAACAGCATACTCATTTTACAACAGATCAAAAATAGAAATACGCACCGAATGTGTGGAGAAATTGAAGACTTTCTGGCCAAACTGGAGGAGCCCATCACACCACAACCAAAACAATATGCAAATGTCCAACCAAATTAGACTAAATCCTTTATTTCTTAAATATGTCATAAGTTGTCAAATGTATCAGTGTTGAAATCATCAACTTGTTGGTACAACTGTAATAACCAATGGACAAATGAGAATGTGCCTCCAAACTGCTTCTTTGCGCTTATAAGCACTTTGTTTTTTAACATATTGTACGTTCATGTTGTTAATGCACGTTATGACATTATGCGGGCATCCTAGTAGTTGGGAAGATTTTCTTTATTGGCCTGCAATCGGGAATGCTGGGAACTTGTTCTACTCGTATCTTTATTTACCACAGAAATAGATTGTCTTTTTCAAATTACTTCTTGTAAGCCGCTTTGGATAAAAGCAAATGTTAAATGTATTATTTATCACTGTGCATGAAAATGTATCATTATAGATTATACATTATTATTTTAGGCTGTTATATATGTTATAAAGTAAATTACAACAACGATATTACAACATTAAACTATTGGGCTAAAACCATGGATGTATCAATGAGACACATAAACCAACATATCATAATCAGGATCGGAGAAATAACAAATAAACCGATTCAAAACGTGCTGTATCCATGGATGTAGAGATGTTCCACTGTGGCTTTGACCTGCATGATAGTAGTAAATAGTAAATGACATACAGCTACATTAAACTCCGTTTATGTTGTGTTGTGTAGTTTGTGTTACTGTTTTGTAACTGAGACTTTAATTAATGTTTATTGCATTAACTTTATGTATTCAAACATTCACGATAACGGATTTATGTTTATTGCATTAACTTTGTTTTCAAACATTCACGATAACGGATTTACTGCATACAGCCCACTGAAGTATTATAAGATGATACAAGTTATGAATTACAGCCAATATCTGCAATATATCCATTATTAGTTGTGTTAATCCATCCATGATACAGACCGCAGGAAGCCTGTAGAACAGGATGTGTCACATGAACGCGCTGGCCGCGCAGTCCCGTGGATCTGATGCGCGTTTATTATGCCTATGCAAATAACTCCCTGGATGGCTATCGGGGATTTTTACAACTTTTAGGACCTAATAATTAAAATAAGGGCTATTCAAGTGTTCGTACTGGGAAGTTCATTTCCATTTAAAAAAAAAATCTACGCTGGTTTATAGACGTCTCTTTTCCCATGTTAGTCAATGGAAAAAAATAGTTTTGGGCGCGACTTGTAATTCCACCGTTTGGCCACTACGAACATTTGCCTCAACGCTTGGCCTACTTCCTGGGGGATTGAACTCAATGGGGAGAGACGTAGACCGGAAGAATTTAAGGGAGTAGGATTAACTTTATTACCAATCGATTTAATTTAGCCTACCTGTCAACGTCTAATGTAGTTTCTATTGGCAAGTAGATGCTTGCCACATGCTGGAATAAAGTTCCACCTGGGAGGTCCAAACGATAAGTTTCACATGACAGTGAGACACGGGGCATACTTCAGTCTCTACAAACTACTGAGCTGAGATGAGGTAAAAACGGGCTAATTTGACGTCAAATGCAATTATATAGAATCAATTGGCAATTCTTTGGTAACTAATTGAAAACTCAATGCTTGTCTTTTTATTCCCCGTCCAGTGGTGTTCTCGGGACCCCGGCCCTGAGGGCCCGTCTGGGTGCATTAGAGTGCCACTTCACGTGGGAGCTGGACAACACCAGGTCAAATGTTCTCTATCTCAGGGATAAACTGGAGGACATCGGCACTGACCAGGGAAATCTATGGCTCGGACACATCTACAACCTGCGGGCGCACATCCACTTCCAGCTGGCTTCTCAAGAGGACACCACGGGCTCCACCCTGGAGGACGCGCTGCGCTGCTTCGGCACGGCGGCGGAGGCCCTCCGTCAGGTGAGGAACACCGCCTCATACGAGGGCCCCTGGCTGCTGGTCAACTACGGGAACCTCGCCTGGCTGCACTATCACATGGGAGAGCACGCCGAGAGCCTGGTGTACGTGGGCAAGGTGGAGGCACTGCTGCGGGAATACCCGTCTCCGATACAGGAGCAGCTCCACCAGGAGGTCCTTGCCGAGAAAGCGTGGACACTCATGAATTTCGGCCCAGCCAGCAAAAGTAAAGCAGTGGAGTACTTCACGAAAGCAATCGAGGTGGAGCCGGACATGGTGGAGTGGACCACAAGCCACGCGTTGGCGTTGTCCATTTCATCTAAAGACCCGTCACCAGAGCAGAAGGCGAACATCTTGAAGGTGCTGAGACGAGCCACTGAACGAGATCCAGATAACTTATACATCGCTGCAGTTTACCTGGAAAGACTCGCCGAGACCGGCGAAGCGATTAAAGACCAAGCCCGTAAGTTGGCCGAGCGAGTGCTGAGGAGGCCCCAGAGCATCTACAGCGGGATCAGACCCCTGCTGAGACTGTACAGACGGTTCGGGTCCCTCGACGAGGCCATCGACGTTGCAAAGGAGGCTTCCGATCGACATCCAAACGCACGGCATCTTAAGGACTGTCTAGCGCGCTGTTACAAGTGGAAGGTCTTTTCAGACGACAGGGAAGGTCTCCCGATACATAGCCTGAGAGAACGGGCCATCGTGCTGTACACGGAGGTGGTCAAGCTTTATCCTCATACTTCCTTTGCAGCCAAGATCTCCCTGGCCAATTTATATGCAGAGTCAACCCAGCATAACAAGATGGAAAGTGACGAGATATTCAAGGAGTTGTTGGCAAGTCATTCAGAGCCTCCCCAGCTGCAGATGCTTTATAACAAATATGCCAAATTCCTAAACTTTCACCTACAAGACAGATACAAGTCAATAGAATATCTCATGAAGGCAGCAGAAATACAGCATCCCTCCTTCTTTCGTACTAACAGCATACTCATTTTACAACAGATCAAAAATAAAAACCTGCCCCGAATGTGTGGAGAAATTGAAGACTTTCTGGCCAAACTGGAGGAGCCCATCACACCACAACCAAAACAATGATATGCAACTGTACAACCAAATTAGACTAAATCCTTTATTTCTTAAATATGTCATAAGTTGTCAAATGTATCAGTGTTGAAATCATCAACTTATTGGTACAACTGTAATAACCAATGGACAAATGAGAACGTGCCTCCAAACTGCTTCTTTGCGCTTATAAGCACTTAGTTTTTTAACATATTGTACGTTCATGTTGTTAATGCACTTTATGACATTATGCGGGCATCCTAGTAGTTGGGAAGATTTTCTTTATTGGCCTGCAATCGGGAATGCTGGGAACTTGTTCTACTCGTATCTTTATTTACCACAGAAATAGATTGTCTCTTTCAAATTACTTCTTGTAAGCCGCTTTGGATAAAAGCAAATGTTAAATGTATTATTTATCACTGTGCATGGAAATGTATCATTATAGATTATACATTATTATTTTAGGCTGTTATATATGTTATAAAGTAAATTACAACAACGACATTACAACATTAAACTATTGGGCTGAAACCATGGATGTATCAATGAGACACATAAACCAACATATCATAATCAGGATTGGAGAAATAACAAATACACCGATTAAAAACGTGCTGTATCCATGGATGTAGAGATGTTCCACTGTGGCTTTGACCTGCATGATAGTAGTAAATAGTAAATGACATACAGCTACATTAAACTCCGTTTATGTTGTGTTGTGTAGTTTGTGTTACTGTTTTGTAACTGAGACTTTAATTAATGTTTATTGCATTAACTTTATGTATTCAAACATTCACGATAACGGATTTATGTTTATTGCATTAACTTTGTTTTCAAACATTCACGATAACGGATTTACTGCATACAGCCCACTGAAGTATTATAAGATGATACAAGTTATGAATTACAGCCAATATCTGCAATATATCCATTATTAGTTGTGTTAATCCATCCATGATACAGACCGCAGGAAGCCTGTAGAACAGGATGTGTCACATGAACGCGCTGGCCGCGCAGTCACGTGGGTCTGATGCGCGTTTATTATGCCTATTCAAATAACTCCCTGGATGGCTATCGGGGATTTTTACAACTTTTAGGACCTAATAATTAAAATAAGGCCTATTCAAGTGTTCGTACTGGGAAGTTCATTTCCATTTAAAAAAATAAATCTACGCTGGTTTATAGACGTCTCTTTTCCCATGTTAGTCAATGGAAAAAAATTGTTTTGGGCGCGACTTGTAATTCCACCGTTTGGCCACTACGAACATTTGCCTCAACGCTTGGCCTACTTCCTGGGGGATTGAACTAGTGATGGGAATTCCGGCTCTTTTGAGTGAGCCGGCTCATTTGGCTCGGCTCACCAAGAAGAGCCGGCTCTTTCGGCTCCCAAACGGCTCTTCTATTTTACCACATATACCTTTTATTTACATGAAAGTGGTGGTTCTTGATGTCCAGCAATCAGTGGCAAACTGCAGTAGCTTCCTTAACCCTGGCCTGCAGTGAAGCACGTTCTCTATCATACAGTCTCGGAATTATTTTTTGAGAGTGTTTTCCTGCTTGGAGGAACAGTGGATTGAGAGCCTGTGTGAAGCTTCGGAATCCCTTGTCCTCCACAATGGAAAATGGTTGGAAATCACTTGCAATAATTTTGGCCTATTCTTCATCCACTATGTCCTGTCTAGCTGGGGTCATTCATTGCCTTTGCCATTGCCATTCATTGTATATAAATTGGCTTATTGAGGTCTGTGCAGCTGTTGGTGTTTGGGTACCTGATGCATGAAGGGTAGATCCTGTAGCTGCAGCAACAACAGGTGGAGTAGACACACAGAAGCAGAAGCAGGCAGTCTGGCCTGCCTTTTTTCTTCCAACTGAACTGTTGGATGCACAGTTCTCAAGAGCCTGTGGAGGTGGTTTGTGGACCCTGCTCTATATGAGAGCTTCATGTTGACAATTCTGCATTCTGCCTTTGTGTTTGCACAATTGTTAAAATGCAGCCAAATGCTGCTTCTTTTCCTACTTTCACTTATCTTATTTGCGCGACGCAAACTGACACTTCCCCGTGTGAAGTGTCACCCCTCCCTCTGTTCAGCTATCAGCACTGACCACACGCCGCCCCTCCCTCCTTATCTATCCTCACGTGATGCACAGCATGACATGCAGTCATGACAGTGACATTCAGTCACTGCATGTACGCGGAGCACCCGTAAAAAAATAAATAACGGCTCGTTCTCGGGTGCGAGCCGGTCCCGTCGTTCACTAAAAAGAGCCGGCTCTTTGAGCCGGCTCGTTCGCGACCGACACATCACTAGATTGAACTCAATGGGGAGAGACGTAGACCGGAAGAATTTAAGGGAGTAGGATTAACTTTATTACCAATCGATTGAATTTAGCCTACCTGTCAACGTCGAATGTGGTTTATATTGGCAAGTAGATGCTTGCCACATGCTGGAATAAAGTTCCACCTGGGAGGTCCAAACGATAAGTTTCACATGACAGTGAGACACGGGGCATACTTCAGTCTCTACAAACTACTGAGCTGAGATGAGGTAAAAACGGGCTAATTTGACGTCAAATGCAATTATATAGAATCACTTGGCAATTCTTTGGTAATGTAGTGTATTTTTATACACTAAGTATACAACTAAAACACTATCTGTGATACTGTATGCATTATCTGTGATACTGTATGCATTGTAAGGGCCATGTGTATTGAAGTGACCAAAAGGTGTTGCCAGGAAGGCAACCCCCTGGGGTTGCCGGAGATGCGACCAGCAGATAGGGCCAGGAATGCGACCCCCCTTGGGGGTTTGAGCCGTAAACTTGTATGTGACAATGAAGACACCGTGACCAACCAGAGCGCTGGTTGTACCTCTCAGACCAATAGTATTAAGTTGATGTTTGTTACTTTGACCACTAGGAGTAGTGGATGTTTTGTGATACTATTGTCTATATAAAGTTTGGTAAAGGAGCGCGTCGCCAGTTCTGCGAATTGGCACGGCAGGCTCCATCTCGCTGCAGCAGATGCTTTCATTTGATGCTTTGTTCAATAAACATCTTGAACTTAGTATCCGGACCTCTGAGAAGATTCTTATTCCACCGAGTAGAAATTATACTACAGTAACTAATTGAAAACTCAATGCTTGTCTTTTTATTCCCCGTCCAGTGGTGTTCTCGGGACCCCGGCCCTGAGGGCCCGTCTGGGTGCATTAGAGTGCCACTTCACGTGGGAGCTGGACAACACCAGGTCAAATGTTCTCTATCGCAGGGATAAGCTGGAGGACATCGGCACTGACCAGGGAAATCCATGGCTCGGACACATCTACAACCTGCGGGCGCACATCCACTTCCAGCTGGCTTCTCAAGAGGACACCACGGGCTCCACCCTGGAGGACGCGCTGCGCTGCTTCGGCACGGCGGCGGAGGCCCTCCGTCAGGTGAGGAACACCGCCTCATACGAGGGCCCCTGGCTGCTGGTCAACTACGGGAACCTCGCCTGGCTGCACTATCACATGGGAGAGCACGCCGAGAGCCTGGTGTACGTGGGCAAGGTGGAGGCACTGCTGCGGGAATACCCGTCTCCGATACAGGAGCAGCTCCACCAGGAGGTCCTTGCCGAGAAAGCGTGGACACTCATGAATTTCGGCCCAGCCAGCAAAAGTAAAGCAGTGGAGTACTTCACGAAAGCAATCGAGGTGGAGCCGGACATGGTGGAGTGGACCACAAGCCACGCGTTGGCGTTGTCCATTTCATCTAAAGACCCGTCACCAGAGCAGAAGGCGAACATCTTGAAGGTGCTGAGACGAGCCACTGAACGAGATCCAGATAACTTATACATCGCTGCAGTTTACCTGGAAAGACTCGCCGAGACCGGCGAAGCGATTGATGACCAAGCCCGTAAGTTGGCCGAGCGAGTGCTGAGGAGGCCCCAGAGCATCTACAGCGGGATCAGACCCCTGCTGAGACTGTACAGACGGTCCGGGTTCCTCGACGAGGCCATCGACGTTGCAAAGGAGGCTTCCGATCGACATCCAAACGCACGGCATCTTAAGGACTGTCTGGCGCGCTGTTACATGTGGAAGGTCTTTTCAGTCGACAGGGAAGGTCTCCCGATACTGAGAGAACGGGCCATTGTGCTGTACACGGAGGTGGTCAAGCTTTATCCTCATACTTTCTTAAAAGCCAAGATGTCCCTGGCCAATTTATATGCAGAGTCAACTCAGCATAACAAGATGGAAAGTGACGAGATATTCAAGGAGTTGTTGACAAGTCATTCAGAGCCTCCCCAGCTGCAGATGCTTTATAACAAATATGCCAAATTCCTAAACTTTCACCTACAAGACAGCTACAGGTCAATAGAATATTACATGAAGGCAGCAGAAATACAGCATCCCTCCTTCTTTCGTACTAACAGCATACTCATTTTACAACAGATCAAAAATAGAAATACGCACCGAATGTGTGGAGAAATTGAAGACTTTCTGGCCAAACTGGAGGAGCCCATCACACCACAACCAAAACAATATGCAAATGTCCAACCAAATTAGACTAAATCCTTTATTTCTTAAATATGTCATAAGTTGTCAAATGTATCAGTGTTGAAATCATCAACTTGTTGGTACAACTGTAATAACCAATGGACAAATGAGAATGTGCCTCCAAACTGCTTCTTTGCGCTTATAAGCACTTTGTTTTTTAACATATTGTACGTTCATGTTGTTAATGCACGTTATGACATTATGCGGGCATCCTAGTAGTTGGGAAGATTTTCTTTATTGGCCTGCAATCGGGAATGCTGGGAACTTGTTCTACTCGTATCTTTATTTACCACAGAAATAGATTGTCTTTTTCAAATTACTTCTTGTAAGCCGCTTTGGATAAAAGCAAATGTTAAATGTATTATTTATCACTGTGCATGAAAATGTATCATTATAGATTATACATTATTATTTTAGGCTGTTATATATGTTATAAAGTAAATTACAACAACGATATTACAACATTAAACTATTGGGCTAAAACCATGGATGTATCAATGAGACACATAAACCAACATATCATAATCAGGATCGGAGAAATAACAAATAAACCGATTCAAAACGTGCTGTATCCATGGATGTAGAGATGTTCCACTGTGGCTTTGACCTGCATGATAGTAGTAAATAGTAAATGACATACAGCTACATTAAACTCCGTTTATGTTGTGTTGTGTAGTTTGTGTTACTGTTTTGTAACTGAGACTTTAATTAATGTTTATTGCATTAACTTTATGTATTCAAACATTCACGATAACGGATTTATGTTTATTGCATTAACTTTGTTTTCAAACATTCACGATAACGGATTTACTGCATACAGCCCACTGAAGTATTATAAGATGATACAAGTTATGAATTACAGCCAATATCTGCAATATATCCATTATTAGTTGTGTTAATCCATCCATGATACAGACCGCAGGAAGCCTGTAGAACAGGATGTGTCACATGAACGCGCTGGCCGCGCAGTCCCGTGGATCTGATGCGCGTTTATTATGCCTATGCAAATAACTCCCTGGATGGCTATCGGGGATTTTTACAACTTTTAGGACCTAATAATTAAAATAAGGGCTATTCAAGTGTTCGTACTGGGAAGTTCATTTCCATTTTAAAAAAAAATCTACGCTGGTTTATAGACGTCTCTTTTCCCATGTTAGTCAATGGAAAAAAATAGTTTTGGGCGCGACTTGTAATTCCACCGTTTGGCCACTACGAACATTTGCCTCAACGCTTGGCCTACTTCCTGGGGGATTGAACTCAATGGGGAGAGACGTAGACCGGAAGAATTTAAGGGAGTAGGATTAACTTTATTACCAATCGATTTAATTTAGCCTACCTGTCAACGTCTAATGTAGTTTCTATTGGCAAGTAGATGCTTGCCACATGCTGGAATAAAGTTCCACCTGGGAGGTCCAAACGATAAGTTTCACATGACAGTGAGACACGGGGCATACTTCAGTCTCTACAAACTACTGAGCTGAGATGAGGTAAAAACGGGCTAATTTGACGTCAAATGCAATTATATAGAATCAATTGGCAATTCTTTGGTAACTAATTGAAAACTCAATGCTTGTCTTTTTATTCCCCGTCCAGTGGTGTTCTCGGGACCCCGGCCCTGAGGGCCCGTCTGGGTGCATTAGAGTGCCACTTCACGTGGGAGCTGGACAACACCAGGTCAAATGTTCTCTATCTCAGGGATAAACTGGAGGACATCGGCACTGACCAGGGAAATCTATGGCTCGGACACATCTACAACCTGCGGGCGCACATCCACTTCCAGCTGGCTTCTCAAGAGGACACCACGGGCTCCACCCTGGAGGACGCGCTGCGCTGCTTCGGCACGGCGGCGGAGGCCCTCCGTCAGGTGAGGAACACCGCCTCATACGAGGGCCCCTGGCTGCTGGTCAACTACGGGAACCTCGCCTGGCTGCACTATCACATGGGAGAGCACGCCGAGAGCCTGGTGTACGTGGGCAAGGTGGAGGCACTGCTGCGGGAATACCCGTCTCCGATACAGGAGCAGCTCCACCAGGAGGTCCTTGCCGAGAAAGCGTGGACACTCATGAATTTCGGCCCAGCCAGCAAAAGTAAAGCAGTGGAGTACTTCACGAAAGCAATCGAGGTGGAGCCGGACATGGTGGAGTGGACCACAAGCCACGCGTTGGCGTTGTCCATTTCATCTAAAGACCCGTCACCAGAGCAGAAGGCGAACATCTTGAAGGTGCTGAGACGAGCCACTGAACGAGATCCAGATAACTTATACATCGCTGCAGTTTACCTGGAAAGACTCGCCGAGACCGGCGAAGCGATTAAAGACCAAGCCCGTAAGTTGGCCGAGCGAGTGCTGAGGAGGCCCCAGAGCATCTACAGCGGGATCAGACCCCTGCTGAGACTGTACAGACGGTTCGGGTCCCTCGACGAGGCCATCGACGTTGCAAAGGAGGCTTCCGATCGACATCCAAACGCACGGCATCTTAAGGACTGTCTAGCGCGCTGTTACAAGTGGAAGGTCTTTTCAGACGACAGGGAAGGTCTCCCGATACATAGCCTGAGAGAACGGGCCATCGTGCTGTACACGGAGGTGGTCAAGCTTTATCCTCATACTTCCTTTGCAGCCAAGATCTCCCTGGCCAATTTATATGCAGAGTCAACCCAGCATAACAAGATGGAAAGTGACGAGATATTCAAGGAGTTGTTGGCAAGTCATTCAGAGCCTCCCCAGCTGCAGATGCTTTATAACAAATATGCCAAATTCCTAAACTTTCACCTACAAGACAGATACAAGTCAATAGAATATCTCATGAAGGCAGCAGAAATACAGCATCCCTCCTTCTTTCGTACTAACAGCATACTCATTTTACAACAGATCAAAAATAAAAACCTGCCCCGAATGTGTGGAGAAATTGAAGACTTTCTGGCCAAACTGGAGGAGCCCATCACACCACAACCAAAACAATGATATGCAACTGTACAACCAAATTAGACTAAATCCTTTATTTCTTAAATATGTCATAAGTTGTCAAATGTATCAGTGTTGAAATCATCAACTTATTGGTACAACTGTAATAACCAATGGACAAATGAGAACGTGCCTCCAAACTGCTTCTTTGCGCTTATAAGCACTTAGTTTTTTAACATATTGTACGTTCATGTTGTTAATGCACTTTATGACATTATGCGGGCATCCTAGTAGTTGGGAAGATTTTCTTTATTGGCCTGCAATCGGGAATGCTGGGAACTTGTTCTACTCGTATCTTTATTTACCACAGAAATAGATTGTCTCTTTCAAATTACTTCTTGTAAGCCGCTTTGGATAAAAGCAAATGTTAAATGTATTATTTATCACTGTGCATGGAAATGTATCATTATAGATTATACATTATTATTTTAGGCTGTTATATATGTTATAAAGTAAATTACAACAACGACATTACAACATTAAACTATTGGGCTGAAACCATGGATGTATCAATGAGACACATAAACCAACATATCATAATCAGGATTGGAGAAATAACAAATACACCGATTAAAAACGTGCTGTATCCATGGATGTAGAGATGTTCCACTGTGGCTTTGACCTGCATGATAGTAGTAAATAGTAAATGACATACAGCTACATTAAACTCCGTTTATGTTGTGTTGTGTAGTTTGTGTTACTGTTTTGTAACTGAGACTTTAATTAATGTTTATTGCATTAACTTTATGTATTCAAACATTCACGATAACGGATTTATGTTTATTGCATTAACTTTGTTTTCAAACATTCACGATAACGGATTTACTGCATACAGCCCACTGAAGTATTATAAGATGATACAAGTTATGAATTACAGCCAATATCTGCAATATATCCATTATTAGTTGTGTTAATCCATCCATGATACAGACCGCAGGAAGCCTGTAGAACAGGATGTGTCACATGAACGCGCTGGCCGCGCAGTCACGTGGGTCTGATGCGCGTTTATTATGCCTATTCAAATAACTCCCTGGATGGCTATCGGGGATTTTTACAACTTTTAGGACCTAATAATTAAAATAAGGCCTATTCAAGTGTTCGTACTGGGAAGTTCATTTCCATTTAAAAAAATAAATCTACGCTGGTTTATAGACGTCTCTTTTCCCATGTTAGTCAATGGAAAAAAATTGTTTTGGGCGCGACTTGTAATTCCACCGTTTGGCCACTACGAACATTTGCCTCAACGCTTGGCCTACTTCCTGGGGGATTGAACTAGTGATGGGAATTCCGGCTCTTTTGAGTGAGCCGGCTCATTTGGCTCGGCTCACCAAGAAGAGCCGGCTCTTTCGGCTCCCAAACGGCTCTTCTATTTTACCACATATACCTTTTATTTACATGAAAGTGGTGGTTCTTGATGTCCAGCAATCAGTGGCAAACTGCAGTAGCTTCCTTAACCCTGGCCTGCAGTGAAGCACGTTCTCTATCATACAGTCTCGGAATTATTTTTTGAGAGTGTTTTCCTGCTTGGAGGAACAGTGGATTGAGAGCCTGTGTGAAGCTTCGGAATCCCTTGTCCTCCACAATGGAAAATGGTTGGAAATCACTTGCAATAATTTTGGCCTATTCTTCATCCACTATGTCCTGTCTAGCTGGGGTCATTCATTGCCTTTGCCATTGCCATTCATTGTATATAAATTGGCTTATTGAGGTCTGTGCAGCTGTTGGTGTTTGGGTACCTGATGCATGAAGGGTAGATCCTGTAGCTGCAGCAACAACAGGTGGAGTAGACACACAGAAGCAGAAGCAGGCAGTCTGGCCTGCCTTTTTTCTTCCAACTGAACTGTTGGATGCACAGTTCTCAAGAGCCTGTGGAGGTGGTTTGTGGACCCTGCTCTATATGAGAGCTTCATGTTGACAATTCTGCATTCTGCCTTTGTGTTTGCACAATTGTTAAAATGCAGCCAAATGCTGCTTCTTTTCCTACTTTCACTTATCTTATTTGCGCGACGCAAACTGACACTTCCCCGTGTGAAGTGTCACCCCTCCCTCTGTTCAGCTATCAGCACTGACCACACGCCGCCCCTCCCTCCTTATCTATCCTCACGTGATGCACAGCATGACATGCAGTCATGACAGTGACATTCAGTCACTGCATGTACGCGGAGCACCCGTAAAAAAATAAATAACGGCTCGTTCTCGGGTGCGAGCCGGTCCCGTCGTTCACTAAAAAGAGCCGGCTCTTTGAGCCGGCTCGTTCGCGACCGACACATCACTAGATTGAACTCAATGGGGAGAGACGTAGACCGGAAGAATTTAAGGGAGTAGGATTAACTTTATTACCAATCGATTGAATTTAGCCTACCTGTCAACGTCGAATGTGGTTTATATTGGCAAGTAGATGCTTGCCACATGCTGGAATAAAGTTCCACCTGGGAGGTCCAAACGATAAGTTTCACATGACAGTGAGACACGGGGCATACTTCAGTCTCTACAAACTACTGAGCTGAGATGAGGTAAAAACGGGCTAATTTGACGTCAAATGCAATTATATAGAATCACTTGGCAATTCTTTGGTAATGTAGTGTATTTTTATACACTAAGTATACAACTAAAACACTATCTGTGATACTGTATGCATTATCTGTGATACTGTATGCATTGTAAGGGCCATGTGTATTGAAGTGACCAAAAGGTGTTGCCAGGAAGGCAACCCCCTGGGGTTGCCGGAGATGCGACCAGCAGATAGGGCCAGGAATGCGACCCCCCTTGGGGGTTTGAGCCGTAAACTTGTATGTGACAATGAAGACACCGTGACCAACCAGAGCGCTGGTTGTACCTCTCAGACCAATAGTATTAAGTTGATGTTTGTTACTTTGACCACTAGGAGTAGTGGATGTTTTGTGATACTATTGTCTATATAAAGTTTGGTAAAGGAGCGCGTCGCCAGTTCTGCGAATTGGCACGGCAGGCTCCATCTCGCTGCAGCAGATGCTTTCATTTGATGCTTTGTTCAATAAACATCTTGAACTTAGTATCCGGACCTCTGAGAAGATTCTTATTCCACCGAGTAGAAATTATACTACAGTAACTAATTGAAAACTCAATGCTTGTCTTTTTATTCCCCGTCCAGTGGTGTTCTCGGGACCCCGGCCCTGAGGGCCCGTCTGGGTGCATTAGAGTGCCACTTCACGTGGGAGCTGGACAACACCAGGTCAAATGTTCTCTATCGCAGGGATAAGCTGGAGGACATCGGCACTGACCAGGGAAATCCATGGCTCGGACACATCTACAACCTGCGGGCGCACATCCACTTCCAGCTGGCTTCTCAAGAGGACACCACGGGCTCCACCCTGGAGGACGCGCTGCGCTGCTTCGGCACGGCGGCGGAGGCCCTCCGTCAGGTGAGGAACACCGCCTCATACGAGGGCCCCTGGCTGCTGGTCAACTACGGGAACCTCGCCTGGCTGCACTATCACATGGGAGAGCACGCCGAGAGCCTGGTGTACGTGGGCAAGGTGGAGGCACTGCTGCGGGAATACCCGTCTCCGATACAGGAGCAGCTCCACCAGGAGGTCCTTGCCGAGAAAGCGTGGACACTCATGAATTTCGGCCCAGCCAGCAAAAGTAAAGCAGTGGAGTACTTCACGAAAGCAATCGAGGTGGAGCCGGACATGGTGGAGTGGACCACAAGCCACGCGTTGGCGTTGTCCATTTCATCTAAAGACCCGTCACCAGAGCAGAAGGCGAACATCTTGAAGGTGCTGAGACGAGCCACTGAACGAGATCCAGATAACTTATACATCGCTGCAGTTTACCTGGAAAGACTCGCCGAGACCGGCGAAGCGATTGATGACCAAGCCCGTAAGTTGGCCGAGCGAGTGCTGAGGAGGCCCCAGAGCATCTACAGCGGGATCAGACCCCTGCTGAGACTGTACAGACGGTCCGGGTTCCTCGACGAGGCCATCGACGTTGCAAAGGAGGCTTCCGATCGACATCCAAACGCACGGCATCTTAAGGACTGTCTGGCGCGCTGTTACATGTGGAAGGTCTTTTCAGTCGACAGGGAAGGTCTCCCGATACTGAGAGAACGGGCCATTGTGCTGTACACGGAGGTGGTCAAGCTTTATCCTCATACTTTCTTAAAAGCCAAGATGTCCCTGGCCAATTTATATGCAGAGTCAACTCAGCATAACAAGATGGAAAGTGACGAGATATTCAAGGAGTTGTTGACAAGTCATTCAGAGCCTCCCCAGCTGCAGATGCTTTATAACAAATATGCCAAATTCCTAAACTTTCACCTACAAGACAGCTACAGGTCAATAGAATATTACATGAAGGCAGCAGAAATACAGCATCCCTCCTTCTTTCGTACTAACAGCATACTCATTTTACAACAGATCAAAAATAGAAATACGCACCGAATGTGTGGAGAAATTGAAGACTTTCTGGCCAAACTGGAGGAGCCCATCACACCACAACCAAAACAATATGCAAATGTCCAACCAAATTAGACTAAATCCTTTATTTCTTAAATATGTCATAAGTTGTCAAATGTATCAGTGTTGAAATCATCAACTTGTTGGTACAACTGTAATAACCAATGGACAAATGAGAATGTGCCTCCAAACTGCTTCTTTGCGCTTATAAGCACTTTGTTTTTTAACATATTGTACGTTCATGTTGTTAATGCACGTTATGACATTATGCGGGCATCCTAGTAGTTGGGAAGATTTTCTTTATTGGCCTGCAATCGGGAATGCTGGGAACTTGTTCTACTCGTATCTTTATTTACCACAGAAATAGATTGTCTTTTTCAAATTACTTCTTGTAAGCCGCTTTGGATAAAAGCAAATGTTAAATGTATTATTTATCACTGTGCATGGAAATGTATCATTATAGATTATACATTATTATTTTAGGCTGTTATATATGTTATAAAGTAAATTACAACAACGATATTACAACATTAAACTATTGGGCTAAAACCATGGATGTATCAATGAGACACATAAACCAACATATCATAATCAGGATCGGAGAAATAACAAATAAACCGATTCAAAACGTGCTGTATCCATGGATGTAGAGATGTTCCACTGTGGCTTTGACCTGCATGATAGTAGTAAATAGTAAATGACATACAGCTACATTAAACTCCGTTTATGTTGTGTTGTGTAGTTTGTGTTACTGTTTTGTAACTGAGACTTTAATTAATGTTTATTGCATTAACTTTATGTATTCAAACATTCACGATAACGGATTTATGTTTATTGCATTAACTTTGTTTTCAAACATTCACGATAACGGATTTACTGCATACAGCCCACTGAAGTATTATAAGATGATACAAGTTATGAATTACAGCCAATATCTGCAATATATCCATTATTAGTTGTGTTAATCCATCCATGATACAGACCGCAGGAAGCCTGTAGAACAGGATGTGTCACATGAACGCGCTGGCCGCGCAGTCCCGTGGATCTGATGCGCGTTTATTATGCCTATGCAAATAACTCCCTGGATGGCTATCGGGGATTTTTACAACTTTTAGGACCTAATAATTAAAATAAGGGCTATTCAAGTGTTCGTACTGGGAAG
>CM051004.1:8931120-8969909 GCA_027704905.1 Muraenolepis orangiensis | reverse complement strand
GAGACACGGGGCATACTTCAGTCTCTACAAACTACTGAGCTGAGATGAGGTAAAAACACGGGCTAATTTGAAGTCAAATATAATTATATAGAATCAATTGGCAACTCTTTGGTAACTAATTGAAAACTCAATGCTTGTCTTTTTATCCCCCGTCCAGTGGTGTCCTCGGGACCCCGGCCCTGAGGGCCCGTCTGGGTGCATTAGAGTGCCACTTCACGTGGGAGCTGGACAACACCAGGTCAAATGTTCTCTATCTCAGGGATAAGCTGGAGGACATCGGCACTGACCAGGGAAATCCATGGCTCGGACACATCTACAACCTGCGGGCGCACATCCACTTCCAGCTGGCTTCTCAAGAGGACACCACGGGCTCCACCCTGGAGGACGCGCTGCGCTGCTTCGGCACGGCGGCGGAGGCCCTCCGTCAGGTGAGGAACACCGTCTCAGACGAGGGCCCCTGGCTGCTGGTCAACTACGGGAATCTCGCCTGGCTGCACTATCACATGGGAGAGCATGCCGAGAGCCTGGTGTACGTGGGCAAGGTGGAGGCACTGCTGCGGGAATACCCGTCTCCGATACAGGAGCAGCTCCACCAGGAGGTCCTTGCCGAGAAAGCGTGGACACTCATGAATTTCGGCCCAGCCAGCAAAAGTAAAGCAGTGGAGTACTTCACGAAAGCAATCGAGGTGGAGCCGGACATGGTGGAGTGGACCACAAGCCACGCGTTGGCGTTGTCCATTTCATCTAAAGACCCGTCACCAGAGCAGAAGGCAAACATCTTGAAGGTGCTGAGACGAGCCACTGAACGAGATCCAGATAACTTATACATCGCTGCAGTTTACCTGGAAAGACTCGCCGAGACCGGCGGAGCGATTGAAGACCAAGCCCGTAAGTTGGCCGAGCGAGTGCTGAGGAGGCCCCAGAGCATCTACAGCGGGATCAGACCCCTGCTGAGACTGTACAGACGGTACGGGTCCCTCGACGAGGCCATCGACGTTGCAAAGGAGGCTTCCGATCGACATCCAAATGCACGGCATCTTAAGGACTGTCTGGCGCGCTGTTACAAGTGGAAGGTCTTTTCAGACGACAGGGACAGTCTCATACATAGCCTGAGAGAACAGGCCATCGTGCTGTACACGGAGGTGGTCAAGCTGTATCCTCATACTTTCTTTATAGCCAAGATCTCCCTGGCCAATTTATATGCAGAGTCAACCCAGCATAACAAGATGGAAAGTGATGAGATATTCAAGGAGTTGTTGGCAAGTCATTCAGAGCCTCCCCAGCTGCAGATGCTTTATAACAAATATGCCAAATTCCTAAACTTTCACCTCCAAGACAGATACAGGTCAATAGAATATCACATGAAGGCAGCAGAAATACAGCATCCTTCCTACTTTCGTACTAACAGCATACACATTTTACAACAGATCAAAAAAAGAAATACGCACCGAATGTGTGGAGAAATTGAAGACTTTCTGGCCAAACTGGAGGTGCGCATCACACCACAACCAAAACAATGATATGCAACTGTACAACCAAATTAGACTAAATCCTTTATTTCTTAAATATTTTCATAAGTTGTCAAATGTATCAGTGTTAAAATCATCCAGACAATGAAAGAATAGTTAGAGCACATTTTGTGTAATTACCCAATACTAAACAATTGTTTTTGTAGAAGGCGATGATTTATCTTTAATAAAAATAACAAACAAAAGACATTTGAATTGGCAAATGATTTTATGGTTCCCGTTATCACAAAGTTATCATATTGCCAGGAGAACAATAAACCCCACCTGAACAGGCTGTAGATCCTCCACTGTGACATGCAGGTCAAAGTTTGTTACAAACGTGACACGTTTTGGAATGGAATTTTCCGCTCGATAACATAAAAAAAAAATGAACTAAAAAAATGTGAAAGTTGACTAGTCGTTTCCTCTCCGGCTCTTCTTGTGACTCTTTTTTGAACTCCTGGTATAAAAACAGAAATAGTATAATTAATTCAATGAAAACAATTTTGGCTTTTGTTCATGGGTTTGTTCATAGCAGATCAATTAATAATAATGAAATAGCAGTGGTAACCGGTTCCTTCAGTTTGTTTTCAACATTGTGCAAATCAATTCACACTGCACTCAGTTCAGACTCACCTCTCTGGAGACTTTGAGTGACTGCGGTGTCTGTGACTTCTGTGGTGACCTGGTGGTAAGTGACATGTAGGGTTATATTGCACAGCGTTGAACCAAAACCAGTAGGTTTTTATTACTCACTGGAAAGTTTAGGAGGAAGCTATGTTCACCAAATTAAAATGAAAACCATATATATATATATATATATTATGTATTTACTTTCGGGCATGGCGAGGTAGCTTGCATTTTATAGTAGTGTCGTGTTTCTGACACACAGTAAAGGATAATTGTTACCTCATATATTAGTAGCACGAGTCCATAGTATTACAAAGCATGATGATAAAATAAAAACATTTAAATTAAACTTACCAGGGGATTTGGATCTGTGGCGTCGTTCCCTGGATCTGCTCCGGTGTCGCCGGGGGCTCTTGCTGCGATGGCGCTCTCTCCTCGGAGACGGGCTGGACACAGGGGGGGAGCCAATGAACACACAGAACACCTCCAGAAACACACTCGAATAACATGGATCAGTGATCAGGACAAAATAAATAATAACTACTGTGACTATTAAGCAGTGGCGTACCTTCGCCTCTTGGGTGATCGGCTCCTCCTGGAGAAGGAGAAAAGAGGCAATTGCACGAATTTCAAGATCATTGTGAGGCGATAACAAGACACAGAAGACTGACAAGACATAGGTTTACTCGTGAAGTAAACAAACAAACAAAAGTCAAGTAAAGTGGAAGCTGACCGCCTAGGGGAGCGGCTGCGTCTGTAGCGTGGTGAGGGCGAGCGGCGGGGCCTGTCGTTGTCACGGTAACTCCGTCTATGAGGCTCAGGAGTCGGTATTCTCTCTGGCTATATAATAAAAGTTAAAAAACGATTAGGAGGACGTCAGGTTGTTCATTTTGGAAATGGCCAAAACAATAGTCCATTGACTTGGAACAGCAGCGTCGCACAATGGCTCAGTGTTAGGGAACGAGGGCGGTACATTATGCGGCCAGTCAAGTTACCTTTTCTTCCTCCTCGTCCTCCTCATCACTGCTCTCGACCTCGTCCAGGTCTTCCTCCAGAGCGCTGATGCGTGTGTCCAGGAGTTCGGCCTCCTCAAGGACCTGCCTTTTCTACACACACACACACACACGCACGCACACAGTTCAGACACATTTGGGGAAGGCTGTACAGGTGCACTATAGACATTACAGCCACGTACCTGCAGCCTGGGCAGTATGATGTCACACATCCTCTCCGAGTGAAGAAGTTCGTCGATGAACTCGTCCACGTGCATCACCTCAAACTCTGTAACGAAAGGTTGGTGCAGAGTGAGCCCAGCAGGGGTCTGTTGTATTCTTGCAGTCTTATAAATCGACAGTAAAAAAAATATTGCTCAAATGTTTGTGTAGGTAAGACGCTAAAATGAAAAACCCTTCGTTAAAGTTGTACTTAATAAGACCGTTACTCAATGCATGCACTGCATAATCCAACAACCAAAGAAAAAAATTCACTAACCTCCATTTCGGTTCTGACTTTTGATTTTTCTGTAGTCGTTGTATAAAGGCTCAAGGTACTTGTAACAATCAACAGAGGTGCCAGTTAACCTCATGTACATTGCTCCAAGCAGGCGAACATACCTAGGGGGAAAAAAAACGACAACTAATTAGTACGCAAATTCAGGTGTTTCAAAGAATGAAATGCCAGTATGACAGGCGGGAAATCCAAACATCTTTAAGAAGCATGTGTGTGGATAGTGAATGCTGAAAATGATATACATCATGAAATAAATTGTGGCTTGGCATGATTTGTACAGTGTATTTAACATCCCATTCATAATATAGGTGGTATATGTGTATGTAGCCCTAAAAAGGTTCCTCATGTGCTCTGTAGGACCATGTAGGAACACACAAGTCACACACAGCGTTACCACCGTGGAATTACACTGGTAGTTTGGGCCCTAATGTTTGTTTCACAGTGTATCAACAAAGTATCAGCAGCCAGAAGAATTATTATTATTATTATTTTTTTTTTACAGTGGCCACTCTCAAATTCGACGTTGGAAAGTGGTTCAAAAGACCAGTGTAGTTTCGGCCCTAGATATGGAACAGTGGCAACAGTGTGTGCCTCCCTAGTGACTATTCAATCATGATCACACAAACCTAAATCATGATCCTACATACAGTACATGATCCTGATGCACGTATGGGGGGCAACAACTACTTATGACATATTGACATATGTGCTTAAAGAACACATATACATATATATATATATATTGATTGATATTATATACAGGATTGCATCAAACACACTTGAAATCCTCGTTCTTGATGAACTCCACGATAATGTCTTTCTCGGGTTGGATCTGGAGCATCTTCAGGGTGAGACAGAGGAAAGGAGTCGGTTTGATGTTTCCTCCGTAAACTCCCCCGACAAACTTCAGCTCCATAGCCTTGTCCACCACAAGCTCGGCTGCAAAGAGAAGAGACGCAGTATAACAGTTAACACATCGACATCTCCTTCCATGAATTAATCCATCCATCCATCCATCCACACCTCTTTCCTGAATTCATAAATTCACCCATCTATCCATATCTATCGTCTTCCTCCATCCACCCCTCAAGAAAATAAATAAATAAATAAATGAATGAATGAGTAAGTAAGTAAATAACTAATAGTATACATATATCAAATCGTATATTATACTATCATATAGGGTTACACGTCTACTTAGGTCATCATTTCGAGGCTAGCTTACCGGGCTAACTAACGGATGAATATCCTTCGCAGACACACGACTCACCCGTTAACCCAAAACACTCTTCTTTCCAATACTTCGACTCGTAGATTCGAGTCCTAATAATCTTCTCCACCAGATACTGGGGGTTGGTTCCGTGTATACTGTTGGCATCTTTCACGGTTCTGTTGGCCATGTTGTGCCGCCGACAATGTGCTGGTTTGTTCTGAAAAGATACAACTCCTGTGTGCGAGTTGCTTTTCCGGGTCAACAACGTTTACTTCCGTCTACTCCTTCTTCTTCTTCTTCTTTTTTTTTGTTGGTTGAGCGTACAACCATGTACAGTGAAATGTTATTGCAAAATTGCAAAAATGACAAGAATTGCAAAAAAATTAAAAAAATTCATGTACATATTTACATAATTGCGTCTTGACAGTATACATATAAAGGGTAAAGTGTAAGTGTAAATTTAGCTGTAAAAGTCCAGTTGCTGTAGAAGGGGGAGGTGGGAGGTCATTACCATTTTCATTCATACAAAAATGTAGTAAATTACATGAAAACTAGAAAAAGACAGCATGTAAATATGTAAATGATGTACTTTTTTTGTCATTCTTGTTTTTTGTGTTTTTTTTTGGAACCTGATTATTCCTACACTTTTTTTTTTTTTTGACATTTTCGGAACTGGCAATAACATTTCACTGTACATTATACATAACCACATATTAATTCAAACCGCTGAACCTCTGATAAGTCAACGGCGTCACGTTTAACTTCCGGTGTCAACAGGAGGTGGATTTGATTGGTCCATAACTTTTATCTGACGGATATTACGCGTTTTCGCGGGAACCGAGGAACCTGAAGTCTGCCTTCCAGCGGTGTTGTTTACGAGCAACTCGTGTTAGAATACAATATAATTACTTTGAATAATCACAGACACGTATTGGGTCCACGTTGTATTAAACAATTGTCGTCGTTGTTGCTTGCTTTGTCGGTAGTATTTTTAGTAGTCAAGTATGGTCCGATACTTTACAAGAAAGAATGTCCGACGGATCTACGAGTGGGGCAGCGCACCCATAAGCTACGACAGGAAGTTAAAGACCGACGAATATGAGTGAGTATACACACATAGGCTTTCTTTTTGTACTTCTACTAATATTGGTTGTTGTTGTTCTCGGTGTACAATGTGTTTTTGTTTTGTTATTTTTGTTACGTGAAGCTCATTGCACATCAGTCTGGAGGACCTCCCACGGATCACTGTGATAACCGCTGGCCAATACATTCTAATAGAAGGCGTGGATGACGACAACCCCTATGTTGCAAAGGTCACCAAGCTCATTGGTAGGAGACGAAAATTAAGTTTTTTTTTCACTTTTTCTTAAAAGTAAAAGCACTACTTGGAGTAGCAATGTACACCCCAGCGAATCAAACTTGAGTAGAGATTCAGATTTGGGTAAATTGTCAGATGTATAAGTTACAGTGTACAATGTTGAGTGAAATGTTATTGCCAGCTCCAAAGATGTGCTCAAAGTTACAATAATTCACAGGTTTGCAAAAATGTACAAAAAGTACTAACAAATGACACAAAGTATTGGGTTATATTAAGTATGCAGTGTTCGCCGTTCACCGGGCCCTGTATGAAAACACCCCACAACAAATGATGGCCATTTAGCATTGCTCTGGTGTTTTTCAGAGAGTGACAAGCGAAAGAAGGCCCTGGTTCAGTGGTTTGTCCGGGTAGGAGAGGTGCCGCCGAACAAAATGAAACTGCTGGGCAGGGAACCACACCCGCAGGAGATCTTCTACTACGAGGGACACACCTGTGACGATGTGATCGACGTGGAGTCCATTCTCAGCACGGTGCAGGTAAATTGAAGGTTGCTAATCCTCTCCTATTGGTGCTAAAGGACACTTGTTTGTGTTCCTTATTGTTGACATCCTTCATTGCTGCAACAGCAAGAATGATTTTCAGTTTTTCTGTCTGTTAAGCAGCAGTATGATCAGCTAGTGACGTAGACTTTGGTTTCCCAAAAACCCATTTAAGCCAGTCAGAGTTGGCTTGAATCCAGCAGAATGAACAGAATCCATTATTTGCCTTTATGCAGCTATTGATTTTTCATTAAAAATATAAACGATACACGACACAGTTAGACCACCAGGTCTTTGTATGCGAGTACCCTCCCCCCCTTGTTCATGTGGGTTTCCCCCTGATGCGTCGGGTTCCTCCCACACCAAATTACATGAATGTTATGTAAATGGTCCTGCCACTGCCCTTGATCAAGGCGCTGGACCTGGAGTGCACTGGCTATGCCCACTGCTCCTAGAGATGGGTTAAATGCAGAGATCACGTTTAGTTGTATAGTTATTTTACTTTTTTCTTTACAATTTTTACTATTTTACTTTACAAAGTTGTGACAAAGTTGAATCTTGATGCTATTGGGCCTGCTGTAGTGTAGTTATCTAATGGGGATGCCTGTTTAGCAATGTTTCTCAGGACGTCACAGTCAAAGTCACGTGTGTTTGTTATGTGTTGTGGTTGGCAAAAAGCAACGTGTGACCTGAACTTTACACACAAAGGATAGCCTTCGGGTCACTCGCAACTCTGCGGTATACACAAGGTTTTTCAAAAATACTATAGGCCTGCATATAAAGATACTGTACACAATGAAAATAACAATAAAGTGACTGATATGTACATCTTCCTGTCAGGTCAGTATTGGGTAAAGATTATGTTCAGTTTATAAACTTTTGATGACTGTTTGTTTTGGTACTATTTATCTCAGTTATTGGAATGAAAACCTTTCGAAAACATAATAAAATGCATTTTGCATGAAATAGCGGTCTAACGTGACCACTGCGGTAAAACTTCCAGTGATTTGAGAGACTCCTTTTGTGTATATAAATATCACCGAAGCTCAAATCTGGCCAAAGAGTGGGATTATTTTGCCGTCCTTTCAATGTGTACTGTCTGGAAGTGAAGCCAAACCTTTATACTACGTTAGTTTAGAAGAATATCTCGAACTAGCGACTTGATGGAGCGTTTTCACGTTTTCAGAGACTAGGAGTGATGAATCGCGTGAAGCAGTCTTGCATGCCATTTTTCTATGTAATAGAAACAATAACACATGACCTTTGCCAACCATAAAACTGTGTATGCGTGGAAATTACGTCATTGTTTGTAAACACAGTATAGCTAGTTAGCGGCAGTATAGCTCAGGAGGTAGAGCGGTCGCCTCACAACCGAAAGGACGCTGGTTCGATCCCCCCGGCTCCTCCTAGCAAAAAACTGTCGAGGTGTCCTTGAGCAAGACACCCTAACCCTAACTGCTCCCAACGTGCTGACTGTCTCCTTGCATGGCTGACTCCGCCGTCGGTGTACGAATGGGTAATGTGAGGACATGACTTGTAAAGCGCTTTGGATAAAAGCGCTATATAAAAAGCCAGCATTATAAACACGAAACATCGCTGTTGATGAGGCAGAGGTAGCTACATATGCTGGCACTGGCGAGTGTGTGTGCTTACATCTTCCTTCTCCTCCTAAGGTATACTACATTTCGGCAGAGGCTCCGTTCCCCGAAGGCAACCAGATGGAAGTGCTCTACGTGAAGCTCTCCTGGAACACCAAGGTCTTCAAGGCCGTGAAGCCCGAGATGATGGAGACCGTTGCTGTGCCCATCCTTGCTTCTCCTCCTCGCCACTCCTACCCTGCCCTCCCTCCCTCGCCGCCTTGTTCCCCAGCCGTGGCGGCGACCCCGCGGTCCAGAGCTCCCTCCCGTCGGGCTCTGCCTACGCCTGACCCCACGGTCATGAGCAGGGCCGCCGTGGGCGGGCCCGGCCGGGCCACCATGAGCGCTGGCAAGATGAGGGTGTCGGAGGCGGAGTCAATGCACTCTGCCTCCAAGATGTCCGCCGCTAAGTGCCTGAGTGCCAAGAGGAGGTCCAACTTTGCCCGGACACCCGGTGTGCGCAAGAAGCTGGAGCTCTGCAGTGAGTTTGTCTTATAGAGAGAGACGCCCAGGCTGCACCACATAGCGTCATACTAGAAATGGGGTGTGGTGGTTTGCATTGTCAGAAGTCCAAGGGATGCTGCTACCAACGCTGCTGTTTTGTGACTTGAGCTCTGGGTGGCAATTACAGTGACATGAAAGTGCAAAATGGAAAAAAACGGGTTGAAGTGCGTTTTGAGCTGACATGCACTTTGTCGGTGGTTCAGACCACGTGTCCCCTCCCCCAGGTCCAGGGAAGACAGCGACCAACATGGACGACATGCTCTGCCAGCTGCTGGATGAGGAGCTGGAGGAGGAGGACGAGGAGGAGATGTTGGTGGTTAAACGCCCGGCTACTTCCCTGATGGGCCTGGGGTCCCGATCTTATGGTCTCACCCCCGTGAGGAAGGCCCAGAGGTCCTCCGGCTCCTGGGACAGCTTGAACATGAAGCCAGCCATGGTGACCTTGAACCGCTTGTCCCTGGAAATGGACAGTCCCCCGCAATCTACGCAACAGGACTCTCCCAAGTAAGCATTTTGGGGGGGGGGGGGGGGGGGGGAGTAGTGGCTTGGGCACGTAAGATAGCATACTTCAACATACTAGCATTTTAATTGACCTGATTGTTGGGTTTGGACTTTCGTTTACAGGTTTTACATTTTTCAGGTTGTTTTCCTTTGTTTCCGTTTGTTTTATTGATTGATTTTTACTGGTGAAGGGTTTGGTTTTGTCTTAAATTCTTATTTAACTTAATGATATAACATGTTAATTCTGAAATTTGCTCATTGAGGCTAACTTTCTGGCTTAGATGGTCTTCGATTTCATACTGGAGGCAGAGCCTAGGAATAGTGAGCCACAATGGACCAGCGTCCTCCGGCCATGGCGTCCTCTATGACGTAGGAGTTTAGACTCATTGAAGCCTCTTCCAGGGAGCTGTGTGCCGTTGCTGCCTTGGACGACGAATTGTTGGACTTGGATCAGCTCTTGACTCCCACAAGGCGTCAAGCCACACCCAGAAGGCGTCAAGCCACGCCCAGAAGCAACTATGTCGCTAGGGGGAATAAGTGAGTTGGCCATCCCCTCACCTGGTGGCTGGTGCTCACGTTTGTTTACCATTCTTCACAACCAGGTTTAACGTACGAATGGGCACTCGCGGCAAAACATGAGCAGTGGAAAGTCGGAATGATAGGGAGGCTCCTAAAGTGCTTTGTTATTTACAATATGAACCGCAGTGGCATGCATATCACATACTTTAAAAACTGTTACTTCCCTTGAGTTGGCTAATGTTGCACAGGCTAAATAAAACGGCACCTTGAAATCTGGGTTGGTCTTGTAGGTTTTGTCCTAAAGGAGTCTTTCGGTTTGTACGGTAGTTTTGCACCCTTCCTGGTTGATATCGCGATACCACAAATGCACTGGCATGTTGCGGGGTGCACACAGGGGGTGAGTTGAACACTACAGGAGTGGGACACATGGATGGGACCTGGTGTCCCAAATTATGTTTGGTAAAGCATGTGTTTATACACAATGTATTCATGTCAGTAATATAACTTAAAAAGCCGCCTCCTTAATTTTAGCTTTTTTTTGTCAATAGAGCATCCACACCTTCCAGGAGGATAGAAAGGCCGGCAAAGGAACCGTCTCTTGGGGTGTTGTGAGTACCCGTGTCACCGCCACTAATACTACTTAAAAAATGCTAAATAAACATTGAAACCATTTAGAATTACCATTAATGCTAATAACCTCTCCTTTTTAAATGGTCTTTTACATTAAAAACAACCTGTTGCATTTGCTCCAGTCTAAGCTCCTTTTGGCTTTCCTTGTATTGAGCCGAGTGTGTTGATGCCTAGCCACTCGTTCATATTAACCCTGTCTTCCGCTGGACATGCTCCACAGAGCAGAGGTGGAGAATGAGAACTCCCCGAAGCTGCCTGCAGCCGCCACGCCTCGGAGCTCCAAGAGGAAGTCTGCCCTGCTGGTGGGCTCTCGAATCAGGCAGCAACTGTGAGTGTCGTCGGGGCATGTGTGTATGAATGTATTCTACATTCATAAACTGAATGTAGAATACCCCATTCGGTTTCAGCACCCAGTTTTAGAACCGAGATGGCCGCCGGAGTAAGGCCCATTAGAAGAGGTGTTGAATCTCTGATCTCTTGGTTGTTAATCCCAATTTTTTTTCTTTAAAAAATATATACAGGTCCATCCCTTAATGTTGGTGCACTTTCTTTTTGCTTTTCACTGGTTAATTTTTCTCTTATCGTAATTGTCTGTGTGTGTGTGTGTGTGTGTGTGTGTGTGTGTGTGTGTGTGTGTGTGTGTGTGTGTGTGTGTGTGTGTGTGTGTGTGTGTGTGTGTGTGTGTGTGTGTGTGTGTGTGTGTGTGTGTGTGTGTGTGTGTGTGTGTGTGTGTGTGTGTGTGTGTGTGTGTGTGTGTGTGTGTGTGTGTGTGTGTGTGTGTGTGTGTGTGTGGCGCACTTTGAAATGAACACCATGCACTGTGTTCTGCTTCAGGAACCTGGTGAACGACCAGCTTGACCAGCCGTACTCGACAGACGGGGACGACAGCGACGGCGCTGGGTTCCTCCCATCCAAGAAGGACCTCCAGAGCAGCAGCAGCAGCGAGGGGGAGGGGGAGGAGGAGGATGAGCTGGCGGGGAGGTTGGACAGCGACCAGGAAATCCCTGTCAAGAAGGGAAAACGCAGCGCCGCTGGGTCCCGCACACCCCGCTCAGCACAGAAAGCCCGCTCCTCCCTGCACACGCCACGCAAAACCCCCGTGAAGAAGGTAGGCCGTGTCGGCCGCCTACCGGCCATGGTCTCCTGGTGCATGTTTCAAGATTCTAGATGTTTAATTGCCATTTGCAACAAGTACAATGGAATGCTTATACCCATTCCCTCCTGCAGTATGAATTTCCTACAACAATACTATACTTTAGTAAACAATACTATACTTTAGTAAACAATACTATAAACAATTGTGCAAAATGCATTTAAAAGTGCCAGTAGTGCAGCAGCATCAGGAATGTGTATCTCAGCTGTCGTAACATAATTACCACTATGATACAGGCTCAAATGTAACAAGTGTCTGCTTTTGTGGACCGTAGGCCACGCCCACCACGCCACGCACCCCTCGACATGCCACGCCCAGTATCCCCAGCCGCTCCCTGCCGGCCAAACAGCCCGGGAGCGCTCTGGAGGAGGCCAGGGCACGGTAAGAAGGGGAGCCGTCTGTGGGAGTAGACTGCTTGAATATTGTTTTTTGTTTTGTATGTCAAGGTGTGCTGTCCCGCATTGCTCCACCCAGTGTTACAATTCATACATTATAACGTCCTACACCTTCATAAAGTGTGTGTGTGTGTGTCATAATTAATTTATTTGACCTTTTTATTTTTTTGTGATATTGTGTCCTTCATTGGACAGTGAACATAATGTAAATTTTGTTTCCCTCAGTTATGTAACTGCATAAGTAACTGCAACTGTTAAGTAACTGCATAGCCTCAATTTCATTCCACGGGCTGGGCTTTAAAGTGTGTGCGTATGTCTGTGTCCGTCCCTCCAGGCTGCACGTCTCCTCCGTACCAGAGTCTCTCCCCTGCCGTGAGCAGGAGTTCCAGGACATCTACAACTTTGTGGAGAGCAAGGTCATGGACGGAACAGGAGGGTGAGCAGAACATTGTTTTTCAACCCCCTTTCTTCTCCTCGCCCCGGAGATTGTGGTAAAATGGGTCACCGCTCGCTTCCCCCCCCCCCCCGAGCCCTAAGTGTTCTCTGGTCGCCAGGTGCATGTACATCTCGGGGGTGCCGGGCACGGGCAAGACCGCCACCGTGCACGAGGTCATCCGTTCGCTGCAGCAGGCGTCCGACGCCGACGACATCCCCTCTTTTAACTTCATCGAGATCAACGGCATGAAGATGACCGACCCTCACCAAGCCTACGTACAGATTGTACAGGTGAGAGAGCGTGGGACCCCACGTGTCTTTGATGGCGTCGCCTTGGACTCCTTGGAGTGAGTTTGACTTTAGTCATAGCAGTTTTGCGTGACTAGCTGACTTGTCCTCTGCAGAAGCTGACGGGGCAGAAGGCCACGGCGGACCACGCCGCGGCTCTGCTGGAGAAGAGGTTCAGCAACCCTGCGCCCAAGAAGGAGAGCACAGTGCTGCTGGTGGACGAGGTAAGGCTGGGTGGGTGGGTGGGGGGGAGCTCTGGGAGGGCCTAGGGTCCACACCCGTTGCTACCAGTGCCATAGATGCTGAAACTGTATTGGGTGGATATTGCAGTTGCCGTCTCATGATGCGTGTTTATGCAGATGATCCTTGTGGTTTCATGTCTGGGTTAGTCTTTTAAGATGTTACTATGTGCCCCCACTGTAATGAATGTGCATGCAATAAAATGGCTATCCATGTGGGAGGGACTCGTACATACACGCATACCTCATATTATAGTTTTTTTTCATTACACCGGCTGTATCATTTGCATTGTCGCCTTTTTGTTGTTTGGTTTTACTGTAGCTGGACCTGCTGTGGACCAGGAAGCAGAACGTGATGTACAACTTGTTTGACTGGCCCACCCGGCGCCACGGCCGGCTGGTGGTGCTCACCATCGCCAACACCATGGACCTCCCGGAGAGGATCATGATCAACCGAGTAGCCAGTCGACTGGTGAGAGTTTGGAAACACACACACACACACACAACACGTACGTATGACACCGCTTGACCACAGGGTGGTAGCAGTGAGCAGTAGAAGGGCAGGTGTGTATGATTGCAGCTTTTCTTTTCCAGAACTGGCGGTACACTGGGTTTTCTTGTTTGTTATGTTTTATTAAGTGTGCGTCTCTCTCTCTCTCTCTCTCTCTCTCTCTCTCTCTCCTCCCAGGGCCTGACACGCATGTCTTTCCAGCCATACAGCTTCAAGCAGCTGCAGCAGATCATCATGTCCAGACTGAACAAAGTGAAGGCCTTTGAGGAGGACGCCCTTCAGCTGGTCTCAAGAAAGGTAACCGTCACACGTGACCCATCCAATCTCCACACCACCGCTTGCCCCTGCTCCCGCCTCAGCGCAGGTGTAGGCCGCTGATCTGCAAGAAAAGCTCAGTTGGGGAAGAGTTTTGTGCCCTCTGCCGTCACCGTCTACAGCAAACAACTACCTGATATCTTTCATATGTTTCGTCGCTGTTTTGTATGTTTCTAGAACACTGCCAAGTAATATGGGCGTGGTGGTCTGTGACTTCAGCCATGGGTTTACGCACAAGCATTGTGACTTTTGAGATTTGCCTTTAATGGTGCGTCAAGATGTTTGTCACCAGCAGTGGAAACGATCCGTATTTGGCACTGTTGAGGGCACAGACTATCAAGATTATTATTACCGTATTGACCCGAATATAAGACGACCCCGATTATAAGACGACCCCTCTTTTTCAAGACTAATTTTTGGAAAAATAAATAAATACATTTTTTTGAAGACCAAATCTTTTTTTTTATAAAGAAAATCATTTTATTTGAAAATAATGATAACACACATCACACATTGTGTTCTAATTTGCCTAACTTGGCAAACAAAAACAAAACAGGCTAGATAGATTGCAATGAAACAGTAGTGCAATAAACAGTAGTGCAATAAAACGGAACATCAGTCTATCGGTCACATCACGTCTTCTCATTCAGCTCGTCTTCTACATCGCTGGTTGTTCCTCTCACTCCCGCTATCGTCACTCACGGTGTCTGTTCCCCGTCATCCTCCCACATCACGTCATCCTCGCTGCCATCCATGGCATTTGATACGCAGCATTTCATAACCCATTAATGATGCTTTCTGGGGAAACGTCAGCCCATGCTTGCAAGATCCATTCACAGAGCAAACGTACTGCAGGCTTTTTCCAGACGGTGTCAGTGCGTGATTAGCAGCCAGGAGCCACTCTGTGGATCTCTTGCGCAGATGAACCTTGAATGGTTTGTTAACGACCACATCCAACACCTGCAGCTGGCTTGTCATTCCGCCCGGTATGATCACTAGGTCACCATTCAACTCTTTCACTTGCTTTTTGACTGGCGCCGTCTGCCCCAACCTTGAGCCAGTCCACCACCAGCTCCGTCTCCATCCAGCCCTTTGCCTGGGCACCTACGTAATGCCAGCTGGCACTGCCTCTTTAGGTACAGTCACTGCCTCTTTAGGTACAGTCACTGCCTCTTTAGGTACAGTCACTGCCTCCTTAGGTACAGTCACTGCCTCTTTAGGTACAGTCACTGCCTCTTTAGGTACAGTCTTGCGTTTTAAAACCACGTACGGGGGGAGTTGTGTCCCATCTGCGAGGCGCGTTAACATGAGCGTTACTCGGCTCTTCTCGTTTCCAGTAGTCTTCACAATCACTGATTTGTCGCCTTTCTTATGCCCAGTGACATGTTGGCATGTCAAAATACACAGGCGTTTGATCAGCATTGCCCATCTGATCAAGGGGGTATGAGTGCTTCTTCCTTAACTTGATCACATATCGCTGATAAGACAGTAGCTTCTCTCTGGAGTCTGAGGGCAGGCGCTGGGCTTGTCCTGCGTCGCAATGACAGGTGTTTGATGTCTCTGCTTCGTTTATCACCATTATCTTAAAATTGGCATCGTAACTTCGTCTCTCCTGTTTATTAAATTGCCCTAGTTGGTCGCTGTGTCTCTCCATTTCTATCTCTCCAGGCAACTGTTGCTATGTACTGTTACTTTAAGTGTCGCGCGGTGTCTCGGAACACTCGTTTGGCGCGATCTGTTGTTGCGCAATTACATGTGCAATTACGGTACATCGAAAAGTCTAAACCCCGATTATAAGACGACCCCTCATTTTCTGATATTTTTCTAGGAAAAAAAACCCGTCTTATATTCGGGTCAATACGGTACTCCGAAGTCTGCTTTGTGAGACTAGCTCTTGACTTACATTAAAAGGGTCTGGAATCCAGGCCGCTGTGGTGAAAGTTTCTAGTTTGCCATCGGTTTATAACGGTTGCGCTTCTCTTCTATTGCAGGTAGCTGCCTTATCCGGCGACGCCCGACGCTGTTTGGACATCTGTCGCCGGGCAACGGAGATCTGCGAACATTCCTCCACCAACCCAGCCGCTCCGGGATTGGTTGGAATGGGTCATGTGATGCAGGCACTGGACGAGATGTTCTCCTCTGCATATGTAACGGCCATCAGGTGAGGCTTTAGTTCTTACGGGATAGAAAAAATGATTCTTATGGTCTATGTTCAGTGATTACATCATATACTGATGTGTTACTGTGTGGCCAGGTGTGCTTCCATTCAGGAGCAGCTCTTCCTGAGAGCCGTCCTGGCCGAGTTCCGGCGGCTGGGCCTGGAAGAGGCCACCTTCCAGCAGGTGAACACACGTTTATACTCCCTTGGGGCCAACACGGCTACGGTTGAAAGAATGTCTACTGTTCTTCTTGTGGAACAGCAAATGTCTGTCACAATTGACCAGAACATAACGTGTGTAGCCACAAAAAGCTAAATTATGTATTTTAGTAATGATGCATTTCTATTATTACCTCTAGATGTATGTATTTATTAATCAAATCAATGTAGTTTCTGTAATTCATCAAGCCGCTAATGGACTCGACACCAGTGGAACTTTTATTGTTTTTTGCTATTTATTTTAGTTAGTTTGTTCTCCCGTCTCTCCCCCGGTGTTTAAGGTGTTTGTGCAGCACCAGGCGCTGTGTCGGGTGGAGGGCCTGCAGCCAGTCAGTGTGTCGGAGGGCCTGGCCGTGTGCCAGCGTCTGGGGGCCTGCCGGCTGCTTCTGCTGGAGCCCAGTCGGCTGGGCGTCTTGCAGAGGGTCCGCCTCAACGTCAGCCAGGACGATGTGCTCTACGCGCTCAAGGCTGACTGAGAGAGAGAGAGAGAGAGAGAGAGACAACTGTGTGGACAGAATGCAGACGAGCTCTTGGAACGTATAGTTTAGGTTTTTTTTTACTGGACTGCGTACAGGGGGGCAGGAAGTGAGTGTAGTGAAAACCAAGCTCTTGGATAGTTTTTAAATTGAATTAAATGCACCGTTTCAGGTTCATGTCGACCTGTGCAGTGAAGTTGGACATTTATTTTTGCGGTCTTGCTGTCAGAAATGAATCTGGAAAAATCTTTCTGGAACGTTCTGGGATTTGCTCAGATGGGTTTTATAAGGCATTTTCTATCCTGTTGTCTTAATAGATATTAGAACTAAAAGAAAATATGACTATTTGAGGATGTGCAGTCTATGCCAGCTTCACCCTGCTTTCTTTCCCAAGCTGAGTGGATTTTAAGTGAAGTTTTGTGATGGGGGGGGGGGGGGGGGGAGGGTGTGTGATATCAACCCAATTCCATCATTGTATTATTGCTGTCATTTTATTTATGTAAAAATGTCTGGATGTAATAAAGATTTTAATAACTATCTAAAATGATTCTGTCTTTTAAATCTTCAACCCCAAAAGGTCTATTTCTAGTGGTAATCCAATAAATGAAGGTCAGACTCATTTATTAAATGTTTTAATTTGGTTAATGCGCAGGTTGCCCATTAGATGGCGTATCATTGACCATCAAATCCAGGTCTGGAATGGACTGGGTCAAGGGTCAAGTCAAGCTAGGCAATACACATTAAAATGTTAGGACAAATTACTGATCTGCTTGTCACAAACACAGATAGTAGCTCATTACATTTTTGTCTAATAGTGGAATGTCATTCATATTCTCTGTTTGAGCAAGTCAAAAACTTTATATATCTATTCAATAAAGCCGTTTACTTAATTTAGCATTGTATTTATGTCCCCATTAAGCCCAATTAAATTAGAAAATTGCAGCTACAACTACACAATATGCTTTGATTCCAGGATCGCAGGACAACTGCCCAGTCTGCATAATTATTAGAAAAAAAAAGTGAACTCTGAGCCTATATTCCTGCTATTGTGGTCTGTGGTTCCCTCAAGCCTATTTAATCTGCACACTCCTAGGGGTATGTGTGTGTGTTTATATATATATATATATATATATATATATATATATATATATATATATATATGTATATGTATATATATATATATGTATGTGTATATACAGTATATATGTATATATATATATATATATATATACTGTATATATGTATGTATATATATATATATTTGTGTGCGTCTATGCGTGTGTGTGTGTGTGTGTGTTTGTGTTTTCCACTGCAGCTATTGCAGCTGTCAGCTGAGTGGATGGTGAGTAAGCAAAAAGAAAAACAGTGTGCTTGTATACTAGGTGTCTCTACACCGCACACCAAGGGCTGGGTACAGAGGGTCTATCTTGTGGAAGGGGACAGCATCCCAAGAGGGCTGGGGACGGACGGGGAAGCAGGGCCTGAGGCCAGGAGGGCAATCTTTAACCTGAGAACCTTAATAATTGATGGGCCTTGACTGTGTGCACAAAGCCAGCTCCTGGAGCTCAACAAAGGGCCATCTTTGTTCCTTCAGAACATACGGAGAACAGACTGTTAATCTGAGTATATTGATTATTACCCCCTCGGGCCACCACTGTACTTTACTCGGTCTGAGTCCACACAAAGGCAAACAAATGCACACGTGTCCACGCAGACACGGCACACAACAGAAGTTGTTTGCCATATATGGCGGGGTAGGGTAGGGTAGGGTTTAGATTTAGCAAACAAACAAATAGACTAATAACAGAAGGAAGAGAGAGCGTACAAAATGCATTCATCCACTATGTTGAGACGACAGGACAGACGTGTCCCTGGAGTCTCACTAAAACATTGAACTAGTAGGATATTTTCCGCAGTTATACATTTATCATAGTCCCTCTTAAACCTCCAGGGAGTTGCAGCTGGACTGCAGATGTCTACACATAACTGGGTTCCCTTTGGTGAATGAGGTGTTTATGAGGTGTGGGCTTTACCTAAGTTTCCCATCTCTGCATTGTAAGTAATTGTAGGCTATACTAATGGCACAAAACAATAATTATACAATAATAAACGGATATTATATATGACTTATAACTTCTTACTTAGAACACACACACACACACACACACACACACACACACACACACATATATATACAGTGGAGGAAATAATTATCATTTTAATGGTAGGTTTATATTAACAGTGAGAAACAAAATATCAATCATCAATCATATAAAAGTTATAAATTGATTTGCATTTAATTGAGTGAAATAAGTATTTGATCCCCTTGCAACCAACAAGAATTCTGGCCCTGACAGACCAGTTAGATAAGGCCTCTCGCTTTAAGAAAGTACTCCTAATATCAACTCATTACCTGTATAAAAGACATCTGTCCAAACTTGTTACCTGCATAAAAGACACCTGTCCACAGAATCAATCAATCAGATTCCAACCTCGCCACCATGGGCAAGACCAAAGAGCTGTCTAAGGACATCAGGGACAAGATTGTAGACCTGCACAAGGCTGGAATGGGCTACAAGACCATCAGCAAGCAGCTTGGTGAGAAGGAGACAACTGTTGGTGCGATTTTTCGAAAATGGAAGAAACACAAAATGACCATCAATCGCCCTCGGTCTGGGGCTCCAAGCAAGATCTCGCCTTGTGGGGTATCGAGGATCATGAGAACGGTGAGGGATCAGCCAAGAACTACACGGGAGGAACTTGTTAATGATCTCAAGGCAGCTGGGACCACAGTCACCAAGAAAACTATTGGTAACACACTACGCCGTAATGGATTAAAATCCTGCAGCGCCCGCAAGGTCCCCCTGCTCAGGAAGGCACATGTACAGGCCCGTCTGAAGTTTGCCAATGAACATCTGAATGATTCAGAGGAGGCTTGGGAGAAGGTGATGTGGTCAGATGAGACCAAAATTGAGATCTTTGGCATCAACTCTACACGCCGTGTTTGGAGGAAGAGAAATGCTGACTATTACCCCAAGAACACCATCCCCACTGTCAAGCATGGAGGTGGAAACATTATGCTTTGGGGATGTTTCTCTGCTAAGGGGACAGGACGACTTCACCACATCGAGGGGAGGATGGACGGGGCCATGTACCGTAAAATCTTGGCCGATAACCTCCTTCCCTCAGCCAGGACACTGAAAATGGGTCGTGGATGGGTCTTCCAGCATGACAATGACCCAAAACATACGGCCAAGGTAACAAAGGAGTGGCTAAAGAAGAAGCACATTAAGGTGATGGAGTGGCCTAGCCAATCTCCGGACCTTAATCCCATAGAAAATCTGTGGAGGGAGCTGAAGCTTCGAGTTGCCAAGCATCAGCCTCGAAACCTTAAGGATTTGGAGAGGATCTGCAAAGAGGAGTGGACCAAAATCCCTCCTGAGATGTGTGCAAACCTGGTGACCAACTACAAGAAACGTCTGACCTCTGTGCTGGCCAACAAGGGTTTCTCCACCAAGTACCAAGTCATGTTTTGCAAGGGGATCAAATACTTATTTCACTCAATTAAATGCAAATAAATTTATAACTATTATATGATGTCAATTTCTGGATTTGTTTTTGATATTCTGTCTTTGACTGTTAAAATAAACCTACCATTACAATTATAGACTGTTCATTTCTTTGTAAGTGGGCAAACTTAGAAAATCGACAAGGGATCAAATAATTATTTCCTCCACTGTATATATATATATATATATATATATATATATTATTATATATATATTTGATTTATTTCATATAATCATTCTCATCATAATCAGAAACTATTTTTGTATGAGGCAACTGTTGGTCTTGCATGAAAGCCTTGCAATGCAGCTCACTAATATAAATCATAAATCATAAACTTATATTGCTGTGCAAGTGCATTTTGACAGATGTGACAGAGGTCATTTGAGGGCATTAAAAGGATGAGAGATACTGTTTCCGGTGCACGCACGCATGTAAGGGTCGCTTGTGCACGCAGGTACGGCAGGACGTGAACGTGTGTGATGTCTGTTGTAGCTGACAGAGCGCGCGCGTGTGTGTGTGCGTGCGTGTGTGTGTGTGTGTGTGTCTGTGTGCGTGCGTGTGTGTGTGCGTGTGTGTGTGTGCTTCGACCCCCCCTCCCATCTCTTTGTCCCTCCTCTATAGTGAAATCCAGCCGCGCGCGCTATCCATCTCCTCGCGCATCCTCCTCGCTGCTATCCCAAACAACAACCTTCACTTCTCTTCCACATCCTTCATGTAACCCTTGAGGTCCAATGTTTCGCCTTCCTCCCGAGACGCGATACCACCGCCCCACCGTTTACCGGAGAATATCTTCCGTCCGCTGAAGGAGAGAGAGCAGAATGCCCGACACGGGGGCGAGTGCGGCGGGTACCGCGAGCGACGGCGGCGGCGGCGGCGAGAGAGAGCGGCACAGACACCGGTCGCAAGGGGAGGGAGAGAAGCACGAGCCGCCGAAAGACGCCACCGGCCCGCCGCCGCACCACACGTCCGGTGTCCTGGGTGAGTCTGGCTGCTTCTCGCTGTCAGTCGGCGGTTGTGTCCGTAATGAAAGACGAGGGGCAGGTGGATCATTTGGTGGGGAAACACTCGGCCATGCTACGATACACACGGACCCTTTGTCTCCTTGAGACCCTTCAGAAACCAGCAGTCGGACCACGCTATGGTCTGGCCCCCCCATACTGTCCCCCTGGTGTGATGCGGGCCAGGCGGCATCACCGCTCTCCAAAATATCATCATCATCATCTTCATCATCATCATCATCATCATCATCATCATCTTCGCTGCGTTTACGTTGTCGCCCCTTCGTCCCCCCCTGTTCTGCTGCTACGTGATCTGACAGGCTGTGGTTCTTTAATGATGTCACCTAGGGGTTTACTGTAGTCCGGTCTATAATGAGCACCCCGGTCTGTACTGACTATCACAGGCCACGATCCTAAAAGTGTTGGCTATCACATCCAGGCTATATGAGGCTACAGTTTTGAGCCGAGGCAAGTGCATATCTTGTTATTTTAATAGCGGAGGCTTGAGTCCGACAAAACAGTCACAACAGTCCCTCCCGGAACGATTCGCCAAGGTAAACGTGCGTTAGGTTTAATATGTCTGCAATAAGTGGGGTCTGAGTGTGTATAGCGACACTATAGCCACCGTCCTCCGGTGGAACAAGTTCCCAATTATACAAGGGGCAGTCAGGCTGTGCAGCAGCTGATCTAGCGGCCGGCTTCCCGGCAGCCGCTGCCCTTCCAAGAGTTATGCTGCAGAATGATGCAGAGCCTGGAGCAGAGTGGGTCTGGCCTGCTGCCACAGTCGGTGTGGTGTGTAGGTAAACCGAGCAGGCTGCTGCTGTAGCCGTAGCCCACTGGCTACAGTGATGTCATGATGTTGAGTTGCTGAAACCCAATCTGGGCACAGTGGGTAGGATATACGTGTATATGTGTAGGTCATATTCATCTCAGTGTGGAGGTTATAGTTGCTTTAGTGGCATATGTTGAGGTATATATATATATATAAACAATTATATGTATATGTGCAGTATATCGTTTTATTAGTGGTATGTGGAGGTCCTGCATATAGCTCATCTTGATATGCCACCACTTTAAATTGATGATGTTTGTCACTGCATGCCATCTACCACATGCAATATCCATTGTAATACCTATATGTGTAGGGCTGTACCCACTATTTCCATGCGGTGTTGTGGTGGGGAGGGGTACTGCAGGGGGATTACCACAGTGTCGTATAACATGATGCCTCACACGTGTCACTGTCAGTCAGCTAGTGCAACCAGCCACGCGGGCCTGTGTCTGCAGTGGTTCCAGCCCAGGGGGATTTTCCTCACAGGTGGCTCAGATGCTTGATCGCTTACCTAATCCCTTCACCGAGACGACTTAGATTCTGGCAGTCATCTCCAAGCCCGCCTCAAAAGTTTAATTTAAGCAGCCGTCATTGGAGGGACCAATGTGAAGATTCAGTTATTCTGTGCCCCTCTGCAGGTTTATCCTGAAAAGATACTTTGCTACCGTAAGGAAATAGTGTTAATCCAGTGTTATTTTGTGGCAGCTCAACCAGCTAGCACACGGCTTGAGATGCAAGACTTGGCTGGCATGATTGAAGCATTTTCGTTTCATAAAAGGGGACAGTTGTAGGATGCCGTTAGACTTGTCAGCAATACATCTCCACAACCAGCTGCATTTCGGGACAGTCAGATATTTAACCAAACTAAAATAATCTAAATCTAACCAAATCTAAAATAAGCACTAAACACTTTTTTGCTTTTCTTGCTTAATATATTAGACTCAAGCATTTTGTGTTTTCTAGGATGCTTCTGTTAATGCAAAGCATCATAGATATACATGGATAAAAATGGACTACTCAGACACCACCATGGGATATGTTCACTCAGCACTCTCTCTCTCTCTCTCTCTCTCTCTCTCTCTCTCTCTCTCTCTCTCTCTCTCTCTCTCTCTCTCTCTCTCTCTCTCTCTCTCTCTCTCTCTCTCTCTCTCTCTCTCTCTCTCTCTCTCTCACTCTCTCACTCTCTCACTCTCTATATGTCTACCTCTCTCCACCCCTCCATATGTCTGTCTTTCTCTATTGCGCCTTTGTGCTCTTTGAGCAAGTAGTTTAGAATTCCCACGCTGCACTTGAAACAGATTTAGCTGGGCTCAATGTCACACAGGTTTCTCAGGAGACACAGTGTGTGTAAGGCAAGTGTTGTACTACAAATGCCCACGCTAAACAACTAGCATACTACCACCAAATTGTCTTTTTCTATTGGTGGCCGGAGGTCAAGTGTCAACAACAATAACAGCAGGCAGGCAGACGGCGGTTGTGTCTCTCCGATTTCCACAGCTCCACAACATGGATAATGACGAATATGATGTCATATCATCACACCAGTGTGAGCGCGAACCTAACGGCTTTCCCGCCACATGCTGCATGTTGAATAGTGTAAACGGAGACATCTTTTGCTGTACTCTTGTCCCCCTTTTCCCAGCCTGAGTGCCTTGGCTGCACATTAGCCGCATTAGCCGACCAAGGGAATTGTTTTTGTATGTTGCGGGGGGTGATCTTGCTGGTAAGTAAGTAATAAGATGGTTGTCAGGTTGTGATATAGCAGCGGTGTTCTCCAGGGCCTTTCCCATACGGCTTTTTCTCGGCTCATCCTCAATACGCTAATGGATGAATTGATTAACCGCACGTGATGCCATTTTATAAGCGTGCAGAGTGTGATGGAGAACAACCTTTGCCCGGGTGCTTACTTGGGCGTCCATCACCCCAAGTTGATGAGTCAGGTATTTTCTGTAACAATTCAGCTGTGAAGTGAGGTGAGGTGACCGGAGAATAATCTAAAGTTGTTGCCGAAAGCATTGAAGTGAATTTCCATAACAGCGTACAAGTTACCAAGACGAACTTCAAACTGAGGAAGATGAAATGCTTGTTTAGTATGGACCAGGCATTTGCGGTTGGTTCCATTCACCTGTATCCGGTTGCTGGGTTGGCTGCCCAGATACGCCATTCAGGGTGACCTCATTCCACAACAAAAACACTGTCCTTCATGTCTCCCTTCACGCAATCACAAAGCCGCTGAATTGTACATGTCATTTTGGAACATGCAAATCCTCTGTGTGGTAATTTGGTGAATCGATCAGTTTTGTCTGTCGTGAGCTTTGTGTCGTAGTTCCAAGTTGTAATGGTTTAGTCATAGCAATCAAAGATTCTAATGGACCATATTATATAATACATCCCTGTTTCATGTGCTTTCAACGTTTATCTTTGAGGATGATGATAAATTAATGCACATGCATTCATTTCTGAATCAAACTCAGTTACATAAGTGCATGCATGTCCATGTGCATCTTGTGCACCTTTGAAATATGCTGTAAAATATCTTCTTAAATAGAGTCTTCTCAGGGGACTGGTTTTTATTACAATCAGTCACACTGTATTGTGTCTTCTGTGGCTGACTGTAGGACCAGGTAGTAGCATGTCTGGGGGTATAGTTGCTAAGCACAACCAGAGTATAGCAACGACCATGGCGAGGAATGTTACACAATTCCATGAGCTCCTAATGCACTCTCCACTATATAGAGCAATGCTAACAGATCTCCAAAAGTGACCGTCAAGAGGTGTACTCGTTCCGTCGCTCCTCTTTAGACCATGTAAACAGCAGTGCTCTTACAGCAATATCCTTTTGTTTTGTATTTCGTCACTGTGTGAGTGGTGAGCCACAAGCATGGTACAGCAGTGCCAATGACACAGCAGTGCCTGGCCAGTGTACAAGATACAACATTTGTATTTGCCATTTTAAATGCTTACTCCCCATTCTCTCCCGCAGTATAACTCTCCAAAACAACACCATACTAATAAAAATAATATATACAATAAAAATAAACAAAAGGGCAGCAAAGTGACTTAAATGATATGTACATGTTTATTTTTTATTTTTTTTACAAAAATCTTTACAAACATTTAAAGTGCCAGTAGTGCAGCAGCACCATGAATACAGTGCAGTACAGTGCAGTAACTGTGATGAGTCCAGCAAAGTATGTAAGTGTAATGTCATTGTTATGAAAGTGAAAGTGGCAGCACTCGGATGCTGCGCAACCGGCGACCAGACGGTAGGGGGGAGAAGAGATGGGTGGTTGCAGTCCTTTATGAAGGACATGGCCTTCTTCCGACATCTGGTCCTAAAGATCTCCTCAATGCATGGAAGTTTTGCAAAGTGTTGGTGTGCCTTGAGGCAAGGTTAGGTGTGCCATGAAATTTAGTTGGAAATCATAAGCCTACTCACAGCAACGACAGTGAAAGGTGCATTGAAATGGTTTATTGGCTATTTATGCTTCACTTTTGATGAATTATTCCACATAAAGCATGTTCTTGCTTCATTTCAAAATATATGTTTGCCAAATTATTTTAAGTTTGATTGTTGATTTATTTTAAAATGGTTATACATAACCTAGTTAAAATGGGTTTAGGTGTATTTTTCGTAATCATTTATTCTCTACAACTTTAAGTTGATGTGCCTTAGCCCCTTAAATGTTTAGAACCACTGATCTAGAATATAATGTTACAGGACCTTGTCTCTAGGAGGAGGTTGTGTGTGTGCAACCTACAGCATTACACAAAGCCTTCTCAGCTGAGGCATTAGTATGCAACCTGCATCGTCCTTTGGGGCAAGAAAGGCTGTTTTTTGGCTTCTCCTTCAGAGATCAGGCCATATTTCTCCCTCTTGCCCCCGTTCTAGTCTTTGTTCAGACTAACTAACAACGTTTTTTGTTTTTTTACACAAGTGTGATGGAGCATGTGTTGGTGTGTGATCAAGCAGTTGTTGAGTTGTTGAGTTGTGTCCTCTCTGACTGATTTAGCCACACAGACATTTCACCTGCTGCTTATCATCTTCCTAATAAAAAATTCATAATAAAAGTTGGGACATAATTTCCTGTCTTTTCTAACTAAATAGAAAATTAATTGTTTGCCATTGTCGTAGTCTTAATATCAGTTTAATTTGCATAATCCTAATCATTGCATTTTTTTTCACACATGTGTGTGTGTGTGTGTGTGTGTGTGTGTGTGTGTGTGTGTGTGTGTGTGTGTGTGTGTGTGTGTGTGTGTGTGTGTGGAATGTGTGTGGAAAAATGTCATTGCCACATTAGCAGTTAAATTTTTAATAGGATCCTTTACATAACGGTATATTGATTGCTCTGCATCACTACTACACAGTTATGCCACTCTTTCACTTGAAGGGCAGATGTGACGGCACGTTGCTCCGTGATATGGAGACGAAGGGGAAGGAACAGGGTGGTAATAGAATCTGAATCACATGGAAGTATAGGGCTATTGATCTGTTCCGAAGCCTCCACTCTGATGTCTCCTGTCCAGGAATAGAATATAGCATACGGTCTTATGAAGAACTCTCATGAAGAGCTCAGTCATTGACCAGCACCGGCCGACTGACTCATATCTTTTTGCTGTTGTTTTAGAATATATGTAACGCAACAGGATCTGACAAACCCTCTCTGTACGCCTGCATTGGCTCCATTGCTGCACCGCAAACCATTAGGCATACATGATTAAATCTGATTCTAAATGAGAGATTAGATTGTTAGGAGTGTTTTCGCCTTCATCTTCTAAACGCCATCCATTTTGTTCCGTTATCTTCTTGTGGCGATATTCTTCCGCAGGAGTTTGTGAAACGCTTTATTGAGACTTTATCTCGGATATGCTGTCGGTACTTTGGAACTAAACGGTCTTATTTCAAGGTTCTTGTTCTCGAAACAGCATCACCTGCTGGTGCTCAGAGAAGCCAATCAGGTGTCTGGGCCACGACTAATGTACAGTAGCTTCACGGCGTTGTTTGCATCCGTACTAAGCCTGCATGTTTAAGCGAAAGACTTCTAAAGGCACTGCTGTTGTCCACATTCAACTGAAAACTGACTATTGCTAGGTTACCAAAAGGTTACCGGCATTTAACTGGTGCGTAAATAGTCTCCAGTGACTATCCAAATGAGGTTTATTAATCAACACCCTTTACCCTTTTACTTTTCCCTTTACCTTTGTCTGCCATAGACTCTGTATCTACACTTTATATATATCTAAATAGCATAGACATAATGATAATTATTGTCCATTTTGTACTTCAAACTGAATGGAAAATTGTATTTGAAGTGAAAAGTTAGTTTTAGATTTGATACAGAGTTGTGCTACTGGGGATATCTGTGGGACTGTTGCTAAGACTGTTAACCCACTTTTTGCTGTGCTGTTGATCACAATTCACCAGCCTGCCTCTTACTGTATTCATCCAACATTTTAGAATGCTGTATTTTTAAAAGTGGTGCAACAATATTTTCAGGCTGAAGCAGTTCAGTGTTGATCAACAATGAGGCCTGTTGGGCACACACAAATGCCATTCATTCGCATAAATTCATCCCCACTCACTTATTCATCATTTGTGACACTCCCCACTCTCCTCTCCCCTCCCCATGCCACCCTAACGGCCCTTCTGCACACAGTATCTAATTCAGTTGGATCGTCAGCTTTACTCTGCAGACGTACTACGGGCCTACTGGCTGAGCCCTAGCCAGAGAGTGAATCTGACAGAAACTAGTTCAGCGCTGGTGGCTTCATCCATGAAATAATGATTCTCACCACCACCACCACCCCTCCTCCTTCCTACACACCGTTTACCATAACACCTCTTCCTTTCTACACACCGTTTACCATGTCACCTTCTGGTGAGAAGTTCGGCAGCCGACCTACAATGAACCTCAGACAGCGAGAGAGCTGGAGAGAATAATTAGAGAGAAAATGATTGAAAATATGTGTCCTTTAAGTGTTTTTGGATGGGATGGGATGAATTGTACCCCCCCTGCCTTAAGAAACACCAGGATACCTTTCAGCAGCGGGTTGCCTTGGTATTACCCTCTATACCCCTTCATTTGGGCTACTGGCTGTTGGGCGGTGCCAGTGTCACATGTAATCACTGATGAGGTTGAGGACGAGCTGCCCACCTTATCCTCGCACTGCTCGCTTATGAGGGAAGACAGGAGGGCCTACCATGATCCACCAGCTCGCAGTCGCCAGTCACCAGAGAGCAGAAACGTACAGTGCTGGTGGTGGTGGTGGTGGTGTTGGTGAAAACAGTGGACCCTGCCACCAGCCATTAAAATGGCTACTTCAGGCTCCTCCTGAGGACACAGGACACAGGGGGATGAGGAAACCGGTTAATTGTAGACTTTGTATATGTATGGTGAACAGAGCAGGTAGTACATGCAGGTAGTACATACTCTCCTCCGGAGTGTGTTGCTTGGCTGGTTAAACCTTGATTACCAAGGACCCACAGGTTTGCACCCTCACCAGCCCCAGACTCTTATCTGTCTGACTCTGGCCAGGTGAGGCTGCTTAAACCAGTCATCAACCACACACACTCCACATTGGGATAATCTAGTGCATGGCTGCCCAAATTGGGGCCCGCGGGCCAAACTTGGCCCGCGACCGCTTATATTTGGCCCGTGCCTTCCCCACTGTCCCGCCATAAACGCTCGGAAGCTCTTGTTGAAAATGATTTAATGGCGCACTACCAAATAATGCCATAGGGTGGCGCTGTTGAGCTCCAGTCAGCTCCTAGCTATCCGATAACGCCCAAGACCAGTGAGTGAGAGGATTCAAGGATGGAGCGTAGTAGGCTGTGGCACACAGACAAACGAAAATTTAAAAAGACTTGGGAGCAGGATTATTTTTTTACTGAGGTAGATTCAAATGCAGTGTGTCTGGTTTGTAAGCAGAGGGTCGCTGTTTCAAAAGAATACAACATTCGCCGTCACTATCTAACTAAGCATGCGGCTGAGTTCGCAAAGTACACTGGAGAACATCGCAAGGTCAAGTTAGCAGACTTGCTAACAAAGCTAACCACCCAGCAGCGAACTCTACTTCAGCCGTCGACTGCACAAGAAAATGCCACTCGGGCTAGTTATCGCATCAGCAATGCAATCGTGAGAAGTGGGCGAGCTTTTGCAGCGGGTGATTTCGTCAAGGAGTGTTTGACAATTGCTGCCCAAGATGTGTGTCCAAATCAGATGCGTGTATTTTCTCAAATAAGCCTGTCACGGAACACTCACCCGCCGCGTCGAGGACATGGCCGAAGACGTTCGAGGTCAGATAGCCCAAAGAGCAAGTCACTTTTCTGCCTTCTCCATTGCGTGCGATGAAAGCACCGACGTGTCCGACTCAGCACAGTTGCTGGTGTTTTTGCGAGGCGTCAATGAGGACTTTGAAGTGTGTCAAGAACTAGCGGGGCTTGAAACATTGAAAGGGACAACAAAAGGTGTCGATATTTTTATGGCAGTGGAGCGAGTTATGGACAAGAACGATTTGAAGTGGGAAACCCTATCTGGCATCACGACTGATGGAGCCCCCGCCATGGTCGGTAAGCGAGCAGGGCTAACTGCACTTGTGTCGGACAAGGTCTCCGAGTTTGGTGGCTCGATTTTAAAGTACCATTGTATTTTGCATCAGGAGCAACTGTGCGCTAAAAACATGGGCTTGAAAAACGTAATGCAGGATGTCGTCGCCATTGTCAACAATATTCGCTCGAAGGCCCTCTCACACCGTCAATTCAAAGCTCTGCTTGATGAGATGGATGCCCAGTATGGTGATGTATTGTACCATCAGGAGGTGCGGTGGTTGAGCCGTGGGAAAGTTTTGCGGCGTTTCTTTGATCTGCGCGAGGAAATAAGGGAGTTTCAAGCCACGAAGACGAACAACATCCAAGTGCCCACGGACAGTCACTGGCTTGCAGACCTGGCTTTTCTTGTGGACATCACAGAGCTGCTGAATATCCTCAATCTTCAGCTCCAAGGGAGAGACCAGATGATCACGCAGATGTATGACCATGTCAAAGCCTTCAAGCAAAAGCTCCAGCTGCTTAGCAGACATCTTTCAACAGGTGAGATCTAACTTTAATATTTTATTGAACATAAAACAATGTATTACGCTTGTTGTCACAACCATGCTATCATAGATATATTGTTTGTGATGCATGTATACTTTGTGTTGGTGGAAAATAGATGTTCTTTTTAAAACCAGGCATTAAATCCAAAACAGTAGTTGTATTGCTTTTCATAGTCTACTGCAGCCATAAACAAAACAAAATATATCCCCTGCCCACCATTTGATTGATGATTGGTATTTCATTTCATGAACAACCTTGCATCTTACATTGCTGCTTTTGTCTTTGTGTCTGTATTTTCAGGAAATTTGGCACATTTCCCCAGCCTCAGAGAAGTTGGGTTGATGGAGAAGACACACCAAAATACCTCGACATTCTCAACAATCTTGAGGTGGAGTTTGACCATCGCTTTGAAGATTTTCGTGGAAATACAACAGCATTTGAGCTGTTTGCTCAACCTTTTTCTGTGAATGTGGATGCAGTCAGTGAGGAGCTTCAAATATAACTTTTGGAACTTCAGTCTGATTCAGACCTCCATAGCAGGTTCAGAGAGCTTTCCTTACAAGACTTTTACAGGTCTATTCCCGCACACAGATATGGCAAGATCCGCAAACATGCCCAGGTTATGTTATCCCTCTTTGGAAGTACTTATGTCTGTGAGCAGGCTTTCAGCCTTATGAATCTTAACAAGTCCAAACTGAGGAATGCTTTATCTGACACTCACCTACATGACATTCTCACTTTGTCAGTTAGTCAGCTTGAACCTGATATTGAGAGGCTTTTAAAAACCAAGAACAGGCTTCATGTTTCCCACTGATTGGACTACTACAGGCAGAATACAGTCATTGTGTCACCTGGGAGTATGGTAGGCCCAAGGACTGGTAATGTTCCATACCTGTCCACAAATATTTCATAGTGCTTCAGTTATTTGTTTAATTTAAAGAAGCCAGATCGATGTTATGTAATTTTATTGACCTAAATGTGAAGCACAATAAACAGTGCCATTCATTTTTCAAAATGACTTTGTGATATAGTGTTTATTTTGCACACGTATGCTTAACGTACTGCACTCATATATTTACCGCACACTTAATGTACTGCAAAATTATCATTTTGGCCCTCGGCCCTCCCCTCACGTTCAATTTTGGCCCTCCATCGGGAAGTATTTGGGCACCCCTGATCTAGTGCGTACATTCTGCTGCCCCACATCAGTAAAGTCTAATAAAATCGAATGATGTGCTCGCTCTGGGCCTTTTTATTAAAAGCTGCCGAAGGCATAAGATATTTGTTGGATTTATTAAAAATTAATTTAAAAAAGCATATATAATGCTTATAAAAAAGCAGCTGGCAGTGTTTATGAAATGTTTTAAAGTGGGACTGGAAATTATTTACAAAGAATTCCAAAAGAGAGGCTCTTCAAAAATCTCATCATAAAGCCGAGATTGTGCTGTGCTTTAAAAAATGTTTTACATGCTGTAGGATTGGATGTAGTGCCCCGGCAGTGGTGCTTAGGAACCAGTCAGTGGCTACGCTGCTAATGCCCCTGCTACTGCTGGCGGGCTGACTTCTCAGGTCGCACCGACTTGGTGCACCAGAGAGCGGAGTGCACACAAGTGAGTTGAAGGGCGAGTGTGCTGCGTTAGCTCCGCCGACCATCTCTGGTGGAATAACCCCTGCTAGGGGATGGAAAACACGTCACTAACTGTGTCACCACCGACACCCACTTTGCAACGTTCATAGTTTTGCAACTGCAAGGGCTTCCGTCAGTGGGCCTTCGGCTTAGTCGCCATAGATAGATTCAACAAACTTTTTTACATGACAATCAAGATTATTACTTTACGATTCAGTCGATTCAGACCTTTTTAAGCATGCGTCTACCTTGTGTGTGTGTGTGTGTGTGTGCTATATCCTGTCTGCAAGCATTACATAGACCCAGTGACGGATAATGAATGAGACAGAGTCAGAAGGGGGTAGGAGTGAGTCAGAAGGGATGAGTGAGGAGTGAGGGAACAGGGGGAGGGAATGACAGACAAACTAAGAGGAGCAACAGACTTAGCAGGTACGCATTGTTATGAATGATGGGCGTGCGAGGACAGATTTAAGGAGAGAGAGAAAGAGAGAGAGACAGAGAGATACACACACACATACACACACAGACCCAGAGAGACCAAGAGAGACACAGAGAGACAGAGAGAGAGCGTGAGGAGGCAAAAGAGAGACATTGCAGGAGAGGGGGGTAGCCTGATGTTTGATGGGCCTTACCTTGTTAACCCAAAACTGTGAGGAAAAGTCTAGATTTGGACTAGGATCAATCCATAGCAGTTCTACGTAACCTACTACATCACGAGTGCATACCTCGGCCACACCAAAAGGTCCCTTAAATGCAGATCTGGATCTGCGCCAAAATGTAATCCTCTGAACATCTGTTCATTGGCCCATAAGTAATCTGACCACAACGTTTTGTCCAAATCCGTACACAACTTTTTGAGTTATCTTGCTGAAAGACAAACAAACAGGGGCGAAGATATCACCTCTGTCCCATCTTCAAGTTGTCTTTTTTTAAGGGTTTAGTTTTTCCATGAAAAGAAAAAATTCTTCATTGCAGTTATTATGAGATAATCTCTGACAAGGAACTGCTTGGCGCAAGTGACCCACTCTTGGCCAAGCATTCTATTGCCGGAGCAACAGATGCACACATACTGGAAACTGAGTGGACAGTGTTCAGCTGCTATGGCAACCGGGCCGCCGCAAATGACAATTTTTAATGTCTGTTAAGGGTCTTTTGGCTCTTCCTCGCTAACACAAGGGTTAACCCATCCCGTACATTTGACTTATTAAGGCCAGTGGTTCCCAAACCTTTTAAGGTCCTGTACCCCCTCAAACATTGAACCCCCTGCCGTGTACCCCCTCTACCTCTCATCTGATGTTACATATGAAGACACGACAGTGTTAAATATTTCGCTGTTTATTCAGCCTCATAGAAAGTCCTCCCATATTCCAAAAAAGTAATATGCACAAACACAGTTTGTGCATATTACTTGCACAAACAAAAAATCAGCTCAAACACACTTCTCTGTAAAAGTAATAATACTAAATAATAGTCATTATAGTAGTAGTAATAATAATGTAAGTCATGAAGAAATGTCATATTTTGTTCTTGCAGCAACCAATTAAGTGACCAATTGAAGCAGAGTAGGGGCAACTGGGGGTTTATTTTTGACACAGAGAGGCTATTACGGAATCTTTGTTGGCATACCCCCCACGTAACTGCGTGTGCCCTGGGGGGTACACCTACCCCACTTTGGGAATAGCCGTTTTATGTCCAAACAATGGATGTGTTTGACTTGAATATTATACATAACCTGGAGTCTAGAGTCAAGGCTCTGTATTCTATTGATAATCTTGAGATCAAATGTTAGCCTACTCGTGGCGGCGGCGGCGGCGGTGGCGGCGGCGGTGGCGGTGGCGGTGGTGGTGGCGGTGGCGGTGGCGGTTAACTGTCCTACATTTAAAACAAAGTAAAGCGTTGTTTTTAAATTATTCTAGGAGCTCAAAATCATTCTACTGTTCTAGTAACACAAGGCTGTAGTTACACAAGACTGTGCTAGTAACACAAGACTGTTCTAGTAACACAAGACAAATGAGAAAAGCTGTGGATGATACTGACAGAGAGAGACCACAGGTGTTAAGACAGAGCTAGGGAAGACTGCAGGAAGAGGGGGTGTGATAGAGAGAGAGGGAGGTGGGATAGAGAGAGAGAGAAAGGGAGGTGGGATAGAGGGGGTGGTGGGATAGAGAGGGAGGCGGGGTAGAGAGACAGAGGACGGAGAGAGATAAAGGGAGTTGGGATAGAGGGAGTTGGGATAGAGAGAGAGAGAGAGAGAGAGAGAGAGAGAGAGAGAGATGGGGGAGAGGTGAAAGAGAGAGATGGGGGGAGAGGTGAGAGAGAGAGGGGGAGAAACACACAGATAGGAGGGGTTGCAGTTGTGCATGATTTAGAATTATGAGTGTGCAAGATTTTGACTTATCGTTGTAAGCAAAATATGCAATCATGCATTCTTATCATCTAGCATTGGTTGGTTCTATATCATGCCAGCAAACGTGTGTGTGTGTGTGTGTGGGTGTTAAATGTGCATTTCCCTTTTCTCCCCCCAGGCATCTGGCAGCGTTTGCAAGATGCTGATGTTGCTCCGCTTCGTACTTCGTTCTCTCGTAGTTTGGGAGTATTTTTGGGGTTTGGTGTGTTTGTTTCAGACAGCAAAATCCCTTTCTGCTTTGCATGCATACTTGTGGGTCCATCTATGATGGCGTGGCTTTTCTGTCACTTGCCCTTAAATTGTGTTCAATTTGGCTCAATTCTTTGGTTCAATTATTTTATTTTGAAGGTTAGACTCGTATCCCGGTTTTCCGGGGCTCGCCTGTACAGGACGGAGGCGTATACAGAGAAAAAGTCGCAGGAGCTTCTAATTGCGGAAATCATCTGCTGATTGGATTATCTGGCTCACTTACTGTTGTCATTCTCCTAATGGGGACATTTTGATAACATTTTTAAGCCGTCATGGGATTTCCTGTGTTATAAATATCTAAATAAAAGAGTCCATGCATGGGTTTGCCGTTGCTAGCAAACATGTCAAAAGCATTTGCACAAAAGCATTCACACAAACACTTCTCTTGCATAACTTGAAATAGTTTAACTTTGTAAGTGGTCTCTTCATTTGCAATCTTTGTGTTGCGATAAGGTATACGGGTACAAGTATGGAGCAGACCACGCTGCCACCAGCCATTAAAATGGCTGCTTGAGGGCTCCTCCTGAATACAAGCATACAGGGGATGAGGAATCCGGTTTATTGCAAGTGTTTGAATCATGGGGAACAGAGCAGATGGCTAGAGCTCTTCCTCGAGTGTGTGTGGTGGCTTTAACCTGTGGGCCTTGATTAACAATGACCCACAGGTGTGCAGCCTCACCAGCCATAGAGTAATCACTGTAACTCTGGCCAGGGGAGGCTGCTTAAACCAGCCACCAACCACACACACTTCACAAAGTATAATTTATAACGCCTCATCACGCCTCATCACAAAATCAACTACTATTTTATAGCATATATAGCATATATATAGAAATAGCTGTGCTGTCATAAGGTATATAACCAAATCAAGCTAATATTTGATGCCATATAGCCAAGAGTTTTTTGTTTGTTTGTATTAACATTGTTACTTGTCAAAGTTTCAACTGTAAAATGTACCTTCTGGGAAAAAAAGGAAGTGTTTTAAAGGGAGAACCCAATCATTCCGCAAAGCTGAGATACAATATGTTTCTGTCTATTTAAGGCTCAAAGTTGCACAATGTTCTTTCATGGGCCTCTAGACTGCTTCATTTAATATCTCAATAATAAAACATATCACGATATAGCGGGATTATTTTTTCTGGTAATTAAATAAATAAATTGTCTATATAAAATAGCTAAATGATAAAGCCTATTTGTGTCTGTGTCTGTGTATACTGCAATTAAATCTACTTAGTAAGGCGCTTGTACGCTAGTAAAGCTAGTAAAAAGTGATAAGAGGATCTGAGTAGTGTTTCCTGAGTTGCAGTAGTCCAAACGGGAGATGACTGGAGCCTGGATGAGCACCTCAGCCTTTTCAGTGAGAAAAGGCCAAATCCTCCTGATGTTGTAGAGGAGGAATCTGCAGGAGTGTGTCACTGATGCAATGTTTGCCCAGAACGACAGTTTGTCGTCCAGGGTCACACCCAGATTCCTTGCAGTCCGAGTAGGTGTCACTACAGCATCATCAATGGCGACAGCCAGGTCTCCGTGTGGACAGCCCTTTGCCGGGAAGAACACTAGCTCAGTTTTGTCCAGGTTGAGATTTAGGTGGTGCATTGTCATCCACTCTGAGATGTCTGCCAGGCACGCGGCAATGCGTGTTCCTATTTGTCAGCGAGGGGAAACTACAAGATTAGTTGGGTGTCATCAGCATAGCATTGGTAGGATAAATCATTGGAGTAGATAACGGAACCAAAATATGTTGTGTAGAGAGAGAAGAGAAGAGGACCGAGGACCGATCCTTGTGGAACCCCAGTAGTCAGTCTGCTTGGTATCAACACAGACCGTCTCAGTGCCACCTGGTAGGAGCGACCCGTCAGGTAGGATGCAAACAAGGAGAGAGCAGAGCCCGAGACACCCATCCCCTCAAGGGTGGAGAGGAGAATCTGGTGGTTCAGGTCCAGGATTATCAGGACCGAGGAGGGAGAGTTTGCTCTAGCAGCATTCAGCGACTCTGTCACTGCCAGGAGGGCAGTCTCGGTCGAGTGACCTGCCTTGAAACCAGACTGGTGCGGGTCCATTAAGCAGTTCTGGTGGAGGTTCAAGGACAACTGGTTAACGTTCAAGAGTTTTGGATGAGAAGGGCAAAGCTGGGAAACAGGTCTGTAGTTCCTGACTTCGTCAGAGATGTGTTGATGACGTGTGACAGGAAGGGCAAGAGTTCAGTCACAGTAGACTGAAGCAGAGGGGAGGGAACTGGATCCAGAGAGCATGTGGTAGGGCGGCTGGATGTGGGAAGAACATCATCTGTGGAGAGGGGAGAAAAACAGGTAAGGGAGGGATGTGGGAGAGTGGGGGGAAGACAAGGGTGGTTGGTGCAAAGAGCATCAGCCGGGGGGTCAGAGAAGGACAATCAGATATCGTTGACCTTCTTGCCAAAGAAGTTGGCAAAATCGTCAGGGAGCAGGGAGGAGGTGGGGAATGGAGGAGGGAGGAAAATGTTTCAAATCGTTTTTTATTGTTAGATGCTGCGCTTTGAATTTTGGAACAGAAGAAGGCAGCTGTTGCAGCTGAAAGAGAGGAGGAGAAGTTTGACAGGAGAGCTTGAAAAATAAGAAGGTCCTCTGGGGTTTTGCCTTTTTACCTGCGCTCAGCATCTCTGAGGCTCCGTCTCTCTGTACACACTGAGTCTGACAACCAGGGGGCAGGTGGAGTTGGGCGTGCAGGCCAGGAGGTGAAAGGACAGAGGGTGTCCAGAGAAGAGGACAGGGTAGAGAGAAGAAGGTCAGTGGCAGCAGCAGGGGATATAAGAGAGAAAGATTCAAGAGGAGGGAGGGCAGAGAGAACAGAAAAGAAGAGATCAGCAGGGGAGGGTGAGGGAGATTGCGGCGGGAAGACACTATGTGGGTAGGGGGAGAAAAGAGGGAGAGAGATTAGGACATGAAGTAGTGGTCAGAGAGGTGGAGAGGAGTACTGAAAGGTTTACTGTATTGCAGTGTCAAGTGAAGATCAGGTTGAGCTGGTTGCCAGCCCTGTGGGTCGGAGGAGATGGACAGCGGGAAAGGTCGAAGGAGGCGAGGAAAGAGAGAAGAGGGTCCAGCTTCACAGTCAAGATGTTGATTTTAGATTTTACTGAGAAGGATGAGTCCGGAACCGTCATCAGGGAAGTGGGAGACAAGCATGTCAAGCTCCTCCAGGAAGTCACCAGCAGGGCTGGGTGGACCATATACAAATGCAATGATGAGCTTGACTGGAAATGAAACAGTGATAGCATGAACTTCAAAGGAGGAGGGGGAGAACTGTGGAATGTAAACAGGAGAGTATTTGGAAGTTAAAGCTGCTTTGCACATCAAGAATCAAGTCAATCAAGTAGGAATTGAAGAGGTGTAATGATAATAATAATAATAATAATAATAATAATACATTTTCATAGAGCCCTTTACATGAAACTCAAAGACACTTTACAGTATTAAAATAATGTAATACATAAATACATATCGGAGGAAAGAAAAAGGTTAAAAACATGAAACACAACACTAATTACACATTAGATTAGATTAACATTTAAGTACAGTACAGCGAAAATAATTTAGCATCTAAGCAGAGTGCAAATGAAAGTGCACATGGAAAGCAGTTCTGAATAGGTTCAAGGATTCAAGGCTCAAGACTTTTCAGAAAAATAGCCCCACAGTCTCCTATCACGGTGGAAATTCAGATTCAGATTCAGATTCAGATAACTTTATTTATCCCGAGGGAAATTAAGGAAAATGATTTGGTTCAAAGCCTCCTCAGATATTCGGTCTGTATTCCTGGAGAATGCTAAGCAGGAAGAACAGTGAGGGGTTCAGGGCATGCTGCTGTTATCATAAACCCAGCAGACAGGCAACGCAAGCAGGGTGTCTGTGATCCGAGTCACAGGCACTACTCTGTGTGTGTGTGTGTGTGTGTGTGTGTGTGTGTGTGTGTGTGTGTGTGTGTGTGTGTGTGTGTGTGTGTGTGTGTGTGTGTGTGTGTGTGTGTGTGTGTGTGTGTGTGTGTGTGTGTGTGTGTGTGTGTGTGTGTGTGTGTGTGTGTTCACACTGTTTGGTTATGCAATGAGTTTGTTGTCGACAAATGGCCCCAGGTCTCATTACTCATTCAAATGTAGCCCAATGGCGAAGGATAAGAGACATCTGCTCCTTCAGCTGAAGAAGTGCGGAGTCAAAACAGACCGATCTGAACCTTCTCTGGGAGTGTTGTTACCCAGGTTGTGATGCCAGAAACTGTTGTTCTTCACGAGGGGCGAGCAACATGGGTCAGGCTAAAGATGTTACTGCATGCTTGTAAGTACCAGAA
>CM051004.1:8853620-8926120 GCA_027704905.1 Muraenolepis orangiensis | reverse complement strand
GATTCTGATCGCACTCTGTGCTGCTGGCTGAGGCTGCACACCTGTGCGTCCTTGGTAATCAAGGTTAAACCGGCCACCACCATACACACACTGCAGGAGAAGCGCTAGCATGTACCATCGGCTCTGTTCACCATTCAGCTACAAACCTTGAAATAAACCGGCTTCCTCATCACCCTGTGTCCTGTCTCCCCTTGGGATGAGCCCTAAAGAAGCCATTTCAATGGCTTGTGGTTACGTCGTCTGCTACAAACATATTTATTTTATTTGATGCGTGGTCAAAAAATAGAAAGAATATGCGAAGCGTATGGTAGGACTATAAAATGGACCACGTGGTCAGCCTCTGACTGCTTCTTCTTCCCCTGCATTCTGCTGAATTTAGCATCGCGGCTGATGGATTATTTGCCCAATTAGCATAATTCTTGAAGGCAGTTCTCAGAGAACCCCTCTCAGCAGTATTCCACGCTCGTACACAAGGTTCACTTTCTGTCCCGCCTCAAAGGGAAATGGAAGGAGAGTTTGGAGGTAGGATGCTCGTGGCCAAAGGGGAGGTATAGAGAGAGTCTCATTAGCATTCCTGGTAGGTGTGCCCCTCTGAAAGGACCTCTTTGCAGTTATTGACAAGGATTACGTAAAAAGTCTGCGTGAATAGAAACGGCTCTTAGCTGCATTGTTCTCCTTTCTTTTCCTTTTATTTTATTTTGTAATTACTTTTTTTTTCCGTACAGCGACCTTTGTAATAGATCACTGTGGTGTTCTGGCGTGCAAGGATGCAGGCTAAGCAGCGCTCTTGTCCAGCTGTGCTAAAGACTACAGGATACACGCCCAGACATACAGCCTGCATATCCCCTATAATCCATCACAGTGCTGGACGCATGTGGCTCAGAGCACACAGCTCCTCCATAAGGCTTATGGCTGCTTGATGGATGGCTGCTACCAGGACAGGCCCACCACCTCAGCACTGACTACTGCACATACTGTGTGTGTGTGTGTGTGTGTGTGTGTGTGTGTGTGTGTGTGTGTGTGTGTGTGTGTGTGTGTGTGTGTGTGTGTGTGTGTGTGTGTGTGTGTGTGTGTGTGTGTGTGTGTGTGTGTGTGTGTGTGTGTGTGTGTGTGTGCGCACGTGCGTAGTCAGTCTGTGTGTGTATGTTAAGGAGACAGAGGTGGGCTTTCAGCCTGTTTCACCCATGGTGCTCCATCATTATGGTGGTTTCAGCTCAGAGCCACTGGGATGGGATGGGGTGGTGGTGTTGAGATGGGGGGGAGGGGCCGGTGGATTGAATGAGCAGCAAGGATGCAGAGATGAGAAAAGTGAATGGTGTTGATGGGAGAACAGAAGAGAGGGCCCCGAAGGGAGGATATCTAGAAAATGTAAAAAGCTCAGTTTCAGGAAACTTATGGATATTTTTCTCATGGAACAAAACATGGATATTTTATCCCTTGTCTGTATGCCTGCAAAGTCAATTACCGTTTGGGTCATTAATTACTTTTAAATACAAAACTTTTTTCTGACATTGCTGTTGGAAGGAGAACAATAGAGACGTCATCAGATGTTAAGTCAAAGTATTTCTAATTCCAGAACACTATCATTACAGTCATTTTGTTCAATATTTGGTGCATGTCTGCATAGAAGAGAGATGGAGACATAAAGAGTACATAATGTACATAATAGTGTGTGTGTGTGTGTGTGTGTGTGGTGTGTGGTGTGTGTGTGTGTGTGTGTGTGTGTGTGTGTGTGTGTGTGTGTGTGTGTGGTGTGTGTGTGTGTGTGTGTGTGTGTGTGTGTGTGTGTGTGTGTGTGTGGTGTGTGTGTGTGTGTGGTGTGTGTGTGTGTGCAGCTTGCTGCGGGGTGCGGAGGACCTGGGTCTCAGGAAGCCCATCAAGCCGGAGTATGGGGGAGGGGCGAGGAGCTTCTCCTGCGAGGAGGACTACATCTACGAGAACATCGAGAGCGAGCTGTGCTTCTTCACCTCTCAGGTACAGTGTGTTCATACTGTCCATGCAGTGTAGGGCTAAATCATATTGTAAATCCTATTTGTAAATCATTTTGTGTTGTTTTCTTTTGACGGATATTGCGTTTGTAATATGATTCACTATTGGTGGGAGTGATCATTTTTGCACAGTTTTCCCTGAAAAAAACGATTCTAATCGTGATGTGACATTTTGTCGGGGTCTGTACCAAACAAACCATTAGCAACAAAAATTGCAGCTCCTACAATCTGGATATTGAGCTTGGCCCTATTGCTTTTTTTTTGATAATAATTAAATGTGTTGTTGAGCCCTAGTGCAAATACTCACAGCACATAACAAACATATTACTGAAAGTCACATGGAAAAACAACCAAACCTACACACAAACATGTGTACATATACATGTGCACAAACACAACTTGATGTACTTGTGTGCACGTGTGCACTCGTGTACACACGCAGCACATGCAGAGCACATGGTATGGACTTGGACAAAGTTGTCCTGTTTTCACAAAACTTCACTCGGACCTCACAACACATTTAGTTCATTTCAAGCCAGTTGCATTGGTGGTATAGTGGTTAGCGTAGCTGCTTCTCAAGCAGCAGACCAGGGTTCGATTGCAGGCCAATGCATTGATCACCTTATAACAATAGAATACTGAACATTCAATAAATAGTGTCTATTCGGCATGGTGCTAAATGTTTTCAAGCGCTTTGGATAAAAGCGCTATAAAAATGCAGTCCATTTTACCATTAACTTTTTTTTGTGTAATCGAAATATAACAATTGTACGAACTAAAGAAGAATAAGGGTAGCATGTCAAACTAAAAACACAAATGTACAAATTGCCATACACTGCAAGGCAAAGCAAAAAAATCTCCTTTTCTCCCCTGGCGTCTCCTCGCTACAGGAGCGACAGAGCATCATCAAACACTGGCTGGGAAACCTACGTGCCAAACACGGCGAGGTGCTTCACAACATCAATTTCCTGGAGGGCCAGCCAATCAGTGAGCAATATACATTTGAACTTCCTGTTTTTTCAATGCGTGCTCACTGGTGTTTACTAATGGATGTCCTTAACGATCACAGGCTGTTACTATACTGGATATGGCTTTGTGAAGCTATTATCAAAAGTTCCAATTTTTCTTTTTACAAACGGCACTGTAACGTTCTTCTTCCCTCCATTATTCATCCATCTCTTTATTGGATTTAAATGTTTGAGCACTTTATTTCATCAATCGGTTGTATAACTCTCTTTCCCTCTCCCACTCTCCCTCTTTTTTTCCCTTCAACATTACTGTGTGTGTGTGTGTGTGTGTGTGTGTGTGTGTGTGTGTGTGTGTGTGTGTGTGTGTGTGTGTGTGTGTGTGTGTGCGTGTGTGTGTGTGTGTGCGTGTGCGTGTGTGCGTGTGCACATGTGTGTGTAGTCCCTGAGCTGAGTGCACGGGGTGTGATCCGTCAAGTGTTTCCTCTCCATGAGCAGAGGATAATCAGTCAGCTGATGAAGTCGTGGGTCCAGGCTGTGTGTGAGAAGCAGCCCTTAGGTCAGCATATACACACACACACACATACACACACACATACACACAAATGTATACACAAATGTATACACACACACACTTTGTACCCCATGTACACGAGTACATGGGGTCAAAAATGATATATGCAGAGAACCCATATTCATGCATGGGAAATGTACACCTTTTGTGAGCAATGTACACACAAACACACTGTCATTTGAAGAAGACTTGTCACCCACACACACACACACAAACACACAGAACAGAATGGGATCTATATCAATTTGATATATTGTCTTTCTGTGTTTATTATATTATTTTCCATTAATGCATGGGATGTTTCATGTCATTCTAGATGATATCTGTGACTACTTCGGGGTGAAGATCGCCATGTACTTTGCCTGGCTGGGCTTCTACACCACCTCCATGCTGTACCCGGCGGTCATCGGCTTTGTGCTGTGGATGCTGACCGAATCAGACCAGGTAAAGATGTGAAGCTGGAACCACACGCACACACGCACACACACACACACACACACACACACACACACACACACACACACACACACACACACACACACACACACACACACACACACACACACACACACACACACACACACACACACACACACACACACACACACACACACACACACACACAAAGGTTTGACGTTAGACACCACAACATGTACATAAAAATAGTGTCGACATGTGTTACCCATGTAAATACTAATGAAGTCAAGTTGCATTTAGGATTTATCAGTATTTTATTTAAAAAAAACTATAAAATATACGTCCGGAAAACAATATATTAAATGAAAATCCAAAAACCACCAAAAACACAGTTGTTGGTGGTTTAACCTCTTCTACACACCTGGGTGTGTGTATGAAGTGTGTGTATGAAGTGTGTGTATGTGTGTGTAGTGGGGATGTACATACAGTGTGTAAGTGCTGTGTGTCCGCTAAGCGTGCTGGGCGGCAGTATAGCTCAGGAGGTAGAGCGGTCGCCACACAACCAGAAGGTTGCTGGTTAGATCCCCGTCGCCTCCTCCTTAGCAAAAGCTGTCGAGGTGTCCTTGAGCAAAACACCCTAATCCTAACTGCTCCCGACGTGCTGGCCGACTCCGCCGTTGGTGGTTGAATGTGTGTATGAATGGATTAATGGGTGAATGTGAGGCATGACTTGTAAAGCGCTTTGAGTAACCATTGGTTAGAAAAGCGCTATATAAATGTCAATTTACCATGCGTTGTGTTTTGCCGGCTGTGCAGACGAGCCGGGACATCTGCTCAGTGGTGTTTGCGCTGTTCAACGTGGTGTGGGCCACCCTGTTCCTAGAGCGCTGGAAGAGGAGGGGCTCCGAGCTGGCCTACAAATGGGGGACCCTGGACACCCCCTCTGAGTCTCTGGAGGAGCCTCGGCCACAGTTCAGGGTACGGCTCTTCTCTCCACCTCCCTCCACTTCCTGACTCCTCTCCTTCCCGACTGTCCTTCCTTTTCTGCTCTGTCCTCTCCTCTCTTGTCCTCCCGCCTCCTCTCGCCCTTTTCTCCCCTCTTCTTGTCCTCTCCTCTCCTCTCTTGTCCTCTCCTCTTCTCTCCTATTCTCTCCTCTCCTCGCTTGTCCTCTCCTCTTCTCTCCTCTCCTCTCTTGTCCTCTCCTCTTCTCTCCTATTCTCTCCTCTCCTCTCCTCTCTTGTCCTCTCCTCTTCTCTCCTATTCTCTTCTCTCTTGTCCTCTAGCCTCCTCTCCTCTTTTCTCAACTTCTCCCATCCTCTCCTCTCCTCTATTTGATGTCCTATAGTGCTAGTCACACATCGCCCTCTAACAGGTCCAATTGTGTGTGTGTGTGTGTGTGTGTGTGTGTGTGTGTGTGTGTGTGTGGTTGTGTGGTTGTGTGGTGTCCTTGTCTATACACACACACCCAGGGAGTGAAGCGCTGCAGTCCCATCACAGGCTGTGAAGAGTACTACTATCCTCCGTGGAGGAGGCTGTTGTTCAGATGGCTGGTCAGCCTGCCCGTCTGCATCCTCTGCCTCTGTGTCGTCTTCCTGGCCATGCTGGTCTGCTTCGAGCTGCAGGTCAGCCTCACGTGTACGCTCCACATGTAGCGTACACTTTTAACTACGTCACTTACCACCGTGGTTCTGAGCTGGTCCAGCAGCCTCAGGGTTACCATTTACTTTAAAATGTCATTCAGTGATTAAGTCACAACCCAAAAATACAAAATATATTTACCAACATTGCAGTAATCAACAATACATTCATGTACTGGTAAATACATTGAGCGGGGGAAATTAAAATACAATTAACAATTAATATATTACTTAATTCATGGGCTGCCTTCTAGAGACTAAAGTTTGGCATATGCTCTGCGACCCACCAGCTGAGAATCACTGCCTGAGCTGACACTTTGAACCAAAGCCTGAAAAAAAAATCAAACACTAAGCACTTGTCTTAGCTTGTAGCAGAGCATTGAGTTGTTGGTGGTGTTGAAGTTGTTGTGGACAGGACAGTTCACAGGTCATCACTGTTATTGTTTGTGGACGACGGCATGTCGATAACGTTGACAACATTATCGACAACGATACCTGTTGTGTCACCACTGTTACTGTGGTGCTGTACCAGACTAGTGATATGAATATTATCCAGAGTGTAGTAATTATTAATACTTATTACACTATGACCTAATTAAAGAGCATTTCACTCACTAATAGCTGACGGATGAAATGGCATTTCTAATGAATTACACAAAAAATGAATGAGCCTCCACGACATTCTTCAATAAGAATGTAAAACTTCCAGATTAGATTATTAATAAACAGGTTATTAATGTGTTATGTTGTTATTATCAAGATGGACTCATCATTCATGATAAGATGACAATGCTGTCCTCTGTACTCCATTGTAGCACTGTTAATCTCAATGTGACCAGAGCTTCAACTGTTGCCTCTCTACGTGCCACATTGTACATTGAGTGTGACTCCTAGTGTGCTGCTGTATCACCGAGGTTGTGCTGAAAGCTCTTCTCGTTTTTCCCAACAGGAGTTTGTGATGGGGATCAAAGAAATGCCACGGCTAGCGCGCTTCATCCCCAAAATCATGCTAGCCATCACTGTGAGCGCATGTGACGAGGTGTACAGGAAGATAGCCTGCTGGCTAAACGACATGGGTGAGGAAATCCAGAGGAATTATGGGTTCCTCCGTTCTATTTGTTAATACAGGACCAAAAAGCATGTATTCCTTTGACCATAAGGCGTTAATGTACAGTAGGTCATTTGTTTTATCATCTGTCAAAATACTATCAGAAGAAACTAGAGGGTACTCAGTAGTTTTGGTGTACCTCCGCCACACCAAAAAGTCCCCTGGATCCGGATTCAGATTTGGATCTGCGCCAAAATAGAAAAACTGTCCACATAAGTAATCTAACCACCAAGTTTCATCCAATTCCGTACATAACCTTTTGAGCTGTCTTGCTAACAGACCAAACAGACACACAGACACACAGACAAACAGAGGCAACAACAATCTAAATCTACATACAACAATCTAAAACATAACCTACGGCCCATCTTTGAGGTTATAAAGCACATACTTTTTGGCATTCATTTAAGGCATTAACGTAGGTCATTTTGTATCATCTGTCATCAGAAGAAATGAGAGTAGGCACATGCTCAATGTGAGGTATATGTTATGTAGTGAGACGGTTGTATGCTGACCCTGTTGCGTTTCCACAGAAAACTACAGACTCCAGAGTGCCTATGAGAAACATCTCATCATCAAAATGGTTCTTGTGAGTGTGTGCTGATCACATGCGACACACTTTTTAGCGCACAATGTTCTTTTGCAACAATTGAAACACTGAGTACAATAATAATCTCATATTGTTTGTTTAGTCACTAACAAATGCAGTGACCACATCTCTGAATCTCTCTCTCTCTCTCTCTCTCTCTCTCTCTCTCTCTCTCTCTCTCTCTCTCTCTCTCTCTCTCTCTCTCTCTCTCTCTCTCTCTCTCTCTCTCTCTCTCTCTCTCTCTCTCTCTCTCTCTCTCTCTCTCTCTCTCTGTCTTGCAGTTTCAGTTTGTAAATTCTTATCTTAGCCTTTTCTACATCGGGTTCTACCTCAAAGACATGGAGCGTCTGAAAGAGGTAGGAGATCACTATGTTCCATCCATACATCTCTTTAAAATAGTTTGTCTTTAAGTCTGTTTCTTCCGTTTTCTACACCGCGTGCATACACCAAACCATGTGGTGGTTCTACTCAGTATAATGTATTCAACCTGATGTGTTTCTCTGGATTGAGGCATCAGCAGCCTGACAAGTTTAATAGAGCTGCTCAAAGTCGAATACCTTGTTGATTGTGGTAGTGTACACACAATAGACGGTAGCAATGACTGTAAGGTAAATAGAGTTGACCAGTTATACAGGATTAGATGTCATTGTACATCTTGTACATCCAGAATTTATGACTTTGGCTGCACCGTAGTTTTATCCTGTCTCCTCAGCCACGATTACCCTCTCCTGTCAGAATGACTGCTTTACGACGACATACAGTTACTTAAATGAACTGCCTTAGTATAGTTATCATAGTATAGTTGAATCATAGTATAGTTGAATCATAGTATAGTTGAATCATAGTATAGCGGAGGTGGCTTATATACTCTGTTCAATGAATTTAGAATATGATGCACTCTTCTTCTGTCTGCCATTTAACTCGCTAGTGTCAGTTGGTCTCGTTGTTTGCTATCCATTTTTGTTTGCATTCATGGTCCTTGGGCCATTGTTCTACTGTAAAATTGTGGCGTCTAATCAATCCCCTCATTCTGTCTGCCTCTCTCTCTCTCTCTCTCTCTGCTCTCTCTCTCTCTCGCTCTCTCTCTCTCTCTCTCTCTCCTCTCTCTCTCTCTCTCTCTCTCTCTCTCTCTCTCTCTCTCCTCTCCTCTCTCTCTCTCTCCTCTCTCTCTCTCTCTCTCTCTCTCTCTCTCTCTCTCTCTCTCTCTCTCTCTCTCTCTCTCTCTCTCTCTCTCTCTCTCTCTCTCTCTCTCTCTCTCTCTCTCTCTCTCTGCTCTCGTCTCTCTCGTCTCTCGTTCTCTCTGTCTCTCTCTCTCTCTGTATGTCTGTTTCTGTCTGGCTCTCCCTGTGTGTCTCGCTCTCTGGCCCCTTCAGATGCTGGCTACCCTGCTGATCATTCGCCAGTTCCTCCAGAACGTGAAGGAGGTGCTCCAGCCTTACTTGTACGAGCGCCAAAAGCTGTGCGACCTCACCCCCCGAGCTGTGTGGGAGCTGTTCTCCTCTGCGCTGGTCAAGTACGCCCGGCTGGCCTCAGGAAAAGCCCAGGCTTCTCCCAGCGACCAGGCCGCACCGGGCCCCGGCCTCAGAGGCTCCAGACCTGGCCTGGGACAAGCAGAAAGAAGGTGAATTATTGTTCGCCTGATACCTGATCAGACAAATGTAAGGTTTTAGTGTTTGTCTAGGCAACTATACTATATATAGCTATCACTATAAAAATCTCTTCGGGGTGGGAGCTCCCTCTTCCTTTGCAGACACCCCTCTTTTTATCCTTGTCCTTCGATTAGGGTGCACGAGCACTGTTGTGTGACTATGGACTACGACTTTTAGGTTGACCGTTTATTGTACACATTGCCATGGCGTCAACAACAACAACAACTGTGTCCGGTTCACACACCCCAAAACTCCCGGTCACACCGGATGTAACGCATACATAACATTTACCCCCCCCCACAAGGAACCCAATTCACTTTTAACTTTAACTCTAGATGAACTGGGTAGACTGCCAGTCACCAGCATAGCCATGTGGATTATTCTGCAACGCAACAGACTATGCTCTGAACATTACCCCTGAGAGTCACAAGCTCACAAAATAGTCCACCAAGTTTCTTGGTCTGACCCGGACACGGGCTGGACGAGCTTCAGGACGAACCACTGGCTCAACCGGCTCATGTGGGAACCCGGCTGGACCCTGCAACTGCTCATCAGGGAAAGCAAAGTCCCCGTCCTCCCCCGGCACTGGGTCCACGATGGGGGGCGGTGCCACCTTCTGAAGCCGGCTTGCGTGCCACCGTGATCCGTCGGCCAGACGAAAGGTGCCTGGCCCCAGTTGAGCGGTGACCTTCATCGGCACCGTCCAGAAGGATAGCAGCTTGTGGTCCCAGTTAGGACGGTGAATCCTGACCCAGTCCCCCACTGTGAAGGGAGGCGCTCTCACCCTCCGTCTCTTGTCGAAACGCTGCTTCATGCGACGCTGAGCCTCTGCGACCCTGGCACTCTGGCAGGGTGCTGGTGTGACGGCCGCCGGGGCCCGTAGCCGATCCAAAGGGAGCTGCAGCTCACGGCCCATCATCAAGAGGGCTGGGGAGCTGGCGGTAGTTGAGTGCGGCGTCGCCCGGTAGTGAAGCAGGGTGCGGAGCAGCGCGGCGTCGCCCGGTAGTGAAGCAGGGTGCGGAGCAGCGCGGCGTCGCCCTGTAGTGAAGCAGGGTGCGGAGCAGCGCGGCGTCGCCCGGTAGTGAAGCAGGGTGCGGAGCAGCGCGGCGTCGCCCGGTAGTGAAGCAGGGTGCGGAGCAGCGCGGCGTCGCCCGGTAGTGAAGCAGGGTGCGGAGCAGCGCGGCGTCGCCCGGTAGTGAAGCAGGGTGCGGAGCAGCGCGGCTGAAAACGGAAGAGCCCATTTGCTTGCGGGTGGTAGAAAGCTGTACGGATGTGTTTGATCCCCCTCTCCTCCACAAAGGTGGCGAACTCAGCTGAGACAAACTGTGGGCCATTATCTGTAGTGATGGCGTTAGGACTGCCCCATCGAGCAAATAGAGAAAAGAGAAAGTCTGTGACCACCCGAGCCATTACGGACCCCGTGGCGACCACCTCTGGCCATTTCAAATGGAGGTCGTAGGCCACCAGGAGGAAGCGTTGGTGGTGCGGGACACCATGGAGCTCCCACAGATGTCCAGCTGGATGTGCTCCCAAGGCACGCTCGGCCACTGCAAGGGCTGCAGGGGCGGCAGGCCAGTTTTGCCACTGAGCAGGCAGCCATTGTCTCTATATCTCCATCTATGCCCGGCCACCACACCAAATCCCTGCAGCGCTGTTTCACCTTTACGATACCCAGGTGGCCCTCGTGCGCCATAGCCAAAACGCCCTGAGGTCGATGGGGACAAACGTGCAGAGGCCCCGGGCCCCGCAGACACCGTTCCAGCAGGTCAGCTCGTCCTTGACCCGATGAAAAGACGCCAGCTCCTCTGGAACCTTTGCAGGCCATCCCTCCCGGATGTAAGTGCGGAGCCGGGAGAGCATGGGGTCCTCCTCCGACGCGAGCCGAAGGTCCTCCAGGGAAACCGCGGTCTGGAGCGGGGCGTGGAGCATGAGTATGAGCTCTGACTCTGTTGTGTCCGGGCCCGCGCTGGGCGCTGGGGCGGGGGTGGCGCGGGAGAGCAGGTCAGCCACCACATTCTCCCTGCCAGGAGTAAACAGTGTGGTAAAGTCATACGGCTGGAGTCTCTCTGACCAGCGGTAGATCCTCAGCGGTTTGTGCCCCGACCCCGATGTAGCAAGCAGGGCTGTGAGAGCCTGATGGTCAGTACGCAACGTAAAATGTCGCCCGTACACGTACATGTGCCACCGCTCGCACGCCCAGACGCAGGCCAGCGCCTCCCGCTCCCCCACAGAGTATTTCTGTTCGGCCGAGTTGAGGGACCGAGAGGCGAACGCCACCGGGCGTTCCGTGCCCCCTTGGATCTGGGACAGCACCGCCCCTATTGCCGTATTGGACGCGTCACAGGTCACGAACGTGGGGCTCGCCAGGTCAAAGAATGCGAGCACCGGTGTTGAGGTGAGCTGTGTCTTGAGCTGGCGAAACCTCAGGCTTGAGGAGGGGCTGGTGGTCAAAGGCGGTGAGGCAGCCCAAACCACTGAACAGAGCAGGCCAGCGCTGTTGCCACGGCGAGCCAACAGACAAGATGGCGGCCCCAGAATTGTCCACCAGGGTGAAACCCAGCTCACAAAACATATCAAAACCCATGAGGTTGGCCCCCTGGCGAGACACTTGAAAGGTGAATGCAGGGAGAGCCTTAGTCCCGTAACGCACAGCAAAGGTGATCGTGCCCGCCATTCCTATTTTAGAGTGTCCATACCCGTACAGATCCTCGGCCTTGGCGGTGAGTGTTCGGAGCGGAAAGAGCCGCCGGACCGTGGAAACATTCAGGAGCGACTTGGAGGCCCCCGTATCCAGCAGCAGTGGGAGGCAGACCTCATCCAGCTCCACCGTGCAGCACTTTAGCGGTCGGGAGGTGGCGGCCACTGAGTGGATGGTCGTCGGCGTGTGTGGCCCAGGCGTACGTGGAGGTGGGCTGTCGGTTAAGGGAACAGAGCGACAGACTCGTGCAAAATGGTTCTGCCTGCCACAGCGTTGACACCTCTGTCCCTTGGCAGGGCAGTTTGGAGCTCGACTCTGGTGCGATGATGAGCCACAATTACCACAGGCTCGGCGTGCTGCCGTACCCTGGCGTGCTACAAAGTTCACGTCCAAGTAGTCCTCAGGGAAAACCTCCCCGGGAGGCTCCATGGGTAGCGCCACCGTTTGAGTTAGTAGCATGGGTCTGGGGGGAAAATAACTGGAGGAGGGAGCTAGCTGTGATGCTAAGGCTGCTGCTGACTCGAGCTAGAAAGCTATATCCACTGCTCTTGCTAAAGTTAGCTCGTCTGTCATCATTAGCAACTTTTCTCTGAGCTTCGGGCTATTAGTGTGCTCAGCCAGCTGATCCAATATCAGTTCATCTTCCAGCACCCCGAATTTACAGAGGCTGGCTAGTCCCGTCAGATCAGCCATGTAATGGTGGATGGACTCACCCGCCTGTTGCCGAAAAACGATCCGCCGGAGCATAACATTTTGTGGAGCAGCAAAGTGTCCAGTGAGCAGTGTAACACAGTCACTATATTTCGGAGCGGGTCCGAGAGTCCGAAAAATCCGCTGTCCCTCGCTGCCCAGCGTGTGTATCAGCAGGGCTTTCTTCCGTTTGTCGTTAGCATCAGCTAGCCCCGCGTCTACTATGAACGTTTCGAAGGACTCAAGCCAGCGAACCCACGGGATCGGCGGTTTGCCCGGCAGTGCGAGGAACGGGGAGAGAGGTGAGAGTAGAGAATCAACCAGACTCCCTGTTTAAATAAAGGTCAAATCAACAGGACTTCCTCTCCAAATCAACCAGACTTCCTGTATCAATAAAGGTCAAATCAATGAGACCCCCTGTTCAAAACAAAGAGATTACCTGTTTAAATAAAGGTCAACTTAACAATACTCTCTGTTTAAATTAAGGTCAAATCAACCAGACTCCCTGTTTAAATAAATGTCAAATCAACCAGACATCCTGTTTAAAATAAAGGTCAGATCAACCCGACTTCTTGTTTAAAATAAAGGTCAAATCAACCAGACCTTCTGTTTAAATAAAGGTAAAATCAACAAGACTCCCTCTTTAAAATAAAGGTCAAATCAACCAGACTCCCTGTTTCAAATAAAGGTCAGATCAATCATGACCTCTGGCGTTGTGGTGTTCCACGGCAGGGACAAGAAGTGCCTGAACGGCGGCTGCGGGGTCACCGACGAGGAGGAGAGGGGTGCGGAGCGAGACGAGGCGGACAGCGGCCGCTTCAGCGAGGGCGAGACGGAGGAGGAGAGCCTGATGGACTGCGGTCTGAAGCTGAGGAAGGTCAGCTTCATCGAGAAGGTGAGTCACGCGCCCACGCCCTCAGTATGATGAACACACTCTAGTCTAGCGGAGTGTATGACAGACTTGAATCCAACCGGTGCGGTTGGACACCATGTGCACTCTCTCCTTCTGCTCTCTATCTCTCTTGTTTTATGCATGTGGACAGTGGAACATTGACTCATTACCTCGGGGGGGTTATGTTTTCGCCCCTGTGTGTCTGTCTGTCTGCTAGCAAAAAGTGATTTATGGAATTTAACAAAACATGGTGGTTAGATTACTCATGGGCCAAGGAACAGTTGATTTTGGCCCAGATTCATTCATCCGATTCCGGAACCTGGGGACTTTTTGGTGTGGTGGAGGTATGCCCTCTACTGAGTGCCCTCTAGTATTACGCATGTGGACAGTGGAACATTGACTAATTTCAGTAATACTTTTGCCCCAGTTGAAGCAGAACCAAACCCCAGCACCACTTCTAGATTTGGCACATTAGCATGACTCCCTCTCTGCCCTGTCCTCCGCTTGTTGAATCTGAATTGAAATGGGGGTTGGGCGTTTACAGAGGAGTAAACGTTGGGCATGTACAGAGGAGCCGGCAGCCCTGCCCCACAATGAGAACCATAAACCTGTGAGTCAGGAGGGTTCTCCTTCAATATTTATGGATCGAGCTTAGTCCATCTACAAGTCTGACCTTCCGTCCCCTCCCCCCTTCAAGGTGGACAGGAGGCCGGCCTGCAGCGGCCCGCCCATCGACGACAGCTTCCTGGAGGAGGGCAGCCCCACCATGGTGGAGAAGGGCATGGACCCCGCGTCCGTGTTCGAGATGTGCGACGATGACGACGACAACGGTGTGCACGACATTAAAGAGGCGGTCACGGGAGCGGGTCTGCCGGATGTCGGCTCGGCTGCAGCAGCCCTCCGCCAGCGGAAGCAGGGACGGAGAGGAGAGGAGAGGACGGAGCCCAGGGCCAAGCGGGAGTCGTGGATCGACCCCCCAGAAGAGAGGGAGAGCAATGCCGCGCTCACGCAGGCGGAGGAGGAGAGCTGCATGCAGACATATGAGGTACGAGGGGGAGTTCTGCCGGTCAAGCTGTGTGCGTCAAGTGTGCGTGGAATTAGGTTCTTTGTTTTCAAAATCGTGCTCTTTTCGTCCTCCCTCAGTCACAAGTCTACTCTCAAATCTTACCTACAGCCGCTTGAAAGAAACCATCGTTGTATTCAATGAATCAACGTCAAAGTTCTCAGGAATATCAATATTGTAAATTCTCACAAATTGGTATTTCACACATGTGATTGATGATGCCTCTCAGGACACGTTCCAGGACTACCAGGAGATGTTTGTCCAGTTTGGCTACGTCGTGCTCTTCTCCTCGGCCTTCCCGCTGGCCGCCATGTGCGCCCTCATCAACAACATCATCGAGATCCGCAGCGACGCCTTCAAGCTGTGCAGCGGCCTGCAGCGACCCTTCGGACAGAGGGTGGAGAGCATCGGCCAGTGGCAGGTCAGAGACCTGGGGAGGGGGTGGATTAGATGACCTGTACTGATCCAAGACACCCACAGAATATGTTCATGAGATTAGTTGATGTATTGAACTGAAGCAAAGTTTGTTCAACTCCAAATAATTATTTAAATTAATTTAAATAATTCTTACACAGAGCTTTTAGAAATATGCCGAATTTTAGAAATGCAGAAAGTATTGCCTTTTCCCCAAAAAATATTATGATTGTGAATGAAAAAATGTTGACAGGTCCGAAATTAATGTTTTGTTCATCTCTCAGATGCGTGATGCGTTTGGTTAACGCTTCTAACGAGGCTTGTGAGCTAATAGCACAGCGTTGGTATCACGTGGTATCTCTCTGTGTTGTCAGTCAGGGATCAAGATAGTTATAAGTAGGTATAAGTAGTTGCCAGTGAGTTTGGAAAAAAATGAAAAATGACTGAGTTGGACGGTAAACGCTGGCTTCAACATCGGTTCAGCTTTTGCTTGAACGCGAAAAATTCATCGCTCGACATGACTGAGTCTGTGGAGTCTCACTCCACTTAACCATGAAATATGCAGGCTGAGCAAAGACCGGGAGAGGGAGTGTGACATCTGGTGGCTGAATGTTGTCAATGTTATAAATGTTATCAAACACACCTTTTAACATAATAATATAATTACCTTGTTCTCCACTTGCAGACAGCCATGGAAGCCATGGGTCTGATTGCCATCATAGTCAACTGCTACCTGATTGGACAGTGCGGCCAGCTGCAGCGACTCTTCCCCTGGCTGAGCCCTGAGATGGCCATCATCTCCATCGTCATTCTGGAGGTATCACACAACCCCCTCATCCCTTTTCCCCCTGACCAGTCGGTCTTCAATCAGCCCAATAGAGTAGCAGCGTTGGTTTTGGTCCACGGTGTGTGTTACCGTTTGGTCAATGTAAAAAGATTCTGCTTTGAGTGTTTGTCCGGTGATCGTGTTGCTCGTGCGCTGCTCTATGTCCTCCAGTACATTTAATCACATCTTGGAGACAAGTGAGGAGTATATGTGTGTCAAGTAGTGTAGGCTCTGGGCACTAGCCTAACCCTTTTGTTTTCTAGGGCAATTCCGTGTTCACAACACTTTTGATAGCAAAATAAAAATATACACAGGCAATTGTAGGTCAATGTCAACAAGGTTACAGCCTTTTACTGCTAGTAGTGCTAGTAGCACAAGAGACTCAAAAGACACCCTTTTAAGCAGTGCAGACAGTGTTTCTATATACGGACGCAGGTGAACAGCCTTGAGCTGTGTTCTGCCCTGATAATGCAGTCAGGCCTAGCAGGGAGATCATGTTGGGTGTTCCCAATTTAGTACTGGGCCACAACATGATCACACATGTATTTGATGTCTCTGTATCATTTGGCATCCACATCTTCTCCTCTTCCTTGTGTGTGTGTATGTGTGCGTGGTTGCGTGTGTGTGTGCGTGTGTGTCTGTGTCTGTGTGCGTGCGTGTGTGTGGGTGTGTGTCTCTGTGTACGTGTGTGTGTGTGTGCGTGTGTCGCTGTGTGCGTGTGTGTTGGTGTTTGCACAGCACTTTGCCATCCTGCTAAAGTACATCATCCACGTGGCCATCCCTGATGTCCCTAACTGGGTGGAAGAGGAGATGGCCAAGTTGGAGTTTCAGCGCAGAGAAGCCTTCAAGGTAACCCAGCAGAAGATGAACCCTGTGAAGTTTGTCAGAGGTTCATGTGCTGTCGATATGGCGTTTATTTTGAATGCGTGTCTGTTCTTTATAATGTTTTGTTACCTCCACCATCCAAGATGGTTATGTTTTCACCCCTGTTTGTTTGTCTGTAAGCAAGATAACTCAAAAGTTATGTACAGAATTGTACAACACTTTGTGGTTAGATTACTTATGGGAGTTTGGATCCGGATATAAAGTTGGTATTTTTAAAAAGTACTTCAGGTTTAATTGACCACAGCCAATTAAGCACTAAAGAGGTTCAGCAAAGGTCCAGGAGACTTTTTGTGTGGCGGAGGTATGCATTCTACTGAGGGCCCTCTAGTTTTGTTATGTATGTTCTGGATAACACACACACACACACACACACACACACACACACACACACACACACACACACACACACACACACACACACACACACACACACACACACACCTAACCCAAATTGCCTGCCAAGTTCTGGTGATGCACATATGCAAAAATGCAGCCGTCTTTCTTTAGGAACAGAACAAGAGTTCTACATTACTAACCTTCTACTCACTAAAGTACAATTCCCATATTTTAAGCCCTGTCTACCACTACACTATATGCAATAAGATTGTTCAGGCCTCCTGCCTGAACAATCTTGACAGACTTGGGTGAACAGCCCGGGTGGTTGTCCGTCACACGCTGGGATGGCTCACATGCACCTCCACTTGTCGTTGCAGAAGCACGAGCGGCAGGCGCAGCAACACTACCAGCTGCTGCAGCGCAGGAAGCGGGAGGAGGAGGAGAGGCAGCGGCAGGCGGAGCACCTGGCGCGGCGGGAGAGGGAGCGCGGGGATGGCAAGGGAGATGGCGCCGGGGGCGGAGGAGACCACCACCATGATAAGTCTCACAACAGCAAGTCTCGCTCCTCCTCCGGCAGCGGAGGAGGAGGAGGAGGCGGGAGCGGGGGGGGTTCTGACAAACCCAAGCGGCCCAGCTCCCTGCTGGCCAACAACAACGTGATGAAGCTGAAGCAGATCATCCCGCTGCAGGGCAAGTTCTCCTCGGGCGGCGCCCGCTCGCCGCAGTCACCCACGGGTAACGAACCCAAGCTCCCGGGTTTCCTGAGCTTCAAGTTCCTCAAGTCCCCCGAGAACAAGAAGGAGGCGGCCGCGGCCGCGCTAGCAGCGGCGACCTCCTCGTCTTCCGCGTCGTCCTCAATGTCTTCCGGTAGCAGCTCTCAGGAGCGTTCCCAGTCGCCCAGCAAGGCCTTCAATCCCGGGAAACTCTTTAACTTCGGGAAGGCAGAAGGCGGGGCCTACGTGAACGGAGGCTCCTCCTCCTCGTCCCGGGCGGACTTAAACGGGGTTCCGGAGGAGATCCCGGCACCCGGGTGCAACGGGTCAGAGAACGGCCATCCCTCCGACCTGGACCATAGAGCCTAGAATGCGTGTCTTGATTCCGTTCCATGTTGAAGCAGCGCGGCGGTGCTTACTGTGAAGAAAGAGGGGCCTTCCGGCCAGCGTTTCTGCGCCCGTAAAAGCAGAGCCCAGACAAGGGTGCGGTGAGTGGGATGAAAGGAGGACTGGTGAGCTGTGGTGGTGGTGGTGGTGGTGGATTGCTTTGATTTTAATTGGACAAAACGTCAAAAGTCGTCATGGGAAAAGACATAAGCCCTGCTGTCATGCCCCCGAACACACACAAGTTACACACACGCATGCACGCACTCCAACAACACACATGCACGCATACATACACACACACACACATATACACACACATATACACACACGTCTGCAATACATAAAGAAATGCATGAGCTGCGTTTCAGATATTTTTAAGCCTTTAAAGCGGAGAGCTGAGCGTCTTGGTTTTATTTGGGTCAAAAAATGGTATCTTTGTGGCACTGCCACGAGAATATGACCATTTTGAATGGAAAAGATTAAGGAATCACAGGTTCAATCGGCTAACACTGAGCACTGTTGGCTCAAATTGAAAACTAAATTACAATTAGGTATCAGTCTTATTTTTAACTTTGAGGGAATCCTGGACCCTTCACTTTTATATTTAAGTGGAAATTCAGGACAAGCAATATGAATCAGCGGTTTAATCCCAAACCTTTCTGCAAATTTCATCAGTCACTCAATCACTCAACCTGACCCATAACAGGGTGGCTTTTCACTTAGTTTAGTAGTAGTTTACCTTGAAGGCATAACATCCAAGCATTGCAAACACTTCTTCCTGTCTATCACAAGAGGCAATATTGGACTCCTTATGACGTGGCTGGGATTAGAAGCCTCTTTGTAGAATGTCCTTTCAACTAAAATGCAAAAGAAGGGGGGGGGGGGGGGGGGAGTAGAAAATAAATGTAGAGGCAGACTGGTGGTCTTTCAATTTTTCAAAAAATAAGGCAATGGGAAGCTCATCAGGGCCTGTGGGCGTGGCTTTGAGCGAAACATTCAAATAAAGCTGTGTGTGTGTGTGTGTGTGTGTGTGTGTGTGTGTGTGTGTGTGTGTGTGTGTGTGTGTGTGTGTGTGTGTGTGTGTGTGTGTGTGTGTGTGTGTGTGTGTGTGTGTGTGTGTGTGTGTGTGTGTGTGTGTGTGTGTGTGTGTGTGTGTGTGTGTGTGGAGAAGGGTTACATTTGCACTGAATCCCAACAGCCTGCTGAGTAGAAACACGTATTTTTGCAGGGGAGGGCCCCCAGCCCGCCTCATAGCGTTATGCAAGAGTTCCTTTAAAAAAACGTCATTACACACACAGTGCTGTTGCCGGGGACGTTCCCCGTCCATCAGATGAGGAACCTTTTAATTTTTTTATTTTGTTCTTTTACAATTGTAGCTCTGATTTATGTTGAACTGCATTTTTATACACACCGTTCGCTGTATTCCTTAAGATGCTAATGATGGGGTTTGTTTTTCTCTCTTCTTTTTTTTTACCAAAACAGTGCTTTTTTTTTATATTTGTTTCAGTAAAGTGAACTATCCGGAAAAATGTATTCATGTCAGTTGATATCAGTGCGGCACATGAGCTTTTATTTAGTCACCACTATTTCCGTTCTGTAGTGTCTCCAGCAGGGGGGGCAAAAGAGCAACACATTAATCATGGCAGGGCACAAATGTTTTGTCCAATCAGTAACTGTCCACCACTTCTATTTGAATGAAGTGGTGACGAGGCCACACACACACACACACACACACACACACACACGCAGATGGACTCGGTGGTCAAGTTTAGCAATGGAAACGTTAACTATGCACCTTATGACCATCGCCTCTGATAGACTTCTTCGCAATAACATTGTTGTTGTAGGGGAGTTTTACCGGTGCCATGTGCTCTCATGTCTAGGTTTAGCTAGAACATGTATTGTAGGCCACAATACATGTATCATTGTTCCTCAATCTGTGTTCCTGGTCAATACTCATTAGAGAAGACGAAGACATATGAGGAGAAGCCCTTGGCATAAAATCCAGCTGCATAAATATTCATCTCTTTCCGTCCATTTGTCATTTCCATGGGTGGCGGTGCGAACACAATGGCAGTCAACAATGTTTGGGTCTGTTGCTCTCCCTTTTTCTGTCAAATGTTCTCGTCTATTTAGCTTGGCAGCCAAACTATACAATAACGTTGACTTATTTGAAGTTGACTCATAACAAAGAAAAAGGGCAACAAAGGCAAAAATATGTTTCAAATGCAATAAGGGTGGTCCGTTTTTATACACGTAAAAGCGTCTCGGTCACCCGATGTTCATTATGATTGTATAGTGGATCAAGCGAGTGAGATCACATCTGCATCTTCCTTTCATGGAGGCCTATAGGCTTACTGATCACACACACACACACACACACACACACACACACACACACACACACGCGCGTTATTGTTACAAGGACCACGAGTGGGGTTGGTCCGAGGTTTAGCTCAGTGACTTTGAGCAGGGCTTCATTCATGCTCACAGCCTTCTCCGACTTCAGTACACAAGGATACAATTTGATCGTTGTTTTCCAACTGTTCCAAATGTTTGACTTAAGACACCAGGATTAAAACATTATCATATCACAAACAAGCATTTTCCGTCACTGTCTGGACATCACATGTGGTGTGGTGTGTGTGTGTGTGTGTGTGTGAGACGTTCCCTCAAGCCCCACCTCCCCCAAAGCTCAGCAGAGGATGGAGGAGGGAGTGTTGATGTCTAAGGACCGCCACTAGTGGCCCTCTCCCGGTATTCAATAACAAAGCAACGGCCGTTTCTGTTTTCTACGCGTGTCTAAGGTGTAACTGCATTGTACACTGTTGTTGTGCTGTTTACGTTTACTTTTGGGTGGGTGGGTGGAGACATAAAAGGGATTTGGGTTTATTGGAGGCTCTTTTTAGAGGGGTGCACGTACGCGTGTAGGAGGTGTGAGGTTCACCACAGCTGTGTAGTGAGTGACCTCAAAACGTCAAGAAAGCAGCGCTTACTGAAAATCGATCATTCGCTCCTTCCAATGTACCACTGTAAAAAAAACTAAAAAAAAACTTTTCAAGATATAATTCTGGGAAATTGGATTATTTATTTCTGTTAATTTATTTTGTCATATTTTTGTAAGACATGAGAAATAGATAATAAAATAATTTCAAAACATATGTCTGGTGACAAAACGTGTTTCATTGCTTCCGCATTGAAGATAAAGCAGTGGTTGGTATCCATGTTGTTCTATCCATCATGGATATAATTGTGAAACCTTCCATGAGTATGATTGGGAAATGGTACACAGTTATATGTGTGGTTATTCATTCAGTTACTTAGATTTATTGGTCTGCCATTGTGTTTTCCTGAACTTGATTCATGTTTTGTGGCAAAATGTTGACTAATGTTGAATAACTTCATCTGAAATCGATCAATCGCTCCTTCCATGAGCCTAAGTAGTTAACTTGATATTGTATCCATGCTGGTTAAATTTGTATTGCATTTTAATAAGATATGTGTGCGTCACTATAGCAAGTAAGTCATGGTAGGACAAACACAGGTGTCACTCATAACACGGATTATAGGTCTGCTCATTTAATGTTCCAGATCACGGGTGTAAAGATTTCAATGTCCAGACAATCTTAATTAAACAGGAGTTTACTATAAGAATAATCATTCAGCATCCAAGCACAAAATATGTGTTACGTTGCAAGCACCACGTGAAACTCCGAAACATTCTACGTGTCGTAACAACAATCTCTTAAAGGCGTATGCCATTCATTTATAATCTCCATTATATGACATCTCCCCTTTTCAGTTTTCTTACTTCTTACAAACAACAAACTGAAAGAACATTGCTTTTACATTGATGAACATTCAAATAACTTTAGTTAAACATGACATCATTAGTTACAAGTCAGTTAACTTTTTCACTTTAATTTCTCATCCCCGTTCCCCCTCCCACAGTCCGTCACAGATTCAACTTGTCCGCGGGTTTACTCAGTCTGCCAGACCGGGTGCAGAACAGTAATTTTGATGTCTCTGGAGGTCTGACACTGGAAGCAGGTGAGGTAGTGTCAGTGGTGACAGTAGGGACAGGCTGCAGCACAGCAGCGCCATGCTGCCATCCCTCAGGAGCCATAGGGTGTGCCTCTCCCACTGACGACGGTTGCCTCGAAGTTTTGCCCCCTGGTGTGTCTCAATGATGTAGGACTGTGGAGTGATGCTTTCTCCAGTGAGAACAGCAGGTGTTTCCCAGGATTTCTGATGGTCCAGTTTCATGAGTAGAGAATTACCTGGCTCCAGCAATGGTAGAGGTTTCGTGCCGTGACGGCGATTAAAATAGAAAGCTTGATTCAACTTTTCCATTTTATCCTAACTCCTGATATCTTTCAGGTCCGGCCATTGGGGCTGAAGGTTTAATTCCAGGGTTGGAAGTGTTGTCTTTATCTTCCATCCCAAAGAGATGAGGGCAAAGAGATGGAGGGCAAGTAGAGGATCCTTTTGTTTAAGAATTGTCTTGGCGATCTGAACTCCTCTCTCCGCATGTCCATTACCTTGAGCGTTATATGGACTGGAGGTGATGTGCTAAAAGTCAAACTCTCTGGCAAACTCTAGGAACTCAGCACTCGCAAATTGAGGCCCGTTGTCTGAAACGACCTCATCTGGGCAGCCAAATCTTGTAAAAACTCCCTTTAGCTTCAAGACAACCTGTAAGGTAGTGGTTGTTGGCATGTGAAGGACCTCGATAAATCTGGAAAAATAGTCTGACACAACAAGGTAAGTATGTCTGTTATGTTCACACAGATCAATAGCGAGTCTCTTCAATGGTCGGTCTGGTAGAGGGGTCGAGATCGGAGGTTCCTTGCACTGTGTGCATTTCATCTCTAGGCAGATCTGACAGGACTCAACAGTAGGGCTGTGCCATATCGTATCTTTATCGTTTATCGTGATAAGTCCTCTCCACGATAAGTATTTTGTCATACCGCGGTAATGACGATAATTAATGACGTGTTTACATATGCGACAAACGTGGGCGTGTAGAAGGAGAACAACAATGGCGGAAGGCGGAGTTCCAAACGTAGGCGAGGAGGAGAGAAAAAAGGAGCTGGAATTGGCTTCTATTCATGGCATATATCACTCCGCGAGTAGTCCCGTTCACTTTTCCTGACGGAAAATACTGACTTGCTGATAGAATTGCTGAATTGTTTGCGCCAGTTGCCAAGCAACGCCTCAACTTCGGAGAACAATTTTTTTCTCCGCGGAAGTAAATCATAATAAGTCGGGACCGACTACCGACTTATTAATGAGCGTTCCGTTCATTATCCCTTACGTATTTGATGATGGTAAGGATTACAATTTATTTATTTTTTTCATTTATCGTCATTTATCGTTATCGCAATAAATACCATGATATATCGTGATATAGTTTTAAGTCCATATCGCCCAGCCCTACTCAACAGTCTGTTTGATTTGATTTCAGATGAGATGCCCGGCCACCACACGGAAGCATTGGCCCGTTCTCTACATTTCGTCAGACCCTGGTGTCCATCATGTATCCGTTCCAGGATATCTGCTCTTAGAATGTCTGGGATTACCATGCGTCTTCCTCTTGTGACAATTCCAGTGTGCTGAGACAGTTCGCTTCTGAGGGGAAAATACTCCCTGATCGCTACTGGAACTTTTCCCACATTATCTGGCCACCCCAACTTGACATACTGCAGCACCATTTGTAGGTTACTGTCAGTGGTTGTAGCTGCCCGAATAGCCTCTAGACGTTGTGGGGTTGCCGGCATGTCCATGACAGATGCAATGTAACACTCCACGTCTGAGTGGAGGTCTGTCTCCTCCCCGCATGGTAGTGGACTCTGTGAGAGGGCGTCAGCCACCACCAAGGTCTTGCCTGGCGCGTACTCTGCAGTTGGTTTGAATCTCATAAGTCTCATGGGAAGTCTCTGGCCCCTTATTGGGGTATTGTCCAAGTCCTTTTTGTTCATGAGGGGTACTAAGGGTTTGTGATCAGTCACTAATTTGAAGTTCTCAAGGCCATACAAGTACTTTTCAAACCGCTCACAGGCCCAGACACTCGCCAGACATTCTTTCTCAATCTGGGCGTATCTGGTTTTCGGCCTCAGATAGACGACCTGAACAATACGCTACTGGCTGCCAGTCGCCGCCATGCAGCTGTAGCAGTACGCCACCTATGCCATAGCTGCTGGCCTTAGTTGAAACGGCTGTAGCTCGATTGGCATCGTAGAATTTCAGGACTGGAGCTGTAGACAGAATGTCCTTGATGCGCTGGAACGCCTCCTGCTGGGGGTGGTCCCACGTCCAAGCAGTCTGTGTCCTTAACAGTTCATACAGTGGCTGGCCCACTGTAGACAGCTTGGGAATGTACTTGCCCAGGTCATTGAACATGCCCAGAATACGCCTTAGCTCTGGGACGTTCTGTGGAGGTGGAAGCTCACGGATTGCTCTCACTTTTTCAGGATCAGGCCTCACGCCTGATTTATCAATCCAGGGGTGCAAACTCATCATGGATAAAAAAGGTGACAAGGTTCGAACCCCCAAGGGGGGTCCGGGGGTCAGCTCCCCCGGAAGATTTTTTTGAATTATCAGCTTACAAGCAATTTTAGCAATCAGAACAAAACAAGCAGTGGTAATAATAAGAAAAACACAGAATTTCCATTTGTAATATAACAATGCATTTATTTTGTAGAGCCGAAAAACAGGCCACAAGGGTAAAGACAGTTTTACTATTCTGTAAAGGTTAAAGTAAAGAGAAAGACAGTGACTCTGACACTTCTTGCGGCACACCTTCCTTTTTCATCGAGATGATTTCTAAAGGGAAAATAGAAACAATTTGTTAGCAGCAGTTCCCTGTGAACATTTAGAAAACGTATGAGAAAGTCACTGTACTAGACTCTATACTACTATTGAATGAAGAGATCAATATTTAAAAGTAAATACTACTTTTTTGCCTTCTTTGCCTGTACCAGTAGTTCGAGGGCTTTTTTCCGCTTTTGAGCAGCTATTTGCCTCACATGCCTGTCCTTCTCCACTGCAATCTTCCTGCTTTGCTCGGCACTGGTTGTTGGCTGGCACCCAAACTCTTCCTGCCTCTCTTTCTTCTTCAACAGGGCCTGTTTTCTGCGTGTCTTGTCTTTTGTGCCTGCAGTGCGGATGTTCTTACAGAGGGCCTTGTCCACCGTGGAGAGCTTCACATTTTCTCTGTTGAACATCTGGATGGCTGTTTGACATCTGGACTTGAGAGCATATTTGGTAGTTTGAATTGCATTAAATGTTGCCATGCTCATGCTGGTTCTTTTCTGACTAATGATGTCTCCCATTGCACTGAATGAGGACTCTACCATAGGTCCATGGAAAATAGAAAGACCCCCTTTAACCACATGGTTAAGACCTGGGTACTTGCCAGTGGCCATTATATTTGCCCACCACGTAACCATGCTGTCACCATCTAGGTACAGGGGAAGGGTGCGGTCAACATTGAACTTCACCACTTCCAGTGGCACATCACACTGAGGTGGCACCAAGTGGCCCATCATCTCTGGCCCTGAGAGCCGCTTCAGCAGTATGCCAGTTTCTGAGTGTCCTCTCACTAAGGGGTCCAACGCAGACAGGGCTTGTAGGGTCCTGCTGTTCAGTGGCAGCTTTTTCTGCATGTAAGCTGCTGTGGAGATGTATGCAGTCTTTACTGTGTTGAGAAACTGCAGCACAATCTGGAAAAAAGTATCAAAATAAAACATTGGAAATGAAACCATTGCCTAGTCTCAATGTATAATTTTGCCATTTTCATAAAATGTACTAACTGGATGTTGAGGAGGTTCTGCCTTCAGTTTTTCAGCCAACGGTCCAACATACAGCTCCCTGAGAGGCAGCATTTTATCGCTGAACTCCATCTCCACAAGCTTCTTTGGTGTGGTGTGAAGATGCTCAGCCTTGACAAAGCATGCCATGAAACTGGTGACCACTTCAAGCTGCTTGTCATGTAGCTTGTGGACAAGGGTTTGGCTGCCCTGTGAATAATTATGGCATGTTAATCCAAAATACAACAATTATATTATCATACACAGACATGACTTGGAGTTGAGGGTCAGTTCTGACTCCTATCTTCGTCATACAAGGATAATAATAATAATAATAATAAGAGATCATTTCTAAGAGATTGATTATTCACTTAATGTGAACACACCTGGAACACCATAACATACTCCTTCAAGATGGGGAGGACGCCAAGGTAAACACTGAGATGAAGGTTGGTGTTAAGGCTCTCGAACCAGACCTTCTTTACCACCCTCTCTTTTTGGTCTTTCCCAACTTGCGTCATTCCTGGAAGAAATGTAATTAAAAAAGGGTTTTGGGCTACATAGTATACTGTGTTTCCCAAAAAAGAGGAATTATCAGATAACATTGTGTGGGTGGAACTGATCAGAAAATATAAGGTCCATTTCAAGGCTTTTACCTTTTTTTCTGAGGTCCTGGTGAAAAAACTGGATCCTGGCCTTTGCCCGCTCACCAACTCCATGGTCCTTGTAAATCTCCTCTAGGATATCCATGTAGAGGTTCTGGTCTGCATGATTGAGGAAACCAAAATACAGTACCTTGTATGCAGGCAACATTCGGCGAGTGCTGATGCCCACATCGTACGCTGAAAGCCACCGATGAGCCGTAAACCTTTGTGGGTTGGTGCCTGGAATGCCCATGAGTTCACAAACCTCCATCAGATAATGCACCTGAAAACAAGCAGAAAATGGGCTGACACTTATTAAGCCTATTTGTCATTATGCAATGAGTATATTTCCAGTGGAGGCGTATCCACAATACCTGGTCTGAAGCCCACAGGTGGTCTGTGTGAAGGTCTGTGAAGAGCTGCTCAAGGTTGTGGCAGAAGGGGGCAGCAAACTTTTTGGCAGCATTGTGAATATGGTGGCATGAATCTCCATCTATGTCCAGCAGGGTCTGGCAGTGCTTGTCTCTTATTCTTGTCTCCAGCCCAGACTTGCTCCCTCTCATCACATTACACGAGTCCAACATCATGCTGACCATGTTTGAAAACGGGATTTGATGGTCTTTAAAAAAGGTGACTAAGGCAGTTTCCAAGTGATAAGCAGTGCCTTTAATGACTTCGATGGAGCCAAGGTGCTCCACCACCACACGATTCAGCTCCTGATTGAAGTAGCTTACTAAAATCGACAACACCTTCTTGTTGGAGTTTGACGTGCTCTCATCCAGGTTGATCGAGAATGGACTTGACCTGATTCTCTGAAACGTCCTCTCTGAGAAGGACCATTTTGTAAGATGCAGCAGTCCGGGATAGCTTCATGTCCGCCAAAGCTGGTTTATCCAGAGCCAGTGTCTGGGCAAGCTCAACAATGACAGGAGCTGCAGATAGGGGGAGGGAATGTTCTGCAATGGTTCCAAGAACCATTGCCTGGAACAACAAAAATAGTAATAGCATGTTATATGATTGATGCTGCTTGCAAAACACTATAGCATGTAATAAACATGCTTCATTATAAAAACAATTCAATATTTATGATTCACTGTTGATGGAGTGTCTAGGGGAATTTCCTGTTCTGCTTATCAAAGTCTAGGCTTAACTATTTAATTATCTGTGATAACTAGCACACAAACTGGCTAACCAACACTCACCTCTGCATTTGCTATCCTTTCAAACAGAGGTACTGGCACCTTCACTCTTTCCCTCATCTGCTCAGGGCCCTGAGTTGATGGCCCCTGCAGTGACTGGCCCTGAGTTGATGGCCCCTGCAGTGACTGGCCCTGAGTTGTTGACACTGGTACAACACTGTGTGTGGTCATAATACTCACCACCTTTTGGCAATGTTTTGCTGTGTTACAGTGTGCCAAAAGTGCATGGGAGCCCTTGGTGGAATAATTAATCTCCTTGCAGCAGAGGCTGCAACGGGGCATGGCCTGGCTTCTCAATTTTTTTGAAGAATTGCGACAAAGGGAACGCATATTATTTTCCCCTAACCTCGTTCCTCGAGTCTAGCTTCAGCCAGGACCAGTTCCATTTGCACCTGACTCCTGACTCTAGTTGAGCCACAGTAAGGGCATCCTCTTCCTCTAATTCTCTCATTCTGAAAATACATTTAAGTTGGAAAGTGGTTAGTAGGCTAGGCTGCATAGACTGGTGAAATGTGATGCTAACATAGCGGGCAAGGCAAGTTCATTTGTATCAGAGGTGGGAAGTAACTAAGTACATTTACTCAAGTACTGTACTTAGGAATAAGACAAATAATTATGAGTCCTTGGCGGTCTCCATCACCCTGAAGTGACACATTTTTGATATTATATTATGTTATTTGAAGATGGAACATTTATTTTTTAATTTAAAAAGAACAAAAGAAAATATTTTACTTTACCTATGGCGCGAAAATATCTTATATTATGTACATATATAATATATACATTTTTGATATATTATATGATGTTATTTCAAGATGGATTTTTTTATTTTTTTATTAAAAAATCTGGTAGCTACAGGTGTAGTCAATAAGCCCTTGGCTAACAATAGCTTCGCTAGCTCCCTTGGTAAGCTAAAAAACACATCAGCAGCTAACCTTAACTAACTCATAATAACTGAAATAACAGATAGCTTACCTTGAGAGCGTGTTCCACGTTCTGCGACAGGAATGTAGGCTCGTAGGTAGCTTCCTGTAGCTAGGTTTTACGGCTATCGACTCAGGCGCAGTGAAGTCCGAGAAGCGTAGTTCCTCGAAAGCCGACAGGAAGACTCGCGCGCACAGCTCAGCTTGCGCGCTAGCTGTCATGATGGATTGAGATGACAGCTCCCGGGAGGAGTGTCATCTGCGCCCGGGAGCTGTCATTAATCTCAATCCATCTCAAGACCCAAACTCGCAGTCGCAGATGACCGACCCCCCCCCCCCCCCAAATATTTTTATTGCAGATCTACACAAACCACACAAACGACCTATTTTGGTTTCAAAACGGCGAATTTCGCCGAAAGGTGAAAGTTTTGCAGCCCTGCAATCACTTGGCCCAGGAAGTGGAGCTGGCTCTGTCTCAGCTTGCACTTTTCTCAGTTCAGCTTCAAGCCGGTTGACTCAATCCTCTCCAACACCTTGCTGAGGTGCTGGCCGTGCTGCTTTGTCACTTCCTCGTTTTGGAACTGGCACCATCGGTGCGCACCAATCTGTGGGGTCTGTCACTCGCTCTATGACACTGTTTACCTCCATGCGCTGCAGCTCCTCCACCTTTTTCACGAGAGGCAAAGGGACCCTGCGAGCTGTGTGCGAGATTTTAACTGGTTCTGTTTTAAGAGTTCCATGCTCTCCAAACACATTGTGGACTTCTTCAATGCGCTTTACTAGCCCCAGTTCAGATGCTGTGGCTCTGCTTAGCAGATTGTTTACAGCCCGGCCACGGATAACATACACTGGGAATGAATATGGCTTTCCTTTATATGTTAAGCTGACTCTAAATGTCCCCAGACAGTCTAACTGACCACCAGGACTGCACAGTGTAACACTTGACTGCTCTAACTTTCTCTCAGCAATAAGAGTGGTGAATGTCTCTTCACCTATGATGTTTGAATCTGCACCAGTGTCAATTTAAAATTGAACTGGTGTTGCTCCAATAAGGAGCTGTACAGTCCATTGTTCCACATCACTGTTAGCCTTTGTGACAGCACCCAAGAAGTATGGTGTCTGTGAAACAGTCTCGGTCACTTCTCTGACTGATTTACTGAGACACATTCTCTTCCAGTGACCCACCTTTTTGCATTTATTGCAGGTTGACTTCACCACAGGACATCTTTCCTGACTTCTGTGCTTCATCTTGCCACACTTTCCACATTTTGGTTCTCCTTGGTCTCTGTGCTCTCTACTTTTAGACTTCCACTGTGGTCTTAACCTGCTTGCCGATTTATTTCGTGAAATTTCCTGTACTGCAGAGAATGTCTCTCCCTGCTGGTGAACTTGGGATGCTACCTCCTCTGACTGGTGAGCACTCTGAACAGTCTGTGGTAGCGTAAGATCTGACATCAGCTGCAGTCTACGTGACAGGCTTTATCCAGAATGCCCACGACTATACGATCGCAAATGTGTTCATCTCTGTTCACCCGAAAGTCACAGTGTTCCGACAAGTCATAGAGAGCCCTGATAAACATTTCTGCTTTTTCACCAGGACGTTGTACGCGCTGATAAAATTCCGGTTTTGGGTAGAAATATTCGTCGTATTTTCCTAACACAACGTCAAATTTCTCCTTGTCTCCCTCCTCCGCGAAAGTAAATGACTTAAAAATATTTTCGGATTCACTACCCATGGCGTAGATCAATGAACTGACCTGGACCTCCCCGTCCTCTTTGTGCAGTTTTGTAGCCGTTCTGAATCGCTGAAAACGTTGCTTCCAGTCAGCCCGTTCATTTGGACGATCAAACGAAAAGCTCTCCGGGGGGTTAAACTTGGCCATTCTTCTGAAGCAATGCGTCCGTCAAACACTTCTGACACCATGTAAAGATTTCAATGTCCAGACAATCTTAATTAAACAGGAGTTTACTATAAGAATAATCATTCAGCATCCAAGCACAAAATACACATGTGTAACGCAGTGGCGTTTTCTCCCGGAGGCCAAGGGAAGCCAGGCTTCCCCTGTTTTTTCGGATTGTAGTTATAATTTTAATACATTTTTTTAATAAAAAAAAAAAAAAAAAAAAAAATCGGTAATTCTCCTTTGCTGTGTCACACAGCAAAGGAGAATTACCGAATTTTTTTTATTTTAATTTAAAAAATGTAGGAGAGACGGTCCGGCAGCAACACGCAGCCTGTGTGTTGCTGCCGGACCGTCTCTCCCCCATTCTCATTGAGTATTTTACAAAGAGTGAAACAACAGCGCCCCCTAGATATTATGGTGAAATAGAGGAGGCCAGCCGAAATGAGCTTCCCTTGGTGAAAAAAAAATGGAGGGATTGTCCCGGATTGACCAATCAGATGAGGCACGTCATGTCCCCCTGCCAACCTGTGATTGGTCAGGGCCATGCCAGGGGAGGCCAGAGACGGCTGGCCTCCCCCCTCAAGGGAATGGGATCCCTTGATCCCATTGGATCGATTTGAAGGGAATCCCTTGACTCACAAATCCAATCAAATCACATCAACATCAGTACGTAGTACTGTAACTGTCATCCTCGCCGTTTGAGTATTAAGCATTATGGAGGGTGGAGATTTGGCGTACTTAATAAAAAACAACTTTACTAAACTTCCGCTACAGCAGCAACTACAAATTAAATCTGATGACAGGCCCATGCCCACACTCGAGCTGTGTGCACAGAGGAAAAAGGGAGCGAATCGGACGTTCAATGAGGACAATTATGTCCGCACGGAGTGGCTAACTGGAAGCGCTGAACTTCAGCGTCTATTTTGCTGGCCATGTCTTCTTTTTGACAAGGATTCGTGCTCCCTGAACAATCCTTGGGCAACTTCAGGATTCATCGACCTTGCCAACCTGTCACAGGCAATTGAGAGGCACGGTAAATCAAAAAATCACATAGATTGTGCTGTGAAATTGAAGCTTTTTTATTCATTACCGAATCTGCACTGCGCATTGAGCGGCTGGTTATGCATTTGGGGGGGGGGGGGGGAATGCTTAAATTAATAAGACGAGAGAGTTTTGGCTGGAGAGTGCGTGCGGACCTGTCGGTTAGATAACAGGCGTGTGCAAGTCCTGCATCTGTATGATACAACTGTGTAAAATGATACCGGGCGCTGTAATCACTCAACTGGTTACGTTATTGACCCAAAAAAACCTGGCTTCCCCTAAAATTTTCACCACGCCACGCTACTGGTGTAACGTTGCAAGCACCACGTGAAACTCGCGAAACATTCTACGGCAGTGTCGTAACAACAATCTCTTAAAGGCGTATGCCATTCATTTATAATGTCCATTTTATGACAACGGGTACTAGCCTTATCTTCACTCGTCTAGTCTACTACCCGACCCGTGCCCTGGTACATAAAGCAGCAGACCCATAATTGGTGTTATGAGCGACACCTCTGTGGAAAAGCGTCTATTAAGGCAAAATGTGTATTAGTTGTTGTAACTCATCTTATACAACCACAATAAAAAAAAACCTCTAAATCAGAAAACACGCACACCAAATCAGAAACCAAAACTCCATATCAGAAAACACAAAGACATTAACTTCAAACTGGAAAGGCCACAACGCACAAAGACGCCAACGCCAACAGACAGGTGAATTAAAAATAGTAGAATGTGTTGCTCTCATTGTGACAGAGAAATATTTTAAACCATGCGGCGCCACTTTTGCAGGAGTTGTGGCAAAGGGCTTCCTTCACATTGGACCAACGGACCACCTTCAGTTGGGTTGCCACTTTTATGCTTAAATAAACGCCACCTCCGTGCCCAACTCCCGGTTGAGTCCGCTCTGGAACGCGGACAGGAGCGATTCCTCGTTCCAACCGGACTCCACCGCCAACCGGCGGAACCGGGCGATGTACTCCCGAAGACTAAGCATTCCTTGCTTAAGCCGCAACAGGAGTTGTCCAGCCTGGGCGCCCCGTATGGGGTGGTCGTACACCCTCATCAGCTCCATCTCGAGAGCCACGAAAGTCTCCACGAGAGGAGATCCTTGCGCACGGAGCGCATCGTACATAGCGAGGGGTCCTCCCTCCAGCAGACTCACTATGTACGCAATCCTCCCCGCTTCCCTCGTAAAGCGGGACGGCTGTGCTTCAAATATGTTTTTGCACTGAACCAGGAAGCTCCGGCAGGTGTCCGGATTCCCCGAGTATCTCGGCGGGGGCGGGATGTGCGGCTCCGCGGAACCAGCGAGAACCGGCGTTTGTGGAACCCTCGCCTCGAGGTGCGCTATGCGTACGCCCTGGGACTCCGTGATGTCCACCAGCCGGGTAATTGTCGCATGGGCTTCCGCCAGATGTTGCTCCCACTGCGCTGCGTAACCGTGGATTTCGCGCTTGCATTCCGATCTCCGTCGCCGGGGTCCATAATGGCTCGTTCGTTCTGTCACGACGGTGTGTGGTGAGGTTGGACCCAGAACGCAGGCGGAGACCAGGAAAGGAAGAACAGGGGTTTATTAATGGCACCAAAACACAATAGAAGGTTATCCCCCAGGACCGACGAGGGAGCTGGGACCGGGAGATCGAGGTGCGTCAAGCCGACAGGTAGGAGACGAGCGGATCGTTGGGGACAGGCGATGGTCAGGTTACCGGGAGGTCGACAGTACCCCCCCCTCAACGGGTGCCTCCTGGCGCCCCACTCGGCCTGTCGGGATGTTCCTGATGGAAGTCGCGGATGAGGGACAGATCCAGGACACTCCGCCGTGGAATCCAACTCCGCTCCTCCGGGCCGTACCCTTCCCAATCCACCAGGTACTGGAAACCCCGGCCACGGCGACGGATGTCCAGGATCTTTCTCACCGTGTAGGCGGGATGGTCGTCGATGATCCTGGGGGGGGGAGGGGGTGTGGTGGGAGGGCACAAGGGACTGGAAGACACAGGTTTCAACAGGGAGACATGAAAGGTGGGATGAACTTTCATGGCTGGCGGCAATCTTAGCCGTACAGACACCGGGTTGATGACCTTGTCCACCGTGTAAGGTCCCACATAGCGAGGCGCCAACTTCCGGGACTGTACCTGGAGTGGTAGGTCACGGGAGGAGAGCCAAACCTGTTGTCCAGGTCGATAGATGGGTGCCTGGACCCTCCGACGGTCCGCCAAACGCCGGTTCCGATCGGCCGTACGAAGGAGTGCCGAACGTGCGGTCCTCCAAATCCGGCGGCAGCGCTGGAGGTGGGCCTGTACCGACGGCACCGCAATCTCCTCCTCCTGGACGGGAAACAGGGGCGGTTGGTAGCCCAGCGATGCCTGGAACGGCGACATCCCCGTGGCGTCGCTGATCAGGGAGTTGTGGGCGTACTCCACCCAAGGGAGGTGGGAACTCCATGAGGATGGATGGTTCGCGGCGACGCAGCGGAGAGCCGCTTCCAGGTCCTGGTTAGCTCTCTCCGTTTGTCCATTGGACTGCGGATGGTATCCGGAGGAGAGGCTGGCGGTGGCCCCCAGAGCCTGGCAGAACGCCCTCCACAACTGCGACGCGAACTGTGGCCCCCGGTCGGACACTATGTCCAGGGGTATCCCGTGCAGACGGAATACCTGCAGTACCAGGAGGTCCGCCGTCTCCTTGGCCGAGGGGAGCTTGGGCAAAGGCACAAAATGGACCGCCTTCGAAAACCGGTCGACGATGGTGAGGATGGTGGAGTTACCAGCCGACGGCGGAAGACCGGTGACGAAGTCCACGGCGATGTGCGACCAAGGCCGACGAGGGATAGGCAGCGGCTGCAGCAACCCCGCAGGAGGTCGATGTGAGGCCTTGCTGCGTGCACAGACGGTGCAGGCCGTGACAAAGGCCTGGGTGTCCCGGGAGATGGAAGGCCACCAGAAGCTCCGTCTGAGGAAGGACAGGGTCCGTGCAAAGCCGGGATGGCAGGTCAGACGGGAGGAATGAGCCCACTGCAGCACCCGAGACCTAACTGGATCGGGTACAAACAGCCGGTTAGCGGGACCATTACCTGGATCTGGATGAGTACGTTGAGCCGACCGGACGAGACCCTCAATCTCCCATGTGACTGCCCCAAGCACGCACACCGGAGGCAGGATGGTCTCTGGCTCGACGAGATCCCTCTCGGCGTCCCACTGGCGAGAGAGAGAGTCCGGTTTCACATTCCGACATCCAGGCCGGTAAGTGAGCGTGAAGTTGAACCTCCCCAGGAACAACGCCCACCGCGCCTGTCGAGAGTTGAGCCGTTTGGCGGTGCGGAGGTAGGCCAAGTTCTTGTGGTCTGTCCAGACCACGAACGGTTGTTCGGCCCCCTCCAGCCAATGCCTCCACTCCTCCAAGGCCAGGACCACTGCCAAGAGCTCCCGATTCCCCACGTCGTAGTTCCTCTCCGCGGGCGACAACTGTCTAGAAAAAAAAGCACAAGGGTGAGTCTTCCGATCCCCCGTGGCACGTTGAGAAAGGACGGCCCCCACACCGGAGTCCGATGCGTCCACCTCCACCACAAACTGGCACGCCGGATCCGGATGCCTCAGAACCGGAGCCGAGGTAAACAGCCGTTTCAGCTGCGCAAACGCCGCACCTGCCTCAGGAGTCCAGGAGAACGGAGAGAGCGTGGAGGTGAGCCGAGTAAGTGGGGCCGCGACACTACTGAAATCCCGGATGAACCTGCGGTAAAAATTTGAAAATCCGAGGAACCGCTGGAGTTGTTTCCGGGACGTAGGCGTCGGCCACTCCGCCACTGCCTTGACTTTAACGGGATCCGATCGAACTTGGCCCGGTTCGATTATGAACCCCAAAAAAGCCACCGACTTCGCGTGGAACTCGCACTTCTCCGCCTTGACGAACAGCTTGTTCTCCAAAAGCCGCTGAAGTACCAACCGGACGTGCTGAACGTGCTCCCTCTGACTACCTGAAAATATCAAAATATCGTCCAGGTAGACAAAGACGAACAGGTTCAGCATGTCTCGGAGGACGTCGTTCACCAGAGCCTGGAACACTGCCGGGGCGTTGGTGAGACCGAAGGGCATGACCCGGTACTCGAAGTGCCCCAAAGCAGTGTTGAACGCCGTCTTCCACTCGTCCCCCTCACGGATCCGGACGAGATGGTAGGCATTGCGGAGGTCCAATTTGGAGAACACCGTCGCATTACGGAGAGGCTCGAAGGCTGGGTCGATGAGTGGCAAGGGGTATTTATTCTTGATGGTGATATCGTTTAGACCCCGGAAGTCAATACACGGCCTTAACGAGTTATCCTTTTTAGTCACAAAAAAAAAACCAGAACCCACAGGCGACGACGAGGGTCTGATCAGGCCCGCTGCCAGAGAGTCGTGGATGTAGGTCTCCATAGTCTGTCTCTCGGGCCGGGACAGATTGTAGAGTCGCCTCACCGGCAAAGACGCGCCGGGAAGGAGATTGATGGCGCAGTCGTATGGTCTGTGAGGGGGTAAGGAGACGGCCCGTTCCTTAGAGAACACCTCCCCGAGGTCGTGGTAAACGCGGGGGACGGAAGAGAGATCGGGAGGACTCGGGACCGGACGGGTGGGTGAGCTGCATGGGGCTAGAGCGGACCGGAGGCAGTTCGAGTGACAGAACATGCTCCAACTAATCACGGAACCCGCCTCCCAATCGATGTGTGGATTGTGGATCGCCAACCACGGTCTACCCAATACCACCGGGGTGTGGGGGGAGGAGATGATGTGTAGGCTGATGGTCTCCCGGTGATTCCCTGACAGGATCAGGGTGAGAGGAACAGACCGTTGAGTGATCCGGGCCAACGGCTTGCCATCCAGCGAGTTCACCTCCAATGGTGGCTGTATCCGCTCGGTGGGAATACCGGCCCGTTCGACCAGAGCCGCATCAATAAAACTAGCGTCTGCTCCGGAGTCCACCAACACCTCCACCGGAAGCCTCTCCTTCGCCCAAAGGAGATGCCCGTGAAAATGGGAGCCTGCAAGTGGAGCTGGAGAGCGGGTCGCATTCTGGCACCTCAGGGACCCCGCCGTCACTGAGGGGCCCGATCTTTTGGCCGACGATGACAGTCGCGAATGGAGTGTCCCAACGTCCCGCAGTAGAGACAAGCTCCGGTGTCCAGCCTCCGCTTCCGTTCCTGCTGGGAAAGGACCACCCGATCCAACTGCATCGGCTCCTCCGCAAAGGAAGCGGTGGACCGAGAATATCTCCTCTCCTCAGCTGGGCGGGAGACGCTTCTGGAAGGACCCGGACCGTCCCCCCACTGCATAGCTAGGTCAGACACCTGAATGGCCATCTGGATGGCCTCATCCACAGTGCCCTTCTGGCCCCGCAACGCCACCTCCGTGCCCAACTCCCGGTTGAGTCCGCTCTGGAACGCGGACAGGAGCGATTCCTCGTTCCAACCGGACTCCACCGCCAACCGGCGGAACCGGGCGATGTACTCCCGAAGACTAAGCGTTCCTTGCTTAAGCCGCAACAGGAGTTGTCCAGCCTGGGCGCCCCGTATGGGGTGGTCGTACACCCTCATCAGCTCCATCTCGAGAGCCACGAAAGTCTCCACGAGAGGAGATCCTTGCGCACGGAGCGCATCGTACATAGCGAGGGGTCCTCCCTCCAGCAGACTCACTATGTACGCAATCCTCCCCGCTTCCCTCGTAAAGCGGGACGGCTGTGCTTCAAATATGTTTTTGCACTGAACCAGGAAGCTCCGGCAGGTGTCCGGATTCCCCGAGTATCTCGGCGGGGGCGGGATGTGCGGCTCCGCGGAACCAGCGAGAACCGGCGTTTGTGGAACCCTCGCCTCGAGGTGCGCTATGCGTACGCCCTGGGACTCCGTGATGTCCACCAGCCGGGTAATTGTCGCATGGGCTTCCGCCAGATGTTGCTCCCACTGCGCTGCGTAACCGTGGATTTCGCGCTTCGATTCCCGATCTCCGTCGCCGGGGTCCATAATGGCTCGTTCGTTCTGTCACGACGGTGTGTGGTGAGGTTGGACCCAGAACGCAGGCGGAGACCAGGAAAGGAAGAACAGGGGTTTATTAATGGCACCAAAACACAATAGAAGGTTATCCCCCAGGACCGACGAGGGAGCTGGGACCGGGAGATCGAGGTGCGTCAAGCCGACAGGTAGGAGACGAGCGGATCGTTGGGGACAGGCGATGGTCAGGTTACCGGGAGGTCGAGGTGCGTCGTGCCGACAGGTAGGAGACGAGCGGATCGTTGGGGACAGGCGATGGTCAGGTTACCGGGAGGTCGAGGTGCGTCGTGCCGACAGGTAGGAGACGAGCGGATCGTTGGGGACAGGCGATGGTCAGGTTACCGGGAGGTCGAGGTGCGTCGTACCGACAGGTAGATGACGGGCGGTACTCCGGGACCGACGAGGGGCTGGAACAGCAGACGGGCGGGCTATCTCTCCGATAGTCCGTAGCAGGGTGATCAGGACCAGGGATGAATGTCACCTGGGGACTGGTAGCGTACCGGTTACACCTAGTACGAACGAGCGACGTCTCTCACTGACGCCGCTGTATAAATAGCCCCCCAGGTGACATCAATGGCAATTAGCCACGGTAATGGTTGGCAGGTGCGTGTGTGTGCGCCTCTAGCGCACGCGGCCTGGCAACGCCCCCTGTCAACCACCGTAACCGTGACACCATCCATCCATCCATCTTCTCCCGCTTATCCGTAATCGGGTCGCGGAGGTAGCAGCTTCAGCAGGGGACTCCAAACTTCCCTCTCCCTGGCAACATCGACTAGCTCTGACTGGGGGATCCCGAGGCGTTCCCAGGCCAGTGTGGAGATGTAGTCACCCCACCTGTACCTCGGTCTGCCCCGTGGTCTCTTCCCAGTTGGATGTGCCTGGAAAACCTCCCTCGGGAGGCGACCAGGAAGCATCCTTACTAGATGCCCGAACCACCTCAACTGGCTCCTTTCTACGCGAAGGAGCAGCGGCTCTACTCCGAGCCTCTCACGAGTGACTGAGCTTCTCACCCTATCCCTCAGGGAGATACCAGCCACCCTCCTGAGGAAACTCATTTTGGCCGCTTGTATTCGCGATCTCGTCCTTTCGGTCATTACCCATTGTTCATGGCCATAGGTGAGGGTAGGAACGAAGACTGATCGGTAGATCGAGAGCTTTGCCTTCTGGCTCAGCTCTCTTTTGGTTACAACGGTGCGCCAAAGTGCACCGTTTATTAACATCTAACTGATTAGAAATAATCTAAATAGATGGAACTCATGAACTGCAAAACATTCCTGCCAGTTGATGACATAAATTAAATGGCTTTTAGTTTTTTTCAACTGTCAAAAACATCACAAGACTACATACACTGACATGGTGTAGCCTACCAGGAAAAACATTCAGAATAGAAGGTAAATAATACAACTAACTAAGATAAACATGGCGGAAAAATTCAGTACAATCAGTATTGCATTAAATTAGTTTAACCAAATTCTAACCAGCTATACATTTGAAACCTAAATAAATAATACATTATAAGATAAATATGGGTTCATTTATGGGTTAATAGCAAGAATGCAACTGTAAATGTAACTGTAAATTTAGCCCACTTTTGTACAAAGACCAATGCGGTCTTTACACATGGGTATTTTGGTGCAGTTTTGATTCCCCCAGCTATCAGTGCTGAAGACCTGTGTATGGTAAGTGGGTGTTTGAGTCTAAGTGTCTCGGACAGGTGAGGGGATGGATTGCGCACTGCACTGCTCTTTTGCCCTGACCACCACATTAATAGTTGCTTCGTATGCATCTTAAATGTATCGGGATCGTTGGCCATGCATCAAGATGCGTATCGCATCGCCCTCAGTGGTGAGATGCACATCCCTAGTATGATACCATTCAGAACTTACCTAAAGCAGCATGGGAGCTCTGCCCTCCGCCGACCGTCCAGTAAGGCAACTAATTAGAGCATTGCTCATCAACACAGTGAGCTATTTTTATTTTTTCATATTAACTTCAAACATCTTCTGCTTTAGGCATGATTGTTTTTTGTGAAAAGCTAGTATAATATTAAACTTGGCTTCATGATCAGACAAAAATAAGAGTTATCATTATCATTGACAATATCATCATTAATCCCCCATTGATAAAATTGTAAAGGGTAATTTAGTTTAACATAACATAATTAACTTTAGGTCATGAAAAAAATCCAGACAAATCCTGGAGAATTCTGCATCCTAAACTCCATGTTTGTCTTAAAGACACTGTATGGATTGAACAGCGGTAGCTTAAGCGTATTTGCGCAGGGGTTTGACATTGGGAACGGTGAACTGGTTAAAAACTCGATGCGTGGCAGTGGTGTCATTCCAGCAGGTGGAAGTGATGCTAGCCCTGTGGCGAACATCAACACATCCTCTAGCAACAGAGTAGTCACGTTTTCTGAAAGAAAGAGACATGTAAACATTGTGGGACATTGTTTTAGTGTCTGCACCATCTAAGAAACACATTAAGTTAAGCACTCACCTCCTAGTTCACAGTAGGAAAAAATCCTAAAGGTTCTAACTATTTACAAGTACCTCCATGACAAACCTTCCCAATCGAGAAGACAATCTGCCCAAAATCTAAGTGTTTTGCCTTCTTTCGCCTGTTGCTTCCTGCTGGACTAAGGTCTGATCTGAACATATCTTCCACGTCTGCAGTGGTCAGGTTCATAGAAGTGACACAAGACAGGCCAGCACACTGGAATGCTGCTGCAGTCCGGTCAAATCATCATCTTTGAATCAATTTGGAATAATCATGTGACAAATGGTCGTTAAAAAATGAACTATCAAAACTTTTTTTAACCAAAATATATTATGCACCTGCAATTCGGGCACCAACTTTTTGTCCTCTTTGGCTGGTTAGTTGGCTCATGTTGCTTTGAAAAGTTACATATCAAAGTGATATTTCTTTTGATATTAAAACTAAAACCACACCTGTAATCAGTGCTCTTGGTTGCACGACATAAGGTACTTGGACCGAAATCCTCTATTCAATTGTATAACCTGAAATATATAGAAAATAGCATGTATATGTAGATGCCCTGAAAAGAAAATAATTTGAGCCAAAACATACGAGAGAACTTCCTCTGGTCATCTGTATTTTAACTGAAATTGTCGTAGTTACAACATACTTATACAAATAATAATGATCATAATAATAATAAAGCATACACATTACAACTGTGAAAATATATTGTGATAACAATCCAAATATAACTTCATCAATAACAGGGCTCAACACTAACTTTTAAAAGTGGTTGCCAGTCATACATCAAATTGACCAACTTACCTTTTAATAATTGGATTAAGGAAGTGAGGTTGTTTACAGCAAATGGACTCCCTCTTGGATAGCATAGGAATACAGCACTCGCAACACCACGTTTGTCCACCTAATCTCGTGTCTACTTGGTCCTCTTCGCTGATACTCTCGCTAGTTGCTTGTGATAAAGACTCGTCTTCAGAGCCAGAGTGTTCTGGCTCAAATTGGAAGCAGGGTTGGATGTGTTCTAAAGCCATTTACGTAGGTGGCTATTTCTCTTTCTTGCTCACTCAAAACAACCAAAAGTAACCAGGCCTTTTAGGTGAACAACTGTGAAACGTCGTCAACCCAGAATGCAATGCACATCTTCGTAATTGCAGTGCCCACGAATTTCGAAGCGTCAAATAGCTCTTACTCTTTTCCAATTTACCAAAAAACTAAAAATGTTTAGCCATTTTTTTCAACGGATTTGGATTCAGCACTAAATTGTCGACATTTCAAAAAGGTAGGTTGTTGAAACATGCGGGGTTAAAATTAAAACATTTTTATTAGAAAACGAAAATAGTTCTTTAAAGTTTATTGTACCATTTCTTACACCAACAAGTCCACCCAGAAAAGCAAAAGGAATAGTCATGAAACTTTATTAGAACATTTAAATCAAATAGAACATTTCACATGCACATCTGCATGTGGCAGAACGTAACAGTGGAATGACCGTCCACAGGTCAACTCAAGATAAGCTGGTCAGCGCTCATCTTCTGGAGTCTTAATACTCCTCTCCCTCATCCTCCTCGTTGACGCTGTCGGTGCCCACCTCTTCGTAGTCCTTCTCCAGGGCGGCCATGTCTTCTCTGGCCTCTGAGAACTCTCCCTCCTCCATGCCCTCTCCCACGTACCAGTGGACGAATGCCCTCTTGGCGTACATCAGGTGGTCCAGACGAGCCCAGGCCTCGGCGATGGCGGTGGTGTTGCACACAGACCTTGGCCAGATCTCCTCCTGGAACCACAGTCGGGTGCTGGTAGTTGATGCCCACCTTGAAGCCGGTGGGACACCAGTCCACAAACTGGATGGATCTCTTGGTCTTGATGGTGGCGATGGCAGAGTTGATGTCTTTAGGGACCACGTCACCGCGGTACAGGAGACAACAGGCCATGTACTTGCCGTGGCGAGGGTCGCATCTGGTTGGCTGGCTCGAAGCAGAAGTTTGTTATGTCGGCTACTGTCAGCTGCTCGTGGTAGGCCTTCTCTGCGGAGATGACCGGGGCGTAGGTGGCCAGAGGGAAGTGGATACGAGGGTAGGGCACCAAGTTGGTCTGAAACTCCGTCAGGTCCACGTTCAGAGCACAGTCGAAGCGCAGGGAGGCGGTGATGGAGGAGACAATCTGACCGATCAGCCTGTTGAGGTTGGTGTAGCTGGGACGATGGTGTAGCTGGGTCGATGTCCAGGTGTTCGAGCTGCCCTCCACGCGCGTAACGCCGCCTTTGGCTCCGGGAATTTGGAGGAATATACGAGAGCCCGCTACGACCTCCGTAAGACCATCGTCACTGCCAAGCGGGAGTACAAGGACAGAGTGGAGGAGAAATTCAAGAGCCACAACGCGAGGGGTATGTGGCAGGGGTTACAGACGATAACGAACTTCAGAGGGAGAACCAGTTGTGTAGAGAACTCCTCTACCTCCCTCCCAGGAGAGCTAAATACATTTTTTGCTCAGCGTTCAACACGATAGTTCCTACCAAGCTCGACACCAAGCTTAGAGGCCTAGGCGTGCACCCATCCACGTGCAGCTGGATACTGGACCTCCTGTCGGACCACCGCCAGGTGGTGAGGATGGGCAGCACCACCTCAGAGCCACTGACCCTCAACACGGGAGCCCCCCAGGGATGCTTTCTGAGCCCTCTCCTCTACTACCTCTACACCCACGACTGCATGGCTATGCACAGCTCCAACGTCATCATCAAATTTGCTGATGACACGACAGTGATGGGCCTGATCGCCGGCGACAACGAGACAGCCTACAGGGAGGAGGTCGGATCACTGGAGCAGTGGTGCCAGGAGAACAGCCTCTCCCTCAACGTCAAGAAGACCAAGGAGCTGATCGTGGACTTCAGGAAGCAGAGGGGAGAGCACAGCCCTATCTCCATCGACGGTGTTGCAGTAGAGAGGGTCAGCAGCTTCAAGTTCCTCGGCGTGCACATCTCCGAGGACCTCACATGGTCCACGCACACCACACACACGTGGTGAAAAGGGCCCAACAACGGCTGTATTTCCTCAGGCGTCTGAAGAAATTCAGCATGGGCCCCCGCATCCTGAGAACATTCTATAACGGCACCATCGAGAGTGTTCTCGATGCGCAGAGCGCTTCAAAGGGTGGTGTGGACGGCCCAGTATATCGTTGGAGGTGAGCTCCCCTCCCTCCTGGATATATACAACCAGCGGTGCGTGGCCAAGGCCAAACGCATCATAAAAGACATTGCCCACCCCAGCCACGAACTGTACTCACTTTTACCGTCAGGCAGGCGATACCGCAGTATCAAGTGCCGTACAAATAGACTCTGAGATAGCTTCCACAGTCAGGCCATCAGGCTGCTGAACAAGGGTGTATAGCATATAACAATGTATATTTTATTAAATTGATTTATATATATATATATATGCTCTTTTTCTGTGCTAATATATTGCATTTTATATATGCACTTTAATATTTTTAACTTTATACAGTTTGTACTTTTTACTTATTTTTTTATTCTATTCTTTTTATTTTTAGAACTGCTGTCTGTCGTCGGGTATTGCACATAAGATTTTCACCCATTGCTTATACTTGTATAACTTTGTGACAATAAACTTGACTTATATTTCTTTACGGTAGCGGCCTGAATGAAGTTCCGGTCCGCTCCTGAATCAATGAGAGCGGGGAGAGAAACCGTCTGATTAGGTAGATGAATCTGAACAGTTAAAAAGTGCCTGGTTGATGATGCTGACTTGAGTGTGATACTCGTTTGTTGGTTGATTGGAGCGTTTGCGGGGACAGCGCTGATTGAAGTGGCCCTGTTGGCCACAGTAGAAGCACGCCTGAGTGTCCCGCCGGCATTGACGCTTCTCAAGCGAGACCCTAGCTCTACCCAACTGCATGGGCTCATCCTTCACAACGCTGGGAAACTGATAGTCCATGGTTGGTCTGACTGAATGACTGAACTGATGTGAAGCCCTACAGCGAGAACTTAAACGGGCATCAGTACGTCCGGCCACCTCGATAAATGTGTCCAAGTTATGGGGAAGGTCATGGGAGACCAATTCGTCCTTGACTGACTCGCATAGTCCCCTGAAAAAGGCATCAAATAAGGCCTGCTGATCCCAGTCACAGGAGGCCGCCAATGTTCTGAAATCTATGGCATAATCATAAGTAGGACAGGTACCTTGTCGAAGGCGGAGTAATTCCCTCGCTGCTTCTCTTCCAGAGAGAGAGCGATCGAACACTCTCCTCATCTCGTCCGAGAATTCCCTAAACGAGGCACAACAGGGCGACTCTGTGTCCCACATTGCTGTTCCCCATTCTCGGGCCCTTCCAGAGAGTAGTGAGACGACATACGCCACCTTGGTACGTTCTGAGGGGAACATGGAGATCTGCAGCTCCATGGCCAGGGAGCATTGAGACAGAAAGGACCGGCAGGTCCCAGGTTCCCCGTGGTAGGACTGAGGTGTTGGTAGCCTGGGTTCTTGGCGAGGAGGTCCTGGGATAGCAGGAGGAGCTGGGGGAGCGGGGTCGACCGGAGGTGGGGCAGCCGTGCCCCTCAGATCCCGTACCTTGGTCGTCAGAGAGGCGAGGGACTCGGCAACGGCATTTCGACTGTGGTGAAGGGTTCCAATGTCCTGTTGGTGTGACCCGAACATGGCGCCCTGTTGCTCTATCGCAACTAACATCCTGTTCAGCTCCGCTGGGTCCATCATGGCTGGATTATACCGTCACGGCCGGGTGTAGGTGGGACCCAAAGGCAGAGAGAACAGACGTCAGATGGAACAGGTGCTTTAATGTTGGCGCACACGCCGATAGCGCGATCAAAGGCAGAGGTACAGACAGGGCAAATCCAAAACGTGGTCAAGGCAAGCAGAGGTCGGTAACAGGTAGTCGAGGGTTGAGGCAGAGGTACAAAAGCGCAAGGCAAAAACGAGATTGTTATCCAGGCGAGGGTCAAAACACGGCAGATCAATAGGCAGATCAATAGGCAGATCAATGAACTTAACTTGATACGAACGTGATGCTTTCTGAAAATCGGGGTGATAATCCAGCAATGAGTTAGACAACAGAGACGGCATAAATACAGCTTGGTAATGAGGTGCGATTGAGAACAGGTGAGTTCAATAGGAAACGGCTGACAGGGAAAACACGGAGTGGCATTTTGGAACAGAGTCGTGACATTGCGGATCCAGGAAGCCAGCGGAGATCCAGGACTAGGAGCGTGAAGAGCTGGGTTGGATCGTGACAGTAAACCAAACTGAATGTAAACCGATTGTGATCTGAGGGGGAAGAAGCATTGTTTTGATGAAAAACGAATATTTAGTGATTAATCAAAAAAAATATCAGAATAGAAGTTTCATGCACAGTGGCTTGTACTATCGAACAAACCTAACGGAATCGAAATTGAAAGAGTTTTAAGGGAGAATCGTTTTTGTGTAAAGTATATTCACCTGTATTTAATTAAAATAAGACATACTATCATAAAGTAAAACCAGTAATGCACGTAAATCACGTCAATTGTCTATTCGCGACCCAAAGAAACACCACCTTGTCACGGTCAGCCATGCTTTCTCTTTACGTTCGGCGTCATGCACATGGAACGCTTTGAAGTCGGAACTCAAGTTTCAAATCTAAAATCAATTAAAAGTAAATGACACAGTTTTCTGGAACGCGGAATTATTATGACTGACACAAGATAGATCCTTGCATGATGACAACCCGCCCCCCGAAACTCTGATTGGGTATTGACCAGCGCAGTGAGTTCTGCTGATTGGCTTGGAGAGCCTCTGGCTAGACCCGCCCTAAGGGAGGAAAGGGAGGATCGTCCTCCCTTAGCGCCGTACACACTCATGTTAAACCAGGACTCGCCGGCAGCCAGGTTTCGGGAGTTTATAATGAACTTCAAACGTGAGCTTCCGGAGGACGTTTTCCTCCGTACAGTAATTAAAGAATTGCGGTAGGGGGCGCTGTTGGTGCTCTTGTGACACACATTTGTGTGACTTTGAAACGTGTATGTATATATATATGTATATATATATATATATATACACACACACACACACACACACAGGTATATTTCTAAATATATATATATCATATCTTATATATTATATTAATATGTCAGGCGTTAGTGTCTGCAACAAACGAATACAGTGCCAGAGTATATGCTGCTCGAAGATATCTACGTGTTGTGTATTTTCCAACTTTATTTAAATTGCCTTATTGTAGGCTGACTTTTGCTATAAAGATTTTGTGACTATTCCCCAAAGTTCAAGCTTTATAAAAATCATACAAAATACAGAACATCAAATGAATTTCAATCCAGATTTATTGCAGCAAAGCTAAACAGAATGTCATATCCGAGTACATAAAGTGAGGCAAGGCCTAAGGTGTTGCAGAACAATAATGAGGCCTGGCGTGGGTCTAGGCTTTAGAATCAGACCGGTGTGTGGAGGAAAGATGAAGCACACCGTCGACCCAGATATAGGATAGGACAGGTAGCGTTGCAGTACATTTGCTGGGCAGTGTTATTTACGTTAGAAAAACAAGGTATACGCGTTGTACCGTGTATGTATGGCATCAATGTGCACTCCATGGCACGTCCTATTGTCATACCCTTAAATCGCTTGGATTTTCATCTACTGTATGCCACACTCCTCCAGGGCAATAGCTGCCTACCCAGGCACTACAGATGAAAATGAGCCACTGTGGTCAATTCTGGCATCTTTGCAAAGACGTGCACTGGCCCCATCCAAAAAGAAAAAGAAAAAACATGGCAGAGAGCGGTCATGAGACCCTGACTGGGAAAACAGCAGAGATAAGAAAACCTTTAAATGGCCTTGCATGTAACAAAACACAAAGCGTTGCCCAAAATGTCCCATGGGCATGAAGGGTTTCACATAGACGACAGATACAATGTAGTTTTACTTGAGGAACTACATCCGGCACTGGCCATTATTTACATGTCATGAATTGTCCCTCCACATCTCCATTTGACCCCAACATGGGTTCTACATTCTCAGCTCTCTGTGCAGTGCCTTGTTGTGCAATTGGAGATTCAGATGAGTCACTGAAACGTGAATTTAAAAAGAAAACCATGACGATGAAAAACTGCTTCCGTTAGATCTCACGCCATTTTTTTTGACCACACTCATCTATCACATCAATGTGATACCCCATTAGTTAAACTGGGCTAGCCGCAGATCTGACGAAAAAAGGCATCATTTACAAAAACTGAGATGCATATTTCATATTAAAAGTTTAAATTAACAAAACGCAATGACTTTTCTCCAATGTTGTGTGCCGTTCTTCACAGTGCAATCTTGGGTCTTTTATATTGAATTGTAGCTACATTTTGTTTAGCTCATAGCTAAACACCAAGAGTTTCAACAAAATGAAAACGGTTTTGATTCAAAAATAGGGACAGACTCTTTCCAGTAATGTTTAACAGTATAGGTTACGCTAACCAGCACTGGAGTTTTTTAATTACAGTGTAAATTATGACTTTTAAACTGCAGTCTGGTCTGCCTCTGGCGTACGAGAGCTTCTCTCTGCATTTCCTTCCACTTAATACATACTTACATAGTAACTCAACTCATGCAGGCAAACCACTGCACATACAACATTTACAAAGATAGGCCGATATAAAAAAACAAAACAAAGCAAAATCAAGAGCACAAGACGCCCTCTTGGTTAAGAACTCTTGAGGAGTTTGTTAAGACACCGAACGTCACCCGGGTGTACTGTACAAGTCATGTTACACATTCAATTCATTCTTAAGACTTTTAGAACTTGGAGAGGGCGTTCCGTCTGAAATAAATCCTCAATTTGGTCAAATCTCTAATTCAGTTCATCGTCGAACCGCTGGTTGAGTAGCATTTACATCGAGTGGCCCTGCTCATGGGTACACATCATTTTGCCTCGCTGTAGCTCGAGATGGCTTCATGCTGTACACTGCAAATACATCAACAACAGCGTTAAACCGGGGACCCATCGTCTTTTATATATAAGGCTATGCCCTGTAGACAAACAAATGCACACACACACACACTTATGAGTCCTCATTCATCTCTTGGCTATCTGTTCTGGCGATCTTCCTCGGGGGTGCGGGGCTGTCTCCCTCCCCTTGCTCCTGTTCCCGCTTCTTTGCAGCATTCTGTGGACAAGAAGTGACAAAAGAAAGGTCAAAACGTCGCCTTTGTAACGTGCTTCGTAACGAACACGATAAGATGCTTTGACTGAAATCACCTTAATCTCTGTGGCTATCATAATACTATAACTGTACTATTTAGGGAATGATTGATGAAAACCCATTCCCTGTAAGACCCTTTACGGCAGTGTTTGGTTTAATGGAGCGTGATCATGGGAAGACAGCATTGACGCAGCATTGTTGGGCCATATCCATTATTTTTACAACCTTTAAAACCGTTCCCCTAAACATTGTGGTTTATGGTTGTTAAGTGTTAAAAATATAGTAATAATTAAGTGATAGTGCATCCTATGAATGTTTCCATCCTATGAAGTTTGTTTCCAATGTTCTGCCACCAGGTGGAAGCAATTGTCTGCAAGTCACTTTTGTACTCAATTCTTGTTTCAGATCCAAATCAAATTCAAATCCAGTGTCAGGCTACTTGGCATGTTTGAGTAATAGACTAGGGATGAATTATGACCATCAGCTGGCTATTCCTATCTTTGTTTTAGTATTTCAGTTTCACCGGGAGATGGAGGTCATTGCCAGCCAGCTTGAGAACAGCAATAGCAGAAATTTTATGTTTTTTTTCTCCATATTCGAAATCTACCGGTAAATACAGATCGATCACATTGGGCCTAGATTGTTTTATTTTTATTTTGGGTGGGTACGATTGCTCAAAAAGTGTGTGCTCCAAATGCTGCTTCACATTGCAGTTTAATAATGGCCATGGAAAAGAATAGACGTACTGGGTTTGAACTGCCTGTGGAAAGAATGAACTCAGACTATTTCTCTCTCCGTCTCTGCGGGTGCGTGTTTTCTGCTCGCTCACTGACTGACTGCAGCGATTTGATTGGTTGAGAAGCGTTATTTGATCTCTTGGTCGTACGCAGTCAGAATAAAAAAAAAAATTCTGCCTTCATTCTCTATTGTCGGAGAATAAAGAGTTTTCTGACCTTAAATCTTATTCTCCGCAATCATTTATAAGTCGTTATAGCACTAGCTGCAATTTGAACACCTTTAAGATCATGGCGGCAGTGGACGGTATGCACAACCACTGTGGAATTTTATACAACCATGATATACCTTTCTCTTTACCATGCATCTGGAAATATGATTCTTACAAGGAAACTGTGGAAATTGTGTTTTAAGGGATTTTAGACAAACATAACACTTAATTGGAGAGTGGAAGGGAGCCATCTCTAGCTTCAAGGATAATGTATATAAAGGCCTTTTAAATTAACTAGTAATAAGTAAATAAGGTTATATCATTTGTGATATTGGTATTTTTCTACGACAATGATGAACTAAGGAACGGAGGGCGCGGTACTGCGTCATAGTCACCTTTTTGTCCCACTGCTGGTGAAGATAACGCAGAAGAATGTTCGTCTTCTCCGTTACAATAACTGCAAAGAAAAAAACACAATCGCACACTCCGGTTCAATTATGAATGCAACAATTGCAAGTCCCATAACATTTGAACCATGTTTACATTTGAATGAATGCTCTTTCTCTGAAGGTTGTAATTGAAAGGATGACCCCATTTTCAAGTGTGAACATTCCTGAGATCCCTTGTCCCCAACGTGTTGAATGGTTGTTCATCGGCTACCCCCCACATTGTTTGTAGCATTGTCAATATCTGTTGGTAATATCACTGTCCCGGTGGATGTATGGTATGCTATACTCACCACGCTGAATTAGGGCTCGGCAATATAGTGATATTACCATCTTGTGATACGAGACACAATTTTGGATACCGTAATATGGTATAAGTGTTGTATTTTCCTGGTTTAAAAAGCTTCTAATATTTGCCTTTACCCACTTTAAATAACCTACTGATGATTATTGATCAAAAATCTCACTGTGTAAAGATTTTGTGAAAGAACCAAAAGGTCAACCCTACAATATCGTCGTAAGAGGTATTTAGTAAAACATTATGATACTTGATTTGATCAATATCGCACAACCCAAGCTCAAGTAGTTTGTCTGTGGCTATAAATCATTTGTCAGTCTGTTCATGGATACCGGAGCTTCAAAAAAGGACCTATGCTACATTATATTGCATTTTCACAACAATAAAAAAACACAGCATCAAATATATATCACTAAATACAAGTCATCAATCTCCTACAACCCTGTATGCATATCAGGCTACATGGGGCTGCTCCCAAGGTGGTACCCTGTAGAGTGCTCAGTACTCACTCTGCTCTGAGGGGTATTCACGGGTGGGCAAGTAGACCGATGGCCTCCGGTTCTGAAAAACAAGAGCCATATGAACCTTTCATATTGTGATACATGGTATGGTGTGTATATATACACACACAAGCTTTTGAAATCGTCTCCCGATAACAACCTATGGATGTGTGCGCTACTTACGGAGGCTTTGCAAACAGAGTCTGCATGGAATCTGCTGAAGTTACTCTTATTGTAGACAGGAAGGCCTTTCAAAAAGTCAGCCTGTTGGGAATAACATGGGCGTGAGAAGAGCAAAACATGGACCAAAAAACAAAATGAAAGTGAATCTTTCTTTCCTCCTTTTCCATTTCTGGAAAGTGACTTGACCCCCCCCCCCCCTACAATTCTAGCTACATCATGTACGAATTATTGTACAGGTTGTTTTGGCATTAAGGATATTTATATACCAGCAACAGTTAACTTGAGGCGATAGAGGAGGAGAGAGCGACTTTGATTTAATTACAGTCAAGTCAACTGAATCACCCCGGGTAGTTCAATAAAGCAGTTGTCAGTGAATGAATGAAAGCAATGAAACTAGTGTGACATGATCAACTGGATCATCCTCAAACAACACACCAACACTCTCACCCTGTCTGGGCGTTTCCTTAATACTGAAACCGATGTAGTGGACGCTGTACCGTTTGGAGGGTGTGTGTGGTGTCCAATATATAACCATGTACATTATCCGAATTACGCAAACATGTACCACCAAGTAACGGGTTTTTAGACTCAAATCACCATTAGTACTACTGATCATAACCAAGTGACCCAACAGGGCTCCAGTTTGGCCTGGATCGACAGTATACCTTGGGTTAGGCTTATCCATTCAGCTGACTATGTGACTACAGTGTGTGTGTGTGTGTGTAAAGAGAATAGATACCTTTTCCATGGCCATGGGAAGGAGTTATAACGCACTATCCCCGGCGTGTGCGAGTGCCAGTCCTGGTGTTATCGGTCGTGATAGCAAGCAGTGTGTCTGTGAGTGTGTGTGTGTGTGTGGCTATCCGAAGTAGCTTGGGGACTAGCTAAGCTAAGCTAGCCGGGAAGACTTGTCTAACGCAGGTCCCTTTTGCAGAGCTAAAAACGATACACCATCAAATGCAAGTCCTCGTTTGCATCCCCTCGATCCTCGAAGAAAATAAAATAGTCATCCCGTCGTTTATTACTAGATATGTTCTACATGTGTCACCATGTTGAGTTAGCTGGTCAGTTACAACACTGGACTACTACAGCTAGCATGATGACGGTGATGGGTAGAAGCAACGCTTTCTAAAGCCACTCCCCATAGAGCGTTAATTGGCTGTGGATGACCACCACGTGGTATACGACAGCCAATCAACACTCTAGGGTCCCATGGCTACGTCTCATCTGTACTAGATGCTCCAGTAGAAGATATAACTGGTTGATTTGAGAAGAACGAACTAACTACTAACTAACTAACTTAAAAAAAAACAATGAACAAGGGTAACAAGGGTTACAACATGTGTGGGTCCTTTATGTTTTAGCCTCTTTAGTTATTTAGTGAATACTCGAATAACTTATCTATTTATTATTTATATACTATATGCTATAATACACACAAAATAATACAAAAAAATAATCAACTAAATATATAACGATTTCAAGGAAACGACTGGAATACCCTGTTGGCTGTGCCCCAGCTGGCCCCTTAGAGACAGTAACCAAGCAACAACCCAGGCCATGCCATGACAACTACACCAGAGCCAGCTCGGTATGATGCTGCAGTGGGCTATTTCAATTGAGATGCCTTTTTCATGAATTTCTTTCGTACCTTAATAATTCAATGACCTACAAATTAACATGAGCAGTTTTTCCAGAAACAGAATCTGAATCTGAATCTGAATGCCTTTATGGTAATTGCACGCAAGTACAACGTCATTGTTTAGCAATCTTCCAGTCATTCATCTTTTGTTATTTTCCTATGTCACTAAGATGGCGCAACAGGAGGAAGATACATTTAGTTTCATTTTAGTTTCTCCCCTGACCTGAGCTTCCTTCTGTGCTGCTGAACTGGCGCTCCTCCGCCAATCACCGGTAGGGGGCAGCACTACTGCCACAACACGAGAGGGGATTGTCTGTCCGCAACGGCAAGCGCCTCATGCATGCATGCCCATTTGTCTTACTTAACACCAAAAACGTCGGAATGGACTCCAACCTCCAAGGGTCGATACCGAAAAACAGGAAAACGAAAACCAAGTATAGTGTATCTGCTCTTGAACTGACACAAGATTATGTAGTGGATATACTACGAAACGGTCTGCAGAATCAAGATAAATTAGATTATTGGATTGGCTGCAACAGATTATATATAGCTCGTCTGTTTCTTCGATGCTCCATACAAAGAAACGACGAGTCAATTTAGAATAAATCACGGTAAGAATATTTTTTGTAAAACTCTATTCGACCTCTGTAGAAGTTGTCAAAATATGTGTTTATTTAATATAGACTCAAATATATCAAAATATTGGAAAAGGGTACAGCACACTGTGGTGCCTGTCCTGCTTACTACTACGAACTTAGACGACAGTTATTGGTCTGTTCAGCTAGTACACGCTTTTTATTGTATCGGCCGTGCGCTCTGTTGCTTCAGAGCGCATTTTCCATCCAGATCAGCAAAAGTCAATCCAGTATTGCCCTGTAACTGCACAAAGACCCATACTAGGCTCGCAGTTTGACTGTATTTCTATTTTTTCCATATAAAAAGGATCAGTTCAAATAACTTCTAACATGTAACACTACTTATAACATTACTTACCCTTTCACTAATGCTGATCAAGGGTAATTGGTCTATGATCAATACACCTTCGACCAAAGTGATACAAGTATGAAAGTTATAGCACGTAACCCGTAACACAATAATAACTAAATGTTGAACCTGTGATGACATTAAACTATCGTTTAACCATCAAATACGTATGTATAACTTAACTGCTTTTAGTTAATACTATGTTAGACAAAGGGATGTAGCCTAGATGCACACGTGTTCTTAATTGTTGATAGTCCTTAGATCAGGGACTATTACATTTAGTAGGCCTACTGTTCTTATTCCTAATCCTTATGGTGATCCCTGCTTTTGTCTGGGCATCAGTCTTTCACTGTAATTATCTCACTGCAGACCAAACATGTCCTCATATAGTAGTGGTATTAATAGAAAAACAGATTGATTTGTGGAGACAAGGAGATAAATCATAATTTGTATTATTAAAGTGAAATATCGCTTGTTAGCATTATACTAAATAATATGCTTTATCAGCATGCGACAATACATACAGGAACACAGTGGATACAGTCCATCCGCTTTGTTAAACTCTGACTATTTATCCGCTGTGTTTAGTCACCAAAGGAAGAAAGCAGTTTGTTTGCCATTGGCCAAATCTCTATGCTTTACATACTATACTATTATATATAGAAAAATTTGTTTCAAAATGATTACTTTTTTACATTTAATTCTTTCTTTTTGGTCAATGACTTCTTCATTATCAAACTCCAAACATTGATTTATTATTGTCCAGTGCACTGGTGTCATGTACACTCAGAGGTGTAGTTGTGCCTGTACTTCACTGAGGGGTTCGAAGTGGAAAGTACGATCGGTTTATTTGGGGTTTAGAGAGTTCACCAGGGAGATGGACTGGGCATTGAGAAAACAAATAGGCTAAACCCAGTGACAGCTACACATGAAAGCCAGTGCAAAAGCGACTTAGGTGTTGAAAAATACCATTCATTTTGTGAATTGCGTTTAGTGTGGTCCAAATGGAAGAAAATCAGTAAGCATTTAGGTTATCAGTTGCTTTCAGTTTATTTATAAATGGTTAATAAGGCTTCAAAAGACAATGTTTAGGGTCATGTCTGCAATGACAGTAGCAAGTCAGTGGTCAAATGACCACTGTTTATAATCCTGTTACATGAAAACTTTTGTTTTATATATTGCTTTACCGGTCTTGCATCTTCAGTTCCTCCTAGATTCTAATATTGTTTCTCAGTGTTATTGCCTTGGACGAGGGAACACCTGTCTACCTGTCCGTTCTTTGTGAGCTTTGCTGACTGAAAAACAGTCAGTCAGAGCCTGAGAAGGTTCACACAGAATGGCTGGCCACCCAGTGATGAACTGGGTCTGATCACATTGTCATAATCCCTGGCTGAGAACACTTTTGTCTCTCTCTATTATAGCTATATCAGACTGCTGCATGAAGCCTTCCAATAGCTTTCTCAATAATCGTATTGTATCGTAAGTTATATTCTTTCTTTTTTTTTTTCACAGAAAAGAGATTAAGAGATTACAGAGGGGGGAGGTGTAATCTCTTTGAAGGAGGGGAGAGGTGGTAGCTCGCTAACAGATACTGCTAATTAAGACGGCACTCATTTGATTAGGTTGTATTTTTTCTCCATTGAGAATTGGTACATAATAGAGACACCTAATATACTGATATATGACAAATGAATCCATTTAGAGCAAATTCCCATTGCCATTATTCTTACTGGTCAGTGGCAGTAACAAACAATGACCTGTAGATCTGCCCACGTGGCTGCCGGCTTTACCTGGGAGGGCATTTACGGTGGTGTTCTATTAATACTCACTCAGGGAAGAGTGCTGTGTGCCAGAAGGGAGATCATTGGGAGATACGCCATTAAAATGTCATGAAACATACACAAACAATAGGGATGACATTGAAAATACTGCATGATTAAAGGTTACATTCTAGAAATATTACCAGTTCATTTAAATTGCTGACATATTCTTTTGTATCTTTTTGTTGTAATTCGACCTGGTTACACACACATGTGTCGACTCGCTCGACCGTTTCTCTGTTGCCAGTGCTACTGTGCTTATGTGTGAACGCCTGTGTGTGTATGTCATACATATGTCATATCTATTTAGTTTGAATGGGTGCTCTGCTGTGTTCCTCAGTCACGGTCTCCCCTTCCAGAAGACCATGCTGACCGGCCTCATGGACGGTCTCCTCTGCTGCCTGACCGGCAAGTCCACCAACGTGGTGTCTCCCGAGGAGACCTCTGAGGCCGCCGATGGCTACGAGTTTGTGGAGGTGAAGCCAGGCCGCGTCCTGCGTGTCCGACACTTGGTCCCGGAGCGGCCCGTGGTGGAGGAGCCCCGAGGCCCGGGGGGCAGCTTCAGCTGTAAGCGCAGGATCACCCTGTACCGGAATGGCCAGCTGCTGATCGAGAACCTGGGCCAGCGTGCCCAGGCGGAGCTCGGCAACGGGCGGAGCGGAGGAGAGACGGAGCCGAGCATCGGCGTGGAGTTGGACTTGATCGACCCCGGGGCCCAGACCGAAGGCGGGGCCTCGGGGAACCAGCGGGCGGCAGAAAGAGATGGAGGAGGAGGCGGAGGAAGGGGAGGAGCAGAGTGTGGGGCGCTTGTGGACCAGGTGGACAGGGGGCTGTCACAGGACCCCCAGCAGCAGCAGCAGCAGCCTCCCCCACGGGCGTGCAGACGCAAGCCCAAACGCACAGTGCTGGTGGACTGCGAGCGGAGGGTGACCTCGTGCCAGGGCACGCACGCCGACGTGGCGCTGTTCTTCATCCACGGTGTGGGGGGGTCGCTGGACATCTGGGGCAGCCAGCTGGACTTCTTCTCCCGGCTCGGGTACGAGGTGATCGCCCCCGACCTGGCGGGACACGGCGCCAGCTCGGCGCCACGCATCGCCGCCGCCTACACCTTCTACGCCCTGGCCGAGGACCTGCGGGTGTTGTTCAAGAGATACGCCCGCAAGAGGAACGTCCTCATTGGACACTCGTACGGGTAAAAATATATTCTGTTGTGTCCTATCCTATTGTATATTCGATTCTATCTGATTCTGTTCTCTCCCATCCTGTTATCTCCTAAATCCGGTTTTGTTCCTTGGCCCCAGGGTGTCCTTCTGCACCTTCCTGGCCCACGAGTATCCCGAGCAGGTCCACAAGATGGTGATGATCAATGGTGGGGGTCCCACAGCGCTGGAGCCCAGCCTCTACTCTATCTTCAACCTGCCCACCTGCGTCCTGCACTGCCTCTCCCCCATCTTCGCCTGGAGCTTCCTCAAGTAACGGCCGACACTCGCACACACACACACACACACACACACACACACACACACACACACACACACACACACACACACACACACACACACACACACACACACACACACAGATACAATATACAATCAATTATATATTATGACACAGCTGAACTAACTTATCAACAATGGTTCACCCACTCTCACCCTCAATCCTTCTACCCTTCACCCCACACCACCACCATCACCACCACCATCACCACCACCCCCACCACCGCCACCATTGACCCCACCACCCTCACCACCACCACCATCACCCCTCCCACCAGGGCGGGCTTTGCCCGGCAGGGCTCCAGGGAGAGGCAGCTGCTGAAGGAGAACCACGTATTCAACGTGCCTTCCTTCGTGCTGCGGGCCACCATGAGTGGCCAGTACTGGCCCGAGGGGGACGAGGTGTACCACGCCGAGCTCGCCCTGCCCGTGCTGCTCGTGCACGGCATGCACGACAGGTTCGTGCCTGTCGAAGAAGACCAGCGCATGGCCGAGGTGAAGAGTGGGGTGTGTGTGAAGGGTGTGTGGGAGGGGTGTGTGTGTGTGTGTGTGTGAGGGGTGTGTGTGGGTTTGTGTGCATGTGTGTGAGGGGTGTGTGTGTGTGAGGGATGAATGTGTGTTTGAGGGGTGTTTGTGTGTGTGTGTGAGGGGTGTGTATGTGTGAGGGGTGTGTGCATGTGTGAGAGGGGTGTGTGTGTGTGAGGGGTGTGTGTGTGAGGGGTGTGTGTGTGTGTGAGGGATGTGTGTGTGTGACACGTGTTTGTGTGTGTGTGAGAGAGGAGTGTGTGTGTGTGACATGTGTTTGTGTGTGTGTGTAAGGGATGTGTGTGTGTGTGTGAGGGGTGTGTGTGGGAGGTCTGTGTGTGTAAGGGGTGTGTGTATGAGGGGTGTTTGTGTGTAAAGGGATGTGTGTGAGGGGTATGTGTGTGTGAGGAGTGTGTCTAGGGTCTGTGTGTGTGGGTGAGGGAGGTTTGTGTGTGTATGTGTGTGTGAGGGAGGTGTGCGTTTTGCATGGTGTGCATGTGTGATTTGAGGGTGGGGATATATTGTCAGTCGCTTTAGACAAAAGCGTCTGCTAAATGACTGTATTGTAATGTAATGTAATGGTACTAGGGCTGTGATATAATTCTAAATAACCATGCATTGTCTTGAAGTGATATTGTCTCGTTCAAGACCCTGGTGCTAGCCTACAGGGCAGTGAAAGGAACAGCTCCTTCCTACCTCCAGGTCAAAGCGTAAGGTCAAGCCCCGCTGCCTGTCCACTTTGCTCTGGTGCCTCGGGGCGTCGGGGCTTGCCCTGTCACTCAGTGACCCTTGCAGCCGATCTATACAGTCATAGCTCTTCTCTGTCCTGGCTCCACAGTGGTTGAATGAACTCCCTGCTGATGTCAGGACAGCAGACCGGCTGCCCATCTTCCGCCGCAGGCTAAAAACCAACCATGTGTGCCAACTTATTGTACTTTTTTTACTCGAGCACTAGTTCTGCTCTTGTGGGCTCGTTAGGAAGGACATGCACTCATGATTTCTGGTGCCTAGTTGTTCTCTTGCCCACCTTTGTTTAATGCACTATTGTAAGTTGCTTTGGACAAAAGCCTCTGCCAAATGACTGTTATGTAATGTATTGTTCATTCTGTAATGTAGTTGTTGATGTATTGAGATGCACACTATTGTACCTTTGATAAGACGGTATAAGATGGTATCTTATCTGAATACCTGAGGTTTGAGGGAAGGGAACACCTGATTCATACACCTCTAGGGACATCATAACACATGTTCTTTCCACAGTGATGTACCCTGGGTAGTGGGCTCATTAACTTTAGCATAACATGAGTCACAGGAGGAATGGGGGAAATGACTGGGGCACCACAGACTGGTGCCAACGAGATAAGACTATTTATTGACTATTATTTTGGTGCTTCACAACACTGAAACAGAAGTAGAAAGTGGATGGGCTTTAGTTTTCACCCCAGCTAAATGCAATATAAATATGATTTTAAAAAACATGACTCAATCCACTTTAAAATTATCTTATTAAAAGGTGATTTTAATTGCGTATGAATAGGACCACAGTCAATGTACGAAGCACCACAAAGCATAACTCAGTAAGGAGCTAAAATTTCTCCCAAATAGCAGTAAGCACAAAAAATAAACACACTGTTATGCCTAATTTAACGTGCATTGTGCGTTCTCAACCCTCCACAATCGGTCTCTCTGGCGGTGGTGTGTGACTCTTGACTCTCTCTCCAGATCCTTCTGCTGGCCTTCCTCAAGGTGCTGGAGGACGGCAGCCACATGGTCATGATGGAGTGTCCGGAGGCGGTCAACACGCTCCTCCACGAGTTCCTCCTCTGGGAGCCCGCCCCCGCCCCCAAGAAGGAGCCCAAAGGCAGGCCGTCGAGCGCCAAAGCAGCTCCTGGCGGCCCAGACTCCCCCCGACCGCACACCGGCAGGCCACCTTCCTCCAGCTGAAAACACTCGGGGGGGCCCAAAAGTGCAGAGGCCAAAAAATAAAACATAATGGCACCCCACGGCCCTTAATGTGCAATTAGCACATACACCGACAGCCAGGGAATCCAGCGGTTGCTTGTTGTGACCGCGGGAGCTTGGTCTCAGTTGAATAGCGGGGTTTACGCTGTTTAAAATGCGGATATACACATCAGAGCCAGAACAAACCGATGTCCGGTGTAAAGGTGACAAAGCAGGATCCAGGTCAATCAGTCGGGGTCCATCCAAACTGTTTGAAGAAGGATTTCGTCAAGCCATTTCGGCTGATGAAGAAGACATGAAGGACATTTGAGTTGGGGCAGCCGGTCAGTGACTGTGCTCAGGGCTGTATGGGTGGAGAGAGAGAGGAAAGTCAGCCGCTCTCAGAACCTGCTGACTGGCTCATTGTTTGCCAGGGGGGGAATCTTTGGACAATGTGTTGTTGGCTGGTGGAAGAGTTGGATTTGGACTAGAATAAAGTACAGAGATGAGAGACGCACACATATGAGCTTCTAGTTACCTGTACTTGGATTTCCTATCAAATAAAGGACCTTTCCAGAGAACGAGACCAAAATCGAAACAAAAACGACGAAAACATGCACCTTATCGTTATGCAAATGGTTTTGTACGGACTGAAACTTTTCTACGACACCCTGGCCAACGATACGCAAAAAGAAGGAACATCGATACACTGCTGCGCTGCACTTTATCTGCTGCTAAATTCTTCATGACGCGAGTAAATGAATGGCGTTGATATTGTATGATCATGTTGTATTATTATATTACGTTTGCAGTCTGCAGCTTTGGTGCAGAATTACAAGTACAGTACACAGTACATGCATATGTCCATTATGTCGTGCACTTTATATTGTGTACCGTGTGGACGGCAATGATCCTGTCAAACTATAAATGGGACGCAACACAGCTGCCCTGTAGACAAAGAACAACATTTGAGGATTTTCTTCTTTCTCTGAAACTATGCTCAAAGACAATTGAACTGTTTCTATACTGTACTGTTCCCCCCCCCCCATCCTATGCTCGTCTAAACCAGCATATATCCTACATACATCATTTATTATTTTTTTTTGTAATTTAATCTATCTTTTTTTATTTATCTGTATTAATTTATTTAATTCCTTCTCTGTTATTTTCTCTCACTATGCTGTGGTGGCAACTGAATTTCCCCCTTGGGGATTAATAAAGTGTCTACTTAGCTTACTTCTTTATTTCTTTATGTTAAATAGTAAGTGTGTAAGTGTGTATGCACAGCAGATCAAACATATCTCACACATTATATTTACACATTGTATTTCCTGCATTTGTAATAAAAAAAAAGTTTCTTTCAATTTGAAATGTAAAGCTTGAGTAGGGACTTTCTCTCACGACCCCCCGGGGCTTTCTCTCAGCATCTCCTCGTCCAAGTCTTCTGTAGATCGTTAGAAAGATCTTTTATCCATGCGTCTTGTTTTTGTGGTTTATATTTGTTTGTATCGAAGAATGAAGAGTTGGACTTAAATGATTCAAAAGGCAGTTTTAATCAGAAAAATAGCTGGTAGCTTAATTTATTCAAATGTATATTTATACATCCATACAAAACTATCCACAACACCATCTATCTTTCTTTTGTTCCTTTTTTTAAATGAATTCAATACTGTTATTGGTACACTTGGTGATATAAAAATTTAAATACCTATCAAAACAAATATATTTTCCAACAATATTGAACACCTCATGTTATATTCGTGTAATAGATGGCACTTTAGTGACCTCTAGCGATTATTTTAAGAAATGCAGGGACATTACATTTTTTTTTGCATTTATCAATTTTCTTACCAAAAATACAAAAAATGCAAATGTCCAATTCAACATAGACAAGAATGACTAAATATCCCATCCTCTGTAAATATTACACCCAAATAGGCAACGTATAGTTTGACAGCAATGTAGTATAAAGAAAACTTAACTTGGCACTAACATGTCATCAAGCAGCAGTAGGCATGTCCTTATTCAATCGCATAGCAAATAACTAAATAAAGTAAAAAAAATACAAAATCTCTCTCTCCCTCCCTCTCTCTCACACCTCCATGGTAACAGTAGAGCCGTTGCTGGCCGCATCCACTGCGGTCGTCTTCGTGGCTTCGTCTTGCTCTTCTTCTTTCGTGGACCTTTCCAGCAGAGGAATACTCGCTGCTGCTTCACTGGCCGCAACCGCCACCTGCTGGTCACCGGTGGCACTACTACCAGCCGGGTCCTCCAGGATGTGTCCCGTTTCGTTGACGATGATTACCGAGTCGTCTGCTGCTGCTGCTGCTGCTGCTACGGCTGACGTCACGTCTCCGTTCTGCACGGGAAAGGCGGCCGCCACTGCCTCATACAGGAACCGGTATTGCTCCTGTCAGGGACACAAACAAACACTTGCATTACTAGCCAAAGCCCGGCGCAGAATAAGCAATAGTTCTAAAGCAGTGGTTCTCAACTGGTCCAGCCACGGGACCCTACATGTGTCACATATCACAAGTCATTAAGTCACAACCCAAGTATTGCAGTAATCAACAATGAAAAAGTAAGCCATTGAAACATGAAAGAACATTTAAAACATTTAGTTACATTTAAATACACACATGTAATGTAATGAGTTAATTCATGGGCTTCTTTATACAGATTAAGGTTTGGCAGCTAACCACGTGTGTGTGTGTGTGTGTGTGTGTGTGTGTGTGTGTGTGTGTGTGTGTGTGTGTGTGTGTGTGTGTGTGTGTGTGTGTGTGTGTGTGTATATTCCTGGACAGGTGTATACATTTATATGTATATATGTATGTTACCAGGCTGCTGATCATGCCCTGCCTCTGCTTGCGCAGGGCCTTGGCCGCCTGGAACACGTCTACGGTCCTCTCCGTGTGGCCGGCGTCTAGCAGGTTCCACAGGGCGCAGAACACGCCGGAACAATACGAACCGTTGCTGTGGAACAAGCGAGGCTGTTTCAAAAATACTGTTTGTTCAAAACCAATTTCCTACTGTGGTCTTTTTTCCTTTTTTTTGCGAGGGACGTATATCAGATGATAGGATGTTAGTTATGGCATAGATTACGTGATGTACACGAAGAAACAGACTCTCCCTTCCCTCCCTGTTCTTCAGGATATGTCACTGCATCCTTATTGTATTCCATCACTGCAACCAAACAATTGCTTATTCATAGAGATATGGAATAGTTGATTAGTAGTTGACCCATGGAGGGTCACGTCTAATGATGGCTCTGTCAACAGGTTTCAATTGGCTGGGGACTGTACCGTCACAGAGCCACCAGGGGCAGAGGGTTCGATGGCTCCGTCCATCACAAATTAAACTAGAGGGCCCTCAGTAGAGCGCATACCTCCGCCACACCAAAAAGTCCCCTGGATCCGGATCCGGATTTGGATCCGGATCTGTAGCAAAATTGAATCAACTGTTCCTTGGCCCATAAGTTATGTAACCACCATCAACTTTTGAGTTTTGATCTTGCTGACAAACAAACAAACACAAACAGACAAACAAACAAACAGACAAACAAACAAACAAACAAACAAACAAACAGACAAACAGATAAACAGGGGCGAAAACATAACCTCCTCCCATATTCGATGGCCAAGGTAAGAAAATAAAATGTGCCAAGCCTTCATTTTGGACATGTGAGCTCACCCCTCATAAACGATGACATCCTTCTATGTACACTGATTTGTATTTGTATTTCTTCTTTTATTTTCACTGCAACCCTTGACCTGCACTCTTTCCGCTTTAACGCCCATCTTATGTCAGGCTTCAGTTGTGCTGACCTGCAGTGGACCACCACGGGGCCCTGGCCCTCCAGGGGGCCGTTGCCGTAGCCACAGGTCTGCTTGATGGTCCGGATCATTTCCATCAGCTGGATGCTGTTCTCGGGCAGCTGTTGGGACGGCCACTGCAGGAAGTGGAACTGCTTCACCCGCCTGCTCTCTTTCCGCTGTTGGGGGGAGTGGGGAGGGAGGGGAGGGTGGGGAGGGAGGGGAGGGAGGGGAGGGAGGGGAGGGAGGGGGGTGTGGGGGGGGGGAGCAAGGAGTGAGATTAGTGAGATTCCTCCAGGGGACGGTTGAGGTGAACATGAACGATGTGAGTGTAAAATAAAGAGCAGGTTTTCTAAAATCTGGGAAAACATAGACCCCCAGAATTAGCTATTTATCCTTACTGCCCCATACAAAGACGATTATAACCAATGAAAAACTAAATATTAAATGAATTGCAACTGTTTATATGCAGGCATATAGAGCTTTCGTGTTGTATGCATTATTATTATTATTATTATTATTATTATTATTATTAGGTGAGCATGAGTTGACTGGCCAAGGCTTACCTTTGTGTGGTATATGTTCATAGTGCGGATGGTGACGGCAGGTGTACTCTCTGTTTCTATCACTTCCACCTCGACGTCCAAAAATGCTTTCTTATTCTCGTCCCAGTAGGGAGAACACAACTCCTACAAAATAAAAGTGAGTTAAAAAAGACAAGAAAATCGCGTTTTGATGGGTTTTTTTAGAACGTCAAAGTCAACGGTCTCCGTCACGTACGGTAGCGCCTTGCGTGCAGTCCGACATCATGACGACAGCCGTAGCTCTCTTTTGGTAGACCATGAGCCAGAAGTCGCCTGCAGTGTTGGCCAGGGGACTCTGGGCTGTTACCAGGCCGCCGGGGCCCCAGTAGCCCTGCAGGGGAAAGACAAGACACCTTCAAGACTTCTATCTCTATCTCACTGTCACACATCACCATAAACTCTCTTTTTTTTAATTTTTTTTATCATATCTATATTTTAATGATAGAATAATGTGTCTTTCAGTAAAATAATAATGATATTTCTATAAATATATTAATATTATATTTCTTGTTTGCAACATTTGAAAATATATGTTATTAAAATAAAAACAAAACACAATGTCACACAATATACATACAGTATAAACACATATACTGTAGATATACACACACACACATATATATATATATTTGATATATTTTTAATTTATTTATATATATAATACACAAACACACACATATATATATAGATAATATACACACACACACACACATATATATATATATAGATAATATACATACACACACATATATATATATAAATATATATACAGTATAAATTAGGTTGGAGAAGTTAGAGGAGTTAGACGTTAGAGATTATGTTAGAGAAGTACAGTTCGATACGACCATATGTCCATACGTCAATGTGTGAGGCGTTGATGTACTTCATGGAATCCTCGTCCTCCTCTTCCTCCGAGGAGGACTCGTCTTCGTCCTCGAGGTTGGCGTTGTGGCTGAGGTCCTCGTCAAGCTTCACTAACACTCGGTTGTAGTCGTCTGCGGGGGCCACGTTGTCATGTGTCAACGGGAAGAGGAAGACCACACAACGTTGAAGTTCCCACAAAATTAAAAATGACCTTTCTTTTAGGTCCAACATTTGGTAACCTATAGTTCAACTACTTTACCAACTACAGCATGGAGCAAAACAAACCCAAAAAAATGGGAATTTTTCAATGTAGGTATTTTCATTTACATTTACATTTACGCCTAAAAATGTATTACGTATTACAATGCCTCTGGTACACAGCTGTATTACAGAGTTATGACACATGCCTGCACTGGCGTTAAACTGACACTTGTTTTGTCCAATTACATTGCTCTACTGTCCACTGTAACTCACAGCACGGTGATTGACCGCTAGCTTTGGTTTTCGACCAATTCAAATATCAAGGCGAAGCTACATTATGTCCAGCCCCAACCTCCGGTTTTATGCGACATTAACACATTAAGACAAAAATGCCAGAGAGTAGCACTTGAAGTAAGGAATATTGCTGCTGCTGCTTGTTGTTGATGTCTGAAACTTACATGGAATGACGGCCGAGAAGCGGTTCTTCTTCTTGTTCTCCTCGGTCAGGCCTGTGTTGCAGGTTCTCCAGTTGTTGTACTTGGGCAGCCTCTGCAACACAGGAATACACATTCTCCTTTCAGTCACTGGTCACTGGTCACGATGCAGCTGAACATGGCAGACAACGGGCAAAAGTGCATAACCATTTGCTTTCCATTGGGAATACGTGGTGGACGTTTCTCATATAAAGTAAAGTATGTATGTCTTATTATGACTGAGAGAGTACCCACTATTGATGGGAATGCCGATTTACTGTACCATCACATGTTTGGAATTTTCCTTTATGACGTTTGTAGAGTGTGTGTGGTTGGTGGCTGGTTTAAGCAGCCCCACTAGATTACTCTTACTATGGCTGGTGAGGCTGCACACCTGTGGGTCATTGCTAATCAAGGCCCACAGCCTCTGTTCACAATGATTACAACTGTTACAATAAACCGGATTTATCATTTACCCTGTGACCCTGTGAGCCCTCAAGCAGCCTTTTTAATGGCTTGTGGCAGTGTCGACTGTAACAACGTTGTTTATTATATAAGCGTATAGATTCATGTTTACATTTTCCGGAAGGTGTATTAAGTTTTAAGTAAGCGGTAGACAACGGATGGATTAAGTTGAGTTCTGAAGCAAATACTACGGAACCTGAACCATTAAACTGATCGACAAAAAAGTGGTCTTACTGCTCAAAGCCCAGGAACGATCACAAAAGGCGGAGCAGAAAATATGTTTTGTTTTTTTAGCTCTGATCGGGACCAATTATTTTATTATTATTATTATTATTATTATTATTATTAATAATAATAATAATAATAATAATTATTATTATTATTACCAATTACAATTGACGTTGACTGACCTGACTGGATCACAACCGTCAGACAATCACACTTGCTATGCAAATGTAGGATGACATAGCGGGAAGAATCCCTAAAACACTTCCTGTTAGGATAGGCCCGATATATCCACTGCCCCCCAAGCCCATTCGGCGGCAGACAGTATACAGACAGGGGGCACAACGGAGATGGACGAAAAAAACAATCTGGAGATATAGCAGGAAGCGATGGGAACGGACATTAGGACTGCAGCCCATGTCAGTCCAGTACAGAGATAGAGGGAAGCAGCACCTTGAACTCTTCCTGCAGGAGGTTGGGCTCCCCAGCGAGCATGCTCAGTGCGCTGTGGAACTCAGACAGGCTGATCTCAGTCTCGCCGAACTGGTTGTGCTCGATCATCGCCTGGTGAATCAGGATGTATTGGGTCTGCACACAAACACGTGCGCGCGCGCGCGCACACACACACACACACACACACACACACACACACACACACACACACACACACACACACACACACACACACACACACACACACACACACACACACACACACACACACACACACACACACACACACACGTAAATAAATAAAATACACCAGCATATTCATTAACATGCCATCCCAGAGATGCTGATGATGACGACAGACAGACAGACATCATCATCATCATCATCGTCGTCAACACAACGCGCATAAACACAACGGTCCCCTCTGTGCCCTGTGCTCGACTCAGTAGAGCTAAGCGGGGGGGTCGCCGTACCTCCACTTGCACCATGAGGCACCTCTGCTTGCGCAGGTTAACGATGTAGCCGTAGATGTCCACCTGGCCCTCCGACTCCAGGCCTTCCATCATGGCGTCGATGCCGATGTAGGTTCCCGTCCGGCCCACCCCAGCACTGTGTATATACACACGTACGGCAAAAAAAACAACCACACACACACACACACACACACACACACACGTTATTATATTTGTATATTATGGAGCTGATAACACAGGGTTAGGGTTCCTAAGGGCTCCTAAGTTTAAAGGTTTAAATATAAACTGACAGTAACTGATGTGGTTTGTTGCCACAAGTCACAGTTTGAATGAGTATATTTAAAGTAGTCCATATTTCTTATGAATCTCAACAGTGATCAACTTTTGCCCAATGGGGAAGGATGTGGGTCGTTCATTTCCCCGAGTCTCCTGACTGCTAATTATAGGTTATAGATAATATTATAGATTCCTGATGATCTGTTATGGAGATTACGTTCAATATAACCTTGTTGTCCTAATGCAGTCTGAAAGAAACATTATTGAATCACTATAGCCGTCGACACTGCCACAAGCCATTAAAGTGGCTACTTTTGGCTCCTCCCGAGGACACAGGACACTGGGTGATGAGGTTTATTGAGTTAGGATGTGATGGATGAACAGAGCAGATGGTACAAGCCACCGCCTTGTGTGTGTGTGTGGTGGTTTAATCTGTGGGCCTTGATTACCAAAGACCCGGGCAAAAAATGGAAATCCATTGCTGCTCAGTCACGTCGAGGCCAGACGTGCGACCATCCAGCTATTCAACTTGTTGCGTTTTTTTTGCAATGAACTGGTGTGCAGCCTCACCAGCCCCAGACTCTAATCTAGTCTGACTGGGGCCAGGTGAGGCTGCTTCAACCAGACTATAATCAGTCTGACGGGCCAGGTGAGGCTGCCTCAACCAGCCACCAACCACACGCACTCCACAATCACATTGAATTGCAAAGTGTCACGAAGCTAAGGTGGAGGCTGACGTTATGATCGATGTACCTGCAGTGCACCACGATGGGACCGCTGAACAGGTTCTTGAAGGTGTTCACCCGCTTGCGGAGCTTCAGCAGCAGCTGGGGCTCCTCGGGCACGCCGTGGTCCGGCCAACTGATGAACTGGATCTGTGTCACCTCCCGCTCCAAGTTCTCCCCCTTCTGAACCAGCGACACGTGTGGGGGGAGAGAGAGAGTGAGACAATGGGAATGCCTTAATGGTCATCGTACAGGTACGATGTACGAAATAAAACAAAATAGGTGCCAACTCATCTTGGCTTTGACATCGCGTTAGATGAAATAGGTGATTATTTTTGGCATTTTTGGTTTTTAATATCCTGGCAAACTTCTCCAAAAGGTAAATGTTTGGAGAGGTTTACAGTCGGCTGTGGAGCTCATTAGAAGAAAGCCAACAAACCAATTGTAGATTGGTTTGCATTAGAAGACTCCCTCTCCGGTTTAACCCTATTCCATGCATGCATAACCTCTTATTGGTCACCTGCTAATTAAGCATTGATGCGAAACACATCCTCCGCTAGTTACCGAGAGGGAAATTCACTTCCACAGAAGTGAAAAATGTAAAGAATGAAAGACTCACGTTGGATACGGTGAGACAGCGGATGATGTAATCTGGACATTGTTCCTCTTTGCAAAGCTTGACCACGAACTCCTCAAAGACCTCCGTCTCTGGCACTGCGGACGGCCAGTACTGGGCACACTTGGCCTGCAGGTGAACGGAGATGGGAACCCTTTTCAGTTGGATGACGAAACCACCCTGTCTGTATCCGTTCCTCCCCGAACACGCTTTTGAAATGTCCCCCAGAGGCATCTCCCGGACGGACTTACCCTGCTGCCCTCCTCACAGCGTGTCACCATGACGATGATGGAGGACTTCTGTTCCCAGACCATCCTCCAGAAGTCGGCCACGGTCTCGTCCTTGGGTCCTATGGTGCAAAACACACACACGCACACACACACAAGATCAAGATGATTTATTATTGATATATACAATAACTACAATAACGTGTCTACACAAATACACATGCACACACACGTACACACACGTACACACACAGACACACGCTTTTTTTGTTTTCATCAAAGAGGGAGTAGGATCTGTCGGAGTGTAAGTGGATGGATATTCCCCTACCTTGAGCTGCGATGTACTTCTTAGACTCTCGGAATCCCTGTCGTAAAAAGAAAATAGAAACAGCATGCAGATTTTTCATGTCTATTTCACACGTCTCTCTCTCTCTCTCTCTCTCTCTCTCTCTCTCTCTCTCTCTCTCTCTCTCTCATGACTTGCTTTTAGCTGACATGTGTACATTAGTGACCTGCTATTTGTGTGTAGCTTGGTATTGGCATGTCTTGTGTGTTCCTATTTATATATAATGCTCTGTATTGTGTTTGTTACCCTGTCCCATTTATTATTGTGCATTCATTTGTGTTTTACTGTACCTGGTCACCTTTTAAATAAAATAAATAAATAGCATTGGTTTTTTTTAACAAACAGCGGGGCAGCTTGCAGACGTAATGCTCCAGCTACTCACAGTCTACTGCCACTACTACTAATGCCAATATAACGACTACTTTAACTGCTGTTAATGACCAATGCAGTTAGTAATGCCGTTCATGGTTATAATATGTCTTTACCAGTGGCGGCTGGCCCATAGGGGGTGATGGGGCGCGGCCCCCCCCTAAACCACACGCACAAACATTATTAATAATAATAAAAAAAATTAAAAAAATATATATATAAATTGTCAATATGTGTGTGTTTAAAATATGGAATGCACCAGCCGCCACTGGTCTTTACATTGATGAAGCTGGCGTTGATGTAGTCACACCCGGTCTCCCCGTTGCCGGTGGTGAGCTGGACGCGGTTATAATCATCTAGGAGAGAGAGAGAGTAAGAGTAAAAGTGAGAGTGAGAGTGAGAGTGAGAGTGAGAGAGAGACGCAAGAGGATGTCACTGAGCCATCTACCACTGTTACCGCAAGGACCACACGACAACTAGCAGCGTCCTTTGTTCCTTTGTCAACGTTTATGGAATTATTATAATGAAACGCACCTCTCATCGTCGTTGTTCAGACTCAGATTAAAATGTGTTTTTTTTGTCCGATGCATAAGGTACAGTGTACAATGTACAGTGAAATGGTATTGTTAGGTCCAAAGATGTGCTCAAAATGACAGTCACACAATTTAATTTACAAAGTGATGATAAGATAAGAATTACAAGAATTACAAAACAAAAAGAAAATACACAAATGTACATATTTTTCTTTAATTGCAAAAAGTATAAATATAAAGTGTAAAGTGAGGTGTAGAGTTTAAAATATGTAGTGTAGTGTAGTTAAATAATAATTTGTCAACACATTTTTTGGATGCAAATACCATTTTACCGCCGCCAAATAGCGGTTTTAAAAAAACCATTCTAAATAAAGATGAAGAGGATGGTGGCTGACCGGCTCCAAGTTGCCAAGGTCGATGTTCATCGGCTATTCGTCTGTTCAACCCACTACACTACTCCTCCACACTCTCACCACCGCCTCCTTGTGGATGGAGTGGCCAGGGACGCATTCACACGCTGCGACATGCCCACTTTGAACAGCCATAATGAGCAAAACTGTGTGTGTGTGTGTGTGTGTGTGTAAGTGCGTCTGTGTTTGTTTGTTTGTGTGTGTGTATTTGTGCAGGCTTGTGTTTCTGAATTAATTTGTGTGTGTGTGTGTGTTAATTAATGTGTGTGTATTTGTGTGAGCCTGTGTGTGTGTGTGTGTGTGTGTGTGCATGGAGAAGGGTGCCATCCACTCACAAGGCAGGATGTCCACATAGCGGTTCTTCACAGCGTTGTGCGACCTCTTGGCTTCTTTCATGGTATTCCTGGAGAAGATCCTGGGAATGCTCTGCAAGAGAGAGGGAGGCGTGTGTCAGTGGCACCTGCCCAGATCCCAATCCAAAGCAGCTCTGGCCCAACACCAGCCTCACGAGACCAGCCTGCTGAACAAAACATGTTTCTCTCTGCACTTGTGAGAGCAGGCTGGTCTCTCATATCGGTCTGGTCTCGATTTCATCGTCCCGTTTAAAGTCTCTCCCAAAGATACAAAATAACACGATCCAAGGCCCTAGGGGTCAAATCAAGGAGTAGGTCTTAGCTTTAGAGTGACGTAAGGCCGCGGCCCCTATATGGAAATCCATTGCTGCTCAGTCACGTCAAGGCCAGACGTGCGACCATCCAGCTATTCAACTCGTTGTGTTTTCTTTGCAATGAACATCACAAGTCTAAAAAACGGGCTCAGCAAGTACACTCAAAAAGCCCCTTCTCTCTACGGGATGGTTCCCATGGAATGCCATATGCACTATGAGGGACTAGGACACGGGCGGCGGGGGCATCACCTGGAACTCAGCTAGGAACAGCCTTCCCTCGTCGGCTACCTTCTTCTTGTAGGCGTCCAGCAGGAGCTCTGCTCTGATTGGCTCAACTCGCATCAGTTGGTCTTCGTCGTCTAAGCAACCAACATTTAGAAGAAGAGTGTTTGATTTTCTCAGTCATGGTCACATTAAGAGGTTTTTTTTCTTCTGTTAGATTTGATCTTTTAATATAATTACTATACACTATACACATAATTGTGTCATGCACTGTAACTGTGCTACATGTTATACTTATATCCCATGGCAATATTACATCCACACACATTTGAAAGTGTTGGTAAATGGCTGGCACATATTACATTGTCCTGAGAATGTACACTCCCCCAGAAGCTCTGGTGTCTTACTTACTTATGGATGAAATTAGCATGATACCCTCATCCTGGCTGTTGAGACAAAGTGTTATAATTATTCATCATTTATCAATGCATGCTAGTTAGCAAGTGAGGTAGCTCAGTGGCTCAAGAATCAAAGTCACACACATGTGCCATATGTCACATTTTACACTGCAGCCATTAGTCGTTATTAGTAAAAGTAAACATTAGTTTCTTCAACAGGGTTTAATTATTGTTGTCAAATCTTCATAAAAGGTATTCTCCAGACACTCTAAAGACACTAAATAATCTAAAATAAAAGTGGTGGCTACAGTGAAGAAGTTGCATGTTACCTATGTGTGTGATGTGTGTACAGGTAATGTATGCATGTATGTAATGTATGCATGTGTGTACGAATGTATGTATGTGTATGTATATCTTTATGTATATATGTAGGTATGTATATGTATATGGGTATGCATGTAAATATGGATATATGGATATATGTATGTATGTATGTTTGTATATATCTATGTAGATATGTATGTATATTTGTACTGTATGTATGTATGTTTGTATATGTATGTATGTATATATTTATGTATATTTGTACTGTATGTATGTATGTACGTATGTATGTACGTACGTATGTACGTATGTACGTATGTATGTATGTATATATTTTTGTATATTTGTACTGTATGTATGTATGTCTGTGTGAATGTTTGCAGTAGTAGAAAAACACGTGTCCCTTACTGGGACTTCCTGCGGTGTAGGATGTAGATCTTGTACAGCACAAAGGCCAGAGCCACGGACGTCAGCAATATGAGGAACACCAGGAAACCAATCAGAGCTTTGTCGTTGTCTGTAAAAGAAAATCAATCAAACAATCAATCAATGCACACATACGTACATACACCTATTGTATAGGTGTATGTACGTAAACACACACACACACACACACACACACACAATATCAACGAAGAGAGAGGTGTATAGGAAATGAAAGAAGGCAAGGGTACGTACAGAGAGTATCAACTCTTGTAGTCTGATGTCCTCCGGTAAAGACTTTGTTGGAGGCAGCAACCTAAAAACACAAGGGGTTGTGTCCAGGGGCCATTATCTATACGGTGCGTTACATTCCACCTCAATAGGCTAGGAGGTAACAAAAAAAATGAAGATTTTAACACCTACCGACACAATGTAGGTCGTGGAGTAACTCAGGTCTTTGAATTGAAAACTGCAATCGCTGTTGTTTATGTTGTGAGGCGTTTTGCCGTCCGTCAGACTGGCGATGTACACCCCATGATTTCCGTTCCAGGACACAACGCGGGG
>CM051004.1:8823620-8851120 GCA_027704905.1 Muraenolepis orangiensis | reverse complement strand
TAATATTTAGCATTATTTCGTAATTTGTTTATTTAGTATTCATGTTTATGTATATATTTTTTATTTTAAACATGTAATTATGAGGCATTTGGCTCCTACAAATGGCTTTATAAGATAATTTAAAAAGGTAATCGTTTACACACTTAATATAATAATCCTTTATGAACACTTCAGTTCGGGTAGTTAGAAAGCATTAGATAAGTCTCATATATAAGCTCATCTGAAATGAGGACTATCTATGGACTATCTAGCCTTACTAAGCATTTCTAAATGACATTTAAAGGCTAGACATGTACCATTGCAGGAGCACCAAGTAAATAGTAAGACATTGACAGTCCTACGTTAGCTCACACAAGAGACACTACCTGAACTAATCATGAATTGCACTGCATTATGTTTATAAAACATTATTATCACATTGTAAATAGTGCGTCAATCATTAACTTACTCGTTGACAGTGGTGAAGCGTCAGAGCCTTTAAAGTGTCCATCTGAACCTCTCAACCTCTCATCCCAGAACCCCTCTGATGAAACAAAACAAAATCGATTTAATTGTATTTATAAAATGTAATACAATTTAATCAAATTTAAAAATGAATAAATGAGAATCGTATCTGTGTTGTTATCTGTTATATTACAGTGTTACGTTGATTTGTTTGTCTTTCCCGGTCCATGCACTACGCATTTGAGTGGTTTTGTGTTGGAAAAACAATGCAACCAATCAGATATTTTTCTAGGTTGCTGGGAAGAATATCCTTCAACCAAAGTATTCCCGATGACTTTGGCCCTTAGACTGAATGAGAGCGTACGTTTGGATTGACAATTTGATCAACCAATCATATAGTGATTTGTAGCCAATGGGCGTATTCTTTCAGATGTCCCCACAGCTCAATAGGGAGCTAGAAGGTATACTGGCTGGAGCGAGAGGGGATCTAGCGTAGTGCTACGTTTTTTATACGTAGGATTTTACGTAAAAATGGCGAAGGCGAAGATGATGGGCTGTTACTTCACTACATGGACACTGCTTTACCAACTATGGTACACTTGGAAATTGGCTGCGACAATCTTATCTGCCTAAATGAGATAAGGCAAAAAGTGACGGAATTTTCTACAGCAGGGGTTCCCAAAGTGGGGGTCACGGGACCCCGAGGGGGGGTCGCGAGATGATTTCAGAATCCTCTTGATGTGACCCATGAGGTTTTTTATTTTTTTTATTTTATTATTATTTTTAATTTTTTAATTTTTATCATTTGTATTATTATTGTTAATAATAACGTGAGTGACAAATAAAGGAATTCTGATTCCGACAGATATATATATCTGTATATATATATATATATTCACGTCCAAGCATTTCACTTACCTTGACAGTTGAAAGTAATATCGAGATCTGGACACATCTGTTCAGCTTTATTTGTCCAAATTATTTGTGGCGGAAGTGTATTGACTTCCAGTTTAATGTCTCTCGTGTTTAAGAATTCTGTTGATAAATCCACAAAAAAACTAAAGTGAACCTTGATTCAAAAACGTCACAATGTGAGAATATGGGGGTGTATGCCACACACATACCAAAATCGATCCATGCAGTCCGCCTTAAAGAACTTGAGAAGTTAGTTGTCAAATTTGTACAAATGTCAGTGTACGTGGGTTTGATGCAGCACTGGTACTTTTTTTCCATTTTGCACGACTCCATACTCTGACTATGACATGGTTGCGTGAAGCCGATATCCCAGTTGGTCTCGTAACAGATATACGGGTTACATTTCTGTTCATTAATGTCTTCCAGAGCTGAAATAGGGAAATATAACGTTGTAAACGACACTCCGTGTAAGTTTTAGGAGATTTGCCTGACGCGCCTAACTAGCTAGAAATGGCGCAATCGTGTTCTACTTACCAATTTTCTTGGTTTTCACAGTTGCACTCGGTCCACATGTTGCATTTGACGTATTGTCATTCGCAATCTGAACACTGTAATTATAGACAGTCGAAGGCTTTAAGTATAGTACTGTGTGTGTTTGATGAGTGGGATTCAGGGACACCGTCTCTACACTGACATTGTATGTGTTCTCTTCAGTTAGCTGAATCACGTAGTAGCCCTCAGTCACGTTTTCAAAGGTGAACTGAACGCCAGACTCAAATGAATTAACAGCATATTGACCTGCAGACCCAAAACAAACCGAAAAGACCTTCAGCCTCTTTCAAATCACCTGCGGGTGTTTTAAAACAATCAATGGATGAGCTGGAATCACGATTGAGTAATGACACTGAGACTTACACACGGGGGATTGAGAACCTATAGGAAAAGGAAAACAGAAAGATGATGACACAGCACAAAGTAATAGGAGATTTTGGCTCCGCACAACAACAACTCGGCCAACATGTGGCCCTATGGTCAATTGGAGACATTCCATTTGTGGACTTATTAAAGTAATTTCAGCTCCAGAGTAGCTTTAGTTTTGTTTAGGTTATTTGAGATTCAACAACCTTCAGAACACTAAGGTCAAAGGTCTAAGTCCAACCTGTGCTTGAGGGTGAGGCGGCCGTGCTCGAGGGTGAGACGGCCGTGCTTGAGGGTGAGGCGGCCGTGCTCGAGGTTGAGACGGCCGTGCTTGAGGGTGAGGCGGCCGTGCTTGAGGGTGAGGCGGCCGTGCTTGAGGGTGAGGCGGCCTTGCTCGAGGTTGAGACGGCCGTGCTCGAGGGTGAGACGGCCGTGCTCGAGGGTGAGGCGGCCGTGCTCGAGGTTGAGACGGACGTGTTTGAGGGTGAGGCGGCCGTGCTCGAGGTTGAGACGGACGTGCTTGAGGGTGAGGCGGACGTACTTGAGGGTGAGGCGGCCTTGCTCGAGGGTGAGACGGACTTGCTTGAGGGTGAGGCGGACATACTTGAGGGTGAGGTGGCCGTGCTCGAGGGTGAGACGGACGTGTTTGAGGGTGAGGTTGAAGGGCCTGCGCCTGAAAAGGATGAACCAGACGGCATGATAGTGATTATGGTGGTGTGAGAGAGCGAGAGAGAGAGAGAGAGAGAGAGAGAGAGAGAGAGAGAGAGAGAGAGAGAGAGAGAGAGAGAGAGAGAGAGAGAGAGAGAGAGAGAGAGAGAGAGAGAACAGAACCGGTGCAGAATGGAAGACTGAATTACAACTTACCTGTGACACCTGTCACCTGACCTAGAAATGGAGAGACAGAGACAGAGAGGGAGAGACAGACAGACAGACATGTCAATGCTTCCAGTATATGATAATTATGTAACTGCATGGTTAGATTCGATTATATATTCTATTATATGTTACCCCCTTTTTCTGCCTGAATATAAGCTTAACATTTGAGTAATCTAGTGCTCTAATAGTACTAGTACTAGGACCTGTGACATCTACATTCATGACCATGGTATCTTTGGAAATGTTACACGTTGTTGTTTATGAGGATATTCTAATAAATCCATGTGCTTGCAACTTTTCAATTATAAACATTAACATAAAATATAACGTTTATTTATTTGTCAGGACAAATACAACGTGCTTATCCTTACATCCGTCATATCACACGGTACGTACACACGGAGTATGGCAACACACTAGCATCAAAACAGGTTAAACAGTAAACACTAACAGTCTGTCTACATTAGGTTAGACAGTTAGTAACTTTGTAAATTATGACACAATACGTAATTTTTCTTTCCCAATGGTAAAATGGATCCGGATTTATATCAATTCCTACATAACCTTTTTTGAGTTATCTTGCTAACAGACAAACAAACAAACAGGCAAACAGGGGCGAAAACATAACCTCCGGCCCATCTTCGCTGGCAAAATAATGTATTTGGTTCAACTCTCCCTGCTGTGTGAGGTAAGCTACTGCAGGTGGGGAAACTGAACTCTGTGAGCTAGCCTGGCGAGAGCCATTCCCTACATAGCGGCTCTCAGATCGCCGTGCCGACGGATGGACTAATCGGCGGCTGCCGTTGTTCCAGGAGGCGGGGTTATAATGCAAAAGAGGCGACAGCCAAGCACTCTACTCATTTAGATTCTTCTGTTGAGCCTTATCACATATAGGTCTACACAAATATAATTTTATAACACTTCCAAAAATATACTTTAGATATATACTTTAGATATAATCCATTAAACACAGGTACAATTATCTCTAGCCTAATTCAAAATATCAGATGGCCTTTAAGCGCAATCCTGCGGCTATTTATCAATCAAAACTGTAATCGGGGTGAAACCTTGATTATAAATTATATTTTGTATTGTTTGTATGCGTGTGTTGAGGATTGCTAGACAATTTTTTTGTACGTGTATGATGACAATAAAGGCATTCTGATTCTGATTCTGATTTTTATCAGAGGATAAGTCATGTATCACTGTTCTTCCAACCGGGTTCGGAAAGAGCTCTATCAGCTTGCTCCGTTGGTGCCATTTCATTCATCCGATTGACACTGAAGGTGTGGTCTGTATCGGTCAATGTATCGGACGCCAGCAGGTGGCGCTGTGCAGTGGTAAACATCACTCCTCGACGCCCAAATAGACATTCTAGCGATGAAGCGAGGAGCCCTGTGGGTTTTAGCTCTCAGGTTAGAACGTGGCCTCTCATGCCGGAGGTCGTCAGTTCGAGTCCCTGACCGTAACATCAAGGCATGGCTTCAGATCAACTCGTAGAACCAGGCTGTGTGTAACCGACTCTCGGCTGAGACACAAAACACTCGCTGCAGGGTGTAAGCTACTGCAGGTGGAGAAAGCGGAGGTGTTGCAAAAAAGTGATGATTTTCACTGGAACTTCTGTATAGGCTGTGTGTGTGCATAACCTGGTTGCTATGACAATGTGCAAACAGCATGAACACTGGTTCTTTCAGAACACTAACCACAGTTTCCTGTCTCGCTTGAATGAACAAATACAAAATTACAAAATGTTTTCTTTTCTTTTTTTGGGCAGTTTGCCCGGTTCTATTGTGTTGTTGTAAGTACCTTTTTAACAAATATTTTGTAGTGTCGAAAGCAGCCATTGAATAGTAATTTTGTCGTAAGACAAAAATAAGCATTTCTGGATCATAGTCACACTAAATTGTTGCTTTTTTTTCTGGGCAAGAAAGAAAGAAGACACCGTCACAGTTATCCTCCTTAAAGGTGATAAAGGCAATTCATCAAAACACAGAAAACTATTTGGAATCATCCTTCATTATAATACTTAATGTTTTCCCCCCAAGTCCCTCTTACATGAGGAAACGAAGCATGACGTTGTAGCTACTGTGGTCGGGTGGAGGCGTGAAGGGGGAGGACAGGGGCACTCAGGATGTGGTTACGCTGCATCACAGGCGATGCACGCTCTTCTGCAAAGACTCCCACTGTGTGCTGGGCCCCTGTGAGGGTGAGTCAGGGAAGGCTTTGAATTGGACTAATGTGTCTTGATGAATTGAGACCCACTGAGATCGCCCTCCTCCTCCTCCCTGCCTCTACCACACACACACACACACACACACACACACACACACACACACACACACAGCTTTTACAGGGGTACTTTAGCATGGATAAAGTGACATGCTATGACACATAGTCACTACTTTAAATTTAGCAAATGACAAAAACTAGAGGGTCCCTCAGTAGAGCTCATACCTCCGGATATAGATCCAGACCTGCTCCAAAATGGAATCAACTGTTCCTTGGCCCAGGAGTTAACTTAACAACCAAGTTTTGTCCAATTTGGCACATCACTTTTTGATATATCTTGCTAACAGACAAACAGACAGACAGAAAACACACAGGGACGAAAACATAACCTCCTCCCAAAGGTAAAGACTTGAATAAAAAAATATTGAATAGTTCAAGTTCTATATGCGATCATGGGGCCAACGCTGCTGTTTTGGGCTGAGAGTTCAAAGAGGGAAAAGGGGGGAGGACAAAGGTGTTATCCCCATGTATCCCGTTGTACTTATATGCATATGCATATACACACACACACATTGTACGATTTTCACCCATTGCTTATACTTGTATAACTTTGATGTGACAATAAACTTGACTTGATACGCACACACAAACACACACACACACACACACACACACACACACACACACACACACTGGCGTTATAGTGTCCAAGAAGCTGCGTCACGACAAAAATAACAAGACCCGAGTTCGGAGCAGAGTAGAACTGGTCGCCAGACACCAGCAAAAACTGAGGATTCTACACTTTTTTTTCTACCGTTTTGTCCGCATCATGCTCATATTTTAGCAAAGGTGACAAAATAGCATATGCTGTACTAGCTATGTCCAACGCCATAGAAGGCGCGCCATCTGACTTCCGGTATGTATGTCTACTATCAACTACTACTAGTGAATTGAAAAAATAAACATACATATATATATATATATATATACTGTATATATATATATATTTTTTTAATAATAATAATAAATCTTTTTAATATTTATTCTTATTATTCTTATTATTTTGATGTATATTTATATAAATGTCAATTTTTCTCAGTTCACTATATACCGTATATATACATATATATAATGTCACTCATATCCTGTCCGTGTACAGGTCAAAGGTGAGTTGATGTCAACGGGACTGATTATATTATTATCATTATTATTCTTCTTCTGATTGTCACTGTGTGTCTTTTATGTGTTGCGCCAACACCTTCTCATTTCAGGCAAATCATTTGATCAAATAACACTTCCCCTTTCCGCCACATAAAATGTTTAGTTCACACACATCTCTCTCTCTCTCTCTCTCTCTCTCTCTCTCTCTCTCTCTCTCTCTCTCTCTCTCTCTCTCTCTCTCTCTCTCTCTCTCTCTCTCTCTCTCTCTCTCTCTCTCTCTGTCAACCCCACCGATTACATTGCTGTATTTTTGGCAGCCCTTCGAGCTTCTCCTTTTTTCCCTCTTTCTGGGTAACATCTTGAAGTGTTTCACTGCTTTTCAACATCTTACGCTGCAGTGTAGTGTTGCGTTTCTCAGCTCTGCCCTGCTGCTCTGGGTGGCAGGAGGGGGAGGTGGGTGGTGGGTGGGGGGGAAATATACCGCTCTGCCACACACACCAAGAAGCACACACACACTTGGCTCAAAATGGAACACGGAAGCGGTTGAAAGCGTCCGTCTTGGGTGCTGTCTGCACCGCTTAGCTCCGCCGGTCCAAGGGGAGATGCCTGTGTTTTACACCACGCTTTTGACACTGGAAGAGACGCCGTTCAGATCCCCGCGGGGACCCTTGCCGATCGCCACGTTGACTCAAAACATACAGTACAGTATGGGATGAATCGACATGGCGATGCGGATGCTTGTGCATGTGTGTCTCGCAAAATGGAAGTTAGTGTGGGAACAAACAGTGGTTTCGATAGAAAGGGGAATTTACAGTATATTCATGCAGAGTGTGGAAACTCTTGAGACATGCTCTCCTTTGGTTTGGCCCATTTTGACTCAAGCGACTAACTAGATTGAGAGGCTACTGACAAAGTGTTTCAGAAAGAGATTCTGAGCGGTAGATGTGGCGTGATAGACAGATAACTTGAAAGAGAGAGAATATGTGTGCGTGAGAGAGGGCGTGAGTGTGTGTTTGTGTGTGTGTGTGTGTGTGTGTGTGTGTGTGTGTGTGTGTGTGTGTGTGTGTGTGTGTGTGTGTGTGTGTGTGTGTGTGTGTGTGTGTGAGAGAGAGAGAGAGAGAGAGAGAGAGAGAGAGAGAGAGAGAGAGAGAGAGAGAGAGAGAGAGAGAGAGAGAGAGAGAGAGAGAGAGAGAGAGAGAGAGATGGAATGACTGATATTGATTCCGGCACCTTTGCTGTAGATGACTAAAATGCACCTTGATGGTTATTGGGGAGGACGGCCAGAATATGAATAGATGAAATAGAATGATCTCTCCTCCAGCCCAGGAACAGACAGGGAGAGAGCTGGAAGCACCACGCAGAGATTGACTGACAGGCGGCATTAGGTGTGGCAGAGCTTCCAGTCATGCCAGTGGCGTTATGGAGGCCTTGTGGTGGTTACACGCACACATTCAGGAAGGCACACAAACAAACACAACCACCTCATTGTGCCTTTTGTGTGCCTTTGCTCTCACTCACCTATGCATGCACACGCACACACACATACACACACACACACTCCCACACACAAACACACACACACGCGCGCACACGCACACACACACACACTCCCACACACGCGCACACACACACGCGCACACACACAAACACGCACAAACACACACACACACACACGCACGCACGCACGCACACACACACACACACACACACACACACACACACACACATTCAAAAAAACATGTACATGAGCACATGCACACACATACACACACACACACACACACACACACACACACACACACACATGAAAAAACCCTGAAACATTAAAAAGGCACAATTCTTCTTACTTTGAGCAAAATTTCACTGAACATAGCTGTTTACACTACAGTGCGCTACAGCACACAGTATCGCTGTGTTCTCGGCGCCACCAGAAAGGCCAACTTCCTAAATGACACTTTGTTATGCAAAAGAAAAACAAAAAGACTAATCTAGCGCTAGAGAATGATGTGCAATGCTGCGGAGGTCGCTAACAAAAATGCAGCATTTTTTTAATCGTCTCATAGTTCTCATAACTTTGTATTTCATGTTAGATGTCTATTGCAGATATATATATATATATATCTTTTTTGTTTGTTTATATATATATCTTTTTTTGTTTATATTTTTGAAGCTATCAAAATGTTCCCTGACATAAGGGATCAAAAAAACAAAGGGCCTCCATAACTAAGGGCACACGCTGTCGAAACCTTTCGGAGAAAGTCGTCGCCCGAATGAAGTTATCCTGTCACCTTCGATACGTGATTTACAAAACATTTTTTTTACATTTCACCAAATCTTTCTAACATCACTACGCTGTCGCCAGTCCTCCTCTGCCTCCCGGGCCAGCTCCCAGTAGGACGTTCCAGAAGCAGAGCACACGCTCCATTTCAGGTCATAATTGCCGTGGTCACCGTACTCACAGTTTGCAGCTCCAATCAACCCGGCGGCGATTAGCAGAATCCTCAGTCCACAGAGTCCTGCCATGTCAGGACCGCAGGGCACAGGTGACGGGCTATCGGTCCGGACACCACGGCTTCCCTTGGTCCCCAACCAAGAGTGCAGAATGAACCGAAAGATAAAAATAAAAATAAAATCCTTCAAACACCAAACCAACCCTTCATGTTCGTATATTCCCAACAAGCAAACGGCAAGCGACAACCAACCGAGGTTTTGTTTAAAACTAAAAAACGTGGGTGAAGGGTGTGTGTGTGTGTGTGTGGGGGGGGGGGGGGGGGGAGGATGAGTGTTCGTTTCACTTGAGATACGTACGTTTTCTGTCTGCGTGGGGTCTTATCGACCGTGGACACAGCTTCCTGAGGAGCTGGTTCCTCAAACCCTGCTTTCATGCAGAGCGCCACGTCGCCACGTCACCACGCAGCCGCGCTGCCGCGGAGGCCTCACCTTTTTAGCTGCACAGGAAGCGAGGCCGCAGAGAACAGGAAGTCTCCTCGCGGTGTCTCCTCACATCTCCTTTTTTTCCGAAAAGGGTTGCTTTTTTTGACGCTGCTGCACAGAATAAGGGCAGGCTTTCACAGAATCCATCCCGGTCGGTGTACTGTATGTTTGAACTCAAGACGGCCCGTTCCAAAGAGAGGGTTGAGGTTTAAGTTGTGTTTTGCTCTGGTGTTTTTGTCCTTTGTTTACCACCGCCGGGCAAACATAAAACACACCACTTACTTCTGTTCACACGTAGAGGTGTTAGTTTTGCTTTGTTGAAGAAAAGAAAAAACTGTTCAGTGTTTTTGAAGGTGTCAGGGTCCCTGACAGCTTCCCTCCTCTTAGGGAAGAGGATATAGGCATGAGGCTCCTCTCTCTGGCTCTCTCTGTCTCTGAGGGTCTGAAGGGAATCTGCATGTAGCTGATTGCAAATGTCTTGAGCTGATGTACATTTTATGAAATGTTGGCGTGTAAACATTACAAACCCCCAAAAAATACAAAAAAAGAAAACACCCAGGCCACATGTAAAAAATACCCCAAAAAAAGGTTTGTCTTAACACTACTAACAATACTAACTTAGCTTTGACATCCCAAAACTGTTGGTGGCTTACTACATTAAGCTGATTTAGAAATAGGATGCACAGGTCCACTTATAGCTTTCTCTCTTCCATTCCCCAGGTGATGCTCGGTGTCACCATGGGGGGAATTGTTTCTTGGCCAGAAGCACAACGGAAATTTCAGTCATGTCTAGAAACAGTCAAGAAACATGGTGTGGAGTGTGTGTGGTTGGTGGCTGGTTGAAGCAGCCTCCTCACCCGACCCAGAAGTCAGGCTGATTAGAGTCTGGGGCCTCAGGGTGAGGCTGCACACCTGTGGTGCATTGAATAATCAAGGCACACAGGATGAACCAGCCATCACCTCAACATACACACACACACACACACGCACAAACAAACACACAGACACACACACACTCTCTCTCTCTCTCTCTCTCTCTCTCTCTCTCTCTCTCTCTCTCTGAGAGCGCTCTGAAATGTTAGCATGAAACACCTGCTTGAAACACATCTTGCCAACTCTTCAATAAACTGGTTTTCAACATGTAGCTTTGAACTGTGTGTCGGAGGAGCCCAGAAACGCCACCTGGGTGGCGTGTGGCAGGGGGCAACTGCCACACTTGAACAATTCTGAACTATGAAACTTCAGAACTTTCAAAAGTGTTTCATTTAGTTCATCAAACTGTGGCAACTGTCTGGATGATGTCATCATTACAGAAACTGGAACAGGAAGCATGTGATGACATGTGTGGTCCAGATTATGGGGGGGGAGACAAGATAAAGTGACATTAATTGCGATTTTTACTGGAAAGTTGAAGTGACTTGATATACTTATATATATATATATATATATATATATATATATATATATATATATACAGTTGAAACCAGAAGTTTACATACACTATATGAAAAGACACATACGATTTTTTTCCGCACTGTCTGACATGAAATCAGACTAAACTTTTCCTGATTTAGGTCCGTTAGGATTACCAAAATTATTTCTATTGGCTAAATGCTAGAATAATGAGAGAAGGAATTTTTTTTTAAGAAGGAACAATTGTTTTATTACTTTCTTCAAAGTCAGAAGTTTACATACACTAAGACTACTATGCCTTTAAACAATTTGGGAAAGCCCAGATGATGATGTCATGTCTTTGGAAGCTTCTGATAGGTTTATTGACAACATCTGAGTTAATTAGATACACACCTGTGGATGTATTTTAAGGCACACCTGAAACACACTGCTTATTTGTGCAACATCATGGGAAAGTCAAAAGAAATCAGCCAAGATCTCAGGAAGAGAATTGTGGACTTGCACAAGACTGGTTCATCCTTGGGTGCAATTTCCAGATGCCTGAAGGTGCCACGTTCATCCGTTCAAACTATTATACGCAAGTATAAACACCATGGGAATGTCCAGCCATCATACCGCTCAGGAAGGAGACGGGTTCTGTGTCCCAGAGATGAACGTGCTTTGGTCCGAAAAGTGCATACCAACCCAAGAACCAAAGCAAAAGACCTTGTGAAGACGCTGGCTGAAGCTGGTAAGAGTGTGTCATTATCCACAGTGAAACGAGTACTGTACCGACATGGGCTGAAAGGCTACTCTGCCAGGAAGAAGCCATTACTCCAAAAGAAACACAAAAAAGCTAGATTACAGTTCGCAAATGCGCACAGAGACAAAGACCTTAATTTTTGGAGACATGTCCTGTGGTCTGACGAAACTAAAATTTAACTGTTTGGCCATAATGACCATCGATACGTTTGGAGGAAAAAGGGGGAAGCTTGCAAGCCTGAGAACACCATCCCAACTGTGAAATACGGAGGTGGCAGCATCATGTTATGGGGTTGTTTTGCTGCAGGAGGGACTGGTGCACTTCACAAAATAGATGGCATCATGAGAAAAGAACATTATGTGGAAATATTAAAGCAACATCTCAAGACATCAACCAGAAAGTTAAAGCTTGGGCGCAAATGGGTCTTCCAAATGGACAATGACCCGAAGCACACTGCCAAACTGGTTAAAAAGTGGCTTGAGGATAACAAAGTGAATGTTTTGGAGTGGCCATCACAAAGCCCTGATCTGAATCCCATTGAAAATGTATGGGCAGAGCTGAAAAGGCATGTGCGAGCAAGACGGCCTACAAACTTGGCTCAGTTACACCAGTTTTGTCAGGAGGAATGGGCCAAAATTCCTGCCAACTATTGTGAGAAGCTTGTGGAAGGATATCCAAAACGTTTGACCCAAGTCATACAGTTTAAAGGCAATGGTACTACAAATACTAATGAAATGTATGTAAACTTCTGACTTTGAAGAAAGTAATAAAACAATTGTTCCTTCTTAAAAAAATGTTCCTTCTCTCATTATTCTAGCATTTAGCCAATAGAAATAATTTTGGTAATCCTAACGGACCAAAATCAGGAAAAGTTTAGTCTGATTTCATGTCAGACAGTGCGGAAAAAAATCGTATGTGTCTTTTCATATAGTGTATGTAAACTTCTGGTTTCAACTGGTATATACATATAATCATGCTATTGATATATGCAAAGTAGTGAAAGTACTGTACTTTGTACACAATCAATCAAAAAGGCTTTTCTGGTCATCTCTGTGAACACAAGGGACTCAGAACTGCTCTATGCCTCTATGTCTTCTGCTTTATGCCTCGATGGAATGAAATGACCCCACCGCATGTGGAGTAGTTTACTATTACACATTTCCAAACGTTTCCAGCACTGAGAGAGGCATGGGCTGGGACACCTCATGTACACTGCGCTCCCAATCAAACAGCGCTTTCATTTAAACAACATTGTATGTCAACTTAAACACCCAAAACGGAAGTTACACTCATTGTGAACTACACCTCGTTATAACACTCGGTGTTCAGATAGCTGTTGGCATCCTGCTGGGTCTGTAGTTCCCCCTCGTAACCACGGCAGCTGTGACCACACAAGAGACACAGGGGAAAAAAGGGAACAGATCGTTTCCCTTCACCATTTTATCTGCACGCTAACCACACTCTACTTTTCACCCATCTACCCATCATACAGCGGCATCGTACGACACCATGCTGTGTGTCTGGTGGGACGGCATAGAGCATATGCCGTCATATGCTATATGGGGTCGTCGTCGTCAGACGCACGCGCACGCGCACGCGCACGCGCACGCGCACGCACACGCGCACGCACACGCGCACGCACACGCGCACGCACACGCGCACGCACACGCGCACGCACACGCGCACGCACACGCGCACGCGCACGCACACGCGCACGCACACGCGCACGCACACGCGCACGCACACGCGCACGCACACGCGCACTTATAAGACCTCCTCCCACAGTAAATAATTCACTGTGAGGCTAAATGTTAATGAAGGAATTCCTCTATACCAACAAAACAAAAACAAAAATATATATATATATATATATATTTATAATATACAGTATAATAAGAAATACAATTTAAAAAAAGTTATTTACAAAATGTGTTGTGTGTATCTGTTCAGAGCATAGATTGCAGGCAATAGAGGCAATTTGAACCCATAACAAACAATCGTATAAACAAACTAACAAACAAACGTATATCGTATTGAAGCTGTAATGAAGGCGTGACGAGGCTTCAACAGAGCAGCTCTGACACTGACAGCCGTGACACGCAGAGCGAGGGCCCTCTGCCGGGCGGGGGCCAAGGGCACCTCCTGTCTCTTGAGTCTTCTGCTCGGATCTGTTTAAACAACCCGGGGCCAATCTCCATTATCAAGCTTCAAACGGCGGTCCAACAATACGTCCGCAACGGGCATGCGGTCCTCTCGTCAGCTACGCATTTCACGTGTGTTTTTGTGTCTGTGTTTAAAGTCGAAGGGTTTCTTGTGTGTGTGTGTGTGTGTGTGGAGTAGAAGTGGCAGAAGTGGACATAAAGTTGTGTCGCTAATTCACATGAAGACATTGCATTGCAGCTCGCTTCTTTCTAACCCACTTCCCCTTCCTGCCTTCAGTGTGAATCCCAGCAGCAACATGGTGCCTTATAACACCTTTTAATGTGTGTGTGTGTGCTGACCATATATATATTCCAGTAATATATATATGTATATATTCCAGTAATATATATATATATATATATATATATATATATATATATATATATATATGTATGTATATGTATGTATATATATATATATATCATCTTATAATACTTCAGTGGGCTGTATGCAGTAAATCATTAATCATTAAAACATTAATTAAAGTCTCAGTTACAAAACAGTAACACAAACTACACAACACAACATAAACAGAGTTTACTGTAGCTGTATGTCATTTACTATTTACTATTTACTATTTACTACTATCATGCAGGTCAAAGCCACAGTGGAACATCTCTACATCCATGGATACAGCACGTTTTGAACGTCAAGTGCTTACAAGTGCAACAAAACAAAACCAAGTGCTATATATATATATATAAGCGCAAAGAAGCAGTTTGGAGGCACATTCTCATTTGTCCATTGGTTATTACAGTTGTACCAATAAGTTGATGATTTCAACACTGATACATTTGACAACTTATGACATATTTAATAAATAAAGGATTTAGTCTAATTTGGTTGTACAGTTGCATATCATTGTTGTGGTTGTGGTGTGATGGGCTCCTCCAGTTTGGCCAGAAAGTCTTCAATTTCTCCACACATTCGGTGCGTTTTTTAATTTTTTGATCTGTTGTAAAATGTGTATGCTGTTAGTACGAAAGTAGCAGGGATGCTGTATTTCTGCTGCCTTCATGTTGTAGCGTTAGACATTTCTGCAGCACGTTATATCAGTCACCAATGTGGTTAGCTACCTCTTACTTAGCTAGGCTATATTCACGGAGAGAAATCACACACAACCATCATCTCTTTGGTCTGAGTTCACAAGACCGTTTATTGTGCGCATGCTCGCAACAGCATCCCAGTGTGCACGCAGGCAACACATGTTCCAAATGTAACTAATGTGATTGGCTTAGCATGGCTTTGTCATATAACTAAATATGCTCAACACTCCCACTCAAAGACATGTGTATAGCTCTCTATAATGGTAAATAAAACCAAAAATACAAAACTCCAAAATAAAACATTTGGCATACTGGCAGTGTTCTTAAGACTTCAAAACATTTACATCTGCCAGTTCACATTACTCTCCAAACAAATATCCCTTGAAACTCTCAAACTTAGCCTTTGTCACTGGCTTGGTAAAGACATCCGCTACCATGTTTGCAGTAGGACAGTATTCTATACATATTTTCCCTTCTGTGTGTGCAGACCGTACAAAGTGATACTTTATGTCTATATGTTTGCTTCTCTGTCTGCATACTGGGTTCTTAGATAAAGCTATCGCCCCCTGGTTGTCCTCATATATCTTGACTGGTACATGCTGGTTACAACTATCTATTCCTCTTAGTAGTTGTACAAGGTACATACTCTCTTGAGTAGTGGCTGCTAGTGCCATATACTCAGCTTCGCAGGTGGATAATGCCACCGTTGGCTGTTTCCTGCTCTTCCACGATATAACTGGACCATTCTCAGTTAAGCTGAAACAGTATCCAGTTGTGCTCCTCCTATCATCCCTATCGGCTGCCCAATCAGCATCACTGTACCCCTCCAGCTGTAGAACGCTTTCCTCACATTTCTGGTAGTGTAGCTCTTGATCTATAGTACCCTTTAAGTACCTCAGTAGGTGTTTGGCTGTAGCCCAATGCTGCTGCTTTGGTTCTGCTAGGTATTGAGATAGTTTACTAACCACCCAGCTCAGGTCAGGTCTAGTACATGTCATAATGTATATCAAGCTACCTACTATCTCTCGGTATCCTGTTGAATCAATCACTTCACCCTCACTGTCAAAGTTTAACTTTTGCTCACATGGGGTGGATCTCGGTTTGCATTCAGACATTCCAAATTTTGCTAACATCTTCTCTATATGTCTCTTTTGAGTCATTTTGATCTCTCCATCACTCTGTCTGAAATCGATACCCAGGAAGTGTTTAAGTGGACCCATATCCTTCATCTTAAACCTTTTGTTCAACATTTCTTTGACATCAGTGAGTAAGGTGTTGTCACTCGCTGCTATGATTAAGTCATCCACCCATACTAACAGAATCACTTTCTCATTCTCAGTATTTCTGCTGTAGACACAATGATCAGCATCATTTTGCACAAAACCGTTCTCTGTAAGGTGATCATGCAGTAACATGTTCCAGTTACGCCCGGACTGTTTTAAACCATACAATGACTTGTTTAGTTTACACACTAAGTGTTCCCCTGTTTTTGATTTGATTTCAAAACCTTCCGGCTGCTCCATATATACCTCACAGTCGATTGGAGCATGGAGGTAAGCAGTCTTCACATCCATTTGGTGTATAGTAAGATCCTCCTGTACAGCCACCTGCATTAATGCTCGTACAGAGGTCATGTTGGCTGTTGGTGAAAAGGTCTCTTTATAATCAATCCCTTCAACTTGACTATACCCCTTTGCAACATATCTGGCTTTACAAATCTCAGATCCATCTGGGCTCTCTTTCACTGCATATACCCAGCGACCTCCCACTGCTTGTTTGCCTCTTGGCAGTGGAGTCAGAGTGAAAGTTTCATTCTCGGTCAAAGAATTAATCTCCTCTTTCATCGCATCAGCCCACATTTTTGACTTCTTAGAGTCCATTGCCTCTTTAAGTGTATTAGGTACACCATAAGCTACTCTGTAGAAATAATCTACATTCTCACTTTCGTCACCATCACACTCAGCTTTACACTGGTACTCCTTAAAGTATTCTGGAGCCTTTCTCTGTCTCGTAGGGTATCTCCTTTCTCCCTCTTCTCTCTCAGTACTATCTATCTGGGTAGGACCTGCCTCAGCAGTCTCTTCACCACTGGACTCTTTACGCTCCTTAGGCTGTCCCTGTACCTGGTTGACTCTCTTTGGTGGTGTATCTGCATAACTCTCAAAGTCTTCCCCCATGTCACAATCTGTCTGAGTCTGGCTATCTGCGCTACCTTTGGTGATGAATTTCACCAGCCTATGTTTTAGGACTTTTCCTGTCTCAGGATAATACACATTGTATGCTGGACTGTATTTGTCATAGCCTACAAGGATCCCCTTTTCACATCTAGAATCCAGCTTCTTCTTATCCTGCTTATATACATAGCATTCAGAGCCAAATATCCTCATGTTAGATAGGTTAGGTGTTTTTCCTGTGAAAACACAGTAAGGTGTCTGCTCTAGCCGCTTACTGTAGCACCTGTTGCGGATTTGAGCTGCTGTCTGTACAGCATATGTCCATAATTGCTTTGGGAGGTTACTCTCCAATAGCATGCATCGTGACATCTCGAATAAGGTTCTCCAACCTCTTTCGGCAGTTCCATTCTGATGAGGTGAGTAGGGTGCACTCTTCTCATGCCTAATCCCGTTACTCCTAAGTAGAGACTGGAACTCTTGTCCCGTAAACTCTGTGCCGTTATCAGACCTTATGCACTTTATCTTTCCATATGGCGCTACATCTGCTATGAATTTTTCAGTAGCTTTTGTCGCGTCACTCTTTGCTTTGATAAAGTATGGAAAAATCATCCCACTGTAATCATCAGTAAATGCTATTGCATATCTGTACCCATCTTTATCTGCTGGTTCTATAGGACCGCATAGGTCTGTGTGAACTAGCTCTAACACAGTTGTAGCTTTAGCATCTGCATGCCTGTTTCTGCTTTGTGTAAATTTGCCCTGTGTGCATATTTCACAGTTTTGATTGGACATGTCATGTTTCCCTTTTATAGACATCCCTTCAACCACCTTCTCTAATTTTGCAACATCATCAAAATTGCAATGACCAAGTATCCTATGCCACGTTTGAATGTCATGACACCCATACATTTCATCAACATTTTCATCCTCTACTGTGCTAAGGTAATACAGCCTACCATACACGTCCATTTTGAACTTGGTACCATTCTTGTTGACCAGCCAGTCATTACCGTCCTTGAAGTGGACCTCAGCTCCGTTGGCTGTCGCTGCTTTGACTGAAAAGATGTTTTGTGGAAAAGATGGGATGTAGAGCGCTTGCTTGAGCCTCGTTGTCACCTGTCGTCCCTCGCTGTCCAGCAAACAGACTTCAGCGTCTCCCCTCATCTTAGCCATCCCGCTCACCTTGGATCCGTCGGCCAGCTCGATCATGTGGTCCTCGGGTCTGAAGCTCTTGTCAACTGTTTTGAACTTTGTGGCGTCGTTGATCATGTGTGCTGTGGCGCCGCAGTCGACCATTAGACCTTTCTTGTTCCCTCTCTGTGTAGGGCAGTCACTCATCCTGAAGAAACTGAAAGATGTAGGCTCTGCCTCCGTCTCTCCATCAGCTTTCATCACATGGTCACGGCCTCGTCCTCGACTTCGCCCCATTCCTCGCTGTGGTGTGTCCCATTTTCGTTCCTCTCTTCTCACGTGGTACCCGTCAGGACATATTCTGGCCATGTGTCCTTTTTTACCGCACGTGTAACACTCAACATCAGCCAGGTCCATTTTCTTTCCTCTTCCTCGTCCTCGTGACCTCGTTGCCCCGCTAGATTTCATCACGTTGTCTTCTTCAACATTCACGTCACTCTTCCCATATTTTTCTGTACTCTCATAACTTCGCAGTTTCGTTTTAAACTCGCCAAACGTTACAGTGTCATTCGTCTGGGTGATGTGCACGACGAATGGCTTGTATGAATCAGGTAGCCCCTTAACTACCATAGCTATCTGAAGCCCATCACTAATGTGCTCTTCTGCTCTTCTCAATGACGTGAATACAGTTTCTGCTCGAATAATATAGTCAGTGACCGTTTCATTGCTAGCCTTATGGAGCGAGGAAAGTTCACAGTACAAACTCACCACGCGGGGTTTGTCTTTTCCTGCATAGTGCTCGCGAAGAATATTCAGTGCTTTTCTTCCATCACGTTTCGCGTCCCTCATTACTAACGACAAGCTCTTGTTGTCCAGACATTGCACTAGCTCTGCATATGCCTCACCGTTCTTGGTTTCATCTTCCGCGAGAGCTTCTTCGTCATACCCATCTATCTCCGGGTCTTCCGAGATAACTTCTCTGAGACCACGTAACTCCATGTGCGCGAGGAACCTCGTTTCCCAGAGCTCGTAACTTTTCTCTTCACCGTCGAATAAAAGTCTGAACCACCTTTGGCCTGCATGACTGGGCCCATAACCTGTAGCGTTAGACATTTCTGCAGCACGTTATATCAGTCACCAATGTGGTTAGCTACCTCTTACTTAGCTAGGCTATATTCACGGAGAGAAATCACACACAACCATCATCTCTTTGGTCTGAGTTCACAAGACCGTTTATTGTGCGCATGCTCGCAACAGCATCCCAGTGTGCACGCAGGCAACACATGTTCCAATGTAACTAATGTGATTGGCTTAGCATGGCTTTGTCATATAACTAAATATGCTCAACACATGTGATATTCTATTGACCTGTATCTGTCTTGTAGGTGAAAGTTTAGGAATTTGGCATATTTGTTATAAAGCATCTGCAGCTGGGGAGGCTCTGAATGACTTGCCAACAACTCCTTGAATATCTCGTCACTTTCCATCATGTTATGCTGGGTTGATTCTGCATATAAATTGGCCAGGGAGATCTTGGCTTTAAAGAAAGTATGAGGATAAAGCTTGACCACCTCCGTGTACAGCACGATGGCCCGTTCTCTCAGGAGACTGTCCCTGTCGTCTGAAAAGACCTTCCACATGTAACAACGCGCCAGACAGTCCTTAAGATGCCGTGCGTTTGGATGTCGATCGGAAGCCTCCTTTGCAACGTCGATGGCCTCGTCGAGGGACCCGTACCGTCTGTACAGTCTCAGCAGGGGTCTGATCCCGAGAGTCTTTCCAGGTAAACTGCAGCGATGTATAAGTTATCTGGATCTCGTTCAGTGGCTCGTCTCAGCACCTTCAAGATGTTCGCCTTCTGCTCTGGTGACGGGTCTTTAGATGAAATGGACAACGCCAACGCGTGGCTTGTGGTCCACTCCACCATGTCCGGCTCCACCTCGATTGCTTTCGTGAAGTACTCCACTGCTTTACTTTTGCTGGCTGGGCCGAAATTCATGAGTGTCCACACTTTCTCGGCAAGGACCTCCTGGTGGAGCTGCTCCTGTATCGGAGACGGGTATTCCCGCAGCAGTGCCTCCACCTTGCCCACGTACACCAGGCTCTCGGCGTGCTCTCCCATGTGATAGTGCAGCCAGGCGAGGTTCCCGTAGTTGACCAGCAGCCAGGGGCCCTCGTCTGAGACGGTGTTCCTCACCTGACGGAGGGCCTCCGCCGCCATGCCGAAGCAGCGCAGCGCGTCCTCCAGGGTGGAGCCCGGGGTGTCCTCTTGAGAAGCCAGCTGGAAGTGGATGTGCGCCCGCAGGTTGTAGATGTGTCCGAGCCATGGATTTCCCTGGTCAGTGCCGATGTCCTCCAGCTTATCCCTGAGATAGAGACCATTTGACCTGGTGTTGTCCAGCTCCCACGTGAAGTGGCACTCTAATGCACCCAGACGGGCCCTCAGGGCCGGGGTCCCGAGAACACCACTGGACGGGGAATAAAAAGACAAGCATTGAGTTTTCAATTAGTTACCAAAGAGTTGCCAATTGATTCTATATAATTGTATTTGACGTCAAATTAACCCGTTTTTACCTAATCTCAGCTCAGTAGTTTGTAGAGACTGAAGTATGCCCCGTGTCTCACAGATGTAATATTTAACTTATACGGTGCAATAAAATTGTCATGTGAAACTTATCGTTTGGACCTCCCAGGTGGAACTTTATTCCAGCATGTGGCAAGCATCTACTTGCCAATAGAAACCACATTAGACGTTGACAGGTAGGCTAAATTAAATCGATTGGTAATAAAGTTAATCCTACTCCCTTAAATTCTTCCGGTCTACCTCTCTCCCCATTGAGTTCAATCCCCCAGGAAGTAGGCCAAGCGTTGAGGCAAATGTTCGTAGTGGCCAAACGGTGGAATTACAAGTCACGCCCAAAACTATTTTTTTTCCATTGACTAACATGGGGAAAGAGACGTCTATAAACTAGCGTAGATTTTTTTTTAATGGAAATTAACTTCCCAGTACGAACATTTGAATAGCCCTTATTTGAATCATTAGGTCCTAAAAGTTGTAAAAATCCCCGATAGCCATCCAGGGCGTTATTTGAATAGGCATAATGAACGCGCATCAGACCCACGGGACTGCGCGGCCAGCGCGTTCATGTGACACATCCTGTTCTACATGCTCCCTGCGGTCTGTATCATGGATGGATTGACATAACTAATAATGGATATATTGCAGATATTGGCTGTAATTCATAACTTGTATCATCTTATAATAGTTCAGTGGGCTGTATGCAGTAAATCCGTTATCGTGAATGTTTGAAAACAAAGTTAATGCAATAAACATAAATCCGTTATCGTGAATGTTTGAATACATAAAGTTAATGCAATAAACATTAATTAAAGTCTCAGTTACAAAACAGTAACACAAACTACACAACACAACATAAACGGAGTTTAATGTAGCTGTATGTCATTTACTATTTACTACTATCATGCAGGTCAAAGCCACAGTGGAACATCTCTACATCCATGGATACAGCACGTTTTGAATCGGTTTATTTGTTATTTCTCCGATCCTGATTATGATATGTTGGTTTATGTGTCTCATTGATACATCCATGGTTTTAGCCCAATAGTTTAATGTAGTAATATCGTTGTTTTACTTTACTTTATAACATATATAACAGCCTATAATAATAATGTATAATCTATAATGATACATTTCCATGCACAGTGATAAATAATACATTTAACATTTGCTTTTATCCAAAGCGGCTTACAAGAAGTAATTTGAAAGAGACAATCTATTTCTGTGGTAAATAAAGATACGAGTAGAACAAGTTCCCAGCATTCCCGATTGCAGGCCAATAGAGAAAATCTTCCCAACTACTAGGATGCCCGCATAATGTCATAAAGTGCATTAACAACATGAACGTACAATATGTTAAAAAACCAAGTGCTATAAGCGCAAAGAAGCAGTTTGGAGGCACGTTCTCATTTGTCCATTGGTTATTACAGTTGTACCAATAAGTTGATGATTTCAACACTGATACATTTGACAACTTATGACATATTTAAGAAATAAAGGATTTAGTCTAATTTGGTTGTACAGTTGCATATCATTGTTTTGGTTGTGGTGTGATGGGCTCCTCCAGTTTGGCCAGAAAGTCTTCAATTTCTCCACACATTCGGTTATTTTTTCTATTTTTGATCTGTTGTAAAATGAGTATGCTGTTAGTACGAAAGTAGGAGGGATGCTGTATTTCTGCTGCCTTCATGAGATATTCTATTGACTTGTATCTGTCTTGTAGCTGAAAGTTTAGGAATTTGGCATATTTGTTATAAAGCATCTGCAGCTGGGGAGGCTCTGAATGACTTGCCAACAACTCCTTGAATATCTCGTCACTTTCCATCTTGTTATGCTGGGTTGACTCTGCATATAATTTGGCCAGGGAGATCTTGGCTTTTAAGAAAGTATAAGGATAAAGCTTGACCACCTCCGTGTACAGCACGATGGCCCGTTCTCTCAGGCTATGTATCGGGAGACTGTCCCTGTCGTCTGAAAAGACCTTCCACATGTAACAGCGCGCCAGACAGTCCTTAAGATGCCGTGCGTTTGGATGTCGATCGGAAGCCTCCTTTGCAACGTCGATGGCCTCGTCGAGGGACCCGTACCGTCTGTACAGTCTCAGCAGGGGTCTGATCCCGCTGTAGAGGCTCTGGGGCCTCCTCAGCACTCGCTCGGCCAACTTACGGGCTTGGTCTTCAATCGCTTCGCCGGTCTCGGCGAGTCTTTTCAGGTAAACTGCAGCGATGTATAAGTTATCTGGATCTCGTTCAGTGGCTCGTCTCAGCACCTTCAAGATGTTCGCCTTCTGCTCTGGTGACGGGTCTTTAGATGAAATGGACAACGCCAACGCGTGGCTTGTGGTCCACTCCACCATGTCCGGCTCCACCTCGATTGCTTTCGTGAAGTACTCCACTGCTTTACTTTCGCTGGCTGGGCCGAAATTCATGAGTGTCCACGCTTTCTCGGCAAGGACCTCCTGGTGGAGCTGCTCCTGTATCGGAGACGGGTATTCCCGCAGCAGTGCCTCCACCTTGCCCACGTACACCAGGCTCTCGGCGTGCTCTCCCATGTGATAGTGCAGCCAGGCGAGGTTCCCGTAGTTGACCAGCAGCCAGGGGCCCTCGTATGAGGCGGTGTTCCTCACCTGACGGAGGGCCTCCGCCGCCGTGCCGAAGCAGCGCAGCGCGTCCTCCAGGGTGGAGCCCGTGGTGTCCTCTTGTGAAACCAGCTGGAAGTGGATGTGCGCCCGCAGGTTGTAGATGTGTCCGAGCCATGGATTTCCCTGGTCAGTGCCGATGTCCTCCAGCTTATCCCTGAGATAGAGAACATTTGACCTGGTGTTGTCCAGCTCCCACGTGAAGTGGCACTCTAATGCACCCAGACGGGCCCTCAGGGCCGGGGTCCCGAGAACACCACTGGACGGGGGATAAAAAGACAAGCATTGAGTTTTCAAGTAGTTACCAAAGAGTTGCCAATTGATTCTATATAATTATATTTGACGTCAAATTAGCCCGTTTTTACCTCATCTCAGCTCAGTAGTTTGTAGAGACTGAAGTATGCACCGTGTCTCACTGTCATGTGAAACTGGAACTTTATTCCAGCATGTGGCAAGCATCTACTTGCCAATAGAAACCACATTCGACTTTGACAGGTAGGCTAAATTAAATCGATTGGTAATAAAGTTAATCCTACTCCCTTAAATTCTTCCGGTCTACCTCTCTCCCCATTGAGTTCAATCCCCCAGGAAGTAGGCCAAGCGTTGAGGCAAATGTTCGTAGTGGCCAAACGGTGGAATTACAAGTCACGCCCAAAACTATTTTTTTCCATTGACTAACATGGGGAAAGAGACGTCTATAAACCAGCGTAGATTTTTTTTTTAATGGAAATTAACTTCCCAGTACGAACATTTGAATAGCCCTTATTTGAATCATTAGGTCCTAAAAGTTGTATAGCCCTTATTTGAATCATTAGAGTTATTTGAATAGGCATAATAAACGCGCATCAGACCCACGGGACTGCGCGGCCAGCGCGTTCATGTGACACATCCTGTTCTACATGCTCCCTGCGGTCTGTATCATGGATGGATTAACATAACTAATAATGGATAGATTGCAGATTTTGGCTGTAATTCATAACTTGTATCATCCAGTGGCGAAGCGTGTCTATCACAACTGGACCTTCTGTAGACCAGGGGTTCCCAAACTTTTATGTCGCGGGGGGGATAATCGCGATCACGAACATCGTGTGTGGCTTCTTTTTTTCAATGATGATACTGTCGTGAATCTGTGAATCAGAATTCCTTTATTTGTCACTCACGTTATTATTAACAATAATGCTAATACAATGATAATACAAATAAACCTCATGGGTCACATCAAGAGGATTCTGAAATCATCTCGCGACCCCCCCTCGGGGTCCCGCGACCCCCCCTCGGGGTCCCGCGACCCCCACTTTGGGAACCCCTGCTGTAGACGGTAGACGTAGACGTCACGGAGGAGTCACTTTATGACTTATCTCATTTAGGCAGATAAGATTGTCGCAGCCAATTTCCAAGTGTACCAGAGTTGGTAAAGCAGTGTCCATGTAGTGAAGTAACAACCCATCATCTTCGCCTTCGTCATTTTGACGTAAAATCCTACGTATAAAAAACGTAGCACTACGCAAGATCCACTCTCGCTCCAGCCAGTAGACCTTCTAGGTCCCTATTAAGCTGTGGGGAAATCTGAAAGAATACACCCATTGGATACAAATCACTATATGATTGGTTGATCAAATTGTCAATCCAAACGTACGCTCTCATTCAGTCTGAGGGCCAAAGTCATCGGGAATACTTTGGTTGAAGGATATTCTTCCCAGCAACCCAGAAAAATATGTGATTGGTTGCATTGTTTTTCCAACACAAAACCACTCAAATGCGTCGTGCATGGACCGAGAAAGACAAACAAATCAACGTAACACTGTAATATAACAACACAGATACCATTCTCATTTATTCATTTTATTTAAATTTGATTAAATTGTATTACATTTTATTTTTGTTTCATCTGAGAGTTCCAGGGTCTTCTCTGAATACATTGAAGGCCCTGACGCTTCACCACTGATATATATATATATATATATATATATATATATATATATATATATATATATATATATATATATATATATATTTTATTTTTTATTTTTATTTTTTAAATATAATAGTAATTACGTTATCGTTTGTTACATAAATATTACATTCTGCACGTGAACCTACATGATAGTCAAAATGTTAACATTTAACACACCATGAAGTGGCACCCAGCGGTGTTAGTGCAGCCCAGAGCCACTGGGGGGCAGTGTGGGTTCATGTTTGCCTGAAAGAGCGCCGCTTTGCCTGTTTCACTGATTGCTTGTTTTGGGAAATAGAAAGTGGCTAAGTGCATTTATCTATCTTCATCTGTGCGTACAACAAGCACATAGACACATACAGACACTAAGGTGCACACACACACACACACACACACACACACACACACACACACACACACACACACACACACACACACACACACACACACACACACACACACACACACACACACACATGCACACATGCACGCACATACATTCACAAAAGTACACACAAACACATACACACAAAGTTGTAATGTGGACTCATTTTGGCTCCTCTTCACCAATGATTGACAGGTTCTTAACGAGAGCTGCCTCGAGCACTTGCCCTCCAGGCCTGTACATCAACACACACACACACACACACACACACACACACACACACACACACACACACACACACACACACACACACACACACACACACACACACACACACACACACACACACACACACACACACACACACACACACACACACGTTCACTCTGAAACACACGTACATGAGCACACACCCATTCGCTAACACACAGGCACACACACACAAATACACTCACTGCAAAACACAGACACACACACATGCACACACACACACACACACATACGTATATGTATATGCTAGCGTATGAAGACACCACACACCACTGTCCCATTTGCAGAACTCCACCAGTGTGTGTGTGTGTGTGTGTGCGTCCAGGTGTGTGTGTGCGTCCAGGTGTGTGTGTGCGTCCAGGTGTGTGTATGTGTGTGTGTGTGTGTGTGTGTGTGTGTGTGGGTGTATGTGTGTCTGTGTATGTGTGTGTGTTTATATGTGTCCGGGTGTGTGTATGTATGTGTGTGTGTGTGTGTGTGTGTGTGTGTGTGTGTGTGTGTGTGTGTGTGTGTGTGTGTGTGTGTGTGTGTGTGTGTGTGTGTGTGTGCATCCGGGTGTGTGTGACAGTCTCTGGGAAGCAGTGTCCGGTGTTAAGCTCCTGTATGCTTGCTGCTGCTGTGGAAACGATGGCTCCACCTAATAGCAGCACCGTCTCCAGCACTGCTGTTAGGAGGCGTTCACTACAAAACACACACACACACACACACACACACACACACACACACACACACACACACACACACACACACACACACACACACACACACACACACACACACACACACACACACACACAAAAATGACAAAGACAGTGGTGGCGGGGTGTGTATGTGTGTGTGTGCGGTCATTGTTAGGGTCATGATGATGAGGCTGCATAGCTGGTGTTGTGAAGTTGGAAGCCCAGCGCCTACAAATCCCCCCCGCAAACACACACACACACACACACACACACACACACACACACACACACACACACACACACACACACACACACACACACACACACACACACACACACACACACACACACACACACACACACACACGTCGCCCTCTATGCAGGCGAGAATGTCCAATTAAAATACCATGTGGATGGATACGATGAAGAAAGACATACCTCCCTGTGTGACACGACAACACCACCCAACCCCTAACCTCCCCCCGCCCATCCCTCACACACACACACACACACACACACACACACACACACACACACACACACACACACACACACACACACACACACACACACACACACACACACACACACACACACACACACACATGCGCACACAGACACACACGCACATGCGCACACAGACACACACGCACATAAACACACACAGACACACACACGCACATAAACACACACACACACACACACACAAACATGCGCACACACACACACACACACACACACACACACACACACACACACACACACACACACACACACAAACAAGCACACACACACACACACACACACACA
>CM051004.1:8816120-8818620 GCA_027704905.1 Muraenolepis orangiensis | reverse complement strand
GTCTGTCCAGAGGCTTCCCCCGCCATTTTACCCAACTCACCACCAGATGGTGATCGGTTGACAGCTCTGCCCCTCTCTTCACCCGAGTGTCCAAAATATGTGGCCTCAGGCCAGATGACACGATAACAAAATTGATTATTGACCTTCGGCCTAAGGTACTCTGGTACCATGTACACTTATGAGCATCCTTATGTTTGAACATGGTGTTTGTTATGGCCAATCCATGACTAGCACAGAAATCCAATAACAAAACCCCACTACGGTTCAGATCAGGAAGGCCGCTCATCCCCAAAACGCCCCTCCATGTTTCCCCATCGTTACCCACGTGTGCGTTGAAGTCTCCCAGGAGGACTATAGACTCCATCCAGGGTGTGCAAGAAGGCGGGATATTCCAAACTGTTGTTTGGTGCATAGGCACAAACAACAGTCAGAGTTTTCCCTCCCATGACCCTAAGGCGTAGGGAGGCGACCCTCTCGTCCACCGGGGTAAACTCCAACAAAGCGGCACTCAGCCGGGGACTTGTGAGTATCCCCACACCCGCCCGGCACCTCACACGCTGAGCAACTCCAGAGAAGGAAAGAGTCCAACCCCTATGCAGGAGTTTAGTTCCAGAGCCAGTGCTGTGCGTAGAGGTAAGCCCCACCAGATCTAATTGGTAGCGCTCCACCTCCCGCACAAGCTCAGGCTCCTTCCCCCCCAGAGAGGTGACATTCCACGTCCCCAAAGCCAGTCTCTGTTGGCTGGGTTTGGTCCGTCAAGGCCCCCTGCCTTCACTGCCTCCTAACTGGCAGTGCACCCGACCCCAGCGGTTCTTCCCATAGGTGGTGGGTCCGCGGGAAGGAGAAGTGGCCACGTTGCTTTTTCGGGCTATGCCCGACCGGGCTCCGTGGCTAACCCGGCTACCAGGCGCTCGCTGACGGGCCCTCTTTCCGGGCCTGGCTCCGGAAGGGGTATCCTAGGGTCTTTGAATCATTCTTAGTCTGGCCCCTCCCCTGAGACCAATCTGCCATGGGAGACCCTACCAGGAGCACTAGGCTCCAGACAACACAGCTCTCAGGTTCACAGTTGTCTTGTTATCATTGTCTTGTTATCAACTCCCATGACTTATCCTACCACTGCTATGCTGACCACACCCAACTGGTCTTGTCGTTTCCCCCCTCGGACACGTAAGTGGAAACATGCATTGCTGCGTGCTTAGCAGACATCTCAAAGTGGATGCACCACCTAAAGCTCAACCTGGACAAGACAGAGCTAGTGTTCTTCCCGGCAAAGGGCTGTCCGCACCGAGACCTGGCTGTCGCCATTGATGATGCTGTGGTAACAGCATCATCCCTGGACGACCAATTGTCGTTCTCGGCAAACATTGGTTTGCTCACCGATGTTCTCGGCAAACATCGGTGAGACGCTCCTGCAGATTCCTCCTCTACAACATCAGGAGGATTCTGCCTTTTCTCACTGAATAGGCTGCGCAGGTGCTCATCCAGGCTCTTGTCATCTCCCGGCTGGACTACTGCAACTCCCTCCTTGCTGCGCCCCGGCATTTTCCATCAGGCCCCTGGATCTCATTCAGAAAGCTGCAGCTCGCCTGGAGTTCAACCGCCCCAAGTACTCCCACACATCTACCCTCCTTCGGACTCTACACTGGCTACCTGTAGCTGCTCGTATCCAGTTCAAGACCTTGGTGCTAGCCTACAAGGCTAGTAAAAGGAACTGCTCCATCCTACCTCCAGGCAATGGTCAAGCCCTACATCCCAACCCGTCCACTTTGCTCTGCTTCTTCGGGCCATCTGCTTGCCCCCTCACTTAGGGGCCCGTGTGGCCAATCTACGTGTTCACGGCTCTGTCCTGTGGCCCCAATTTGGTGAAACAAACTCCCCACGGATGTCACGACTGCAGAGTCACTCCCCATCTTCTGCCGCAGGCTGAAAACCCATCTCTTCAGGACACACTTCCCGGATCCTTCCCCGTAGCGCTAAGTCAATTATCTAAGTAGATTACATATTATAGATAGGTAGATATTGTTGTAGATATTGTTATATATTGTTTGCCAACTTATTGTACTTTTCCCTTACACGTTTACTTGAATTATTGTACTTCTACCTGAGCACTGGTTCAGTTATTGGAGACTTGTTAGTAATGAAATGCACTTTTGACTTCTGGTGACGAGATGTTCTCTTACCTTCCTTTGTTGAAACAACAAGTTGTAAGTCGCTTTGGAAAAAAACGTCTGCTAAATGACTGGAATGTAATGTAATGTTGACGATGAAGATGATGATGATGGGGATGGTGGTGATGATAATTGTGATGGTGATGATGATGAGGAAGGTGGTGATGATGATTGTGATAATGATGATGACGACGATGGTGGTGCTGGTGATGATTGTGATGATGATTGTGATGATGATGATGATAATGATGATGATGACGATGAAGAAGATGACGATGATAATGATGATGATGATGATGATGATGATGATGGTGGGCAATTCTAAATAAAGG
>CM051004.1:8801120-8803620 GCA_027704905.1 Muraenolepis orangiensis | reverse complement strand
CTCTGCCGACGAGGGCCCCCGCAATCTTCAAACGTGCCTCTTTAGGGCCTGTTTAAGTCGAACTGACACATGTGGTTATTTGGGGACAGCTTACTGGCAACTTTACGGCCACGGAGCCCCTTTAACTAGAGCCCGGCACATGTGTGTGTGACAGTGAGGGAAATCCTCTCGGAAGTCTGGCATACGGATGAAATACAGGCTGCTTAAGAGTATATAAAACGGTCTGACGTTCCGCACCCCTCCTCCACTTCCTCCTCCTCATCCCTCCCCCCCCCATCCTGCTCCTCCTCCCTCCTCTTCCTCATCCCCCTCCTCCCCCCTCCCCTTCTCCACCCCCCCCCCTTCTCCTCCTCCCCCCTCTCATCCTCCTCCTTCCCCCTCCTCCTCCTCCTCCTTCCCCCTCTCCTCCCCCCCCTTCCTCCTCCTCCCCCTTCTCCCCCTTCCTCCTCCCCCCTCTCATCCTCCTCCTCCTCCTCCTTCTCCTCCTCCCCCCTCTCCTCCTCCTCCCCCTTCTCCTCCTCCTCCCCCCTCTCCTCCTCCCCTCTCCTCCTCCCCTCTCCCCCCTCTCCTCCTCCCCCCTCCTCCTCCCCCCCTCTCCTCCTCCCCCCAATGATAAATGAAGAAATCTATAGGAAGCGGATGAAGGGGAATCAGGGGAATCACAATTTTTAAAAGACTCTTTTTATACCAGAGAGACAGAGAACATTCATTTAGCGGGAGATCCGGAACCTTCCGTTGATGATGATTGATTTTTGCAGTATTGAAACGCATTTAGCTCCGTCAGCCCTGGCCTTCAGTGGAGTAGAACGCATACAGTATTGAAATATTCAACCAAAGTTTCCGAATTATTTAAAAGGAGACATTGCAAGAGCGTATATATCACACACTTTATAACATATGTCATGTGAGGAGATTGCTTATGTCCTTAAAACGCTTAAAACACACAAAAAAAACACTCTTTTCTCTCTTCTTTTACAGGCAGCAAGTCTAGCGAGCGTGGAGGCGACGACTCACACACAGGCTACAAAACCAGTGCTGTGCTGCTGTGTGTGTGTGTGTGTGTGTGTGACACCCCCCCCCCCCCCCTCTCCAGTCACCTGTAAACCTCGGGGGAGACGATCAGGTTTCTTTTGAACATGTTTTAACACAGCGTTTGTGTCCAATATTTGACAGTCTGTGCGAGAATAAATAAATAAATAAGAAAATAAACAGGGGGCCAATATAAATATATATATATTTTTTTAAAGAATCAAATAAAAGCGCCTTGAACCTTCCGGCGGTTCCAGAAGGACGTGCTTCCGCTCGCCTGGACGTTTATTTACTTTTGGTTGTCTTTTTTTTTTACAGACCTTTCCCCTCCGAGGGCCCCGGCCCCAGAGGAGGCAGGGGGCCGCCCCGCCTGCCGTTTTAAGGGCCCCTGACAGTTTTAGTGGGGCCACTTGGCTTTTTTATTTAGGCCCGGGCTCACCGCGGGGCCTCTTGTAGCTTACTGTGCCCCCTCTGTGCTCGCCTGACGGCGGCAGATTAACAACATGCAGAGACAGAGACACTCGCCACCACACCAGAGTGTGTGTGTGTGTGTGTGTGTGTGTGACAGAGAGAGAGAGAGAGAGAGAGAGAGAGAGAGGACAACACCCACTTCAGAAGGAGCAGATCCAACAGACTCAGCTAAATCGACTTTACATATACACACAATTGATAAAGCATTCCTCACAGACACACACACAATGTGCTAGAAGAATAAAATAAGAAAAAAAAAAGAAACAACCACCTCGCGCCACACAAACAATTAAATGAATAATAATATAGTATATAATTTTCCAGGACAGACAATCCTACGAGATTAGTTTGCCGGTTGTACTCTGCACATACCGTATGTTCACATTGTTTACGTCAGGCAATGTGTGTGTGTGTGTGTGTGTGTGTGTGTGTGTGGCTAAGTCCGTAGTGGCATACAGGAAGCCACCAACTGATACCCCTCCCCCAGTCACCGTCTCTCTCACTCACACACACACACTATCATCATCATCATCATCATCATCATCATCACCACCACATCCTCCAGAGACTGGGCATTTGGCAAATATTCTGACCTAAATAACTGGTGGCTGTACAGATAGCAGCTGCCCCTCTAAATAGGAGTTCAACCCGACGCCTCGCAACTTATTCAAATTCAAACGGAAGCACCGTTCATATGATAAAGAGCTGGTGGAGCCCGCCCATGTCCCTAGTGAATCTCTCTCTCTCTCTCTCTCTCTCTCTCTCTCTCTCTCTCTCTCTCTCTCTCTCTCTCTCTCTCTCTCTCTCTCTCTCTCTCTCTCTCTCTCTCTCTCTCTCTCTCTCTCTCTCTCTCTCTCTCTCTCTCTCTCTCTCTCTCTCTCTCTCTCTCCTCTCTCTCTCTCTCTCTCTCTCTCTCTCTCTCTCTCTCTCTCTCTAAACTAATATGTCTGTAGCTCGGTGTTCATTGCAGAAACGTATACGCCACGAGCTATTTCAGAAG
>CM051004.1:8793620-8796120 GCA_027704905.1 Muraenolepis orangiensis | reverse complement strand
TAAAAAAATAAAACAATAATAAACGACAGCCAAGGACAGCACACACACAGACCACGCACGCCCGGGCTAACCGTTGTTCTAGGAAGCTGCCTTAGGGAGGAGCAGCTGTTTCAATTAAAGAGGAGAGTTTTGCGGTGCGGGCCCCAAAAAAAAACCGCAACATTGGACATTACCCTGCTCCATGCCGACTCTGCTCTCGGGAAATCTGCTCTCAAGTAAGTATGGGGAGGAGCTGCGTACACGCCGTTACACGCGACTGGCTCGTTACACCACTAACGTCCTGTGGAAAAATACAACTTGAAAACAAAATAAAAAAATAAAAACATTATAAAAAAAAATAAAATGTTTGATTTGGTTTATATCTCATCTGTTGTCTTACAAGTGAATGGCTCTGGTTTAACAGCCACCGCCGTGGAAGGGGAGGAGATGTGTGTGTGTTGTGTACTACATGTGTACAACAGTCCCAGGGGAGAGGAGGGGGAGGGGGCGGGGGACCTACTGACTTGGGAGAAACACTGATGTTGTTTCGGTCCTTCTTCACAAAGCATGACAGGACAAAGACAGTAAGGAGCCTGTGTGTGTGTGTGTGTGTGTGTGTGTGTGTGTGTGTGTGTGTGTGTGTGTGTGTGTGTGTGTGTGTGTGTGTGTTATGTGTGTATGTTGTGTGTGTGTTATGTGTGTGTTATGTGTGTGTTATGTGTGTGTTATGTGTGTGTGTGTGTTATGTTATGTGTGTTATGTGTGTGTGTGTGTGTGTGTGTGTGTGTGCGTGTAGAAGTAGGGGGAGAGCGCCTCCCACTGGACCCTGGGCGTATCTTCCCTACTTCAGGTTCTGCATGGTCTTGGCCACGTCGTACACGTAGGTGATGTCCGGCCTCATCTCCGGGTCCGGGTTGATGCAGAGGTCCACTAGCTTCCTCAGCTGCAGCGGGGGGAGAAGAGACAGAGGGAAGGGGGGGGGGGGGGGGGGGGTGGTGGGGGGGGTTAGGCTGGGCTTGGGCCGCTGGCGTGCAACACCTAATACAAAACACTGAATGACCGGCGAACACAGCAGAGAGATCCGGAGAGAAAAATAACAGCAAAAATGTCCCAGCAGTCTGCAGCGCGCGGCTTCAAAGAGCAGTCAAAGGCAACAGGTGAAACCAGGCGGACACAAACGTGTGGGGACTTCTGTAGCGTACGGATCAAGCTGGAGCTACCTTTAAGATGACCACACACACCACACACACACACACACACACACACACACACGTGTTGTTTCCAAGGCAGCATTTATACTCGAAGCAAGGCGAGGCGGCTGATTGGTGCAAACAGACAGACAGACACACAGACAGATACACAGAGACACAGACGGATGGATGCAAGGCAGAAGGAACAGCCACCGGCATCATTAAAAAACAAAATAAAAAGAGATACAGATTGAAAGATCGCAAGGTCGCTATGGAAACTGCCCGCCAACTTCCTGGCCACTGTTCCGTGACACGGGGCTTGTGGGCGGCTTCCTCGCCAAATGCCGATTGGTGTGTGTGTGTGTGCGTGCCTCTATGCCAATTTGTACATATTTAAGCATGAGTGTGAGTGTGTGTGTGTGTGAGAGAGAGACAAACAGAATACCAAAGATAGATGCAAATCCAGAAAGTCTAAGAGTTAGTCCTGCATGGGGGGAGGGTTGGGGCAAAGAGATGCAGATATCTAATATGTAAAATATTCATGCGCCTATTTGCGTGGAGGTAGAGCTAAGATGGGGAATGTGGTGTGTGTGTGTGTGTGTGTGTGTGCGGTGGGGTGTCAGGTGGAAGACGGGGGGTGGGGTGCAGTTGTTGGATGGTGCAGGCGAGCCAGGATTATGGAGGGAAGGGGGGAGGGAGTGTGTGTGTGTGTGGCAAGAGGGGGGAGTGTGTGTGTGTGTGTGTGTGTGGCAAGAGGGAGGAGTGTGTGTGTGTGTGTGTGTGTGTGTGTGTGTGTGTGTGTGTGTGTGTGTGTGTGTGTGTGTGTGTGTGTGTGTGGCGAGGGTGGGGGGGAGACGGAGAGACGGTTAAATGACACAACAAAGACGAGCAGCTGACAGTTTGCTGCCGATCCTTCAGGAGCATTGTTTACATCCAGACAGGCGCTGCAGGCAGGCAGGCGCACACACACACACACACACACACACACAAACACCCCCCCCCCCCTCCACCACCACCACTACCCCCCCTCATCTCCATCTCTCTCCTCTGACTCTGGCTGCATCGTTCCCTCTCTTTTTCGCTTTGTCTCTCGTTCGCCGGGATGAGGGTGACATGTGGGGCCGACGCTGGAGCAGCTCGGCAGAGTGGGTGACACACACACACACACTTAGGTGTTCACACACACACACACACACACACACAAATGACAACTGCCTATAACTAGCAAGCAAGCCTTCAGAGCGCTAATGAAGTAGCGGACACGCTGGAGCTCCATCCTGCTTCGTTAGCTCCACCCCCGGCATGTCCGCCAGACTCTCATTACCTCGCCG
>CM051004.1:8786120-8788620 GCA_027704905.1 Muraenolepis orangiensis | reverse complement strand
TGCGCTCTCTCTCTCTCTCGCTCTCTCTCTCTCTCCCTCTTGCTCTTTCTCCATCTCTGTCCCTTCTCTCTCTCTCTCTCTCTTGCTCTCTCTCTCCCTCCCACTGTCTCTCTTCTGCCCGATCCTCTCCCTTGCATGCCAATTAAGAAGCTACACTGTCTGCTGCCTTTCCACCCGTTTATCCCTTGAGCTTGCACCGACCGGGACCCCCCGGACCCCGCTGAAAGTTCACACAACCAAGACTGTATGTACGCACCAATCCCAGGGCCACAACACCTCCCTCCCCTCTCCCTCTCCCCACCACCACCACCACCACCAACCACTACCACCACCAAACCCCCCCTAGCAGAACCACGAACCAGCGCTTTGTGGAGAAAAGTTCCTTCTCGCCTTGCTGATGAGGGATGGGGGGTATTTTTCTCTCTTGGCTGGTTCTTGATGTGGCTTCATGATGGTATATTCATTAGTGGACCCCGTGACCGTCTAGGGGCCGTCATTAAAGAGAAAACAAACCAAAGAAGAGTCCAAACTGTGGCTGGCAACTGCACCACACCTAGGCAAAAGGGACGGGAGTTTGTTCTTCAACCACCCCCCCAAAAAAAAAAAAAAAAAAAGATTTGGTAAATAAATATATAGTATGAAAATAGATTAGTGAAATAGAAGTATTGTAGCCAAGCCCAAATGGCTTAACTGTAGCTAGATGTGAAAGGCTGGCAGATTCCTCTATTGCGGGATAACCCTAATCCTGCCTCTGGAACCTCATCCGTTCATTAAGAGCCCGCTGTAATCCTACAGCCACGACTGCCTCTCTCCCTCTCCCTCTCCCCACACAGTGCGGAGGAAAAGTCTAAATACTTTCCTCCTCGGAGCCTGCCCCCACCCCCCCACCCCCCCCACCCCCCCCCACCCCCCCACCCCGACAAAATAACAAACTGGCTTGCACATCTCCTGCTGCTGCCTCTTGGACGCCTTCCCCTGGAATGTGGACCAAACGCGGCCAGCCCCGGACTTTATAAACGGCAGACATCTGAAACATGTGCTCATAAAGACCCAGCGCCCAGTTTACTGTTGTGTTTCACGTACCCTCTCTCTGCTGGGTTGTGTTTGGTTTTTTTTTTGTTGCTTTTTGCTTTTATTACTGGATGGCAGCCCTTACACATTTTTTTGAAGCCAGGAAGCCAGGAAGGAAGGAAGGAAGGAAGGAATGAAGGAATGTGAGCGACAGAAAAGGGGGAACAACACGCGAGGAACGGAAAAATAAAATCTCGGGAAAAGTCGAGGTGCCGTCAAAGTAGTTTTTTTTGGCGTATCGCCCGACCAGGGAGGTAGGACAACTGTGGTGGGCCGAGCCCCTTGACGGGACCACGGCATGCCCGTTGGTCCCGACGGACAGCCACGTCCGCAGTGACTGACCAGAGTTACTGTACATAAAAATGACTAACGCAGAATATATGAGTCATCGCTTTTTATCATCCGGACGGTTCCGGACAAGACGAAAAGTGGCTATTGGTCTGCTGCTTACGAGCACAAGTGTACACACATTGTTTACCACTCCTTCATCTGCTTGAACCGTGACAGCAGATAGCAGTTAGCCTAACGGCGTCCAGATTTAGTGGCGAAGTCACTCCTACTGGAGTGTTTTCTGGCAAAGGCTCAGTGCTACAGCTGCCCCGTACGGGACGCCGCTGAGCGCAACAGTACTACGCGCAACGGCAGCTTCTTGTCACGTACATGAGCTAACTTGAAGAGAATAAACAGAATGTAGGAGCGGTGGGCTACAGGACAAACAGCAGGCCCTCTGTATTAAAGGAGCCATCTTCAAACATCTCAAAGGAGGGGGGGGGGGCGGGGGGGGGGGGCGAGCCGGCCGGGCCAGGGACAAGGCCTCACATGAAACGTCTGGGCTGCCGGGAAGCCCAGCATCACCGGCCTCGTAAAAGAAAGCCCTCTCCCTCCCTCCCTCCCGCCTCGAACCCTAGCCAGAGGCTGCGTCAGGAGAGGGAAGGGGAGAGGTGAAGAAAGAGCTAGGAACAGGGGGGCTGTTTTGGGCCAGGGGGGGGGGGGCGAGACACGCGGTCACAGTGCTACGCATGCATGGGTACTGCAGTACTGAGCTACACTCTGATATGCACACATCGCCCCCCTTCTTATGTGGCACAGCAGCAATGACACGCACACAGACACAAACACGCAGACATAGAGCTAAGACAAGCACTGAGGAGTGGAACTACAAAGGCGTTGAGTGGGTGGTTGGGGTCAGGGTAAAGTGAGATAGAAGTGCACAGTTTCTCCTCACACGCGCGCACGCACGCACGCACGCACAGGCACGCACGCACGCACGCACGCACGCACGCACGCACGCACGCACGCACGCACGCACGCACAGGCACGCACAGGCACGCACAGGCACGCACAGGCACGCACAGGCACGCACAGGCACGCACAGGCACGCACAGGCACGCACAGGCACGCACAGGCACGCACAGGCACGCACAGGCAC
>CM051004.1:8773620-8781120 GCA_027704905.1 Muraenolepis orangiensis | reverse complement strand
GGTAGTGGGGTGTGGGGGATGCTTGGGATGGAATGTCCCACCTCCATAACATGATGGCAGGGTTGGACTGATACCGAATGTCAGTCAATCAACAGGAGGAGGTAGAAGGCATTTGACAGTGTTTTCTGAGGCGAGGGCTGAATAAATGAATGGTGATAGAGGTGATTGATATATAGAGCTAGTCGTAGTAGAGTGCATTCATCTCTAAATACATAGAGCTAGTAGTAGTAGAGTGCATTCATCTCTGAATACATAGCTAGTAGCAGTAGAGTGCATTAGTCTCTTAATACTTTGAGCTAGTATCTTAGCAGCATCAAACCAAGTCTCTCACTCACTCACTCACACTCTCTCTCACACACACACACAGACACACCCACAGACAAACATGCGCTTGCGCACACGCACACACACACACACAGTAATACTAATAGCAATTATTTCTTCCTTTATGCGCTCCTTTTCAAACATTTGGAAATTGAAAGGTCGGACGGCAAAAGAACAGAAGCGGTTTGTTTTGGTCAATAAATGTGCGTGTGCGTTCCTCGGCGGAGGCAGAGGAGCGGTTGTTTGGTTACGACTAACAGCTCCTCAGAGAGCAGCTATCAGCTGGAGAGGCCTCGGGAGACTAGAGGAGTCAAGTTGCACAAGAAACTGCTAGAAAACCACACACACACACACACACACACACACACACACACACACACACACACACACACACACACACACACACACACACACACACACACACACACACACACACACACACACACACACACACACACACACACACACACACACACACACACACACACACACACACACACACACACACACCATTAGGGCAGGACAGGTTGGAAGTAACTGTTAAGTTACCAGATGTAAAGTTGTAATTAATACATTTATAAAAAACAAAGCAAAAAAACAACAACGACAGCAGAGCCAAATAAAAGAAGCAATAGACGAAAAGAAAAAAATTCTGTTTATTTATATATTTTTGATTAATTGGGAGCGGAACAACGTGTTTTATATCGGTTTTTTTAGAGAGGTTAATTGGGCATCAGGTTGTGTGTATGCGTGTGCATGCATGTGTGCGTGCACACACACACACACACACACACACACACACACACCCCATGAGACCTCTCACACGCACGCACGCACAAGGTCTCTTGGTGTGTGTGTGTGTGTGTGTGACTGTGTGTGTGTACGTGCGTGCACGTGTGTGGGTGTGTGCGACTGTGTGTGTGTGACTGTGTGTGACTGTGCGTGTACTCCTGGTTGGTTGGTGTGTGTGTGTGTGTGTGTGTGTGTGTGTGTGTGACTGTGTGACTGTGTGTGTGTGTACTCCTGGTTGGTGTGTGTGTGTGTGTGTGTGTGTGTGTGTGTGTGTGTGTGTGTGTGACTGTGTGCGTGTACTCCTGGTTGGTGTGTGTGTGTGTGTGACTGTGTGTGTGTGTGTGCGTGTACTCCTGGTGTGTGTGTGTGTGTGCGTGTGCGTGTGCTTGTGTGAGGTCTCCTGGTGCACTCTGAACAAGTTCCCCATAACATCCATTATTAGTTGATTAAAAGAATCAGCCTCTCTTATGCTAATAGTTGCAGTCAAGAAAAAAAAAGAGAGAGAAGAAAAACCAGCGGCTGAGCGGCGCTCCTCCAGCATGCAGAATTACTCACGCATTACTTATTCATGCAAATAAATTGAAAGTCATGTTGGGATTGATTTCCATTACTGCGAGCGGCTGGGACAACAGGGGTTATTTTATTTATTTATTTAATACCGTCTGCCGGGGGCGAGAAGCACTCCGACGTGGCCGGCCCACCCGGAGAATAAGCTAAAGTTAGTTTACACCTCATCAGCAATTTGAACAACAGCAATCTGCACACATATAGATAGTGCGCTTTAATGGATGGTTGATGGGTTCCGGGGGGGGGGGGGGGGGGGGGGGGCTTGTGGGTAAACGGCTTCATTGATAAATGAGGTTGAGGTTGAAGACTACCTCCGCCTCGTGAAACACCTTTCTCATTAGCAGATGTTAATTGCCGGTATGTCTTAGCCTCTCCCCCTACCCACCCCCACCACCGCCATCGGGGTCTGCTCTTGGAAATTCCGCTGCCCATTTGAATCACATCGATTCCACGTTACTGTGGGTTTTTCCACGCTTGTGTTTTCGTAATCTCCTAATCTTCACACACTCCAGCCTCCCATCGCGGTTTAGCTGGCTATGCAGACAACACAGGAATAGGTGCATGAATGGAGAGAAGTGTTAAGTCCTATCGGCATGGTGCATGGATGCATCTAGGATGTGTTCTCCCTGCCAGAAGTGTGTGCAGGTGTGTGTGCGCTTGTGTGTGTGTGCGTATGTGTGTGTGTGCGTGCGTATGTGTGTGTGTGTGTGTGCAGGTGTGTGTGTACATCAGCGAGTGCGGTATTTGTTTCAGTTTGGGCACCATATGTGTGTACGTCTGCCAGCACGGAGTGTGCGGAGGAAGGAAGCCTGTATCTGTTTGTGCAAGAGCCTCTGTGTGTGTGTGTGTGTGTGTGTATGTGTGTGTGTGTGTGTGTGTGTGTGTGCGCTGCTGGCTGCTGCGCGGCAGAGTTGAAAGGCTGGGAGTTGACAGGCAGTATATGCCTGGACCTCCATCTGAGCAGCAGCACCACCATCACCACCACCATCCAGCTCCACCACCACCACCACCACCATCCAGCTCCACGTTTCACTGGGGTGGCTGGGCTCATTACAGATCGGGCTGCCACCGGCAGACACACGCACACTGTCTCTCCTTTCCTTGCTCTCACCACACACACACACCACACACACCACACACACACACCACACACACACACACACACACACACACACCACACACACACACACACACACCACACACACACACACACACACACACACACACACACACACCTACCTACCTCCCTCCCTCCGTGCTTTTTCTCTATGTCACTCTGTCACAATCTCTCCTCCCGCTATGCTCCTTCTACCTTTCCTATTCACTCCCTGTTCCTCCTGTCACTCCGTTTCCTCCCCCCTCTCTTTCTCTCCCTCACTGCTTGTTTCACTGCTTTGTATCTTCCTCTTTACTTCCTTGCTTCTCCCTTTTTTTTCAAATCCCTCCATCTCATCCCTCTCTCCGTCGTTCACTCAAACCTCCTGTTTTCCACCTGACACGCCGCTTTACCTGTCTCATGAGCCACACACACACTACTGTGAAGAGGAGGAGGAGGAGGAGAGTAAAAGAGAGGAATTGAAGAGAAAGACAAACATATAGCAAGAAGGGATAGGGTCAGGCAAGTATCATGCATATATATGAGAGAGCGAGAGAGAGAGAGGCAGAGAGAGAGAGAGAGAGAGAGAGACAGAGACAGAGACAGAGACAGAGAGAGAGAGAGAGAGAGAGAGAGAGAGAGAGAGAGAGAGAGAGAGAGAGAGAGAGAGAGAGGAGAGAGAGAGAGAGAGAGAGAGAGAGCGTCCTCATGTTCTTTGGATTAGCATCCTATGTCTTGTTCCGGAAATGTACATACACAAATCCAACATTTTCCAACAACTAAAGCCACATTGTGGTTCAACAGACACCTGGCATGTAAACACAGGGCTATGAATACATTAGTATGCACCCAGTTAGTTTGAGCTGCATGTTATGAACATGGCATGAATCCAAATCAAGAGCCAGCCCTCTGAAACCAAACGAAAAAGTGTTCAAACACAAGTGGTAAGTTACCGTTCCCTGACTCCAGGGCACCTGCTTGGCCTCTTCCTGCCTAAAGAGGGCGCTGTGCACCCAAGATTTTAAATGAACAACTAACAAGACACCTTTGCCTCGCTTCCGCAGATCTGGTCACATGCCTCACACCTTCCCCACAGCCTGGTCTGCTTTGGATGCGCCGTTGGGGCGGACAATAAAACGCAGCGCTCTGTGTGTCGCTGAGAGACTTGATAGAAGTCGGTGGGAGGGAGGAAGTGAGAGCCAGGATGATGGACCTCGTGTTTCACTGAATTCACGCTCAGGTCTTTTGTTCTCTCTGTAATATTTTTTCACCCGGGTGCAGGGAACATTGAGCTGCTTCAGAGTATTCTAACCCTGCCTTCGAAGCCCGTTGAGAATTGACCCCGTGTATATCCTTTATCAAGCGCATGTCTCGGTTAAGAGGTTGTCAATCTCATGGGTTGCTGATCTGTAAGGCGGCGGTATCCCGGCACAACAAACGGCAGTGCGGACCGACGGGGAAGCAACGCAACACACAGGGGCAAGGGGGGGGTGTGGCACCGTCTCTGGCCCGCTGAACACAAGTGACCACATCAATGAGCTGCCGAGATGCAGAACGGAGGAAGACGCTTACAACGGAGTGCGAGGCCATAAAGGCTGGCTGGGGAGAAAGGGCTGTTAACAAACTGTAAAGACCCCGGGCGTGGTGGCTTTAAACACTGGGGCATCCATCCCCGGGAGCTGATCCCACGGCTGGGAGGTGCGCTTGGGTTAAATGGCAGGTGTGTGCTCTTCCCCTCCGGGAGGGGCGGTGTCAGTAATTAACAGCGCGGTAATGAGAAGAGGGATGATCACATTTGTTCCGAGTCAACGGTCGTTTTATTTTAGTTACGCGACAAAAATGCTGCGCGTGAGCTGAGAAGGCATGCAGAAACCTTTCCTTCCAGGTGCTCCAATGTGTATTTATGTTTATATATCTACTCAGTTTAAATGAAAGCTACAATCTTTACATTGAATGCACAAATCGCTAAAAGCCCCAACACACACACACACACACACACACACACACACACACACACACACACACACACACACACACACACACACACACACACACACACACACACACACACACACACACACACACACACACACACACACACACACACACACACACACACACACACACACACACACACACACACACACACCTTCTCAACCCCACAATAACCTTTTTTTTTTGTCACACTGGCCAGCACTGTTTATGGCACAGTCACAATCAGAGCAGTGTGGCGACTGGCGGTGCCCAGACATCATATGTCTCGGGCTCAGAGGTCAAGGCAACAGGAAGGGGCTAACTGGCCCAATGAATGGGCTAGGTGCGGCCCCGGCCCTGCAGCAATACAATATGACACATGGTTATGGGCTCAGCGTAGCTAATGAAACACATCCAGCTCTGGGTGATTACTGGAGCGGCCTTGGTATGCAAGCGGGTGTGTGTGTGTGTGTGTGTGTGTGTGTGTGTGTGTGTGTGTGTGTGTGTGTGTGTGTGTGTGTGTGTGTGTGTGTGTGTGTGTGTGTGTGTGTGTGTGTGTGTGTGTGTGTGTGTGCGCATGCAAGCACATCCGTCCAGACTGCTGTGAATTATTTACCTAGCGAGTGTGCAGCGGTGGTTTTGGAGCTGAAGAATCGCCCGAGTCCCAAGTCTCCTAGCTTCACCACCCCCGTAGCTGTGATGAAAACATTAGCTGGCTTGATATCTGGGGGGAGAAAGAGAGAAGGAGAAGGAGAGAGAGAGAGAGAAGAACGAGAGGGAGAGGAGAGAGAGAGAGACGGAGCGAGAGCAAAGGATAGAGAGAGAGAGAAGGAGAGAGAGAGAGAGAGAGAGAGAGAGACTGTAAGACATGCACTCATGGATAAATTCGCCCCCATCAGCAGTACATGCACCGAACAAACGCTGTGGTAAGCCTGAGCTTTAGCGTTGACATCGCGTAGGATGCTTAAGTTGATGTGGGCACCAAAAGGTGTACAACACGCTGGCCCCACCGGCCCAAAGCATGGCCTTTTAAAACCTTTTGTCGGCAAACAACAATCAAGGAATTGATTGGCACCGACGGGGTAATCACAGAGTTTTGTTCATTTCGGTGCCAATCACAGCCATTTACACACAAACATAACAAGCGCACCCAACCCCCCCCCCCAAGTCATGTTAATGGGACCTGCGGCGGCCTTCTGAAACTCCGTTGTAATTGTGAGTGGCCTTTTGAATGGCCGCTCTGCCCGAGTGGCCATCGAAGCGGGCCGTGGGCTCCGAAGGGTTCGTTAGCGACGTGACCGCTGTAATCAGACACAGCCCGGAAACACCGTCACTCCACCACCTGTACCGCCGCCGCTCTGGCCGCCGCCGCCCTGGCCCGCCCCATTGTGTAGGGGCCCGCGGAGCGGATCCAGCCCCCTTCACGTGCACCGGTGGGGGGACGGACGGGGGGGACGACTTATTGGAAGCACGTGCGCCCATAAACACTGTGCGCTCTGGTCCCGGCGCTGTTCAACACCTCCACGTTCCCCCCCCCCCACAAACACCACACCATTCTCCTCCTCCGCTGGCCGTGGTACAACAGCGGTGACAGGCGCAGAGGAAACGTCACGCTTGAGTTGAAGGGGAACCGTCACATGACTGACCCGTCACATGACTGACCCGTCACATGACTGACCTGTACCGAATCCATCCATGTTCAAATTCACCCTCACCGAAACTCACCGGTTTAGAACTGCTTAATATGTGAAATTACTGCAGCGTTTTAGATGCCTTTAACATGTTGTTTCCTCTTGAACGTATTTATGTATCTAGGTTTCAAATTATTTTATATTTTATATATATAAGTATCTTCTTTCCGTTTAAGAGTTTCTTGTAAAGCGTATAAAATAAATGTATTATTATTATTATTATATTATATTATTACGAGGCAACACCAACACCTCTGTTGCCAAAAAAACAAAAATTGTCCATCTGGGACTGAGACCAATTATGTCACTGGTCCTATTTGGACCAATTGAGAATGTGAATCCCAGACCAATGGCCAATGTGAAAAGTCCAACTATTCTTGGATTTTGTATTATATATTTTTAATTACATTTCTTTTTTTAAAGAGTGCTGTGGAGGACGCAGTTCTGGCAATTTCAGTATCAAGACACGGAAACTATAGTGTAGTGAGGATAAACATGATGACACAAAAATAGCTCCTTTCATTCCCAGTGCGACAATATATAATTATTAAAGTCATCATCTATAAATGTTTCTTCACACAAGTTGCATAACAGCGGGGCCTTATATGCACACTATACATTAGAAATATACATCCAGTATTAAACAACATGGAAAAAAACCATGAGCAAAAGGTTCAAGTTGCTGCAGATCAACAGGAAGATGTGTGGAATAATAAACTAAATACATTTATATACACAACACACATTCCTAATTAGCAGCAGACTAAGACTAAGGGACAATCATAAACCCTTTACTTTGAAGAGTTCAGGATAGACTGCCATTATCATAATCATTCTAAAAACAAATAGGTGTGAGCAGCAACAGATCCAACAAGTACTTAGTCTTTGTACCTAAGTGTGTGTGTGCGTGTGTGTGTGTGTGTGTGTGTGTGATTTTCAGAATACCTCTGTGCATGACTCTCCGGGAGTGCATGTGTTCCAGCGCACTGCAAAGCTGCACAAAGTACTTCCACACCGTTTTCTCTGGGATCAGTCGTCTCTGCTTCTTAAAGTGCT
>CM051004.1:8763620-8768620 GCA_027704905.1 Muraenolepis orangiensis | reverse complement strand
ATAGAATTCCTTCCTGTTGGTTGGTCAATAAAAAGGCAGAAACAGCATTCCAAGTGGTAAACAAAAAGCCTCTAACCATCACAGAGGGGTGAGTGTGTGTGTGTGTGTGTGTGTGTGTGTGTGTGTGTGTGTGTGTGTGTGTGTGTGTGTGTGTGTGTGTGTGTGGGGGGGGGGGGGCACATGGGGAGAACGGGGGTGAGGCGGTGGGAGAAACAAAGACACAAATGACACTGACACGGAAGAAGGCGGACGGACGGAAACAGAGAGGATTATGGGAGAGGAGGAAAGAACAAAAAGGAGACAACAGAGGAAAAGTAGAAAGAACAGTGAGCTGAGTGGGGGGGTGAGGGATGGAAGGGAGAAGAGGGGGAGGAGAGAGAGACAGAGAGAAAGAGAGGTGGAGGAGCTGAGTGGGGGAGGGAGAGAGGGGGAGGAGCTGAGTGGGGGAGGGAGAGAGGGGGAGGAGCTGAGTGGGTGAGGGAGAGAGGGGGAGGAGAGAGAGACAGAGAGAAAGAGAGGTGGAGGAGCTGTGTGGGTGAGGGAGAGAGGGGGAGGAGCTGAGTGGGTGAGGGAGAGAGGGGGAGGAGCTGAGTGGGTGAGGGAGAGAGGTGGAGAAGCTGAGTGGGTGAGGGAGAGAGGTGGAGAAGCTGAGTAGGTGAGGGAGAGAGGGGGAGGAGCTGAGTGGGTGAGGGAGAGAGGGGGAGGAGCTGAGTGGGTGAGGGAGAGAGGGGGAGGTGCTGAGTGGGTGAGGGAGAGAGGGGGAGGAGCTGAGTGGGTGAGGGAGAGAGGGGGAGGAGCTGTGTGGGTGAGGGAGAGAGGGGGAGGAGCTGTGTGGGTGAGGAAGAGAGGTGGAGAAGCTGAGTGGGTGAGGGAGAGAGGGGGAGGAGCTGAGTGGGTGAGGGAGAGAGGGGGGGGAGCTGTGTGGGTGAGGGAGAGAGGGGGAGGAGCTGTGTGGGTGAGGGAGAGAGGTGGAGAAGCTGAGTGGGTGAGGGAGAGAGGGGGAGGAGCTGAGTGGGTGAGGGAGAGAGGGGGAGGAGCTGAGTGGGTGAGGGAGAGAGGGGGAGGAGCTGAGTGGGTGAGGGAGAGAGGGGGAGGAGCTGAGTGGGTGAGGGAGAGAGGGGGAGGAGCTGAGTGGGTGAGGGAGAGAGGGGGAGGAGCTGAGTGGGTGAGGGAGAGAGAGATTGTGGAGCTGAACGGGTGAGGGAGAGAGGGGGAGAAGCAGAGCAGAGGGGGAGAGAGGTTGAGGGGCTGAGTTGGTGAGGGAGAGAGGTGGGGGAGCTGAGAGGTCGAGGGAGAGAGGTGGAGAGGTGGAGGAGCTGAGAGGGCGAGGGAGAGAGGTGGAGAGGTGGAGGAGCTGAGTGGGTGAGGGAGAAAGGTGGAGGAGCTGAGTGGGTGAGTGAGAGAGGTGGAGGAGCTGAGTGGGTGAGGGAGAGAGGTGGATGAGCTGAGTGGGTGAGTGAGAGAGGTGGAGGAGCTGAGTGGGTGAGTGAGAGAGGTGGAGGAGCTGAGTGGGCGAGGGAGAAAGGTGGAGAGGTGGAGGAGCTGAGTGGGTGAGGGAGAGAGGTGGAGGAGCTGAGTGGGCGAGGGAGAAAGGTGGAGAGGTGGATGGTGGTTGAATGAAGAAAGAAAGGTGGAGAGGTGCCCCTCTGCTCCGCCTCTCCTCTCCTGTCCTCCATGATTAAAGAAATGTTCATGCTCCGAATGACGACCCAGAGCAGACCCGAGAAGGAGAGGAGAGGGTACGCTATGGCACAGTACGCTACACTGCACTGTCCCATTCTGTCCTCGCCAACTACCCCCCCCCCCCCCGCCCCCCCCACATAATATATCTCCTCCTCCTTATACTACTACAGTTCTCTGCTATCCCTCTGCCTTTGTCAAGTCTGAACCCCCGCCCTTGTCTACATCCCTCTCCCACCGCCTCCCCTGTCCCCCCGTCCTCCATCTTGCCAGATGTATTTTCGGCTCAGGGTGGCAGTTTCGCGCGGCACCGCAACACCGATGCAGAGCCCAAGAACCGGAGTGATGACAAGTCCCTCTCCATCCCTCTCTCTCACACACACACACACACACACACACACACACACACACACACACACACACACACACACACACACACACACACACACACACACACACACACACACACACACACACACACACACACACACACACACACACACACACACACACACACACACACACACACACACACACACACACACACACACACACACACACACACACACACACACACACCGCTGTTCCTCCAGTGCAGGAATCCCAGTGCCGAGTTGCCAACAAGCGACAGGATATGTTTCAACGCAGATGTTTATGTAAATGATGCTTGCAAAAATATATATAAAAATCATCAGTTGTGTGTGTGTGTGTGCGTGTGCGTCCATCTGTCACGGCCCATCTCGCTGCCAAGTGCGGCCGTTTCGCTGATTAATTGTTGTGATTTTGTACTTAATGGATGATGGCTCTCCAGCACCATGCATATCTTACAATAACCATAGGAGGCATCTTCTTTCAAATCAAAAGACCCCCCCCCCCCGTCCTGTCATTGGAAACACAAACACAAACGGTTGCAAATGTAAAATGTTGACTATAACATCAATTATTTTTAGCGTAGTACATACGCACACAAATGAACAACTTGACTTGGCTGCATGAGTTGCTTTGGGTTGAGAGTGAAGACGGGCATTTAATGGAAATGACCCCACATGAGCTTCATATGTTAAAGGTGTTGATGTTGCAGCATATTGTTTAGCTTGGCACGTAATTCCATTTCCATGTTTTAGTTCAGTTTGTTTTTTTACCACCCCGCGGTACAAAAGAGCATCACATAGATATGAAGCTGTTTTTGTGTGTGTCAGTTTCATGTCTTTATATACCACAGGGATAATCTCATCAGCGAGAGCGAGAGAGCGAGAGCGCACACACACACACACACACACACACACACACACACACACACACACACACACACACACACACACACACACACACACACACACACACACACACACACACACACACACACACACACACACACACACACACACACACACACACACACACACACACACACACACACACGCACACGCACACGCACACGCACACACACGGTCGTTAGGCCATCTTAAGATGTGCTGTAGAATGCATTGCCACTGCTGTATCACTCCACAGATTAACATTAAGTCTAACTGTTACGGCTACCCCTTTTTCCTCTCTCTCTTGCTACCTTCCCCAGGTGTAATCAAGAGGCCTGATATCATGAAGGAGAGCCTGTTTTACTCCCATGGCTGCCCCATGGTTTCTGCTGTGCAGCCTGGCACATTCCACCATGGTTTCTGACCGTGTTCTTGATCCTTTGTTCTTTCCATTATCCCAGTGTTTCATTGATGTCACTGACGCCTACATGTCCACTCTCACATATATCACACACACACACACACACACACACACACACACACACACACACACACACACACACACACACACACACACACACACACACACACACACACACACACACACACACACACACACACACACACACACACACACACACACACACACACACACACACACTTAGTTGATGACTTCAATAAATGTAAGTTACTTTTGCATTCCACTTTGTTGTCCGTCTCTTTTACGTTATGGCTTGACTCAGGGGGGGGGGGGGGGGGGGCTATCCTGTGAAATCCTTAACACACACGCACACACTAGGGCTTTTCGACACCAACTATAGTGAGTCATTAGTGTGGGGGGGGGTACAAGATGATGCGGATAGTAATCACAGACAAGAGACGTGAATGGTCACTGTGGTCGTTAGGAATGAGAGGAGAAAGGGGAAACCAGAAGATTAGCCAGCATGAGCAGACCTTTTCTAGGGCCCTACTTCTCTGGAAGGTGTGGATTTGAAGCAGAAGAAGAAGAAAAAACGATGAACAAATGACAAAACAACACCACAAACGGAAGAGAGAGAACTGGGTCTGTGGAGCTGACGGTAGAGCTCAGATGACTGACTAGACACACACAAATAGGGTCGGCTGTTGTGGAAGGGTGTGTGTGTGTGTGTGTGTGTGTGTGTGTATCATCCCAGTCGGTCCACGCCAGTGTGTAGACTCCTCTCATTATTCTGATTTGGCTGTGTGTCCAGTAAGCCTGTCTAGCAGAGAGGGAGAAGAGCAGGAAATCGGTCCCTTTTGCACACACAAATACACACAGACACACAGCCCCATCTCTCTCTCTGTAAGACACACACACAGATACACAGATACACACAGACACACAACCCCATCTCTCTCGGTTAGACACACACAACCCATCTCTCTCTCTCTGTTAGACACACACACACAACCCATCTCTCACTGTAATACACACACACACACAGATACACAACCCCATCTCCCTCTCTGTTAAACACACAGATACACACAACCCATCTCTCTCTATGTTAGATACACACAACTAGGGATGGGACGATCACGTTTTTTGCCACCGATCACAATGAGAAATATCTGCCCCACCGATCACCGATTTTTATATTTTTTTTGCAGCTATAGCGGTCTACAGTGTATTGCTGCTATAGCAGTCTATTATAGCAGGGGTTCCCAAACGCCGGGCCGCGGACCGGTACCGGGCCGTGGAGGTGTTACTGCCGGGCGGCGAAACAGCTGTGTGTTTATCATCATATTTGACTCAAATAATTTGAGTATAGGTGAACGGCGGGCGGTATAATCTATATATAGAGATGATATATATAGTATAATCTATATATATATAGATTATATAGCGGTATAATCTATATATATAGATTAAATAGATATCGGCGGCATAACGAGAGACTTTCAGTTACACGCGCTACTAAAGAGACTACGCGCTAGTGACGTGTCGGTCGTGAACGAGCCGGGGTTTTTGTTACGGGCGCTCCGCGTACATGCGCGTTTATACTGAAATCGAGCCCTGCCGTTTTGTTAGGGGTGTGTGTT
>CM051004.1:8723620-8758620 GCA_027704905.1 Muraenolepis orangiensis | reverse complement strand
AAAAGGCTGCGTTTATGTCAATATGTACATTTGTGTAATTCTCTTTTTTTGTATTTTTGTATTTCTTTTCCATTTTGTAATTCTTGTAAATGCTGTACTTTTGCACACATCTTCAGGGCCGGCGATAACATGTCACTGCACATGGTACACTGTACCTTATATATACGGAAAAATAAACCACGTATGAATCGGAAATCTGAATCCTCCAGCCTATTTCAAGAGCAACATCTGCTAGCCTAATGCCCTTTACCATTTGAAAATGTCACACCAATACCAAAATGGATGTACATGTGTGTGTGTGTGTGTGTGTGTATGGACCCGAGACCACTTAATAGCCAATGCAAGTTACATTTCCCTCGGTTGAGAGTTAATAAAATAAAAACATGAAAAAAATGGCTTGACTTCATTGAGTCCCCATACAAGTGACTATGCTCTTATTGTTGAATTGTTTAACTGTTAAAATTACTGGATGTAATTATACAGAATGATTTGTCGTGGTCTGAACAATAGTTTGATCGTACCTGACTTTGGCTACTGCTTGTCCATATGGGGCCAATGTGGTTGTAACAATATGAAACATTTAGACAGACTCGTGACATAGTCCCCTGTGAATGATTTGAAATCGTTCTCCTGATGCGGTCAGTCTCTCTTTTTATTACTCGATCATCATGAAGAGAGGACTGTCATTGTGTGATGTGATACGAGTTTAATAAAAAGTATATAATGATAATAATAATTCAGCCCACGCTATACTAATGCGGCTGCTGGGGCTCAGTTAGGACACAAATGTACACCTTTGACCGAGCTAACCATACACACACACGCACGCAAAACGCTTGGCGTAGAGAGAGACCGTAGAGAGAGAGACCGTAGAGAGAGAGACGTTGGAGTGCGACCCCCGGGACGATGACGTGTGAAGAAACACGCAGGGCGAGCCGTGTGACCTTTCGAGGAGCTTAGTAAAAACTTGTGTCGGGCATCGGAGGGGAGCCAAACCCAAGGTGACAGATAATCAGACTGCCACACGTCAACGGGGGGAAACTCCACCGACGCCACCCACCCACCCAGGGCCGGCTCAGAGGCTCAGAGGCTCACCCCCCCCCCCCCCCCTTCCTGCTAGGAGGAGGCGCCTCTCTCAAGACGCTCACAGGAAATGACAACAGTCGCGGGGTTTATTCACAATACGGCCGTTTCACAGTTTGACGAGAGCCGCCCCGCGGTCAATGAAACTCAGCCGAAACTGAAGCCGGAATTCACCGCAGGAGGGAAAAACAACAAGGGAAACAAAAGCACACTTTCAATGCACTGGTGATCAATTAGGGGGAAACTGGGAACTTCAAAATATATACGCCAACAGTATCGGTCGCCGTGGTCAACGGGGAAAACGCCGTTAATTGGCAGAAATGATATCTCGGCATATGGGGCCGCATGTGCACCATCGCTCAATTAAATTGTCAATGCAGTGGCACCGTTAACCCAGAGCCTGCGCGATATCATGAATGGGATGTATACACGCGCGCACACACACACACAAGTATTTGCAGTGGGGGGAAAAGCTGTGTGTGTGTGTGTGTGTGTATTTGGGTGGGTAGGCAGAGCAGGAGGCCAACCAATTTAAGCACTTCATTGTTTTTTTTGTAAGTTGACAACCAAGAGAAGAGGCGTGAGCCAATGAGCTGCCCTGTCCAATTAGCACCATCGAGGTGTGTGTGTGCTTTTACCCCACCCCTCTCCCACCCCCTACCTTCCTCCTCTTCTCTTTTATGCCTCTTCCTCGCCTTCTTCTTCATCTTCACCGCCGCCACCACCACCACAGCGGCGGCGGCGGCAGCGTCGCGAGCTGTCTGAGCGCTGCGGTGACAGCGAGCATGACACGCCGCTCGGCTACCTATTGTTCCGCGCTACGGCAAACACCGGCGCACTCCCGCCTGCACTTCACTAATAGCTAGCGTGACACGCGGCGCAGACCATAATAATGCCACTCCGTTCCTGGGGGGCGGGGGGGGGGTTGTTTTTTGGTTTTTAACTCTCGCAGGAGGAGGAGAAGGAGGAGGACACAAAACACAATACAAAACAACAGTGGAGACAACAGCGGAAATAGAGAAGCATTCAGAGAGGGTATCAAGGGGAAAATCGATTTTTGGGGTTTCCATCTTGCGAGGTAGCTGGTTTTTCCCCCATTCACAAAGACGTCACTCTCCAGTGACAAATAGTACTATTACGACGAGAGAGAGAGGGAGAGGGAGAGAGAGAAAGAGAGAGAAAAATTGTGGGGGGGAGAGAGAGATAAACAGAGAAGGGGGGGAAGAGAGAGAGAGAGATAAACAGAGATGGGGAGAGAGAGAGATAAACAGAGAGGGGGGGGAGAGAGAGAAAGAGAGGGGGGGGAAAGAGAGAAAGAGCGGGGGGGGGGAGGAGGGAGAGAGAGAGAGAGAGAGAGAGAGAGAGAGAGAGAGAGGGAGAATAAGAGGGCAAAGGGGGGGAGGGCATTGCTTACACTCGCCCGCACGGATAGCTTGACAAATGTTAGCATGAGCCCATAAAGCGCTGTGACAACCGCCTGCTGAGCGCACAGTCTCGCTAATGTGTCCTGGCACGGCCGGCCCCCTAATCACACATTTACATATGCAATGACCTACATTTGCATGTCAGATCGCACACTGTCCGGCGAGATTAACGCCGAGCACCCCCACCTCCCCCCAGTGTGTGTGTGTGTGTGTGTGTGTGTGTGTGTGTGTGTGTGTGTGTGTGTGTGTGTGTGTGTGTGTGTGTGTGTGTGTGTGTGTGTGTGTGTGTGTGTGTGTGTTGGGGAGGGGGTCGCCCTGGGTGGCTGTAGAGGCCGGGGCGGGGCGGGGCGGGGGCAGGATGGGACTTTTTTTTTGGCAGCCGAGGGGCCACGCTGCCAGGCGGGATTATGTCAGCCGGCGGGGGCCCCCGGTATTAGACACTTCATTAGAGCTAATCTGTTTAGCGGTGGGCAGTGTGTGTGTGTGTGTGTGTGTGTGTGTGTGTGTGTGTGTGTGTGTGTGTGTGTGTGTGTGTGTGTGTTAACCACACAGGCCATTTGCGCCAGGCACCTCTCGGCCCGCTGGCCGGGCCTTCAAAGGGCAGCCGGGGCGTGTCCTGACTGACGGGCCGTCTCATCTGCCGCCTGCCGCTGTCACACAGGGCTCCCAGCTGAGAGCGGTCACGCCATGCTCGGACCCGCACACACACACACACACACACACACACACACACACGGTCAAACACACACACACACACACACATGGTCAAACACACACACACACGGTCAAACACACAACCAAGGAGAAGTCACCAAAGAGTGACAGAGAATGACGGGGGTTAGGTGTGTGTGTGTGTGTGTGTGTAAGGGGTTCTATGTATCGCACATTTAACACTGCAAGGTTAACACGTGAGCCAGCCCAAGATCCAGTGTGTGAGTGTGAGTGTGTGAGTGTGTGTGTGTGTGTGTGTGTGTGTGTGTGTGTGTGTGTGTGTGTGTGTGTGTGTGTGTGTGTGTGTGTGTGTGTGTGTGTGTGTGTGTGTGTGTGTGTGTGTGTGTGTGTGTGTGTGTGTGTGTGTGTGTGTCCCCACGTCACTCGTCTCAACCGTCCACTTCACTTTTGTCCTATTTCGTATCGATTTTTCTTACACCTTTCCATTTTCGATTTTTTTGTTTTTATGGCTCACAAGCTAAGCGTATTTTCAAACCTCCATATCTTTACATCTCAATTCCGTCACATCCACCCCGCAAACTAAACTAAGTCATTTAGTGGCTTCCTGTCGAGGGTGAGCTGAATCTGCCGCTTCTTGTTGCTTGGAGAGAGAGAGAGAGAGAAAAGAAGAGAAAAAGACAAAAGAAAATGGCGGCGGTGGCGGTGGTGGTAGCGATGGGGACAAGCTGCAGGGGATGGAGATTAAGTGGCAGGCGCGCAAGGCATTGTGGGTAACATCTGCAAGGGACAGCGTGTCTTGGGTATAAAGGTGACACACAACTGCCTCGGGCGACTCACTGGAGGACAGGGACGGAGAGAGGAGAGAGAGAGAGAGAGAGCAAGCGAGAGCAAGCGAGCGTAGGGGGCATGTTTGGGAGTGTGATATAGGCCACGGTTCGTATTGCCCTTAGTTGCCAGACGGAAGTGACAAACATGTGGGGAGAAGAATCCCAAACAGAGAGAGAGAGAGAGAGAGAGAGAGAGAGAGAGAGAGAGAGAGAGAGAGAGAGAGAGAGAGAGAGAGAGAGAGAGAGAGAGAGAGAGAGAGAGAGAGAGAGAGAGAGAGAGAGAGAGAGAGAGAGAGAAGGAGGAGTGAGAAGCCCAGCAGCATTGCTGGTGGCTGCACAGAGAGGCAGCAGCAGCACACACAGAGGAGAGAGAGGAAGAGAAGAGGAAAGACAAAAGGAGAGGAGAGGAGAGGAGAGGAGAGGAGCAGGAGAGGAGAGGAACAGCAGAGGAGAGGAGAGGAGAGGAGAGAGAGAGAGAGAGAGAGAGAGGAGAGGAGAGGAGAGAGAGGAGAGGAGAGAGAGAGAGAGAGAGAGAGAGAGAGAGAGAGAGAGAAAAGGGAGGAGTGAGAAGCCCAGCAGCATTGCTGGTGGCTGCCACAGAGAGGCCAGCAGCAGCACACACAGAGGAGAGAGAGGGAAGAGAAAGGAAAGAAAAAGGAGAGGAGAGGAGAGGAGAGGAGAGAGAGAGAGAGAGAGCGATCACCTACTGACATTGGAGGGGCGGCACAGATCCACACAACAGGATCCTTTTCCCACCATCTCCTCTCCCCCCATCTCCACTGTTAAGCAGCCCTCCTGGAGCTCAGCAACATGCAATATTCATCCTCTCAGCCAGACAGCCTTCACCCCAAGAAGGTGCTCCTCCACCACCACCACCACCACACTTCCCTCCCCGCCATCTCATCTCGTCTCATCAGGGTGCCACCTCCAGAAACAGATCCCCCTTAAAATCTGCATAGACGATTGAAATTAAAAACACCCTGCAAGCAACCACCACCACCACCCAATCCACTCCCCTCTCTTCTTTCCAACTCACTCCAAAACATTAAACATGCACTTCTTAGCTACGCTCATCTCGTTTACCTAATGCATATGCATCGCACACCGCCGGGGGAAACCGCGGCAAATGATAACGCCAGAGCTCCTGAACATCCCCCCGTCACATACACAATTCAGTTGTTTTACTCCTCTTCGTCAGGAGGAAGAGGAAGAGGAGAGGAGAGGAGTTGGTTGGTTTAAAGCACACCCCATCGCCCCCACGCTCCACGAGAAGCAGTGTCAACCTCGGGAAAGAGTGTGAAACAGACTTGAGGACTTGTTGAAAGACGCCCATCTGGCAGCGGTGGCGGCGGCGGCGGCGGCGTAGCAAGCCATCTACATACCGACTCTCGCTCCGTCTCCCACTACACAGGAAGTCAGCGCAGACATGCCAGTGCAGAAAATAAGCATATATATATATATATATATATATATATATATATATATATATATATGGCATAGAAGTTCATCTCGCTGCCAATAAGTAAAACCGCCACGTAAAGTGAAGAAACTAAAAAGTTAAAACAAAGAAAAAAAAATTGAAACAAAAATATATGAAACGGCGTAAATGGCAGCTGTAAATCGCTGTAAATAGATTGGAAAACAGAGAGAGAGAGAGAAATCATTAGCCGAGACAACAACCCATCATCAACTGCTGGGGAAATGATTGGAGACCGCCAGAGTGTGTGTGTGTGTGTGTGTGTGTGTGTGTGTGTGTGTGTGTGTGTGTGTGTGTGTGTGTGTGTGTGTGTGTGTGTGTGTGTGTGTGGGCTGCTTGAAACAAAAATACACACACACACACACACACACAGGCACACGCACACAAAAGCAACACATTTTTTTTTACAATTCCAACTCCCATCAAACTTTTCTTTGTGCGCAAGCCCAATTATCCCTAATTTCACAATTACTAAATCTTGGAATAAACAAAGCCCCTTGGCAATTCCAGTGTTAATATTGCAGTGCCCTTGCATCCACAGGAAAAACAACAAGCAAAGAGGCAGCCCTATTTTTAGTGTTTGCTTTACCCCCCCCCCCCCCCCCTCCCTCCTCCTCCTCCTCATCCTCATACTTATATAAATAAAAAAAGACAACAACCGTTTTCCATGTACTCTGGGGCATTATGGAGGTTCGCCTTTTTTTTTTTTTGGGTTGATGGTTAAAAGTCCATTCAATACTCATGGAGGCAGAGGCAGCCCCCCGTTCTCGCAGGGCCAAATCAATGGGAGGGGATGTCTCCATGTTGGGGAGATCCGCATTCAGATGGGAGAGAGTCACCAGGTTTTTCACACACAGTGAAACCTGCGTCTCACCGAGCAGCCGGTGCCGGGGAGGTCAGGCTTCCTCAGCCTCCAGAGCGCTCCGGATCAATATAGCAGGAAAATTCAACATTCCCGCCCGCCCGCCCGCCCGCCCCCCCCCCCGACACACACACACACACACACCACACACACACACACACACACACACACACACACACACACACACACACACACACACACACACACACACACACACACACACACACCACACACACACACACACACACACACACACACACACACACACACACACACATACACACATACACACATATATATATATATATATATATATATATATATATATATATATATATCCCTCCCCCCATCTCCCTCTCCATCTCACACGGTTTATGTGTATAATGGAACAATGCACCCACCTGCCAAAAGAAAAAAAAACCCTAGCTGCAAAACAAGCCCATTATAGAGAGTGGATGCTTTGTTTCCATCGGCTCATTCTAAGGAATACAGCACTAGGACTAGAAAAGTAGGATCTCCACTTTCGCTCTCCCTTCAGAACACGAACGATAAGAAGTAATAGTATATGTATAACCACACGCCATATATGATAATAGTATCGCATATAAAAAGTCACATATTATAGTCATAATATTTCTTAATAGTAATAATAATAATAATAATGCAGATTTCATCGACATTTCGGTGGGCAAAACCACGGGTGACTGCAATGATAAGCGATGAATGGACAACCGATGAACGGGCAAGGTGGTGAATAATGACAATTTTGTGTCACAATACTTCGACAAAAAAGACACGGCTACTGCCTTTGGTTCACATTTAAATGAAAAAAATTAAAAAAGTTGAAGATCATGAAAATGATTGCGTGCGCGTGCGCGTGCGCGTGTGCGTGTGCGCGTGTGCGCGTGTGCGTGTGCGTGTGTGCGTGCGCGTGTGCGTGTGCGTGTGTGTGCCTGCGCTTCTCCGTTACCTGTGGTTGAAACACTGGCACTGCTGCTTGTTGTCCCTGTGGCTGTGTGTCCATATCCATGGTTTGATCCTATACGCCCCTGGCATGCGCACACACAGACAGACCGACAGACAGACAGACAGACAGACAAACAGACAAACACACACAGACAGACAGAGACACACAGACACACAGACAGACAGACAAAACAACTGTTTAACTACTGGATTAAGGCCAGCCTCCTCTTAATGTAGTCATCGTTGAATCAAAAGCTCTAAATTGCAGTGGGACAAACACCACCCCGACCAACACAACAACAACAACCACAACAACAACCACAACAACAACAGCACCGGTGGTTGTGTGTCGGCAGGTGTGAACCGGACCCCGGGTCTCGACCCCTGGAACTCGATACTGGGCGGGATCCGCGGGCCCTCTCAGGTCGCCCTGCGGTGGAAAACTCATGATGTTGTTGCCACTGCGCCGTTGCTTGCTTGGTTTGTTTTTGTTTATTCCTTTCTTTTTTCCATGGGTAATTTCTTACTGGCGTGCGTCCAGGGAACCCTTTCTAGGGAATAGTTGGGCCTATGGCATAATGTATAGGCAACATTTCCGTAGCATTTCCCAGTTGTTTGGTTGGCGTTTCACGGTTTTTCCCAGCGAGGAGGGCGCAGTGGGGAAAGGCGAAGGCGAGAGTGCACAGGAGAGGAGAAACAGGGCAGCGGGATAATTGACTTGAAGAGCGGCAGAGATTTGTGTTGAAAAAAAAAAAAAAAATAAAAAATAAAAATAAAAAGAAGCTTGACCGCCGGTTGCTTTCACCCACCACCGTGGACATATTGCAAAAGATAAACCTTAACCCGGATGAATTATTTACAACAGAATGCTCCCAGGAAGATATATAGTGAAAACTAAGATTAGGTTACGCAATTAGCCTGAAAACCTCCCGGTTGCTGTGAGTTGCAGAAAGCCCTGCCGTCGTGACAGTTGTTATGAGGATATATGTGTCGTGGGATGGAATGTAATAAACAGCCTCCAAATACTTTCAATGCATTTTCTTTAACTCGTTATATGGAAGGGAAAAAAAAAATGGGCCATTGATAAGGAAAGACGTGTGTGTGTGTCTTTCACAGGCACACACAACAATACACAAACCAATGATATGAAAACACTAAACTGCCCTCAGGCAGTAATGAGCAGATGCTGGATAGAGGGACGGATAGAGAGAGAGAGGAGAGAGAGAGAGAGAGGAGAGAGAGAGAGAGAGAGAGAGAGAGAGAGGAGAGAGAGAGAGAGAGAGAGAGAGAGAGATAGAGAGACGAGAGAGAGAGAGAGAGAGAGAGAGAGAGAGAGAGAGAGAAAATAGAGCAAGAGACTGGGAAAGACAAAAATCTTGAGATCTTGATATATATATATAAATATATACACAATGAAGAATATTGAAATATATATGAATATATGGTTCATTCTAAGTAAAAGAGCTAGGCGTTATGCTTATGGGAACCCTAGGTTTCCGAATTCTAATGATTCTGTCACTACCCCCTGTCAAGCAATATCACCCACTTGCAAGGACACACACACACACACACACACACACACACACACACACACACACACACACACACACACACACACACACACACACACACACACACACACCACACACACACACACACACACACACACACACACACACACACACACACACACACACACACACACACACACACACACACACACACACACACACACACACACACACACACACACACACACACACACAGGGAGGGAGGGAGGGAGGGAGGGAGGGAGGGAGGGAGGGAGGGAGGGAGGGAATGGGGGGCGGGGGTGTAGCGAGGACACAGTTCAGGATGGGTCATTTGCATGTGTGCGCGTGTGTGTGTGTGTGTGCGTGTGTGTTTTCTCCTTTCCACCAGAGCGGCTGTCCATCTGTCGGACCGTGTAACCGTCAGCCGCCGTGTCATTCCCGTGCCGCGCTGTCTGAGTCTCGTCTGTGCCGTGCCGCCACGGCCGCCGCGACCACCGCGACCACCGCCGCCATCGCAACACGACAGCCAGATCTCACACCTCCCCGGCCAATTAAAACTCCCCGGGCGCACCGAGACTGTGGCGCAGGAATGTGTGGCCAAGGGAGGAGGAGGAGGCAGTCCTCCGCACTGATGTCATCAATCCCATTCACACTAAAAAAAGTTAATAATGCTAATTAGACGTCTGCATTTCATCTCTACTCCATTGGGGCGGGGCGGGGGGAAGTGTACACAGGTCCGTGAAACGGATGCATGCATCTGTGTATGTGTGTGTGTGTGTGTGTGTCTCTGTATATTGATGTATTTTTTTTCACCAATACACTGGTTGTTTATTCTAAATTAGTTTGGTGTGTTCTCCGGGTTCACTGTCCTGTGTGTGTGTGTGTGTGTGTGTGTGTGTGTGTGTGTGTGTGTGTGTGTGTGTGTGTGTGTGTGTGTGTGTGTGTGTGTGTGTGTGTGTGTGTGTGTGTGTGTGTGTGTGTGTGTGTGTGTGTGTGTGTGGCTTTGAAGCTCAGGAAAATATGCGTTTGCACAACACCAGCTTCCCCCCCGGGACTGCCTAGACTATATTGGGAATATAATTTACCGAAATCTACATTAAAAGCTTGTTTCAAATGAGTTTAAAGGCATTCAAATATAAAAGGGGTTTTGCAATTCATGAGAACCCCAAAATCCACTGGTGGTGGTGGAGGCAACAGAAACACCATGGCCAGCACTGTCCAATGACATCCACTGCACAACAAGGGAAGGTTAATTAAGAGGGCTGCCAGATATATATATAGATATATATATATAGATATAGATATATAGATATAGATATATATATATATAATCATACTTACTACAACTCAATACATATAGTAGTACTACTTGCAACAGGGAAGCTTATCATTCTAACCCATAGCATAACACTGTTGGGACCTGATCTATTTTTATATTAATAATAATCAATCAGCATCATCATCATCATATGCTGAACTCAGAAACAGTCCTATTACAGAAGATAATACCTTTTATTTTTAATGAGGCAATATAGCATTTGGATTTGGTCATGCATATTCAAAACAACACTGTGTGTGTGTGTGTGTGTGTGTGTGTGTGTGTGTGTGTGTGTGTGTGTGTGTGTGTGTGTTGTGTGTGTGTGTGTGTGTGTGTGTGTGTGTGTGTGTGTGTGTGTGTGTGTGTGTGTGTGTGTGTGTGTGTGTGTGTGTGTGTGCGTGCGTGCGTGTGTGTGTGTGGCTTAGCAACATGAAGCGCAGAATGTGACTACGAACCAACGAATTAGAGGTGAGGCAACGCACCATACTTTGGGGATTTATAAAATTACATTATTTCTAAATAACCGTATAATAAGTCTTAATTGAGTGTGGACCGGCGATCCAAACCCCCTTTTCATCACGCCTCCTCCTCCTCCTCCACCCTCAAACTTAACAGGATCAATAGGCCTATATCACGTTAGATTAGAAAGCCGGAAGTACCCGTTAAAAACCGCTGAAGCAGTGTATCCCAAGTTCCGGTTAATGTGTTCACCTTGGCATTCACCATGGAGGACAGTTATCGCTGGACAACATCGCTGCATAACCTTCCAAAAGTCGGTCCAGACGATGTGGTTCAACTAGTGAATGAACACTCTACAGTGAACAAGTCTAAATCCGAATCATACAATTCCCCGACATTGTGTCTCTATCTGGATATATCGCCATATGACTAAGGCGATTTTGTGTAGGAGCAGAGGTGTGCCTATGTATTTAATATAGGCTATTTATTTGATGGATTTGGATTATTTCAATGTACCTTTTCATTTACGTGTTAATATGTAGTGTGCAGCTGTATATGTTCTAAAAGGGAATGCCTGTTATTCTTGTGAATATGAGTTGTCAAAAGTGAAAAAAAAAAATGAAAAAAAGTGCTTGTGACATACTTGTGGCATTGAGTTAAAACCAAATTTGTATAAAATACCGATATATATCGTATATCGCGATGCAGCCTAAAAATACCGGGTTTTGGTCCGTATCGCCCAGCCCTACTTGGGACCAGTGCTTTTAATCACACACTTACCCGACATTATTAGCCTATTCCGCCCACTTTTCGAGACGTATATGCTCTCCTTGTCAAAGTGCAAACTGCAGACATACGTGCTACCCCTGAGAACATGAAACGAGGGACCTTCATCCTCCTCATCAGCCTCACACACGACTTGCGGAGGAGTTTGTCTTTGGGGAAATGGTGTAAACTGAGGTAGGGCTGTCTTTGTTTAGACGTTGAGCAGCCCGGTACACTACAATAAGAGAGAGGAGAGGAGGGGAGGGGACACAATTTGTCACGTATTTGGGGTAACTACCGGAAGTAAGAGTACACTGCTCTGCGATTTTTTAAGGCCTATTAAGGCTGCCACATTAGATCAGCCAGCGCCAAGGAAAGGGAACATGGAGAGAGAGCGTGCGCGAGAGAGAGAGAGAGAGAGAGAGAGATACTACATATTTGCCTATTATGAGGATGTTTTAATATCTGGTGTCTAATATCTTGCTTTTGCTGTCTTTACAGACAACACACACACACATACTCACTATTTACCATCACATGCAGTGGCCACCATGCAGGCCGGTAGCTCTGGCTGCAGGAGGGGCAGCAGCGGCTAAAACAGCTGAATCTCAGGCTATTCATAGCAGAGCGTGTGGAGACAGGACACGCCCGATGTGTACCTCAGCCCACACAGAGAGACAGAGAGAGAGAGAGAGAGAGAGAGAGAGTGGGTGAGAGAGAGAGACAGAAAGAGTGAGTGAGTGAGTGAGTGAGTGAGAGAGGGGGTGAGAGGGTGAGAGAGAGAGAAAGATTGAGAGAGTGGGTGTGAGAGTGAGAGATATGCTAATAGATCACTGGCCAGACGACAGCCCCAGGGGATAAGGTGCAACCCGTGTGCTTTCAGGGCACAGCAGAATCCTACCAATCGATACGGGGGGAGGTAAAATATATAATCGTGCAAAGTCACTTCCATGGGCACCTGGTCCTATATCACTTATTTTGAAGCTATGGAGAACGAGGAAACACACACACACCGAGAGAGCGAGAGCGAGAGAGATTGGCTGGCAGGATAGAAGGAATCTCATTTATCTCTTTGACATATTGATGGTTTCTTTCGAGTGAAAGGGGTTTGGTTTTGGTTTTGGTGGTGGTGGTGGTGGGTGGGTGGGTGTGAGTCCCGACCACTCATAGTAAACAAACACTGAGTGTGCTCCTTCCAACGTGAGGCTCCTGCCCAACTATTACACAGCAGGCCCCGATCACACGTATGAGCAGAAGCCAGCACAATGTGAGAGAGAGACCGAGAGAGAGGGAGAGAGACAGAGAGACAGAGACAGAGAGACAGAGAGAGAGAGAGACCGAGAGCGAGAGCGAGAGCGAGAGAGAGAGAGACACACAGGGGCCAGAAAAACATTTAAAACTTTTAACTTAACTTTATGCCTCCTTTTGTTCACACAGCAAATAGCTGTTTAGTTTGTTTAGAGAGCACATTCATGGCAACAATATGGTGGTGTTTGTGTCTCGGTCATGACTCCTTGTGAAACATTTTACAACCAAGTTACGCGTTATATCATATCTGTGTGAGTTTGTGTGTGACACACACACACACACACACACACACACACACACACACACACACACACACACACACACACACACACACACCACACACACACACACACACACACACACACACACACACACACACACACACACACACACACACACACACACACACACACACACACACACACACACACACACACACACACACACACACACACCATTCTTGAAATACAAAATAATAAGTATACGTTTTTGGTTTGGTTAGAATCTCAGTGGATCTCATTTAATCTCCCAGAGGAGAAGAACCAGAAGAAACCGGAGAAGAACAAGAAGAAACCGGAGAAGAACCAGAAGAACCAGAAGAAACCGGAGAAGAACCAGAAGAAACAGGAGAAGAACCAGAAGAAACCGGAGAAGAACAAGAAGAAACCGGAGAAGAACCAGAAGAAACCGGAGAAGAACAAGAAGAAACCGGAGAAGAACCAGAAGAAACCGGAGAAGAACAAGAAGAAGAAACCGGAGAAGAAGAACAAGAAGAAGAAACCGGAGAAGAACAAGAAGAAGAAACCGGAGAAGAACAAGAAGAAGAAACCGGAGAAGAACAAGAAGAAGAAACCGGAGAAGAACAAGAAGAAGAAACCGGAGAAGAACAAGAAGAAGAAACCGGAGAAGAACAAGAAGAAGAAACCGGAGAAGAACAAGAAGAAGAAAAATTTAAAAGAGAGAAAAGGAGAAAAAAAGAAGAAGGAGAAGGAGAAGAAGAAGAAGAAGAAGAAGAAGAAGAAACAAAAAGCCAGAGCGGGAAGGTGATCAAGGATAACTGGAGGTGGGGGGGGTGTGGAAGAGAGGGGGGGTGGGAGGGGGGGGGGGCAGAGCGCTACATCAGCACTACAGCCAACGACAACAACAAAGTCGAAACTGGGGAGTGATGAGCATGCACCGGAAAAAGCCGGGACAAAAAAATAAATAATAATAAATGTATGACTAGTGGCGGGGAAAGAGAGATTAAAGAGCCTGAAGAAAAGAGAAAGAGATAATTAAGCGGGAAAAGGAAAAAGGAAAAAGGGTGATGGTGGTGGTGGTGATGGTGATGCGTAGGAGGGGGGATGGTGACAGTAGCCAGGGTTGCGGGTCCGTGTGACGAAAAGAAGGGGGGGGGGGGGGGGGGGGAATCAAAGAGGCCCCTTTGAGGACGGGGCCCCCGGTAGCAGCAGTGCTAAAGGAGAGCGGGCCGCTGGTGAGCCGCCGCTGTCCATGATTACAAGGAGCCCCGGCACACCCCTTTGAGTCTGGGCTCAAAACCTGCACTCCAGGACCCGCTGGATACCCACCATGTTTGCTTGACTGGCGGCGGCAACGGAGGAGGCGGAGGAAGAAGAAGAAGAAGAAGAAGGAGGACGAAGAGATAAAGAGGGCCACTAATGAGGGAATGGAGGGGTCCGACTACACTACTGAAGGAAGCACCCTCGCGCTCGCTCGGCTACCCTATTCATTTTAAATCACCAGTCTAAATCATTAGCCCCAATGTACAAGGAGAGAGAGAGAGAGAGAGAGAGAGAGAGAGAGAGAGAGAGAGAGAGAGAGAGAGAGAGAGAGGAGAGAGAGAGAGAGAGAGAGAGAGAGAGAGAGAGAGAGAGAGAAGAGAGAGAGAGAGAGAGAGAGAGAGAGAGAGAGAGAGAGAGAGAGAGAGGAAACTAACTTTATTGTTTCCAAGTTAAAATTAACAAGGATGTAGTACCAGGAAGAGGGCCTTTGAAAGTAGGCTTTGCTGAGCCAGCCAAACACACACACACACACACTGTGTCTGTGCAGGCGTGTGCGTGTGCATGTGCGTGTGCATCTTGAACAACACAATGTTAATCAGGGAGCATCTCAGTGTGAGACTACAACCGTTATCTCAGCATCCATCAGGCAAACGGGGAGCCAGAGAAACAGCACAGACTTCAAACGCCACTCGCTAGTCAGACTGCCACAACATGGTCCAGGCTAATGGCTAAGCCTCCTTTTTTTTACAAAAAGGGAAAGGAGGGAAAGTGTGTGTGTGTGTGTGTGTGTGGTGTGTGTGTGTGTGTGTGTGTGTGTGTGTGTGTGTGTGTGTGTGTGTGTGTTGTGTGTGTGTGTGTGTGTGTGTGTGTGTGTGTGTGTGTGCGTCAACTTGAGCTCCCGCGTACGCTCAAAAGACGTCACAGACTATTTGTACAGCGAGGACTTTGCACACACGGACCGTTTCAAGTCCGAACAGAACAGTTTAGAGGACATCATCATCACATCATCATCATCTTCTTCTCGTCGTGATGTCCGCTGTTGTGTATGTGGGCAGCCACGAAAAACAGGCTGCGCAGTGTGTTTCTCCCCGAGTGTTACCGTTAAAATCAGGCAGGCCTTCACCCACTTCACCGTGGTGTGTGTGTGTGTGTGTGTGTGTGTGTGGTGTGTGTGTGTGTGTGTGTGTTGTGTGTGTGTGTGTGTGTGTGTGTGTGTGTGTGTGTGTGTGTGTGTGTGTGTGTGTGTGTGTGTGTGTGTGGTGTGTGTGTAAGAGAAAGTTAGACAAAGAAGGTCTTCTGGGACACAGCGAGGCCATGATCCATATTCCTGCCCTGCCACTATTTATAGTGCTCCTTTACATGTTTCTCGGTCACATTTTGGAAGCTAATGATTATTTCACACACACACAAACAAGAGTAACAACCACAGCACAAAAACGCCCCGCGCACACTGCATGTGAGGGCTAAGTTGATTTATACCACCCACCCTCCCCCGCCCCACCCCAAACTAGCAGGCTGCCCCGGGTTACCGTGTGCTGTGTGTGTGTGTGTGTGTGTGTGTGGTGTGTGTGTGTGTGTGTGTGTGTGTGTGTGTGTGTGTGTGTGTGTGTGTGTGTGTGTGTGTGTGTGTGTGTGTGTGTGTGTGTGTGGTGTGTGTGGTTTTCTTTAGTATTCACAGTTCCTAATACGTGGTCAATTTGCTGCCATTCAGCAAACAAAGCTGAAGCACATGCAGGTGTCTGCGCCCCTCGTCTCCATCCACACCCTCTATTCCTTTCTCTCTCTCTCTCATGTCATTCTCCTGCGCCTCTGTGCTCGCTCGCCCTGGCGCGTGGCGAGCGAGAGGAGCTGGCGCGTGGCCGAGGGGCTATCTGGGGGCCATTGTGTGGCCCACTCCAAGGCGGCGGTGCAGAGGGTCTTTTGTCCAACCAGCCAACCAACCAGCCAGCCAGCCAGCCAGCCAGCCTCTTTAGCAGGTGCCTTACAGTAGAGGGCAGCCCAGTCAACGAGCCCCAGCTCAGCCCAAACAACCCACCAACCAACCAACCAGCCAGGCAGCCAGCCAGCCAGCCAGCCAAGCAGGCCCACTCAACACAGAGGCTGGTGGATGAATGCTGGTTACCCCAACCCCTCTTTCTGCTCCTCCTCCTCCACCACCAGCAGCACCACCGTTCCCCTGTTTGATGTCCTTTCCAACGCTCTCCATACGCCCAGGCAAGCCGAGGATGCTAATAATCACTTGAAAAACAAAAACATTCCCAGCTCGGCTGTGTTTAAAAGGTAAACTCCAATTTCAATGATAAAAGACAGGAGTGACAGGCAGCGCATTATAAGCCCCCTGACCAAACACAGCGCTTCCTCAGTGTCTCTTTCTGTACCGTTTTCATTTAAACAGGGGGTGGTGGTGGTGGTGGATTGTGGTGGTGGTGGTGGTGGATTGTGGTGGTGGGCCCTCCATCTCCGCTAGGTGACTCCAATTCTTGCTGTCAATCAGGGGAGGGGTAAACCACGGATATTGACATGGATATTGACAAATCTCCGAGTGTGTGAGGCGAGGCAAATTTGCGTAGGCTAAGTAGACGGAAAGCGATCGGCAATGCTGTGTGTGTGTGGTGTGTGTGTGTGTGTGTGTGTGTGTGTGTGTGTGTGCTGTGTGTGTGTGTGTGTGCGTGTGTGTGTGTTCCCTCGGAGAGCGGGAGCAGAGCTGTGTGAAGGAGAAAGGGCCCCCCGGGCATTTGCGATATGAACCCTGGGGGTTTGGGCTCTGCGCTTGCTTGCTTGCACACTGTCACTCCATTCACAGCCAGCTTCAGCGGCAAAATAAAATATATATATATATATAAAATTTTAAAAAAGAGACACAAACGCTTGCACACAAGTCTAAAAAGGGGGAACTTCACCGATTTTCACCCGGCTTTGCAACATTCTAGTGTGGGTAGCGCATGCAAATGAACAATGTTTAGCTTTCCTCCCTGTTGCCTGCAACACAGATCTCCCTGCATCTGTCGTCTTGCCCGCCATCTCACCCCAACTCTGTCATCAACTCCGTCAAATGATGGAGGCGGGGTCAGATTTTGCGTCTGCATTAAGCTGCAACCCCACCCCCCACCCCCCCAGAGACACGGAGAGCATCGGAAAACAACTGCAGGCGCTTTTCACACTATATCCCTTATGGGGATGGAAGTTATCCTTGAAGCAAAAATCCAAAATGCACACACCGATGCTTCTTCAGACCGTGTTTGAGAAACAGGCTCTTTACTTTAGTCTCGACACAAGTTTGTGTGTGTGTGTGTGTGTGTGTGTGTGTGTGTGTGTGTACGCACACACACACACACACCAACATTCAAACTTGAACCTGAGTTTGAATCCAGGACGTGTCCGTGCCGCCCCGGGGCCGCTGGCCCATCACAGCCTGATAAAGCGCGGCTCGGGCCGTCCTGGTGCCCTCCGGCCGCACGCTCAGCCCTTCACATCACCACACACCCGACACAGCTCCGAGCACAGCAGCAGCAGCAGCAGCAGCAGCAGCAGCAGCAGCATATTCAGGCTCCTTTGTTTATTTTAGATATTTTGTTATTTATTCTCTTTATTTTTGCCCAATCAAGCCTCTGGGTTATTTGGGCAGAGAACCTTTTTTTTTTTTTTTATAGCTCGGGCTATATTTATGCCCAGGTTTGCACTTCACAGCAGCAAGCAAACACACACAGAGAAGAAACACACAAGAGACAAACACACAAGAGAGAGAAAACACAACAACAGAGAGAGAGAAGAGAGAGAGACGAGAGAGAGAGAGAGAGAGAGAGAGAGAGAGAGAGAGAGAGGAGAGAGAGAGAGAGAGAGAGAGAGAGAGAGAGAGAGAGGAGAGAGAGAGAGAGAGAGAGAGAGAGAGAGAGAGAGAGAGAGAGAGAGAGAGAGAGAGAGAGAGAGAGAGAGAGAGAGAGAGAGAGAGAGAGAGAGAGAGCGAGAGAGAGAGAGACAGAGAGAGACAGAGAGAGAGAGAGAGAGCCCCAGGGCTATAGGTTGAGAGTGTGTGTGTGTGCCCTGTGGCCCACGTTCCCAGCCTGTTCCGGGGGGGAAGGCCCGGTGAGGCACAGCCGAACGGAGGGGAGGTTGGCTGCCACTGCTCCAGGACCAATAAGGGCTTTGTTTGTTAGCCATGTCACTGACCGACCGCTAAATTAGCTTCATCACCTCTGGCAGAGAGAGATCAGATGTGACATCCTGTGTACCACAGGGCTTGGTTTTCGCGTCGCCCGGGTTTGTCAGCAAAGGCTGTCAGCGTTTTATTATAGGAGGGCATTAAAAACTGCCCTAACCCGGGAAGAATGGAAAGAATGCACCGCTCTGGCTTGTGGTGTGTGTGTGTGTGTGTGTGTGTGTGTGTGTGTGTGTGTGTGGTGTGTGTGTGTGTGTGTGTGTGTGTGTGGTGTGTGTGTGTGTGTGTGTGTGGTGTGTGTGTGTGTGTGTGTGTGTGTTGTGTGTGTGTGGTGTGTGTGTGTGTGTGATGCTGCGATACTGGGCTCTGTTATATGAATAAACAAAACTGCTCTTTTCCTTGTGTGTTTTTTCAGTTTGTTTGACAGCCGGTGTGGTGTGTGTTCATCAGTTATTGCTTTTCCCTTAATGCCTAACCTCATGACGACGACTCAGAGACTCACGGCCTCGGGCTGAATTCATACTCCTTCAAAACCCATTACCATTCTTATTCTTCTACTTCTACCACTTCTTCCACGAGGCACCGAAAGCCACGACTCCACCGCCAAAGAATAAAGAGGAACAAAACAGCTGTACCTTCAGTGTCTGCTCCCACTGAACTGGAGTGTGGGGGGGGGGGGGGCGGGGGTGGTGGTGTTGGGAGGGAGGGAGGTGGGGGGGGGGGGGGTTGGTGGTGTTGGGAGGGAGGGGGAATCAGCAATAAATCTTGCCGTTCCGGATATTTTGGCGTTGCCACGGAGGGAACCAAAACGAAAAACAAAAATCTTCACCTACAATGTCTGGCTTCCACACAGACAATGTCAAAGGTGTTTACTTGTCATGCAAAGTACCTGATCAATATTGTGCATCAAAAGCCGCACACGAGTTTCCATGGCACGTGCTCCGTTGCCCAGGCCCGCCTCTTTATAATTAACATTCCACCTAATTAACAGCACCTAAACACTGAGGAGCACCATGACAACGGTTCAGCCTGACGCCCGTCGCCGTGTGTGCGGAAGCCGCATGGTGGGGCGGCGTCCTGTTTCGATGACTTCCTATTCTCTCACAGCGTCTCTCGACGGCTTCTATGCTGTGCATTGTGCAGCTGAATGGCTGGTTTCTAGGAGAGCAGAGACAGAGCTGCAACCACTTCTTCCACATTCCCGGCGCCAACGGGCTCTGTTATTTAACCGTTTATGCCGTCCCCTCGTCTGCGAGACGGACCTCTCTCACTCTTATTCCCGCCATACGTCACCTTCCCCTACCCTTCTTCCCTCCTTCTCCCTCTCCCTCTCCCTCTCTCTCTCTCCCTCGCTCTCTCCTCCCGGGACAGATTGAAGCAGTTGCCCTGTGTCAGCGTTGGGGTTTGCCTAAGAGGAAACGACATGTGCAAGATGTCCAAATCATTAGTAATGTGAGAAGAGCCGTTCCCAGGCATGTGTAGGCTGAGCAAGGGCCACCGTCGGCGGGGCTGTTCCCGGGACCTTCTCATATGCTCTGGGATGGGGGTGGGAGGGGTACCACCTTGATGATCGGTTGGCCACGGAAACATACATGGTCCTGAACAAGCCGCATCATCGTCGACCCAGGCACTGCAGTGGGGGGGCGAGGGCCAGGGCGGTGCACAAACGCGTCAGACGTGAACGCAAGATTGCGTAGAAGCGTGTCGAAAGGAAAAAAATAAAATAAATAAAAACACATACAGGATGGATGCAGAAATCCTACTCTCACAGCAGGCCCATGAGAACATGGCTCCACTGAAAATCAGTATTGAGGTCTGGCTCTGATTCTGTCTCGGCCCGATGTGGCTTCTGTGGCCAGCCCTGCTGGCTGCTCTCACACACACACACACACACACCACCACGCACGCACACACACACACACACACACACACACTTTGACCCTGATTGGCTAGCACAGCTCTGGATCTGGTTATGTGTGTGTGTGTGTGTGTGTGTGTGTATAGGACCATGTCGTCACAAAGCCACAGAGCATGGGACGATCACTTTGTTCCACTTTACAGCCACCATGCTTCCACTTGATATCTAGACAAAGTACATCCATCTTGGTTACAGACACACAACACAGCATCCTGATGCTTCGGTACGTTCAAATAGTAGAACTTGTTTCACAAGTAATCCTCCCAATAAATAACAAAAGAAAAATTGAATTAATACAAACTACAGTGAAACATGATGAAGCAAATGATGCATGGGACACACACACACACACACACACACACACACACACACACCACCACACACCCACCCCCACCCCCCCCCCGCCCCCCTCCCTCTATCGGTGCATACCTCGGAGTATGTGCATGTACGCCGGATTTGTGTGTGCCGCTGACAAACAGGGAAGAGCACTGCCCCTAAGGGGTCGCACCTCTCCCCCTCACTGCACCCTACCTCCACCACCCATCTCTCTCTCTCTCTCTCTCTCTCTCTCTCTCTCGCTCTACATGCCTGCAGGGATTTCTAAGCTCTGCTCCAGAGAGCTGTCAGCCCTCCTGGCAGCGCAGTCTCACCGCAGACCGCATAGACCGCTAGCCCCCCCCCCCCCTCGCCGGAATCAGCAAAGACTTTAGACGTTACACTTACCGCTTGCCACTCAAAATAAATTGTTTGTTTGCTTGTTTGTTTGTGTATGGGTGTGTGTGTGTGTGTGCACGCACGCGAGTGTGTATGTAAAACAGTGTGTTTGTTACAGCTAGGCTATATGAGCCGCTGGATAAGAGATGGCAAAACGTATTTCAAGCCTTAAGGGTGTTTTTCGAACTTTCACTCTCATGGGATCCCTGTGAGAATTTAAGTCACTTCAAAACAAAAAGCTTTGGTTTTTTCCTTCCTTCACAAGCCAAAGTGCCGATTCATTTTCTGAAAGTTTGCGGGATCTCAAAGGAGAAATACAGCAACAGCAAACATTGATGTACACTTTGTGGAAGGGTTTATTTTCGGATGTGTACACGTTTGTGTTTTATTGTTATTTGCAATTTTTTTTCCACAGGCTATCCTCTCAGGCTTCTTACCAATGTGCTACTGTGGTAGGCTGAGAGACGGTCAGGAATTGTAGCGCTCCTCCGGTCTACCGTTACACAACTGCCATTGTGCTTTGAGCTGCGTACGAAAACAATGAAAGACTAAGGACATTAACGATGGAGTTTTAATCAAAAACATGTAACAGAAAGGGATATCCCTCGATCAGAAGGGCCTCTCTCTCCCTCGCCACTTGCCAAGAATGCGCATTTGAGACGTTCCGTTGTGAGACTAGAACAGATGGGAACAAGGTTCTAACCGTGTCGCAGGTCACTCACATTTCAAACCGCCTCCACCAGACCCCTCTGTTTGGTGAGCCACAACACAAAGGCCACAGTGTGGCATTCTGGATGTACGAGGCTGATAGCAGAGCTAGAGAGAGCTAGATGTGTCCCCTTTGTTTCCCTCAGGACAGAACCTGTGATTTGTTATTTCTAAAATGCGGCTGAGATGGGGACTGGGGCTCTTGGCTCTCTTAAAAATGTTTATCGCTACAGCAATGTGTCTTAGTGACATCACATCATCACCCCCAAGTTCAGCCTGGGCAATTTGACCTGGGATGCACCATCATAGTCACAGACAGGTACATTTTCAACAATGGCAAAGTGTTCTGCCCGATACGTCCCATAAGGGTATCCTGAACATATACCAAACCAAACAACTGGTGCACAACACACATACTCAACAATACAGTCAATGATACAGAGCTTACAAATAATATTCGGTCTCTGTCCGGCTTCATGCCTTAAGAATAAATAAAAAGGAGTGGAATAGAGGAGTGGTCTTTCACGGCGGTTTTTAAAGCAGCAAATCAGGTGGTTCAAATGAAGCAGTTAGCAGGCTTGATCAGGGGCCATAAGTGTGCCATTGTGCCTTTAGAACCTGCCAGTTACTTTATTGCTGTTGTTGCTAGTTTGCTAAGCAGCTACATCAAGTTACTCCAAGTTACACCAACTAATTATATTTAGCAAGCATTTAACCCGAGTCTAATTAGGTACCTTGTAAACGTACGTTAAGTTCCCTAAACCACTTGGAACCAATGTGCAAAAATAACATGTGGAACTGTCTGCAAATGTATGCAAATTATACTTTTCTTATGCTCGGCCAATACATATGCATGTTTTGCCCTTTAACTAGAATGGGAATGAGGATGATTGAAATCTTCATTATCCACAATAAGTCAGGGAAAAAAACTTCTCAGGAAAGAATAGTTTTTTTTACTTGTCCTCTATGGCAGTGGTTCCCAACCTGGGGGGCGCGCCCCCCTTGGGGGGGCGCCAAAGATCGCAGGGGGGGCGCCAGGCCTCAGATGATTTGAGGCCTAATATCATATTTAGATTTTTTTTGTTTACATATAATTGTAACGCAATACATGATTGTCGCTAAAAGCCTTGTCTCTACATTACAATAAAATATAGAAATTAATTGATTAATTAATTTTAATAAAAATTCTACAAATTAATCTGATACTCCTCCGATTCAGAACAGCGTTTGTTAGGGCTGGCAGCGATGTACAGAAGGCCACCGAGGCCTCTTTTGAATGTGCACTTTTAATAGCAAAGGCAAAGAAACCGCACAACATTGGCGAGCAGCTCATTAAGCCAGCTTGCATTAAAATGGTTGAGAAACTGTGCGGCCCGCAGGTGGCGGAGAAGCTAAAAACTGTACCACTGTCAAACAATACGGTGAAAGACAGAATTGACAAGATGGCAAGTAACTGTGAGCTGCAGCTGCTCGAAAAGCTTGGAAAGGGGCCATTTGCCATACAACTTGATGAAACTACAACTGTAGCAGACGAGGCTGTGCTCATCGTTTATGTGCAATATATCGATGGGGAAGATTTGAAGCAGGACATTCTTATGTCAGTCAACCTTACCACTACCACCCGGGGTGAGGACATTTTTACTGCAGTGGATTCTTTTTATTAGGCATAGTCTATTATTTTGAAGTGTCCTGTTCTTCGAAATTTTAAATAAATATGATGCATACAATTGCAAGTTAGTAGCTAATAAAGGCATAAAAAGACAGAAATGTATCATTTTTTCTTTAATAGAAATGTTTCTTCTGCGCGTAAGGTGTCGGTTTCAGTTGGATTATTTGTCACAGTTGCTCCGATCAAATCGGTATCCTCCATTTTGTAGATTATTTACGACTTTTGAATCCACATAAACACATCGGCAAAATCCGGCTTACTTTGAGTATGTGTTTTAAACAGTTTAATCTCTTTGCGAATTGTTTCCACTTGCGCCGTCCTTTAATTTATTCATACAGCGGGCATCCAAATTAAATAATCCCGAGTCCAATACCCATCAAAGTCACTCCAATAGTGCTCCTTAATTACGCTTTCATCCTCCTTTAACAAAATACTTTACATTCATCCAGTTTGTGACAGTAGTTGTAGGGGGGGCACAAATTCCGGGGGGGGGGGGGCACAAATTCCAACAGGAGTCATTTGGGGGGGCTCTGGGTGAAAAAGGTTGGGAACCCCTGCTCTATGGGATGGTACGATATATCAAAACAAATCACCTCCCAGCTCAAACTGGTTCATTACCCTCATTATAAGACGTGTGCCAGTTGGGATGTCTGCCAGACCTTCATTAACAAGGTCAACATGTATCAACTTATATAACTGCCATTGTGTGGCCTGTCGACGTCTGTAGGTCTACATCATTCATAATAGAGCTTGAAACTTGACATTTAGACCTAGCTAGAGCAGCAGGTTACCTCAAGACATTTTAATTATTGCGTACTCACCAGGAGTAAGGAGTAAATGCATCAAATTTGAAGTGACGCATTCAAATTCAAAGTTTTGCAATGCAGTAGATGAGCTAAGGCTAAAGTATAATAAGGTTACAGCTACACTTACAAGGCCTACTTCATGTATAGACTAACGACACAACTGGCAATCCCTTCCAATCAGAGTCCGACACACACACACACACACAGTCCGACATAGAGAGAGAGAGAGAGAGAGAGCGAGAGAGATTATTTCCACCTCTGGGGGATTAAAGGATCTAAACCAGAGAGGTCCTGCCTTCCTACCCACATTAGAATATTAATATTAATGAGACTCCACACACACACACTTCTCCTCGAAGAAGGGAAGTGTGAGAACACGAAATACTTAAAAAGCACAGGATTCCAGGAGTTGCGTACCACAGTTTGACCCGGAGCAAAAAAAAAACACACACACACACACACACACACACACACACACACACACACACACACACACACACACACACACACACACACACACACACACACACACACACACACACACACACACACACACACACACACACACACACACACACACACACACACACACACACACCACACACACACACACACACACACACACACACACACACACACACACGACAGACTCTGTTCAAAGAGAGCAGGAGGTGCTTTCATCAGGAGGATGCTGGCGGTTTCCTGCTCGGCACCACCGTGTGCCATCTGCCTCCACAACCACTGCTCACGGTAGCACTGCCTGCTCGTGCCGGTGTGTGTGTCACTTTGCAAGGTGGGCTTAAAGGACCAACATCTAAAACAGGACTGTTTTTTCAGAGAGGGGGGGGGGGTTGCCACCAGGATACAGCATGTTGACACGCCGGTTAACGGAGAACTTCTCCCACTTATTTTTCGAAGTTAAATATTCACTGTTAAAACTGTCCAGCGGCCCGGGCTTGGACGGCCGCCCAGCCAGATCTGGCTAAAAGGGCAGCGCAGACTTCTTCGGCACTCTGCCTCACACCACCGCCCTCCGCCCACCGCCCACCCCCAGCCCCAGCCTGACCGGAAACCGGCCAATATTTCCACGCAATCTCCCCAGCTCAAACAGCCACAGCTTCCTGGCAAGCATTAGATTAAACTCTGCCACTCTGCACCGTTACACGTATTACCGGTACCTTCAGTTTCACTGCGTTAGTTGTAAAACTCTGCATCTTCCATCAGCCCAGACTGCTCCGTTATCAAGCGCACCTACAAAGCGGTACCTACAAATCGTTGCATTTCAACAGGGGCCCAAAATGCTGCTGGTGCTACGGTCTCGGTAAATGTCTGCCTTCAGACATCTGTAAAATATTTTTATTCACTGCCACAGTACCGCATTGAACTGGCAAAGGTCTCCGGGCCCCTGGCTTGGCAAGAGTTCTATCAGAGGCAGCCGGCAGCGCCATTCAGGCCTAGCCCCCGCTGCTGCCACTTCCTGCTCCTCTGAGCTAGCCGGGCTGCCCGCCGTCTCCCACTGACAACCGGCCCGGCTGAGCGAAGGGAGAAGAGGGGGGGGGGGTTAAGGAGGCCCAGAGGGAGCAGGGTGGGAGTGGGCGTATAAGGTAGTTAGTTTACGGCATGCAGAGGAGGGCGAAGCAGCCCATGTTGGATCCAGAGTGTCGGGTGGAGGGTTGTGGTGGCGGTTGGGAGGGGGGCATTATAAAGTTCTGGGTGGCATGGAGAAGGGAAGAGAAGGATGGTAGAAGGCCCTAACTCTCGCGCTCCCCCCCCCATTCCCTCCCTCCCTCCCACTCGGAAGGAGACAGGGTGCTTGGGGGCATCCGTGGGAGTGGGTCACCTCCTTCCCCCTAATGGCTCCTCTCTCTGTGCCCCCAGGGCGTCGCCACAGTCCCAACACAGAAGTTGGAGGACTGTACTGTTGTTGTTTCTTGGTTGTTTTTTTATAAATAATATGCCCTCACACACACACAATGCCATGTTTTTCCTGTGCTGCAAAACCCAAGTAAACCATTGCCCCTGATGTGTGGAACAAATGCCCATAGCAGTGAGCAGCACAGATCAGCCCCCCCCCCCCACACATCTCTCTCTCGCTCTCTCTCTCGCTCTCTCTCGCTCTCTCTCTCGCTCTCTCTCGCTCTCTCTCTCTCATATGGATGGGCTGCTTTACAGTGACACAGAGCATCTTATAATTATTCCTTGAAATTGAGTTTGTATCCGGAGGGATTCGTCATTTTGTGTTGGGGAATAATCAAACCAGATGCATGAAGGAAAGGGGGAGCCGCATGGTATCTGATTAAAAGGGAGATATGGCTCCTTCCAGCACATTTCACAATCAGCTCTATGGCTTTTGGTAGCCTGTTTTGTGGGTTTTCGACAAGACGGGTCCTGTGCATGTCATGTCAATGCTTTGCCTCAAGATGCATGGCAACTCATGGGCAGCAATATATAACCGTTACGATAAGCATAGGAGCCTATATGGATATACATAGGCGCACACGACATTAGCCTAACCAAGGAAGAATCAACAGGGCAACCTCAAAGACGACAGAAACACGTTAGTGTTAGCCCTTCAGAAATAGGGTTGCTTTGGCAATTATTAATGTTACCACATGTAAAATATGGTAATTTGTGCAAGAAGAAGAAGAAGCTGTTGATAAACACTTATTAAACTGGTTTAACAGCTGATTCACTAGAAAAAAAAATATTTTTATATAAATGACACAGAGGCCTACACTGGCAATTTCCAATGTGAAAACTATGAATGAGACCTTTTATTTATCATGGATACAATTTATGCCACTTGCATCTTCAGGCGAGATCTTTCCTATTTTGATAACAATTGCTTGATCTTTTAAAATACATAAGTAATTCACAGACAAATGCTGTGGGGGGGGGGGGGGGGGAGAAGAAAAACAAATGATTAATAATAAAATCCTCCACACTGGTGTTTTTTTTATGCAGACTTGCAAGTGAAGTAAACGGCTGATATTGTGTGGTCATGGCACCATCTGATCCGACGGGGCACGGAAAGCGCTTCATAAAAAAAAGAGAGGTCGAAAGGTGGCTGATTTTTCTTTCTTCTCCGCGTTTGCATCTCTTTGTAGTGGGCCTCCCTGTGGTGCGGGGCTGAGCCCCGGGGGGAGTGTGGTGCTGGTGGGGCTGGTGGTGGTGCGATCAATCAGACGCTTCGACCAAAAACGGAAAACTTTCACGTGACACGGGGAGCCGCGAGGCATCCTCCGAGGACCTTCTGCTTCTCCGGAACGTCGGTGACCCTTTGTGAAATACAACAGACGGATACAGGCGAGAGAGGAAGGGAAACTATTGATAGGGTCAGGGAGCATGTATCAGGGAGCGAGAGAATGCTGTTTTGAATGCCGTCCTCGTTGCCAAACGACGAGGCTAGATCTTTTAGGGGAACTTCGCCTTTTTTTCTGATTTTAAAATTTGTTTTCAATAGTAGTGTGGGTTGTATGAAGCTTGTTTACCTTTCCTCCATGTTGCCTGCACCCTGATCTCCCCACTACTTTTGTCCCCCGGATGATGCAATCCAGCATCATCTTACCCCAACCCCGAGTCGTGGACCGTGGTAAGATTTAGCGTCGGAGCTGAGCTGCGCCTCAGAGACACAGAGAGCATGACCAACCATGCATCACCAACTAGAGGGCACTCAGTAGAGCGCATACCTCCGCCACACCAAAAAGTCCTCTGGATCCGGATTCCGATCTGCACCAAAATCGAATCAACTGTTCCTTGGCCCATAAGTAATCTAACCACCACGTTTTGTGTAATTCCGTACATCACTTTTTGAGTTATCTTGTGAACAGTCAAACAGATAAACTAACCAACAGGGGCAAAAGCATAACCTCCAGTCCATCTTCGATGGGGGACGCGACAACTGCGGGCATTTTTCACACATAATGCGGATAGATGGAGATAAGGTTGAAAAGCGCCAAAGTTATCCTTCCATGGAGGAACAATCATACTGAGCCTGAGAACAGAACAGACGACATCTTGCAATTGCTCATTTGAGGACCGTGAAGCTCTTCCCAAGGCACACACACACACACACACACACACAGACACACACACACGTCACCACCACGGACCACAGTTTGGAAACATAGCCTTCTGTCCAGCATAATAGAAACAACCCAGCCAAACGGGACTACCGCCAGGCGCCATAGATGCATTGATGACACTGGGCCAACCATCCTTGATGATGGTTGGCCCAGTGTCATCAATGCATATGATTCACAAGACAGAACTTAATGGAGCTCAAAAATGGCCCTGGGACGCATCTTCCATGTCAAATATGCTCTGTGAGCAGGGAATAAAAACAAGAGTCAACATTATTCCTATTTGAAAATAAATAAATAACAAGCCCCAAGGCAAGAGGAGTGTTAAAAGTGGTCAGATGACAAATGTCTAATCTGCTCTTTAATCCAGTATACTGGCCAGCTCCAGGGCTAGAGCAGGAAACTCTCCCAGTACAGAGGCTTGGTCAGTTCCACTGTGCGAAAGCTTGCACAATACAGGCGGCTCTGTTATTCACTCTACTGCTCCGTCTGGCATTTCTAGTGTACGGTACAAATAGCTTAGCATTGGGTCCCACTGATATAAATAGGTTAACCACTAGCACTAACCCAAAGAGGTCGGTTATGTTTCCTGGTCATTTAGTCCATCAATAAAGTAAATTCACTTGGAAAGTGAATAGTTGGTAGTAAAATAAAGACATGCAGAGATATTTGTCCGAAATTAATTAAAGCTAATATGAGGTCTAACAGGTCTTGTAAATGTACATTTAAATGAATGTGCAATGATTTGTACACATGCATACTAGGGATAGTAAGATTCATCGATTTGCATCGGTACACCACTATAAAAGTTCACGATACGATTGACCTGATCAAAAAGTGTGCACCCGATACTATTTGGAATGAAGTCGAGATTGTTTCTAAAATCTTTGCATCGGTAAAATCTGAATTATTTATACATCGCTAAAAATATCCGGGATTCGGCTTTTGCTACATTAGGTGCCGATCACACAGGGTGCGTTTTGCAGGCTGAAAAACGCCAGGCACACTGCACTGCACTTTAGCCCCGATCACGCAGAACGTGAATCGAAGCATTTTTTGTTGCTATGCAACCACCGGATCAGCTGTCAGTCTAAGCATTGTAATCATGGAATTGAAACTACCTTCAGTGGGCCACAACACTAAGCGCTATGAATGAATCATATCACACTAACTAACTAACGCAATGTAAAACAAAGTTTTACATTTTGCAAAAATACCTAAAAAAATGTAACATATGTTCTTTGTCTATACACATTAGTTGCAATAAGACTAAAATTGGCTTGTGAACTGTTGATCAAGCATTTGTGTCATTGATCAGTCATTGACAATCTCTTTGAATTTTGAGACACATTTCGCGGTGTTTCGGATATGCGATTCACACACACACAAGTTAACTTTTACAAGACACTGTGTGACTTATTTGTATTAATAATTATGAGATAACTCTCTCTATATATAGAACTTGCCGTGTACTTTTTTCTTGTAACTCGGACAGATGTGTGCGTAGCAAGCATGTAGAATTATATTTGCTATGGCTTTTTGCAAAATCTATGGTTGGTATTATAAATGAATCAAATAATCAGTTCAGCACTGGATGCTTTCATCCATCTCTCGTCCAGTTACCATCGTTAACCATAATATCATCCCAAAAATCTAAGAATGAGTACAACACACCCAAAGACATTTTGCCAAAGGCTGTCAAAAACAATACACCTCGTTGGCAGAACATTTAAACCACGGTGCAGCACACTGGCAGAGCTCCCTCACCGCTACAGAGATTGACACTTTATTTTTTCAGTTTGATGCAAACATTTGGCAGCCGTTTGCTGATCATCAGGTTCATGACACATTTCTTGATGAAACCGACTTCAGAGACAGCCAGTGTTCATCTCCATCAACCGATGATGATGATGATGCTGGCACGCCAAGCCCATTTCTGACGAAAAACGAATGTGGCAACAGAGAAGGGAGTAATAATTGGGTCAACAAGGTATGTCGGTTCCCACTCACTTTTGTCTGAATCATCCCTCTGCAGTCTGGCCAAATTGAATAGAATGGCGCCTGGAATATTTGGCTGCCATAGCGCGGGAGCAGCAGCAGCAGCAACAACAACAGGAAAAGCGGCCTAAGACCACAGTTTTCTGTATCTATACCAACATCAGTTGCTCGTGGTCATGTCATACTGGCATAGTATAAGCAGGACTGTAATCACTTGAGAACAAGCGGTTGGACAGAGCTGAAAAGCGAGTCTCATTACAACCAGAACTGCCTGTCCCAACAAAAGGCCTCGAGTTTCAAGCCCAACTTTGTTGACAACCTCCTGCACAGTACAGTCCAGGCTCCATGTTTCACAACATTTGTGATGCTTAAACAATAAATTTGGAACAATAAATAGTTCTGAGGTCACGGTAGAATGTGATCAACTAAGCAAGTAATAGCCCAAGCAAGCCACAGATGCTATGGAAAATGTATCTGAAACTTAAGAGGCACACAATGTACAGCTTTGGCTTCAATTAATAAACGTAATACATAGTACAATAGTAAATAGTGACGAGTTCCGATGGATACATATGTAAGCAGCAATGCTGAAGAAACAAACACGGATGGGAAAACCTCAGGGGCAGCAGGTACCACCACAAGGAATGTCTCTGCTTCTTGTCACCAAGATAGCCTGGCTGAGACTTATTCATCTCCCATGAAAATGTCACAATAGCAGAGAGCAATGCAAAGAAGACATTATAGAGAAGGGGTCACAACCCCTTCACCCAATTTCTGCTGCAACCATAGTATGTATGTATGTATGTATGTATGTATGTATGTATGTATGTATGTATGCATGCATGCATGTATGTATGCATGTATGTATGTATGTTTTTATGCATGTATGTAGGAATGGAAAATCACTCTAAGAAGCAAGGACTGAATATTGCATGCAGGAAAACAACATAACCAGCTAATACTATAACTTTACAATAAGGGTACCTTAACGAACCATTAGTTAATGCAGTACTAAGCATTACCTAACAGTTGACTAATGGTCTCGTCATAATTTACTAATGTGTAGTGTTTATGTTAACCAAGTTAATGGTGTTCATGTTAATCAAGGTATTTATTAATTTATTTTTAAATAGGGTTAAGGTTACTAAGCTCTTTGCAAATGCTATATAATAATGCGTAATACTGCATTAACTCATGTAAATAACGATTCGTTAATGTATCCTTATTGTGAAGCTTTACCATAACTATTTCCACTAGCATGTGCATCACATCATAGAGTGTGATCTACAAATAACCTTGTATAGCATGTCTTTAAAGGGTGAATGTGATAAGATTACAGCAGTATCCATCATCACCATTTTGTCATTTACCAGAAACCATCCGCAGGCGATTACAATCTGTGTATGTGCAAAATATGTGCAAAATATGTGCTGTGCGTTAGAAGCTACGTCGTATATATGTGTAATTAGTCTCTACTATGCCATGGTATTGAATTAATAACGGAGATGCATTTCAGCATAATGAGTGCATTGTGTAGAGCAAGATTACGACGCAACGCTGTCACACGTTGTCACATTTGTTACTTAACTTGGTAAACAGAGACTCTGGAAGTTAAAGCAACTACTATGCTCCACTCCAACACTATTAACTACTAGGCTAATACGTGTTAATACTACTTTATTATCAATAAGTTAACGTGACGCCGCCAGACAAAGTGACAATAATCGAACTAAGTAAGCGTCTGATAAGAGGCTGCGACATGACTCGAGAAACCCCATGGTTAGAAAGTTAGCCAGCGCTAGCTAGCTGTTGCGCTTCACGTAGCACCGGGGCTAGCACTCAAAGCTAAGCTAGCCGTTGGAAGTTGAGGGGGGGAAAGTCGAGCGGGGAAGCACCGCCACCAACCAGCTTTAGTAAACATGACGTTTAAGTAAGTTCATCTCCTTGACGCGTGGACCACGGTGTAAGCAAGCCTCGCTGCTGGAAGCCCGAAACACATGTGAGTGTGAGTGTAAACTCTTACCAGGAAGTACGTGGAGCTAGCCCCTGCTACACGTTGAGGTTCTCCTTCTGGTGGCTGTGATGGCTGCTCGTCTTTGGTTTGACTTTCCCTTTCCTTTCTCGACTTCTTCGAGTCGACTTCTTCTTCTTCTGCTGCTGCTGCTGCTGCTGGGGACCTCCTGCTGCGTGACACGTTGTAGTTTAGCCCCGATAAGTACTTACTTCAACTTGTGGCTTTGGTGAGTTGACAGAGTTTAGGTGATGAGTGTTCATAAAGTGTGTTCTTCTCTGCTCCGGTCATGTAAACAAGACAGCAGGGAGCGGGGAGGGAGGGAGAAGGGGGGGGGGGGCGTGGCGAGTGTCAGTGGATGGTAGAGTGGGGCTACTGTCAAATACCGCGAGATTCAAAAACGAGAGTCTGTGGCTCTGTCCGAAATCCTTCCCTACTCCCTACTCCCTCTCCACGGAGTTAAATGGAGATGACTATATAGTGAAATCCTTCCCTCGTTCCCTACTCCCTACTCCCTCTCCACGGAGTTAAATGGAGATGACTATATAGTGAAATCCTTCCCTCGTTCCCTACTCCCTACTCCCTCTCCACGGAGTTAAATGGAGATGACTATATCGTGAAATCCTTCCCTCATTCCCTACTCCCTACTCCCTCTCTAGGGAGGTCAATGTAGAGGACTATATAGTGCAATCCTTCCCTCATTTACTACTTTCTCCCTAGGGAGTTTAATGAAGAGGACTGTATAGTAAAATCCTTCCCTCATTCCCTACTCCCTACTCCTTACTCCTTATCAAGGGAGTTCAATGTAGAGGACTTTATAGTGAGCTCATCGGCAAAATGAAAAAACTCTTTGGGACACTAGGCCTACTCATGTCGCCGTGAATGACACCGTCTGTTCCTTCACTACTTTTCACGATGCATTGTGGAATATAATGAGGGCACTATATAGTCTAATAATTCTCACTATACATTCGGACAGCACTTCAGAATGGCCAACTCACTATATAGTGTATGTAGGGAGTGATTTTGGACACAGCATCTTGAACCCCATTTGACTTACTGTCATTATGAGAGAGAGAGAGAGAGAGAGAGAGAGAGAGAGAGAGAGAGAGAGAGAGAGAGAGAGAGAGAGAGAGAGAGAGAGAGAGAGAGAGAGAGAGAGAGAGAGAGAGAGAGAGAGAGAGAGAGAGAGAGAGAGAGAGAGAGAGAGAGAGAGAGAGAGAGAGAGAGAGAGAGAGAGAGAGAGAGAGAGAGAGAGAGAGAGAGAGAGAGTTTAAAATGGCCAAATATGAGTCAAATTGTGTGTGTGTGTGTGTGTGTGTGTGTGTGTGTGTGTGTGTGTGTGTGTGTGTGTGTGTGATACTATGTAGGCCTACTTAAACCTTCTATTCATCACAGTAGCCACCATATACTGTATATAGCCTACAATATGACCAAATAATATACCCCGGAAAATTGAGAATGGAAAAACTAGAATGGATCAGTTTACTCTGGCTTTGATATGACACTGATGGAATTCAAACACTGCTGATACATTGGAAGCATATACAGTATGTCGTCCTATTCCCATTCGTTAATATTCAACAAGTTTTCGATGGGGGGGGGGTACAGAGAATTTCACTTCAACTTGTCTTTTTTGTTAACCCCAGCGCAAATATGGGAGGGGGGGGGGAAAAGGAAAAGAAAGAAAAAAAGCCTGGAGTGTACGGCTTTCCCCTCCTCTTCAACAACAGTTGAAGATTAAAAGAAACGTCTCACAGAAATCTGTCGATTCCATGCGTGAATAATGCTGTGTGGAATTTAATGGCACGAGGTATATATATATTGGTCCCCCCCCCCCCCCACACACACACTTTCTCCTCTACACCCACAGTTTTCTTTCAATAAGATCAGTGGTGCTCAGTGACAGATAGGGACGGTCTTTTGTATCTTCAATTTCGGGTTTCTGAGGGAATAATTAGATGTCTGGATGAAGAGTACGCCATCAGCACGGGGAAGCCGCGCTATGAGAGAGAGAGAGAGAGAGAGAGAGAGAGAGAGAGAGAGAGAGAGAGAGAGAGAGAGAGAGAGAGAGAGAGAGAGAGAGAGAGAGAGAGAGAGAGAGAGAGAGAGAGAGAGAGAGAGAGAGAGAGAGAGAGAGAGAGAGAGAGAGAGAGAGAGAGAGAGAGAGAGAGAGAGAGAGAGAGAGAGAGAGAGCCGCTAGTTCAACACGCGCATGTTTTCGCAAACTGTTTCGTAATGGTGTTGGGTTTCCATTGTTCTAAAAGTGGCTCTCTGGCAGTCATGCCGGTGCTATAAACCAATGGCAAACGTTCTATGTTCTTTTTGCTGATATTGTTTATTTAACTGTATATCTTTTTCTTTTTCTTTTTTTTTTTTAGAACCTGTTCGTTTTCTTCTTCCTCTTCCAACTTTCAGGTGTAGTTGTCTGAAAGTAGTTGGAGCCGGAATGGACACAGGTTCAGCTAAGGAAATGAAAATAGCATCTTGCTCCATTTATAGAGAAGGTATTATTATTTTATTGGAAATGTGACATTTTTACTCTTGAATGTTATGTCAGGCTTGCATTTTCATCTATATTAAATATATTTGTTTTACATTTTCCCCCAAATGTGTTGTTTAAACATACTCACTTTAACAATGGAATAGACTACTGCACCTTTTTGCTGTACTCAATACCATTAACTCATAACTAATACCATTAAATATGCTAAACAATTATTCGCTTGTACTGAATGATCTT
>CM051004.1:8698620-8716120 GCA_027704905.1 Muraenolepis orangiensis | reverse complement strand
CACACACACACACATGTGCACACACACACGTGCACACACACGCATGCACACAAACACACGCATGCACACACACCTGCACACACACACATGCATGCACACAAACACACACACACGTGCACACAAACACACATTTACACACACACACACACACACACACACACACACACACACACACACACACACACACACACACACCTTTTCCCTTTTTAAAAAAACACAGCGTTACCCTGAGCAACATGATCATAACAACAATGCACTTTTTTTCATTGGGCAGTATGTTGTCGCCGTGGATTTTAACGGGAGCCCTATGGACATATTCAGCACTGCACCCATTGGGCTATTCATCTTATGCGGCCAACACATCTTTAAAAGTGCTTCTATGGGGGGGGGGGTAGGAGAAAAGACAATCATTTACAACAGTGCTGATCAGCCAATCAGAAGGGGGGGGGGGGTTGGTTTTTTTTACTCTGCGCTGATTTGTGACGGTCAGAGCGTAAGAGCGCATGACGTGTGAGACGGTGGCCACGGTACAGAGCAGATGGAGAGAGAGGTTAGGTGTGTTGTCCTAGTGTCACGGTAGAGGTGGGGGGTCGAACACGGACATGTGGTGTGTGTTGTGTTGTTTCGCGTGCCGCTTGTGTGTGGAGTCGTGGCGCTGTTGTTCTGGATGTGATAACTTTGTTGGTTGTTCGCTGGATGTCTCAGTTACCATCCAAGCCATCCAACTCAGACTTATAGGCATTCTGCAATTATTCAATTATTATTAGTAGAAGTAGTAGTATTATTATTAGTATTTTTTATTAAAGCCAGTTTTCTGTAAATTAGCTTTAGAAACATTCCACAGTTGGATTTAACCAATTATTCCAGAACAGAAACCAATTTAAAAAAAATACATAATGAAAAAGAAAAGGTTTACCTCTAGATGGGATAGTGTGAACATAGTGCACATCAATACAGAATTCTGGGGCAAAACCAATTTTCTCCAATGAATTGTGAATTAGAATGGGGTCAATTTCAATGTCAAATCAAATGTACAAATTCAATCTCACTCAGCAAGATGATCTACTTTTCCAAAATATGATTTTGGGGGGTGGGGGTGGGGGGGGGGGGGGCTTTCTCCAATGAAATTCTTCCGAGCAAAAAAATGTCTTAGTGCCGTCCACTTCCGAATGTCCCAGCAAACCAAAAATGAAGAAAAATAGGTGAATCTCTGCATGTCTCTAAAAGTGGTCTACAGACTTGGCTGCCAAGCTGTTGAGAACGCTACACGTTACAACGCTCCCCTTGTCTCTTAATGTGGTCGCCCGCTGTCGTTGCCCGGTCCGTGTTGCTCGTGTTTCGTGTGGCTACTGCACTCTCTGCTCCAAAGAAGCACTCTCTGGATGCTGATTAAAGGTGGTGTCAGTTTTTAAAACCCCCCAAAAAAAAAGGAAAATAAAAAGGCAAATTAAGAGGAAAAAAAAGAAGAAGAAATAAATAAAAAACTGACCAAAAAAAAAAAGTCTCCTACAGGGGAATAGCTCTGGTTAGAAAAGGTTTGTCAAGGTGGTTTGCGAAGGGCTCCCCGAATCATGGCTGTCCAAACTAGAGGTGACCGAAGTCACTACTGTGATCGAGGGGTTTGACAGTTCTGTTAGCGTGGCGGCGCTGGAGGGGGGGGTCATGGCCCCACTGTCGGACGAGGGGGGCGGCAGAGAGGCGCCATCGGCCTTATCAACACCCCCATTCTCCTGTCGCAAAACGTTCCTTCTGAATTTGGCTCTCGCGTTTTGGAACCAAACCTGCAAACCAATCCCAACGTGGGTTTTACTTTTTTGTGTTTATGGATCAAAAAGGAAAAATAATATATATATATATATATACGTATATATGTAGTATATGTATCAAATCACTTTTTTTTGTGGATAAATAGGCAATGCTTTTATGTTTCACGTGACAACAGTTAGTATGTAAAATTGCGCTTGCCTCAAGAATATAATGTCATATAACTTTTATATGGCTGTGTTCACATATTGTTTAAGGGTTAAAAGGGGCGGTAACCTCGAGCTAGTTAGTCCCTCAACGCTGCAAAGACGATGGATTTCATTTGAGGATGAATACACCTTGTCCGTACAAACATTTATTTCATTTGTGGTATTTTGATTATGTCCACCTTTTTAAACCACAGATTTTTTTTTAACCACAGATCAAAAAGACAAAAAAAGTGCACTCTCTTGGTTAAACTACACCATCATTTCAACAGTCGGCTTCAATTTAAACTACTGTCTTCCCCTCCCTGGAGCATGGTAAACTCATTAACTCCCTTCCATCCAAACCAAAAAAAGAAGCAACCCATCTGGCAAAAAGAAAAAAAAAAATCTACATTTTTCCACAATGGGCTGCATATTAAACCCATATTGTGCCTTTTGGAACTAAATGGACCAAACAAACAAATCGAGAAACAAATGAAAGGTGAAATTAAAAAAGTAAGTTGCATGACTACAATGTAACTGTTGGAGTCAGATGAGAGGAGGGGGTCGGTGGAGGTGGAAGGGGACACAACAACACACACATATTATGCCGTTTGCGTTGCAGGTGCTACGGTTGGTCTAACGGAGGAGGGAGGAGTGAGCCATGGGCTTACCTGTAGCACTCTCTTGGTCAGGCCTGTCTTCTGGGCCAGCTGCTTTAGGTCCTTGGCGTCCGGGTTGTGGTTGATGGCGAAGTAGGACTTCATGGTCCGCAGCTGGTGGTGCTTGAAGGACGTCCGCATGCGCTTGGTCTTCTGTGAGGGAGGGTAGGACTGTTCTCGGTCCAGGTGGTCTCCGTCGTTCTCGTTGCAGCCTGAGGGCACGGAACGCACTCTGAATACACTTTGACTGACACACACACACACACATACCTAATGACACACACACACACACACACACACACACACACACACACACACACACACACACACACACACACACACACACACACACACACACACTGTGTGTGCAGTACACCGTTTTTCCCTTTACCTTTCAAGTGAAAAACTCAATCACAATGCATGGGAATGATTGAGTTATTTCCAATTAGGTGCCCAAATTGAGAACAGAAATAGGTCAATTATTTACATTTTAGTCAGACGTTTGTTGAAGCAGGTTTAGCTTTAAACAGAATTTAGTGAGGACATTTACTCATTTTAATTAGGGGTGCTGCCGGTCTCTAGGACACTGCTGAAATGTGTTACTGAACATTAGAGACAGAACATCAAGGAGGCTAGCAAATACAATGCTTAGATCTGAGAGGCTTACTAGCAGAAGCCTATATATATATATATATATATATATATATACTGTGTGTGTGTGTGTGTGTGTGTGTGTGTGTGTGTGTGTGTGTGTGTGTGTGTGTGTGTGTGTGTGTGTGTGTGTGTGTGTGTGTGTGTGTGTGTGTGTGTGTATATATATAATATATTATATATATATATACGTATATATATATATATATATATATGTATATATATAACTTGTACTTTGAACCTTTTATCTAGAAATATATATTTTAGGCTACTAACTGCATTTCATGTCATATCATTTACCAAATGCTTATCCGCGTTGAAATAGGTCGACTCTGGAGAGCGTCCTTTAACAATACGCGGGAAATGGATGCACATTTTGCATAATTAGTCTCCACGTCGCTGTCACTCTTAGCATTACGGAAGACATCAGGCGTGTACATGCATTAGGCCTGTAGGCTGCTAAATGCACCATTATCCAATTACACTGTCTCGTATTGAACAGAAGGAAACTCAAATAGTGTTGCCACCTAATCACCAGCGTTGATTACAGGCGCTTCTGAATGCATAGACGCACTTTTAAGTAGGACATAGGTTGAGGATCACTTTCACTATTTCATTATTTTTTGTTTTTCATTATGAGGCCTATGAAAAGTTTTATTTTAAATTGTTGTTCCTATTTACGGTTGGCACGACGTCGTGACGTATAGGCCTATAGGCCTGAAGGCTATATAGGAGTTGTTGTAGGAGCCTAGTTGTCATCGATTAAGTCCTAATTCGTCGTCACAGGCTAACCAATCACAGTTCTCTGAATCACACACACAGACAGGATTCAGCTATAGGGCGTAACCACACTATAGATAGGTCTATGCATTTCATGCAGCTACTGGGCATATTTCTAAATAAATAAAAGTGTGTATTTATATATATATATATATATATATGATATTATATAAATATATATTTACAATACAATACAATACAATATATATGTAGGCCTACAATCGTACACTTGTGTATATAGCCTACGTTTATGCATACACTGTATCAATTTATACATATGCATATCAATTGATTGAATTGCATGAATATAATACTATTGTCTTTGTGCGTGGCCAACAATTGATTTGAAATGAAGAATCAATTGACGGCTTTAGATCGTTTATTGTGTGCTCTTTTCTCTATCCAGATGTTGAAATGTGAGTATCGCCCACTAGGGGTCTCTGTAGTCATGAATACCGAGGTTTACTGTGTGTTTTAATGGGCCTAACCAGTAGGCCTATACTGTAACACGAACCTGGTGAGGAATTAAAATAGAGAATATTGTGTTGAACTTCTGAAGTTCTGCTTTAACTGTCGACTACCGAGTGAGTCCAAACAGACCAGAGACCGGAGACTTTGTGTTCCATTAGGACCATGTGTGTCCTGGACTGTTACCAACCAGAGACATAAGCCTATCCAAAACGCATCATAACAACACGTTTTAGCTCTGAATTTAGCAATTACATACATCCTTTCTTTTAAATAATTAAACTAAGCTAAACTAAACAAGAAAACCAGCAGTGTCACAGAAGGTGTGTAGGTAATGCCATATTAGGCCTACATGTAGAATAGTCTATTCACACAAAAAAATACAATCAATAAACTAAAGATGCCAGCTTCAATAAACTACAGTAGTCTAGTCCTAAAGACGTATACAAGCTTCAATAAAAGACAGTAAGCTAGTCCTAAATATGTACTTTATACAAGCTTCAAAAAACTACAGTAGGCTATACTAAAGATGTTTACAAGCTTCAATAAACTACAGGCTAGTCCTAAATATGTATACAAGCTCAAATAAACTACAGTAGACTAGTCCTTAAGATGTACTTCATACGAGCTTCAATAGTCCTATAGATGTATACAAGCTTCAATAAACTACAGTAGACTAGTCCTTAAGATGTACTTTATACAAGCTTCAATAGTCCTATAGATGTATACAAGCTTCAATAAACTACAGTAGGCTAGTCCTAAAGATGTACTTTATACGAGCTTCAATAGGCTAGTCCTATAGATGTATACACACTTTAATAAACTACAGTAGGCTAGTCCTAAAGATGTACTTTATACGAGCTTCAATAGGCTAGTCCTATAGATGTATACACACTTTAATAAACTACAGTAGGCTAGTCCTCAAGCCGACATCAATGATGTGTATGCAACAAGGCTAAAAATCAAACAAAACCTACATTATATTAACTCGATAGATAGGTGTAGCCTAGATCTAATATTTGCTTTGCATAACAGTGTTCTGTTAAATTCTATATTTACTCTATTCTATTCTATTCTATTCTATTCTTTTCACAAGTAGGCAAGGCGAGAGCATGACCACTATACTTGACATGAGGCGTATTTACCAATAACCAAGAGACTCATAATGGAGCCCCAGTCACATGCTTTGCACCACCTTTGCAATACATATCAATGTCCAAAATTGCAGTTTCTTTTGTCAAGTGTATTGTTTATTTTGTCTGAAGTTTTTCTAATCATTTCTATTTTTCAATTGTTGTTGTGTGTAAAGAGTGCCCGTGAGGATTGCTACACCATGTCGGTGTACTTGTGCAATGACAATAAAAGCCTTCTGATTCTGATTCTGAGATTACTACGCACTACATTCCAGCCTACTTCTCACCAAAAAAGTAGTGCGACAGAAAAGCCACTGTATGAACTAATAAACAAAAGACCAATAGACAGTGAATGAAACCCTAGAGTTATTTAGCCTACAGTGGCAGAATTCTGAGGCCTAGTTCTACTTCTCACCAAAAAAAGTAGTGCGACAGAATTAAGCCATTGTAGGCTAAATAATCTGACCCGCGAGCCACACATTCCGACGTCACCTCCAATTAACGAAGAACAATTAACACGCGCGCGCCACATCTCGCTCCGTTCGTTCTATTCTATTGAGAGCACAACGGGAACCCCGATACACACACACACACACACACACACACACACACACCACACACACACACACACACACACACACACACACACCACACACACACACACACACACACACACACACACACACACACAACGGGAACCCCGATACACACACACAACGGGTACCCCGATACACACACACACAACGGGAACCCCGATACACACACACCCGATACACACACACAACAGGAACCCCAATACACACACACACAACAGGAACCACAATACACACACACAACAGGAACCCCAATACACACACACAACGGGAACCCCGATGCACACACACAACAGGAACCCCAATACACACACACAACGGGAACCCCGATACACACACACAACATAAACCCCAATACACACACAATAGGAACCCCGATACACACACACAACAGGAACCCCGATACACACCCAATAGGAACCCCAATACAAACACACAACAGGAACTCCATAGACACACAATGGAACCCCAATACACACACACACACACACACACACACACACACACACACACACACACACACACACACACACACACACACACACACACACACACACACACACACACAACAGGAACCCCGATACACACACAATAGGAACCCCGATACACACACACAACAGGAACCCCGATACACACCCAATAGGAACTCCAATACACACACACACACACACACACACACACACACACACACACACACACACACACACACACACACACACACACACACACACACACACACACACACACACACACACACACACACACACACACATAATAGGACGCCTTGCCCGGGCGCGCGCTTATATTCCCCGAGAAATAAAAATGACAAAAAACGACTAAAACAGTATTAACAGTATTAACAGTATTAACAGTATTAACTGTATTAACTGTATTAACTGTATTAACTGTATCCGTACGGTGACGACCAATATATAAAGGACAGCGAAATGAAAGGGACCGACAGCCACCTTTAGCCCCTGCAGCACGTGTGCCGTTTTTTTTATATTTCATTTTATTTTATTTTTATTTTCATTTTTAATGTTTTTGTTTTATTCTAAAGGTCGACCACCGGGTCAGATTGCGTCACCCCTCCTCTCTAAAGGATGATGTTACTGGCATGCGTAACATATTCCTGTAATTCGAACCTATAGGCTACAGAAATAGTTTCAACACTGCTTTTTTATTTTATTTTTTATTGTTTTGCTTACTTTATTTGGTGCTTTAATGTTAGACTATGTAGCCCTATGTAGGCCCTCGACACACAACAATGCATGTAAAAAAATGAATTATCTCATTTATTTTATTATTATTTTCTTTACACGGTTAGTTGATTGATCAACCATAACGTTTGATGCATTGGAACACAGCAAAGCCAGGTTCTCTCCACGTCCTCTCCTCACCTGAGTTGTAGCTGGCTATGTCTATCCCCATGGCCGGGCTCTTCCTCTTGCGCGGCCTCCCCTTCTGGGCCGTGCCGGTGCCGTTAAAGTACGGCAGCGTCAGGCCGTTGCCGCCGCCGCCGCCGCCGCCACCGCCGCCCTTGGCCGCCAGCTCGGCGTAGTTGAGCTGCGGGTGGTGGTAGTCCCCCCCGCCGCCGCCGCCGCCGCCCGCCTGCACCTGGCTCTCGAAGTGACCCCGGCAGTACACCAGGTTGTCCTTCATGCCGAAGTGGTCGCCCGTGCTCAGCGTCTTGCTGCACGTGGTGCACGTGAAGCAGCTCAGGTGGTACACGGAGTCGCGCGCGCGCATCACCATCTCCGACGCGGAGATGCCGAGGTGGCAGCGGGCGCACCTCTGCACCGAGAACCTTCTGGAACAAAGGACGCAACTCGTCATGGGGAGGCCTATAGGTACTGCTTATAATGCATGCGTGCATGCATGCCGCGGGACCCATATGTTGTTGTTATGTTGGGCCATAACGTGACTGCATTCATAGTCATAATAATGTGTCGTGTAGTGTGTGCGTTTTAGAGGGGCTATCACGTCATGGTCAGGGAAATCATTACATTTTTATTTTATTATTATTATTATTATTATTATTTTATTTGTGTTATTATGTTCTTATTGCTATTATATAAGCCTATATATATAAACCGATTTGACACACACTGGTGTATATATAGGCCTACATCTAGTGCAGCCACACATACTGCATATATTCTTGCTGCAAACATTTTATTGTTGTTATACTTTCAAAATAAAAGTTATTTAATATGCCATCCGAGGGCCTTATCCTGCACGCGGTTAATAATGTGCACGGGCCGTGAGTACAGGGTCAGCGGTCGTGTTTTTCTCTATAGTCCTCATATTATTTAATAATAACAAAAAAATTAAAAAACACATTTACATATCAAAAAAATTAACCATAAATGTTCTCACCTGTAATAGTCCTCCTTGCAGTAAATGCTGCCGTCCTTGGCAAAACACGTCAGCTCGGACTCCAACGCTAGTTTACATTCGCAGCACTTGAGACAGCGCAGGTGCCACTGCTTGTCCACGGCCAGCAGGTAGTACCTGTCCGAGATCCGCCCCCCGCAGCCCGCGCACAGAGCGGGCTTCTCCGGGCTCATGGAGGGCATGGTCTGCTCATAGTGGACGACACGACGACGACACATAAGGACTTCACTACTACTACACACCATGTCATTAAACACAAAAAAAACACACACACACAATAACACACCAGGCCTTTGTCCTGTGTTATGTTAAAAAAAAATATATATAAGGAAGAATAGGCCTCTATTTATAGTAAAACTATATATTTAAAAACAAACAAACAAACAGCAGAAAAAAACCCTTTTACGACCCCCCCCCCCCCCCTCGTCGACTCGACGAAACACAAATCAGACTTTCTTCACAACAAAACAGCCGTTTTAAAAACAGCCCGTTTAGACGTTTTAAGAACTATAGGACATGTGCAATGTGCTAGAAGCTTCGTTGAGGTAAAAGTGAGGTTGTTAGTTTTGAAACCTGTGTCGCTACCAATGTGACATTTGAGATTAGGGCCTTATAATCGAGCCCATTTCAAAAGGAGGTCGAGCTAAATAATTGCAAGAGAATTATAAAACATAATATTAATAATAATAATAATAATAATAATACTCATACCTATAATAACAATAATTATAATAGCAATAATATTATTAATAATAATAATAATAATAATACAAATTGACCATGAAATTTGAATGATTGCTGTAGTTATTATTATTATTATTATTATTATTATTATTATTATTATAATTATTATTATTGGGCTATTATTATATTATATATATATATATATATATTATATATTATATCAGAAGTAGTAGTAGTAGTAGTAGTATAAGTAGTAAGTAGTATTATCAGCCTATAATTAGTACATTATTGTGACATTCAAGACACACATTTTTACCTCATTCAATTTACCTCATTTTAATGGAAGCCAAACGGTAACCCAGTTCGGCCTGCTCTTAAAACCAGAACCAGAACTGGAAACTCTTATTAAATCACACGACGAGATGAGGCACGAATAGCCTTCCAATCAATCGCCCATGTCCAATGGGGACCAATGGACAACCTATAACTATTACATTCATGTTGCAAACGGACTTTAGCTCGGCCTATGGGAACTATTTCACTGTTTGTATGAACATTTGAACATTTGAATGTGGTGTTTGTTTTGGATACCAGTGCAGCCTACTGGTCCATGGCCAAGACAGTCAACGAGCTAAACGATATGAATGACGTTATATCAAACGGGTTCTCCTTCCACCCATGAACCGTTGCAACGCGGTCTATCAACGTCACCGACCCAAACATACAACATATAACATGTAACATATAACATGTAACATATAACATGTAACATGTAACACATAACACATAACATATAACATATAACACATAACACATAACACATAACATACAACACATAACATACAACACATAACATACAACATACAACACATAACATATAACATATAACACATAACACATAACACATAACATACAACACATAACATACAACACATAACATACAACATACAACACATAACATATAACATATAACACATAACACATAACACATAACATATAACATATAACATATAACATATAACATGTAACACATAACACATAACATATAACATATAACACGTAACACAGTGGGAGATGGGGAGTCTCACCGATTCCCGGCCGTTGCTCAGCTGAATGCCCTTCGCCAGGCGCGAGTCCGTCTTGGAGCGTCTCTCCATCTCCTCCATGATTCCCTGGATGTGGTCCCCGGAGATCCCGTGGAAAAGCATAGCTCCTGGGGGGGCTCCTGGGGGGGCTCCTGGGGGGGGTCCTGGGGGGGCTCCTGGGCGCAACGTGCAGCGACTGCCTACCTCTGCCTTGCAGCCCACCACTTCCATATACAGCGCCGCGCCTCGGTCTCTCAGCGCATCCGACGGGGGGGTGTGGGCGATGGGCGGTGGGTTGTTGGGGTTGTTGGGGTTGGGGGGTGAGGGTGAGGGTGGGGGGGGGGGGGGGGGGTTGGGGGAGGAGGTGGGGGGGGGGGGAAGAGAGAGAGAGCAAAACACAACCACACACACCCCGAGAACTCTTCAGATCACCTCCTTTACCGAAGAAATCAAACGGAAGAAAGCGAGGGGTAGGGGTGAGGAGTTGAGGGTGGGGTGGTGGTGGGGGGGGGGGGGGTCTTGAACTCAAAAGGACGGACGAGGAGGCAAAACCCCCCCAAAAAACTTGGTGTGGTGGGAGAGGAGTGGTGCTTCTTCTTCTTCTTCTTCTTCTGGTTCGTCAATCACTCCAAAAAAAAGATAGTCCAAAAAAAATCAAGCGCCTCAAAAAGGGGGGGTTTGCGACAACTTGTGTTGGTGTTGGATGAGCTCTATTACCCCGCAAACCACCGACGAGAGGATAGTATTTCAGGCAAGAAGTAGTGCTTTTCTGTGAAAATGGTGGTGTTGTTGTTTTGTTTTTCTATATAGAGAGACAAGTCTCTCTCGGTCTCTCCCTTCAGGGCTCCTTCCGTGTGCTTGAAGGTCAGGTTTGGGACTGCCTGGATTTGAGAGCCGTGTCCTATTTGTGTGAGAGAGAGAGCAAAGCCTGCCCAGTTTGAATAATTTGGTAGGAGGAGTACCTCCCCTCTCTCTCTCTCTCTCTCTCTCTCTCTCTCTCTCTCTCTCTCTCTCTCTCTCTCTCTCTCTCTCTCTCTCCCTCCCTCCCCCCCCCCCCCTCTCTCTCTCTCTCTCTCTCTCTCTCTCTCTCTCTCTCTCTCTCTCTCTCTCTCTCTCTCTCTCTCTCTCTCTCTCTCTCTCTCTCCCCACCGCCACACTGATTTCTATTCACTAACAAAGAGCTGTCACTCTTTCCTCCAACTCTCGGTGCTGCATGGATGCAAGCGCGGAAGAGTGCAGCTCCCTTTTTGGTATTGGTATTTGGTATTTTCATTTTTCCTATTTTTATGTAAAGATAACCGGACTTAGTAGTAGTAGTAGTAGTAGTAGTAGTCGTGTCGTATCTGTAGGCCAATACACATTGCATTACAGAAGTTAAAGTAATAGTGGCCTATATAGCCAATAGGATGTGTCGTATAGAGAGGCCTATGTCATTTGATATATGTAATCTGTTATGTGTGTGTGTGGTGTCCATTATAGACTGTATCGTTTTGTACACCTAAGATGATATAAGACAAGGATTGTGTTTGTATTTTTGTATCGTTTTATTGAAATTTTATTGTAATTTAATTTTCTGGGACCAAATAATGTGATTAAAATATACATTTTAATTAAGATCGCTGGGTTTATGTGTTTTTATCTGCTTTGGGCGCCCTAATATAACTCGACCTATAGTGCTGTGTGTGTGTGTGTGTGTGTGTGTGTGTGTGTGTGTGTGTGTGTGTGTGTGTGTGTGTGTGTGTGTGTGTGTGTGTGTGTGTGTGTGTGTGTGTGTGTGTGTGTGTGTGTGTGTGTGTGCACTGTTTGGGGCGGGGCAGGCAGTGATCACTGACAGGACCGAGACAGGTTTGAAGCTTTTTGGAATAATCCGGGTAATATTATAATATGTCTTAAATTAACAACAAAAAAACAAAACCGTGTTCCGCAGATAACATGACACAATCTTAATTAATTGCTAACAAAATAGGAATTCGCCGCTCATGGAGTTTGTAACATGTTGAGGACGTGGCTCTGGTGAGTATAGTAATAGTGACTGGTATAATTGACTGTGTGTGTGTGTGTGTGTGTGTGCTTTGTGTTCACTAAGTTGCACGTGTGTTGCATGTAAATCCATGCAAAAACACTGCATACAAATTAAATAAAAGGTTTTAACATTTAGCAGCGTTGTCTCTATATCTATAACATTGAAGTGTGGGTAACAATGTTATGCCTATATATCAGACACGAGGAAAGCCACAATATTATTACTGGTAGCTGATAACCCGCGAAGAATCAATATGCCTTAAACCATCAACTTAATTAAATTTCCTTTTAACATATCTTATAGGTCCACTATAGGGGGCCCTATAGTTGTGCTAACATGTCAGAGCCGGTTGGGATTGCTCACCAATCATCTTAAGACGCCTTATAATGTATAAGATCCACTGAAGTGGAGTTTGCTTGCTTTCATTGGGACCCCTCGATAAGCGAGCCGGACCCCGCAGGTCTCGCCACCCGCCACATGGGCACCACATGGGCAGCGCGACAACAGCCAGGGTCGCTTCCGAAAAGGAGGCTGAAATGTAACTACCGCCCGTCTCCGTGCGGTAGGCCTGTTCCATTCTCACCCATATTCCCCGTTTTATTCCGCTGTGTAAGCGAGTGGGGGGGGGGTCACTCTTCGGATTAAACCCCCCCCTCCCTCCCTGAATTAATGCGTCCAATAAACATGCAGCGATTAGAATAAACACCATACCACCATTTTATAGCACACCGTGCATGGAGGAGCTGCCTGCAAAAATGCACCTTTTTGGAAGTACACCTTCAAGCAGTCCAATAAACAACACACAATAACAATCATTATTTTTTTAATATATATAGCCTTTTTTTAAAGTATAACATTTTAAGAGTAAATTGCACAAAATTACTTTTGAAAAGTGAAACAAATATTTTAGTAAAATATGGTTGTTGTTTTTTTGTGTGGGGGGGGGGGGGGAACAAATGAAGAAGCTTAATGTAAAAATAGAATTGATCAGTCAGTTGTTGGCCGTGGATGAAATAGGCCTTAATGCATCGATCATTCGAGTCCATGAGACTGTAGGCCCACATGGGCTAATGATGAAAGGCTCTTTTTGTGTGCATGGAAAAGAAAAAAAAACGATACACAAAAGAAACATCCGATTTAAAAATCGTACACGCGTCAATTAATCCTAATCCTGTTCGTTAAAAAAAAAAAATTTGGCAACGTTTTATTTTTTTTTCCTCTCTTATCGCACACACTGTTGACATGTAACGCACAGGGGTATGTGTTCAGTGTACAGTCTTAACAGTCTTATATATCTAATTAAATGTGTAATAATGAATGAGATCCACGAAGGTTCAGATGACGCGTCTCTCCAAAACGCACGACAGCCAGCCACGATGGCCGTTGTGCTGCAGTCACAGACTCTCGTATAATTAGAGTTTTTAATGTTCTTTTTTTGTTTCCCGTTCAAATGAATGCACTATCGGAAGGGTCTCTTACCATATAGGGGGCTCGGTGTGTGTGTGTGTGTGTGTGTGTGTGTGTGTGTGTGTGTGTGTGTGTGTGTGTGTGTGTGTGTGTGTGTGTGTGTGTGTGTGTGTGTGTGTGTGTGTGTGTGTGTGTGTGTGTGTGTGTGTGTGTGTGTGTGTGAGACCTGCAGTCGAGGGACCGGCGGAGACGCGCGGTGGATGGGATGGGATGGGGAGGCTGGTCCTTCTCCTCACAGCCGCTTGTCTGGAAGACATTTCAATACTCCCCCCTATCTCTCTCTCTCTCTCTCTCTCTCTCTCTCTCTCTCTCTCTCTCTCTCTCTCTCTCTCTCTCTCTCTCTCTCTCTCTCTCTCTCTCTCTCTCTCCTAGATCTCAAAGAAAACGGCAGTCGTTAAAGTTCAAACATTAATAATTAAATACCTGACTACTAGATAGATGAGGCGAATATCACTGTGTGTGTGTGTGTGTGTGTGTGTGTGTGTGTGTGTGTGTGTGTGTGTGTGTGTGTGTGTGTGTGTGTGTGTGTGTGTGTGTGTGTGTGTGTGTGTGTGTGTGTGTGTGCGTGTGAATGAGTGTCTTTATCATTATGTGTGTGCCCATTTGTATTGACCCCGAAACACACACATCTCAATGTAACAGACCATGCATTCACCACGCTAGCACCCAGGTAAGGCCCACACACACACACACACACACACACACACACACACACACACACACACACACACACACACACACACACACACACACACACACACACACACACACACACACACACACACACACACACACACACACACACACACACACACACACACACACACACGAAGCCACACATTGGGCCAAATCTGTCCTCAAATCTGACAAAAAGGGAAGCCTATTATGAAAACAAACCCCCCACCAATATCGTAAGGTATTACTACATTTCATATATACCTGTATTTAAATCAAACTAAGCAATGATAATTAGGCTAAACAAGGCCTACCAGCCTAATATAGGCCTATATATGTTGAAACGAAAAATTCATATTGCTAAGTTAGTATAGGCTTAACACGAGACAAAGGATTGTAGATGTGATCAATAAGGTTATAGGTGTCAACACAGCCCAGACTGATGCAGCGATACAGCTGTACGGCTTTAATTGCGCATATATCACATCAAGTCGGAGGCTCTTTAAACTGCTATATCATCCAGGACACTATCTATCAGCTTGGCCTAATAGACACAATAGCGGGATAATGAAATGTTTGGCTCGATATTTCCTTTTCCCTCGACACTTGACATCGTGGTTGCTTCTATAGGCCTCTGAACATATCGCCCACAGGTCATCTCTATCACTCATTAAGATGGTCTATAGTGGGCTTACAGGTCGAGCTATCGTGTCATAAAAACAGCTAATAAAACATCTCCAAATCTTATTGCAAATGTGCTTCCGTGTTTCACACACTCATCATAATGTAGGCCCATCTTTTTATTTTTTTTAAATATGAAACTTTTGTAAATAATGAACAGTGTTATCTGCATTAGCCTATTCTATTTTTTGGCACGGTTGGGGAATGTTTTCAAATTGAATCCATTTGATATGAGCCTAAAAAATTAAAATGTTCACGTGTCAATGACAATTAAGAGTATAGTGTCCTCGTTGCGGAATTGTTAATATAGTTATTGAATGAGAAAAATATGGGTAGGTGTGGATTCAGCAGGTGTCATAATAATAATAATACAAATAATAATAATACCAATAATAATAATAATAATAATAATAATACAGCAGCTTCTTGTGATTGCACTGTCTGGACCACAACCTCCATGGAAGACCCATTGAGGAATATTTGAGGAGTATTGCAAGCAAGCAAGCAAGCAAGCAAGCAAGCAAGCAAGCAAGCAAGCAAGCAAGCAAGCAAGCAAGCGCGGTTGGCTCGGAGCAAAGGTGAAAATGAACGGCACCTCTCCTGCATGCGTGCATAAATGATCACGTGATCGCTGCTGCGCCCATACACCGCTAACAGTCATTTTGCTCCTGCTCCTTCCGCTCGGTTGACACCACTATGTATCTCATCAATAATGCATCGGCGCAGGGATCCGTTTCACTGTGTACCACACCACACATAACACAACACAACACTACACACAACATAACACAACACTACACACAACACCACACACTACACAACACACCACACAACACAACACAACACTACACACAACACAACACTACACACAACACAACACTACACACAACACAACACCACACACTACACAACACACCACACAACACAACACTACACACAACACAACACTACACACAACACAACACCACACACTACACAACACACCACACAACACAACACTACACACAACACAACACAACACTACACACAACACTACACACAACACCACACACTACACCACACCACACAACACACCACACATACACAACACAACACTACACACAACATAACACAACACTACACACAACACTACACACAACACAACACACCACACAACACAACACAACACTACACACAACACTACACACAACACAACACAACACAACACTACACACAACACCACACACTACACAACACACCACACAACACAACACTACACACAACACAACACAACACTACACACAACACTACACAAAACACCACACACTACACACACCACACAACACACCACACATAACACAACACAACACACAACACAACACAACACTACACACAACACCACACACTACAACACAATACACACACAACACACCACAACACAACACAACACACAACACAACACACAACACACAACACAACACACAACACAACACAACACACAACATAACACAACACCACACACTACACAACACACCACACCACACCACACTACACTACACACAACACAACACAACACTACACACAACACCACACACTACACCACACCACACCACACACCACACCACACCACACACCACACCACACCACACAACACAACACAACACACACACAAACAACACAACACAACACACCACACACACCACACACTACACAACACAACACACACAACACAACACAACACAACACAACACAACACACAACACAACACACAACAACATAAACACAGCCCCGGTTAACCGGCGAGAGCCACACACGTCGCGGCCCGGGTGCCGAGTGCTGGTTGTCCCGCCGCCTCGGATGCAGGCCTCCCCTGGTGCCTCGAACCCGCGGTGCCTCTGAGTCCGGTGTCCGGGAGGTTATCATATCTGTTATGATTTCTGGGTCAGCTCTCCGCTCTCAGTTACACGCACACGGTGTGTGTGTGTGTGTGTGTGTGTGTGTGTGGGGGGGGGGGGCACGCTGGATGATAAGGGAAGGGTGGTGGAAGGCAAATAAGAAAAATGAGCCAGATATGGCAAAATATAAAGAATTCAATAAAGTGAGAGGAGTGGATGCGAGAGGGAGGAGGAGGGGGTTCTCTCAGGATCCACCACGGCTCCACGGCTGAGCGCACCCTAAACACCGGTGACATATTTAAAGAGAACAGCTCTCGCCAGAGAAAGAGAGAGAGAGAGAGAGAGAGAGAGAGAGAGAGAGAGGGGGAGAGAGAGAGA
>CM051004.1:8648620-8693620 GCA_027704905.1 Muraenolepis orangiensis | reverse complement strand
CCGAGGCCCTGAACGGCAATGCATTACTTTAATGTGACAGACAGGTCCCCAGGCAACACTGGCAGAGCCGCGGCAGGCCGTCGGGGCCCAGGTACGTGCTGAGTGTGACACCTCCTCCGCCACGCCATGGCTGTAGAAATGTTGTCGCCGCACGCTTGGCTGCTTCGGTTAAAATTCGACCAAATAAATTCACCCCTCATCCTTGCCCTGACGACCGCAAACGCAACCGCCAATCTGTCCTGCCGGGGTCCTGTCGGGATCACGGAGCTCCTTGTAGCCGGCCGCAAGGCTTTGCCGCCAACGCCAAAGAACCGGCCTTTCGGGACCCCGCCTGCCGGGGGAAATGGCGGCCGAGCCGGCGGAGGACCGCGTCCGAATTCCACGGCATACACGTTCTCTCATATGTGTATTGTTTGCCCAATTAAGCGAGGACGGACAAGTGTGTGAGGCAGGTTCAGAGCCAAAGAGGGGGGGGGGGGGGGGGGGGTGGAGGCTGGGTGGGGGGGCTCTCCCTGCCTGCCCACATGCACTCAACAAATCTAGTTGCGATGGTGAAAAAAAAAAAGAGTAGCGAAACATCCCTCACACACACACAGGTAGCTAGCTGCATGTGTGCGGTTGACCTCGACACGTACAATCCCTGCATGTTTATCGGGCTATAACCGCTACTCCATGAGCCAATTGTGAGCCAAGGGGTGTTTCGGGGGTGGAATAAAGACCACTGCGTATGCATGTTGCCTGCATGTGTGTGTGTGTGTGTGTATATATGCGTGTGTGTGTGTGTGTGTGTGTGCGTGCTTAAGTGAAGATGGATTGATGCATTGCCGTGGCGGGATCCGAGCGGGTTCTTAAGTTCATTAGGCTGCAGCCCAGGAGAGCAGCCTTAGGGAGCGGGTACGGTAGCCAAGTCCTGCCAGGAGGCTGAGTTGTGAGTCCGGTGGGGAGGAGGCTGTTGATGTCCACGGCGTGTTTGTTAACAGCCTGATTCCATCAAGCGGTGTGTAAGCAGCAGCAGGCAACTGTGAGTGCTGACCCTTGGCCCCCTGTCTATTTTTAAACGGCACCGCACTCGAGTCAAAGGTAAGCAATCCGGCACTTGGAGGAGCGTTGTAAACAATGCTAATGTTCGCGTTTGTACATTCGGGAGAAGGCGCTACGTCTTACGATCTACAGTTAGGGGCGCCTATATGGCCATTACCTCGAGGGCAAAAATGTATGTGAATTCAATTTTGATATAGCCTGCTACTCTTCCTTCCCGTCCAATCTAAATGGCTAAATAATACAAATAATAATAAATGAAAAATATAGGACAAACAAGGTAACACTTTAAAACATTTTAATACAGCTCATTGTCTACAGCTTCATTTCAAATAAATAAAAAACACTCCCAAGTTGGGGGGGGGGGGGGGGGGATATGAAATCCATCCGGAGAATAGTTGAGATTCATAGGAAAAAAAAAAAACATTGCACAGACACCGCTCCAAATTTCATCATTTAGTATGCTGCTAAAAAAAAAAGAGACTCGGAGTCCAAAATAACAACGGCAGCCAGAAGACAAGCCGTGTTGCATTCTAAACAGGCATCTGATAAATCACCTGAGGCCTTGGGCTGCAGGGCCTACACGTAGAAGAAGGAGTTAAAATGCTTCTTCATCGCTGGCTCTTTCACGTTGATTTGGCCATATGGACACTGCAGGAGAGTAAAGTCAATCATTTAGAGAGAAAAGAGAGATCAATATACGAAACTTAAGGAAGTAAAACACTTAAGCTAAATGACACATTACATCTTACACCGACACATATCTTCGAAGAGGAGCGTATGGGGGCAAACGTTGGCACTTATTTGCTGTTTTAATGTCAGCAAAAAAACCATAGAATTAAGCCGGCCTTGTCCTTTAAGCTGTATTAGAATACAGCAATTATTAAAAAAAAATAATAATGAAATAGTTTTAGACTTGAGAACGGAGCTCTCAATACAGCCAGCATTGAAACATAAAGGGGAGAGAGAATGAAGCAATGCAAGGCGGAAAGAACCCCTACGATAACGTCTCAGCACTGGGAGCAATGGGAGGAGAGGAGAGGAGATTAGAACAGAGCTCACATGTCTGCAGGCGGTCCCACAACACTTCCCTCTCCGAAGGTGGGCATACTCCGTGAAGACCTTGTACCCAGTAGAGGGGTCCGCGTACATCTGCTGCTTCGCCTGAACATAACGGAGATATTATTTAATTAGTTTGAAACACACAGACACACAGCACACACACACAAGCTCATTCATGGGAAACAGATTGTTTGGGGTCAGGAAGAAGGTATAAACACGTGACCTCTTTACCAGGAAACAGATGTAAAAACCCGCCGAGATCTTAGGAAGACAATAAATTATTTTCATGGAGTCATTATTTTCATTAAGGCCAGATCCTTTTGGTGATCGTCTTGTACCTACAAATGATTCATGGGTTTCAAATATGCAAGATATAAATTGACCGGCATGCGTGTGCATGTATACTTCATGCTACACCCCCGCCGCCGGCCACCACCTTGACAAAAACAAGTCGACTGATGTGTACAACGGCGTAAATCAATCAAGTATGTTGTGGGGTGACTTTGGATCCATTCATTTTTCCACATAAACACTTGAAAAAGGCACTGAATACCTCATCCATTCCTTTCGGAAGTTGAAAGAAATGTCATCTCCCAGTCTGTTTCAAACTAGGAGCCCACTCGTTGGTGAGGTCTGACAGGCCACAAAGGGAACAGGGCCCCGGGCTCTCTGGTGACACAGCCTGTCATTTCAGATGCCGTCACAAGGTCTGCGTAGTGAGAGTGGCACAGCTAGGGCCAATCCTGTGTTGTGCTTTTTCCCACCCAGGCACTACTACACCACCGAGGGTCATGGCCAAGTTACTCCAACTTTATCCACGGTCCAAAATACAATATTTAATACGGATATAGACGGCAGCAGGGATGCCGAATGACAGCCACAACAACAACCACGTCAGCGTGAGAGCTCCGTGGTGAAGTCAGCGGGTGAAGTGGATGACTGGTGTTGGAAACAACTTGTAAAAATTGATCGGGGACTAGCAGGACACAGATAAAGTTGGTCAATATATTGTTATAAAAAAGGACGAATGGAGGACGATGACCTCGCAAGTAGGCTAGAAGCTCCGGAACTGGGAGCCCCAGGGCCTTCGCAGTGGCTTAAACCACCCTCTGGAAGGCCCTCCGCCAACCACGTCGGACAGTCACAGACCCTGGCATCCTTCAAACAGGCCCTCAAAACCCACCTCTTCACAACTGCTTTCTCCAAAACGAACCATGGAGAAGGTTAACCTCCCCTTCTCCATTCCACGGCGTGGAATGTTTTGTTCGTTAAGAGTTGTGAGTTTTAAGAGTCTTCAGAGTTGTTCGATTTGTTAGTTTAAACTGACCATCCCACCCTAAATCCATATTGTTTGTAAGTCATCATTTTAATTCATCATTCATTTTTTGTTGTCATGTAAATGTGTCTTTGAGTACCTTGAAAGGCGCTATATAAATACAAAATTATTATTAGTATTATTATAAGTGGTGGCACTGGAGACTACGATGAGCTTACCTCACACGCCTCTCTGTGTACTTTGTGAATGGCAGATTGTTCAGCAGTAGGCTGAACACTATCTGCAGCATTGTCTTTCTCCACCGGCAACCCGCTTTCCCTGCTCCCGTTTTCGCCACGTCGATTTTGTGCTGTCATTAGACATCTTTTAACATAACTTCGTCCACTACTGGACAATGTGATAACGAACGATCCACCCCGGCTGCTTTGACGACACAATACGCCCAGAGGAGGACTCAGCATCTCAGATGCACAAGCGCACAATGTCATTCACAAGGTTTGAATATAATCCACATGGGGGAAGGAAGGAAGAAATGCACGACATCGAACAACTACCTATAGCAGTTGGGTTATAGTAGCGACGTCTAACAGTATATTTATATATATATATAAAACATAGTATAGCATAATAATAGCGTCGTTCACATTGAGCGGCGTGTGTTATGTATATACAACATGACCACTTCCTCCTCCGTCCTCGTCGCCTGCTTCTTGACATGTGACCGTCTACTCTACAGAGACTGGACCGGTGATTCACGCAGCGCCCCTGCTGTTCAAACGTTACCACTGCATGCACAACTGTGTTATAACACTATATATATATATATATATATATATATATATATATATATATATATATATATATATATATATATATATATATATATAATAGTGTATATATTTATGAGATAGATTTATAGCAACATCCTTGTTGATAGAAATAGTTCTACCTATATCAAATGTATACATGTTCTATGTTGACTGTGATGTGCAATGTGTTATATATATATAACAAATTGCACATCACAGTCAACATAGAACATATATGATATAACATTATAACAAAATATAACACAACATTACATTATAATTAACCCATTATAAATACACCGGTGAACACACAGGCCTATTGTATGTATTCTATGTATGTACATTTAGATGTGTGCCCTTACTGGTTCTAAGAATATAGGCATAGGTAGGCCTACATTAACCCAGTTCTGATACAAAGCAGTGATTTACTAGATACTAAAGGGTTAATGAGTGAAGTGTCTTCTCAAGGTTATCTACTGCTGAAGGCCACCTGTCTCTGACACTGTGTGGAGTCTATAATGCTGTGCTAATGAAACCTGACAAGTGATTTGGACGGAGGTCATGGGGTAATTTTACCCTCAAACAAATTGCACATCATAGTCAACATATACAACATATACATATGTGTATGTACTCAAGAATGTTGATACATCTCTGTCTATCTATCTATCTATCTATCTATCTATCTATCTATCTATCTATCTATCTATCTATCTATCTATCTATCTATCTATCTGTCTGTCTGTCTGTCTGTCTGTCTATCTATCTATCTATCTATCTATCTATCTATCTATCTATCTATCTATCTATCTATCTATCTATCTATCTATCTATCTCTGTCTAACTTTGTCTATCTGTATCTATATATGTCATGTATTAGGCCTTTATTATGATGAGGCAGCAGGTGTAGCAGCGACTGCATATGGGTGCCTGAAACAGCATGTCCCAGTCTGCTGGCACGTAATTAACTTCCTATCAGCCTGAAAAACTGGCTCTGATCCAGAAAGACTCCCCAGAGACGAGCACATGGTGAGAATTATTTACCATGGGACAACTCTACACATCGACAATCAATTAATCTATTAATTCTACAACTAATGCTATAAATGAGTTGTTGTCTAAATTGTGATAGTGTAAATAGTGTATTGTGTTTTTAACCAGTTATGCAATATTTTATTACTGTTAAGTGTCTTTGAGTGTCATGAAAATTGCTCTATAAATAAATGTATTATTATTATTATTATTATTATTATTATTATTATTATTATTATCATTATCATTATTTGCTATATTAGTCTATTAACAATGTGGACATGTAGTCTAATTCAACACATATACCCCATAGGGTTAGCAGCACATAACAACACCTTATAATATTTTCAAAAAAAAAATAAGAAAAATCTTATTGAGATGAAGTGTTACCTATTGCACCACTTAAGACACGCGTTCCTTGGGTTGTGCTTCGCGCTGCTCGTCACACACACACACACACACACACACACACACACACACACACACACACACACACACACACACACACACAATGAGGAGAGGAGAGCTCTCTCACGTCGTCGTAAGGTGCGCGCGTCTAACGAGCTGACGTCACTAATCTTTGACAGTGCACTTCCTGGAGTAGGGGTTTGTTGTGGGAAACACCGCCGCGTTGACGCTGCCGATGCAGGCTACCGTACAGCGGAACAGCCACACACACACGGCAGGCAACCAACCACACATCCCGTTACCCTTGGGAAGTATGTCGCCGTGTTGTACCGCTATCAGATAGACGCGCTTTTACGCGCAATTACTGAAAAGAGACGCGCCGCCGCCGCCACCGCTTCGGGGAAGGCGAGCAAATCTGTCTTTGGTGCAGCCAAAGCCGCAGATAGCCTATGTCTGTTGCGATGTTGTGAACCATGGACAGCAGAATAAAGTAAGGCACGACTTTTTTAACGGCGTTTTAACCTAGATGTGAGCAGTGTGTGTGTGTGTGTGGGGGTACATGATGTGGTGGTTTGAGCTGGTATCCATCGTGCACCACGGCGAGAAATGAGTGTAATGTGGTGGAATGCTGGATGTAATTTGATCCGTGTCCACCAGTGGGGCAGTATACAGCAGCCTGTAAACCAGCCAGTCAGCCAGCTGGCCTGGCTGCATGGAGGTCAGTCTGCTGCACTGCTGCTGCTGCTGCACTCTCTGCACGCATTATAGCTGACCGCGGGTCAGCGCGTCAAAACACGTCTCTCCACCCAATAGCCATCACATGTGTTTATTATTATTATTATTATATTATTATTATGCGTACACGTTTTTGACAATGTCGACGTCTGATCAACATGTATATAATGCCGACCATGTGGCCAACAATGACAACTAACTCACTGTGTGTGGCGTCTTTATATCAACTTTATTTTGTTTAATGTATTATTGTTTGTGCGTGCGATACAGTATGTGTGTATGTTTAAAGTGAACCCCACTTTGACTGTGATGGGCACTCGCAATCTCATTTGATTATGAATAAAGTGACACTAAAGGCATCTTTTTCTTATCGTATGTGTCAATATGTGACACAATAACGCACGTCACAAGTCAACGTGTGAATTTCCAGCGGGGGTTTTAATTATTGTTTTTTTGCTGCTTATTTCCCTTAAACCGGTGTGTTTCCCCCCACTCATCTCTTTCAGAGAGAAACCTGAGAGGACGTTTGACTTGGTTCTACAGGTGGCATGTCCAAAGTCTGCGAATGAGGGTAAGCATCACATTTTCCAGTTTTTTCTTTTTGCTGCACATTTGAATGTCACAATGCTGCACACAATTTTATTTTTCGAATATTATTACAATTAAAATATGTCACTAAACTTGTAAGTTATTGTGATGAGTACACGTAATAGTAGTTATTGTTGTATTCCTGTGTTATTATTAATTGTAATCGCCCCTGTCTGTTAGCAAGATAACTCTAAAAAGTGATGTAGGGAACTGGACAAAACATGGTTGATTTTGCCGCAGATCCCTCCAGGGGACTTTTCGGTGTGGCAGAGGTATGCACTCTACTGAGTGCCCTCTAGTTATTATTATGATTACTATTATTAGTTTTGGTTATCAAGCTCTGAGTGATGTCGTATAGCATCCATAACTACTGTTTGGACCCAAAGCAGAGTACTTTAGGTCACACCTCCTCTGCCAGAGAGGGCTAAACTTTATCACATGTTTGTCTGAGTCAGGCCTGAGCATACTGAAGGCACTCATTATGTCTGTGGTGGTTGTTTTCCCTGCGTTCTTTCGCTTAACCCCTGTACAGGAACCTCACCACAGGTACGGGCAATGCTCTGAGTAATGTAGAGAAGACGGTAATGGTTTAGGTTATTGTTCCCCAGCATCCTTTATCTCCCTTCGTTCCCATGCACACATCACAACCAGCCTTTATCAAAACCAGACAAATCAGGGAATTGGCCGCTGCAGAACAACAGCATATCCATCTTTTACAAATATGGGAATATAAACATGTATGTGTTATTCACGGCCAGTATCCAGGGACACTCTCGAGTCGGATATCATGTGAAAGTGGTTGTGTTAGCTGGCCCCCCCGTCTCTGGTCTGACGTTGAAGAGGTGTTCAGTGGATGGGTTTCTCGTGCAGCTGCTGAGCTGACGTCGACTGGGGGGAAAGTTATCCTTGGATGTACTTTTGATATGAGATTTTAAGACCAAACTCATAAACCACGGAGACCTGTGCTGTAATAGCTGACACTGACCCCCCCCCCCCCCCCCGTGTGATCCAGGGTCAGACTCATATCCGGACTTGTGCTCTCTGGAGCGTAGCTACATGACTGGCTGAACTCACACGGCCCTCATGTCAAACGGAGTAGCGCCGGTCTGTTCTGCTGTCATTGGATAGAACTGGCCCACTACCGCCACATACTAACGTTATCCTCATTGGATAACGTTCCGGATCGGGACGTGGTTATGACTTCTAGAATCTCACAGGATTTAGGCCTATATATTTTTAATGGTTAGATTGATTACTAAACTATCATTTCCTTTTTTTTTTTTTGGGTGTGATATTGACTTTGGCTACATTTTGTTGAATGATATGCTGCCAGACCAGTAACAGTCCTACTACAATGTATTACTGCCGTAATACATTGTAATTGGATAAATGGTGTGTGAAGCCAGAGATGCTGGTCCGCTAAAGCATGAAAACCGAACTACCTTTTTCAGACGTGGTTAGTCTTCATTTTGTCTCACTTCTGTCAAAGATAATCGGACAATGGATTTGTTTTTGGTCAGGCTGTGTGAAATCTCCTCGATTACCACACACCAGACATGTGTCGCTCACCTGCCAAGATGAGAGATGCAAACAGAGAGCAAAGGGGTATACGTTTACTTGTCCTCTACGTTGCAGAGGCAAGGAAACAACAGTCCAAAGCAATGCAACCGATACTGTCTATAATTAAATTGCCATAGCAACACAGTGTACAGTGTTCCAGCATTTGGAGAAGTGGGCTACTGTTTCAGCTTGCTCATATTCTCATATCTCCTTAAAATGTAGATTTAGGACCCGCTCATGGTTTAGCTTCTATTTTTTATGTTGAACCGTGTCTAGTGTGAGTTGTTACAAAGCCCAATTGAACTTTGACTGTTCAAACCACATCCTTGGTGTGCTGTATGAAAGCTATACCTTATATGGCAGCTTGGTGTGTTATCGGTACTTAAGGGGACTTTCCGGCTACGGACTGTTAAGATTGATTGCAGAATTGAAAACAGCTACTTGGTAAGTCCATCGTGACAACCTAGTAAGTGGGTGAAAGTCATGCAGCACACACACTATGAAATAGTAGGTGCAACGGGCTTTCATTTGTCAGTGTCACGGCCCAAAAAAATGTGTGTGAATCATTTGTGTGGCTTATTCATGGCTAGACCATGGATTTGTAAAGGGCAAACCAAATCCATGGCGAGGTAGAGATATACCGTCAGTATTGTAGACTATGTGTTGAGTAACAAGGTAACTACATTTGCGTGTGACGAATCCACTGATGAGTATGCAACATTATTGTTTTGCTTCGTCTGGGTACTGTGGTTTCCCCATCGCCACCGAAGATCTATGGAGATCACTTGCCCATGTAGGCCCATGTATTTTGTAGCACTACAGCGACTACTAATGCTAGTCTACTACCACACAGAGATTACACTTCAGTTCTTCAGATATCATAAACTACACCACAGGGTCTTGTGAAACCCCAAGTATTATTCAGAAGGATGTTCAACCACTCATGACTCATTCCTCCATGGGCAGTTGGGCACTGTTGGCGTGTAAGCTATTGTACAGGCTAACTTACAGCCATTCAGAACCCGCCATCTTGCCATTCACATATTATATTGGAGCTGAGTGTAGTTTTGCTGACACAAATTAGTATGGGTGGCTTTGCTTTATTCCTGCTTTGGCAAAGACTAGCAGCCATGCTGGTTGGAAGACTAGTATAATTTGATTCTATGGGATGATAGTGATAACTTAGTTCACCGACTTCCCCCCCTAATAACACATAACTACCCATCCGTCAACCAGAGACAACAGCAAAACAACAAAAGTGTGAATGTAAAGTAAGTGTTTCTGTCAAAATAGCAACATGGCGTCCGTCCCATGGTGTTAAATATAGTTGTCTGGCCGGATGGCGAACACTGGCACCTTGCCTTCCAATGCCAGTCCACAGAGACCTGGTCTCTGTGTTCGGCTCGGCTCAGTTGGCTTGATGCGCTGTGGATGCTCAGGAATCGAGAGTGTTGCCTGAACGCGTGACTGGCATGCTAGCTTCTAGCAGCCCCGGCTACATAGAGCCATATTGATGTGCTTCCAGGCCGCTGCCAAAGCCTAGCAGATGACGCCCGTGCTGCCAAGGCAGTAGGGTGGGGACAGATGCTACCTGTCCTCTCCCGCTCCCTCCGGCCAGACTGCTCCCAGTAACAAAGCAATAAAGTGAAAAAGGCCGGCATCATCAATTTTACAGCAGAGGTCATGCTGCGATTGTGGGAATGATTTGCTGTTTAAATATTTAGTCAATGATATGGTCTAACTTTGATCTTCTGCTTGTGCCAGTGTGCAGTGTGCCACCGAAAGCACAGTTCTATTTCATTGAGTATATGTCATGTTTTTGTGTGACTATTGACATTTTTTATTGTTTCCATTAATGCTTGCTGACAAGCCTTTCTCTAGTATGGAAATGCATGGTTGATTAGGTGGATATGTAATGCAGTTGGATAGGTTTGGGCTCCCTGGCTACAAGAGATGAGCAGAATGGAACAAGAGCACACATTTTGCCTTTGCTTCACGTGGCCTTTTAACTTCCTTCACTCCCATGCACCAATTACAAAAAAAAGTAACTTTTGTTCTGCTTCCCGAGAACGTTCTCGCCAAGACCTGGAGGTCTCAGAGTGTCACCTCCCTCCAGCTAGCTAGCTAGTTATCAATCCGCTTCCTTTGCTGCTGTATCCCCCCCCCTCAAGCACTGCTGTGATATTCCAATTTCACAGATTCCACCATGATTTTTCTTTTCTTCTGATTGCTGCGTTCGCCACCCTTTTCCACTCCCACCTTTTGCAGAGCAAAACGCCCGTGTAGTAGAACTTTTAGCCAAGGCTGAACGCTGACATTCAGCAAAATGTCAAAATTGCACCCTGACCCTCGTGCGCTAGATCTCTGTTCTGATTGGCTGCCGGCTGTGTGGGGAGGTCACGGTGGACTGGTAGTCAGGCTGGGAGGCCTTTGGGAGACCAACAGATGTCATGGCAGCAAGGAGAGTGTTGATTGGTCATTAGAGAGGCCATGGTCCTCTATTCACACCCCGGGGAGAATCTCAGGGTCTCACTTTGTTTCTCTCTCCCTCCCAACCCGGCAGCCTCGCTGTCTTGTCTCGCCCATTTAACTTAGCTAAATTGGCTCTCTCTCACAAAGAGCACAGTACTTCCTGACTTCGTCTCCGTTTTTTTTTTTTCTCTCTTTCTCGGTTCTGTTGAACTGAATAGAGGAAGTCCCATAACTTCCTTTGCCTCGCCTATCTGATGACCACGGTGTATGTGGACTTTCTGTCCCTTCCTACTTAATTGGAATTAGCGAGTCTTGACAGTAATACAGTATCATGTTTGACCAACAGTTCAACATATTGCATATGTCTGAATGTGTTTAATGGCAGGGTGAACTGACTGTAACGTTTGCCATTTGGAGCGTTTTCTTACGATGATTGACCTCCATTACTCTAAACCAGACTTGAAATGAACATGAAGTCAAGCATAAGCTCAGACAAAAGTTGATATTCTCACTATTTTCTATGATATTCCATATTGTTTTGAATGTGGATAGTTGGGGTTATACAGATATGATCTCTTTGTTTATTTTTTGTTTTTAATGTATTTTTTGACTTCTTTTGGGCTTGGCCTCCTTTTAATGAAAAGACAGTTAACATTGGCCCATGGAAAAGAGACAACCGTGAACATTGTCAGCTGAATACTTTGCCATGAAAAAGCAACGCATGGCCAGAGTTTCTGTTGCTGTTGTGTGTTCAGCCTCAACCACATCCGTTAATGACGAGTGTATCATCCACCTCTTTATTTGTTTGTGTGTTTTATGTTTTCAAAAGGAGCCGAGAGATGGCCTGGAGTCTTTTATGATCTAATCACGCCCTGAGAGTGCAACTGAAAATCGAATATGCAAATGGTTTCTGTAGTATTCTGTAGCAGAACATGCAAAAGAGGTTTGTGAGACAAGCTGTTCTTAACTGCAGAATGCAAACAAGTGAACAGGTCATTGGCCCTATGCAGGACACACACACACACACACACACACACACACACACACACACACACACACACACACACACACACACACACACACACACACACACACACACACACACACACACACACACACACACACACACACACCAGAATGAAGGCAGAGAGAAGAAAAGTTAGGCAGGCAGGGGGTGTGTGTGTGTTTGTGTGTGGCATGTGATGACATACTGTGAGGGGTTTGCTAGCGATGCTCTTCCCTCTCGCTGAGACTCCAGAGGCAGCCTCCTGTGCAGCTACATGTTTAACCGTATACTGGCACTGAAATATAGCAACACGTCATCTACCAACGGCTGTGCGGTGCCCATGCATGTGTGTATATGTGGCTGCAGGAGACTGACTAGTTAAACGGAATAGTTTCTCACAAGCTACCAGACCCGGGGAACATGAACCGGCCGCTCACACACTGTTTTTAGACTCCTCTGCATAGCAAATTACATTACATTACATTCATTTAGCAGACGCTTTTGTCCAAAGTGACTTACAATAGTGTGTTCAACAAAGGTAGGTAAGAGGACACCTCGTCACCAGAAGACAAACGTGTGTTTCATTCGTAACAAGTCTCCAATAACTAAACCAGTGCTCAGATAAAAGAACAATAGGTTCAGGTAAAAGTAGAAGTTGGAAAACAATGGAACAATATTTAACTTACAAACACGCAAACAATCTACTTAGTAAGGCGCTAGTCTGCTCGTAAAAAGTGTTCAGAAGAGGCGCTAGGAGCATATAAGCATGTGGATGAGAGTATTGCAAATAGAGAGGATATAGCAAATACAAATACTAAGGCAAAATGTGGGGATTCTACCGATAATTAAGTACCAGGCAATTTAGATGAGGCTTGTGCGTGTGCGTGCGTGTGTTGGTAAGCACGAACAAGAGTGAATCAGATATATCATTTGTATTGTATATGATATATTAGTTTGTCTCAGGGCGTTGCATCGCTCTGTTGTCGGTGGCTTCTTGTGGCGGGCGTGTGCGTCATGCGTGCTCGAAGATGAGGTGACGTGTTTAAAAGTAAACACCGGTGGGAGAAGGCTCCGGATTTCTGGACTGATTGGCATCGCAGGGCTCCGTTGCTCTACCTGTGAAAACAAACCACCTTAGTCATCAAGAGGCTGAAGCGTTCCTCTGCAGTCAGATGTCGCTGATAAGATAAGTGGGAATGACCGCAATGTAACAGGTCAGCATAGCAGATGGTACACACGCACGCACGCACGCACGTACACACACGTACACACACGTACACACACGTACACACCTAGGCGCACGCACACACACACACACACACACACACAAACAGGCATGCACATACACAGGCACCCACACACACAGGTATGCACACACACAGGCATGCACACACGGGCACGCACACAAACAGGCACCCACACACACAGGCACACACACACACCCAGGCACAGACACACACACACTCACTCACAGGCATGCACACACACACACACACACACTCACAGGCATGCACACACCACCACACACACACACACACACACACACAGGCATACACACACACACAGGCATGCACACACCCTCACAGGCATGCACACACACACACTCTCAGGCATGCACACACACACACACACACTCACAGGCATGCACACACACACAGGCACCCAGGCATGCACACACACACAGGCATGCACACACACACAGGCATGCACACACACAGGCATGCACACACACACACACACAGAGCGCCACTTCATTTGAGGAAAAGAACGATGATTGGCTAGCTCTTATGAATGTAATGCCAATGTGTCCTAGTTTAGCTCACAAACATTAACTCAATTCCTGTTTCTCATGGCTGTGCTTCTGGTACTCTCTCTCTCTCTGTGTGTGTGTGTGTGTGTGTGTGTGTGTGTGTGTGTTAGGGGGGTGTTAGGGGGGGGAGGGTGTGTGTGTGTGTGTGTGAAATATGTTTGCGGTGAGCAGTTTTTAATATAAGGGTGTATAGGCGAGGTTAATTTTGGACACATGTATGTATGTATGTATGTTGCTTGCTTTATGATATATTAATATAATATATATATAGAATTATATTAAAATGATATAATATAAATTATAATATAATATATAATAAAAAAAATCATATCCACAACGTTTCCGGGACAATGTTTTTTGCTTTGTAACACTTTTGCAGAAAAGCGAGCAGTGGCTGATCGTATCCTGGTGTCACTATCCTGTCCGGGGCATCTCAGTTCAGTTCATGGTGTTGATGAGACCACAACCACAGCTCATATGAGTTTCTGGGCCAAAATGCTAGCCCAAGCAGAGGCTGTGCAGGGGCCACTGTCGGCTTCTCTCTGCGTGATTCACATCCCCCCCCCCCGGGGTTAAGACTCCACAACCAGCCCCCCCCCCCCCCCCCGCGCTTTGACACCCTGTGTGCAAATTGTGAATATGATGCCGTTTACGTGTGAATACTGGGCCCTCCTGGCCCTTCATTTACGATGTGGATGGCCCCATTGTTTTTTTTTTGTGCAAAGGGTGGGGGGGTTGGGGGAAATAGGTCAAACGCTTCGTTGTCGGTTTACGTTTGAACGTCCGGGGTTGCCGTAACCGTTTGTCGTTGCAGACCACGTGACTCCTTCACCGCTCCTTTTGTTATCACGCAGACAAGTCATTCATGATGCATACCCTCCTCTAATTGGCCCAGAGGGGCTTGGCGCGCTCAGTGAGGGTTTGACAACAGGTTAACTCCCTCCCTCTCCAGTCCCCGGGAATCTATTTATATATATCTATAGATATCTATAGATATATATCTATATATAGATATATATAGATATATAGATATATATGTATATAGATCTATATATATATATATATAGGTATATTCACATATATTGTATATTTTTTGTATACAATACAACATTTACCTCTTAGGTCAATGGGACTGCATTTTATATAATACTTTTCTAACCAGTGTGGTGACTCAAAGCGCTTTACAAGTCAAGCCTCACACTCACCCATTCATACACCGACGACGGCAGAGTCAGCCGTGCAAAGGTCGACTGCCAGCACCTCGGGAGCAGTTAGGGTCAGGGTGTCACCTGGCTAGGAGGAGGAGCCAGGGTTCAGCACCTCGGGAGCAGTTAAGGTTAGGGTGTCACCTGGCTAGGAGGAGGAGCTGGGGTTCAGCACCTCGGGAGCAGTTAGGGTCAGGGTGTCACTTGGCCAGGAGAAGGAGCCGGGGTTCGGAACCAGCAGACCTTCGGGTTGCTCAGGACAACCCGCTCTACCTCCCGAGCGATACTGCCGTCTAAATGACAGGTCAATTAGGCAGCTTGTAGTTTTCCCGTGCTTCGTTGTCCGCTACTGTGAATCACCCCCCCCCCCCCCCCCCCCTCTATAATTCAGGATGCACTGTGAGTGCTACTAGGAGACGGCCACAGAGAGGTGACGCGATAACCTGCGGTAAGCGGCTTCAGCGGCTGATCCTGAGAAGAGTCAAGTCAAGTCAAGTTTATTGTCACATCACAGTTTATACAAGTATAAGCAATGAGTCGTATGTGCAATACCCGACGACAGACAGCAGTTATAAAAAACAGAATAGAATAAAAAAATAAGTAAAAAGTACAAACTGTATAAAGTTAAATATATAAAAATATAAAAATGCATATATAAAATGCAATATATTAACACAGAAAAAGAGCAATATATAAATAAATCAATGTAATAAAATATACATTGTTATATGCTATACGCCCGTTCAGCAGCCTGATGGCCTGACTGTGGAAGCTATCTCTGAGTCTGTTTGTACGGCACAGGATACTGCGGTATCGCCTGCCTGACGGACGGTAACAGTGAGTACAGTTTGTGGCTGGGGTGGGCATTGTCTTTTGAATACTAGACAAGCTCGCAAGAGCGTTGGGTCAGGGTATGTAAAGGGGGCAGGGGTGGGGGTGGGGGGTGGCGTGTTCAGAGACACCACTCGCCTCCTGTTGTCAACGTACCAGTTATCCTCCTGTTATCAACCGTGTTGTCGCCGGATGCCAATGTGGATACCCAGAGGTATACCGTCACTTGAGCAAATATTGAGTCTCTCCGTCGATCCGTTTGTTGTGTGGGTGTGTCTCCAGAAAATGAGCCCACATCCAGAGGTGCAGTGTGACGTCACCCGCCCTGTGATGTGCTCCTGCTACCTACCTACCCCATTGTGCTTTCTGTGTTTGCTTTAATAACGTGACCGCTCGGGAATACTTATGATTCACCTGTTTGTGTAAGGTTGAAGGATATTGGTTTGATCTGGTTTGATCCCAAGGGAAAAAAAACAAATGCCGGCATTGGTCTTGGAAAATATTGCAAATTAAAGTATTGCCGGAAATTGGCAAAGACAATTTTCTTGACACACCCATGTTGTGTATGTTCTAATGCAGACTGACAGTCTGTACTAGACTTTTATTTGATATGAAAATCATTCAAAGTCAAATATGGTTTCCTTTTTCAAAGACCATACAACCATATGGGTTTAACCACTGGGTGTATTTTTTTCACTTGTAGATCTGTGAAATATCTGCGTGTAAAGACATTTGTTTGTTTCTAGCCGTGGATCGAGTTTAGCTTGTGTCTAGCTGTGGATCGAGTTTAGCTTGTGTCTAGCTGTGGATCGAGTTTAGCTTGTGTCTAGCCGTGGATCGAGTTTAGTTTGTGTCTAGCTGTGGATCGAGTTTAGCTTGTGTCTAGCTGTGGATCGAGTTTAGCTTGTGTCTAGCTGTGGATCGAGTTTAGCTTGTGTCTAGCTGTGGATCGAGTTTAGCTTGTGTCTAGCTGTGGATCGAGTTTAGCTTGTGTCTAGCTGTGGATCGAGTTTAGCTTGTGTCTAGCTGTGGATCGAGTTTAGCTTGTGTCTAGCCGTGGATAGAGTTTAGTTTGTGTCTAGCCGTGGATCGAGTTTAGCTTGTGTCTAGCCGTGGATAGCGTTTAGTTTGTGTCTAGCCGTGGATCGAGTTTAGCTTGTGTCTAGCCGTGGATAGCGTTTAGCTCAGCATTTGTCCAAACGGATCCCTCCCCACCCCGCCCCCCCACCCCCCACACCTAAATCAAGGTCTGTGTGTTCAGGTACAGGCAGTGTTTTAACCTTTTTTAGCAGATACACTGTGTTCATATCCCTGCGGAGGGACTGACTAGCTGATTGACTGACTGACTGACTGACTGACTGACTGACTGACTGACTGACAGACCGACTGAGAGCCCTGGCTGTCTGTCAACCTTTGCATGTGAACTTCACATCACAGCTCTACGGCGTGGCACATGTAGCCGCCAAAGGCAAGACTTTACACTGTCATCAGCGGTGCGTAGCTGCCTCTGGGTGCTGTGCCACATGACATTGACTGAGATCGATCTCCCAGGCACCTCAAGGAGTTCCTGTGTTGTACACGGCGCTTACCGCCGCCACAACGCTACAGAGAGACCCAATAAAAGATTTATCTCTGCTGTTTTTTCGACGAGGGTTGGAAAGATGACCCGAGCAGACACCGTCGGATATGTCAAATTGGGATGTCTTCGACCTTTGTTAAAACAAAGTGTGGGTAAAATGACACACAATGTCTGCAAATAATTGTACATGATTGTAATGTGTACACAACACACACACACACGCACACACACATATATACAGTATATATATATATATATATATATATATATATATATATATGTATATATGTACTATATATCAAATGCATAAATACATCATTATGTCATAACTTGAACAAGTGACGTTTGGTCATAATTGTGTTAGCGCAGGCCAATTAGCCTGTGTGCTAATTGTAATCAATAGTCTTGTGATCAATAGTTAATGAGTCATTGTGAATTAATAAAGTCTCTTTTTTGTACAAATGTTACAACCATTGGCAATGTCAAAAAAAAAGAACCTTACTTTAAAAGATGCCACCTAAAAACATTGGTTTAATAATTTCCTTTGATTATCAAAATGAGAAATGAGAAATGTTTTTGGAAAAAAAAAAAGTTTTATTATGTATAAGTAAGTCCCTAATATATTAAATTCCTCAAAGAACAAATACCTCAAAATTGTACTGGTATAGAGTACACAGTACTTAGACTAGTAGAAAAACTCAATTACATTCCATCCCCGAGTATAGCGGTCTAGTCATGCTTACCTAATGGCTAAGTAGCCCTCGCAATGCACAGGATTCACTTTTCTTTTTATGCATATCAGTCTATTAATAGAGTTATTTAATTGCAGTGTTTTCCGAGGTGTTTTTTCTCTCTCCTTGCGGAGGCAGATGGCTGGCCATATGGAGAGAAGTGTGTGATTACCTGAAGAAATGGCTTTCTTTCTTTTTTTCTCTCTCAACACAGCCGGCCACCAACCTAGCGAGGCATTCATCACCATTAGCCTTAAGTTGTTGCTATTAACACCGCTGAGTCGTCTAGCCCGTAGTCGCCTAGCTAGCTAGCCAGCCTGCGACCGACGGCTTCCAGAGAATATACTGCTTCAAGTGTATTTCACCGGGGGCCTTGTTGTCGGAGAGGAATTAGTCGGACTTAATCTCCGCAGTGGTTTAACTGCGATGCATCTTAAAAAAGGATTAGTCCACCACCCTCCCCTCCCCTCCCTCCCTCCCCAAAATCATTCCACGCCGCTGAACGACGTGCTTTACTCGTTTCCGCGGTGAAGGAAGGCGGTGGTGAGGAACGTGAGAAGCGGCGGTGTTGTGTAGAAGGATGGGTGTCTCAGGAGATAACGCTCTGTGTGTTTGGTTTTTTTTGATCGCCTCGAGTCGGACTATTCCGACAAACACGGCGGGCCGTGTGTGTGTGTGTGTGTGTGTTGTGCGTTGTGTGTGTGTGTTGTGTGCGGTAGGGGGAGGCAGTCATGCAGAGCCGGTGTTTGACATGATGTTGGACCGGTGTGCCGTCTGACTGGGAACATCAGTGCTGATACGCCGTGATACGCCGGGGCTGTCACCGCGCACGGGCCGCCATATGCCGCGCCGCTCATTCGTGAAGCTGTGAAATTGGGTTGCGTCCCAACTAGCCCGGAGACAGTATCTTTTTCACGTCTCTCCAACCATCCACCCCCATCCCCCCCCCCCCAACACACACACACACACACACACACACACACACACACACACACACACACACACACACACACACACACACACACACACACACACACACACACACACACACACACACACACACACACACACACACCGCACACCCTCCCCCGTAACACACACCACACACACAGCCCTCACCGCACACACCCTCCCACCCCCCCCCCCCCCCCCTAACACACACACACACACACACACACCTCCCTGATCTTTGGAAAGTCTCTCTCCTCGCTTTCAGATTGCAGAGGGGACGGTGGAAGACGTAATGTGGCATTAATGGGGGTCCTATCATCGCCATGCTGCATTCTTTCTCTCCGTCCTTCTACTTCTTCTTCTTTTTCTTTCAGTGATGCTGAGGATGTTGTTGGTCTTGCTCAGATGTAGCTACTACCATGACTTGAAACCCCCGCCTGCTTCCTGCTATGTGTGTTAAACCTGTCACCAAGTTGTTTTTCACATTGGTTAAGAGAGAGGCTTTACCTCAAGTGGCGGTTCTTCCGCTGGGGGATTGGCAGATTGTTCAGTTTTCGGAGAATTCAAATGTAGGGAAACCCATTTTGAAAAAAATTGAATTTCTTCTCATACAGCTGAAGATTTACTCCAAAACATGGAATGACATGTTTTTACAAACGAAAAAAAAAACCTCAACTTTTCAACAAACAGCACCCAACTATACAAGGACTTTTCGTGTTAGTTAGTTCCATACAATCGGTTTCTGCCCGGTCACTACTTTAATTAGTGGCCTAGAGCTTCTTCTTGAACACCACTGTGTGACCAATCCCTTCTAGTAAACCCAAGGACCATATCATCGCTCTTTTACTGGGAGCTGTGCTCACTAATACAGCATGAAATGTAATGCCGTTTGCCGGGGCGCAACTTGAGAGTGGACGTGGAAATAGTAAGTAGAAGTGAAGGAAAGTAAAAAAACAAACAAAAAAAAAGCCATGTCTAAACGTCTGTGAGTGTGTTTTTCATTCGCTTGGCCTTTTGAAAGACACCCGCTAATCTGCTTAGTCCTTTTAATTGTGAGCGCGAGCGCTGGTGCCTCCTCCCAGCCCGACTGGGGCTGTTGATCCAGAAGGAAGACCATGGCCACCACAGTTATTTCTCTTCCTTTAGGGTTCTGACCCCCTCCTCCTCCTCCTCCTCCTCCTCCTCCTCCTCCTCCTCCTCCTCCTCCTTCTCCTCCCCTCTGTCCTCCTCCATCCCCTCAGTCTTCCTTGCACAGCCTCCCTGGGAGGAACCCAATCTCCTTGTTCTGACAATAGACATTTCTTTCCTGGCCATATGTTGTCTTGACGTCTTCATCAGGTTCACAGCGGGTTACCTTAGTTAACTTTCACTCCACTGGCTGATGGGATTTTCTCCCTGTGTTCCTTGCGAGCGGCCCCGGCCTCAAGGTCTAGACGGGCCTCCGAGGCAGGGTCCCTCCAGCCCCGTGTCCACAATGGGGCCCTATTTGGGATGCTAAGTAGCTCTAGCTTCCTCGCGCTGGTTGCCGAACGGGCCAGGCGTTAAGACAATGCTTTTGTCCGGGGGCATACAGGAGAGGGGGGGTGGGGGTGGTGGGGGTGGGGGTGGTGGTGGGGGTGGGGGTGGGGGTGGCGGTGGTGGTGGCGGTGGGGGTGGTGGTGCAGCGCTGCTAATCCACTGCGCAAAAAGAGAAATCTGTGCGAGATGAGACACAGCGAACAAGTGAGACGTGAAAACGGAGTGAATGAAATCATTGCCAAGGAAGGGTGAGAGGGCAGCAGTTTAACCCCTCGGCCAAGAAGGAGGGGAGGGAGAGGGAGGGAGAGGGAGGAGAGAGAGAGAGAGAGCGAGAGAGGTGCTTGCATCCCTTCATCTCAAGAGCAAGGGGAAGAGGGAGGAGAGGGGCTTTCACAGCCCTCTCTCTTCTTCACACCAAAACCAAGCTGCTGTTAACCATATGGGAATTGGCTTTTTTTTTCCCTTTTTTTTAACAAACACAGTGCCCCCCCCCCCCCCTCTCCCCCCCCCCCTCCCCCTCCCCCCCCCCCCCCCCCCTATTCACTCACGGCACACATTCAGCACTTCACAGGATGAAGGTGCAGAATAGTGCATTTTTCTATGCCTTGAGAACGTTGGCTGCTTGGATGCACTTGGCCATGAGGGGCTCTGTTTGATTCCCATCGCATACCAGAGTTATTGTTATCTAAATGTGTTTTCACACTGGACATCTAGGTTTGCTCTCTCTTTTTTTTTTTTTCTTCTTCTTCTTCTTCTTCTTCTGCTTCATCTTCTTCTTTTTCTTTGGTTGTAGGCCTTAAACCTCTTAAACCTTCTTTAGGCTTTTTTGTTTTGTTTGTAAGAACCTCATACACATGCCGCCCTTTGCTGAGGACCAACGGTGGTTGTGAGTAGGCGTGGAACTGTGTTGAGTGTGTCCACACAGGCCCCCCGGTAGGCTCTCGGTTCTCTTTTTAACGGTGGCCACGCCGACGCTTAAGGGAAGTGGACGATTTTGGCGACGATGGGTCCTAAAGAAATAGGCTCTTGAGCCGCTAACACTGCGCTGGTATTATGAGTCCTCCTCTGACCACCACGTAGCTGCGCCTGTGTTTTGTTATTACAGCGCTGGGCCACTTTCATTTCTCCTTTTATGTGTTTTTGTTTGTTGAGTTGCATTATATTTGATAGTAAACATGGGAGGCTAGCAAAGGGAAGGTTACCTCGCTCTCATATCCTCACTCTCGCTATCAGTCCTCCGCCAACACCCACCCACCAACTCCTCCTGCCTTTTTCTTACCCAGTCCTGCCTCCTATCCCCTCTCCCCTCACCTATTAACCCTCCACACACACACACACACACACACACACACACACACACACACACACACACACACACACACACACACACACACACACACACACACACACACACACACACACACACACACACACACACACACACACCTCGACTCCCTCGACCCATCACCTATTAACCCCATCCCTCCCTTCTTTGTTCTCCTCCTCTGAGGCCCCCGCCTTTACTCTCCTACTGTAGCCCCCCCCCCCCCCCCGACACCACCACCACCACCTCCTCCTCCACCACCTCCACGGAAAACACTTATTCCTCTTCCGTCCCAGACCCCGCCCCACTCCTCTCCCACCCCCACCTCCCCTATAACGGCTCAGCGCCATATCGACTTGTAAAGACGGGCATCTTCTGGAACGGCCGGAACATTGATTTGGGACTGTCAAATGCCCTCCTCCTCCTCCTCCTCCTCCTCCTCCTCCCATCTCCGGGTCAGGGCTCGGGGGTTGCTGCCTCGTGCCGGCTGTCGGGGTGGCGGGGGGGTGAGTGGGTGGGGTGGGGTTGGGTTTGGGGGGGGGGTCAGCCATGCTTGAACCTCGGTGGGAGGGATCAATGGACATGCTGTGTATACGCCCTCCCCCCCCCCCCCCCCCAGCTCGCTAGCGCCACGTGTAAACAATTCACATCACATTTACGCATCCAGATTGCTGTTTTTATTTTTATTTTTGTATTTCATGTTATACATTTTTTTTTAAATAAAAATGTTGGGTTATTTCCCAATTTTGTATTTTGAATTACTTATGATTTTTAGCAAGTCATCATGTGTGTTATCACATATGATGGCCAAACACTCGTGGAATTACGGAACAGTACAACTGCAGACAACACAACAAAGGACTGGGACCCGCGGAGATAGGAAGGGTCAATGGAGAGCTGGGGCACCACTGCCCGGCGGGAGCCACCAAGCCCCGTTGGACGACAACAAACGCGCCCGCAGGAGGGGGTCCTGTGGCAGCCTACTGGTTAGGACACGCCGGAGGGGATGGAAACTAGCCCTACCCAGCATTCTCCGTGCCAATGTCCGGTCTCTGGCAAACAACACCGACAAACGGAACTGCTGTATCGCCTCACAGCTGGACATCAGGGAGTGTTGCGCCATGATTTTCACAGAGACGTGGCTGACCTCCATGATACCTGACGAAGCAGTGCTGCAACCACTGGGATTGTCTTTGTTTCGGACCGACAGAACAGCTGAGCCCACGGGGAAGAACAAAGGTGGGGGCGCATGCTGCTTGGTGAACAACAGCTGGTGGACGGACGTTCAGGTGCTTTCACAACACTACCACAAACATCTAGTTTGGAATTACTGACAATCAAGTGTCGCCCTTTTTACTTACCAGGGCATATCTCCACTATTCTCATGGTGGCGGTATACATCCAACCATGGGCTGATGCGAACATAGCATTGGACGAACTTAACAGTGAGCTGAGCAAACTTTAGAACCGCTACCCGAGGCATTCCCCATTGTAGCAGGGGACTTCATCCTCAACACTGGAGCAGCCCAAGGCTGGTGCCTCAGTCCCGACTGTACTCTCCGTACACACACGACGGTACTGCCACACACAGCAACAATCAGATTGTCAAGTTTGCGGACGACACCACAGTCATCAGACTGATAAAACGAAATGGAGTACAGAGATGAGGTAGACCGGCTGACGCGATGTCAGCAAGACTAAAGGAGGTCATTGAGGACTTCAGGAAACACAGAGGCACCCACTCTGTTTCCACACCAGTGCCTCTATGCCTTGCGTAGGAGAAGCGGCATAGGCCAACAGTGGCTGGTGAACTTCTGCTGTGGTACTGCTTCAACTAATGTACACCTTGTAAGTCGCTTTGGATAAAAGCGTCTGCCAAATGCCCTAAATGTAAAATGTAAATGTAAATGTACTGTAGAGAGCACAGTGAAGTGGCTTCACTGTGAGGTACGGCAACACCACTGCACAGGAAAATAAAGCCATCCAGAGGGTCTTGAGGATAGCGGAAAGATCATCGGGTGTGCACTTCCATGCATTGAGGAGATCTTTAGGTACCAAAGTCAGAATAAGGCCATCTCCATCACAAAGACCGCAACCACCCTGGGCACCATCTCTTCTCCCCCCTGTGCTCCGGTTGCCGGTTCCGCAGCATCCGTACAAGGTTCCAGGTTGAACCAGGTTCATCCATATTGTAGGAAATTCATACTGCGGGAGGGAATGGGGAGAAAGCATTCCATTGTACTTATTGCATATGGCAATTAAAAATCTTGAATCTTGAATCTCGTCTCGCACTGAGACAAATGCCACGCACGCACGCACGCACGCACGCACACACACGCACACACACACACACACACACACACACACACACACACACACACACACACACACACACACACACACACACACACACACACACACACACACACAGCGAGAGAGAGAGGCCAACCAACCGCCCCCTCCCCCCTTGAACTTCATCTTCGCCCCATCATCATTTCCCCGGGTGTGAAGAGAGAATCTTGACTCACTGATAGGTGATTTTCAATTCAATTTGCACTCAGCGGAACTGTCGGGCTGTCCGCCGGGGTGGAATAGGCCCTGGGTTTGTTTGTCTCTCGTCACTTTGGCCGGGGCCACTGTCTGTCAAATCTGTTTCTTTGGCGCCGCTTGTCAACTGCATGGAAATGTAATAAACACATTTTAGCTCTAGTACCTCTCGGTCTCTCTATGGACATGAGGTAGGGCAAGCTTTTATATACGGCCATGTGTTGCACTGACCAGCATAACAGGATTTCCATGAGCAAAAACAAACAAAGCGCTTTCCTTTTGTCTGCCGATGCACTTTGTAAGCAATGTATCTAAGATGTTTGTACGCCATATATGGTGAACAAACGGCATAGGTGTTCTACAGCATAGATGTTATTAACATAGATGTGTAGGTTTGCAAAGCTCTATAAACAGTGTTTGCATTAATTGCTATTTGTTATGGTATTCATTTCTATGTGGCTTTAGATCTGACATATGCCTAGATATGCAAATGTTTTGTGAGATTAGACTCATGCACTTTAAACCAGTCCGGTTTAAATATTTCAGATCTTGAATTTATTATTAGTATGTCGATATTGTACGTCGATGATGCCATATTTGTAGTATTTTAAGAGCTTCCTTTGGTCTATAGAGCCTCAGTTGTCTGGTTGCCTTGTAAATGTAAGTCTTATTTTGAAATAGGAGCAAAAACGCTCTTATTTTGACAGATCATTCTATTGGTTAGTGGGCACTCAGACCTCCCTCGCTAAGATAAAAAACCAAACCACATTTGCATTAAATTAGTGCTATTTGTCCAATCTGTCATTCTTTTACAAAAAAATGTAATTTGTGTTGCATGTTTATTTAGGGAAAGGAAGATTGGAGCTGGTTTGAGTGATTCTGTAATGACTCTCTCTGTGGGGGATTACATTTCTCTTCCAATGAAAAACCGAGTTAACGCTAAGCTTTGCAGTGTTTATGACCACGTCATGTCTTATGTTGGACAACATATTACCACACAGGCATTTTTTCCCCTTGGTTTACTATGGATTCTATAACCAGAATCTAGAGGGATAACCATTCTACTATACTGTGTATGCTCTGTGTGTGTGTGTGTGTGTGTGTGTGTGTGTGTGTGTGTGTGTGTGTGTGTGTGTGTGTGTGTGTGTGTGTGTGTGTGTGTGTGTGTGTGTGTGTGTGTGTGTGTGTGTGTGTGTGTGTGTGTGTGTGTGTGTGTGTGTGTGTGTGTGTGTGTGTGTGTGTGTGTGTGTGTGTGTGGGTGGGCAGGATTAACCAGTGCTGGATCTGTCACTGTGACATTCGTATCCCCTGGTGGTGCGGCAGGGGGTCCCCCTCACCCCCATAACCTTCAACTTTCAGCCCCAACACCCGCCACCACTTCCCCCAGCACCACCACCACCACCCCCCTTTCCCTGAAGACACCCCTCCAACAACACCTCCTACCAGCCCACCACCAGCAGCCCAACCCTCCACATGGGTCCCCCCATCTGGGGCCCCGGGGTGCTCCAGGACTGGGGCCCCTGGTGCTCCAGGACGGGGGCCCCTGGTGCTCCAGGACGGGGGCCCCTGGTGCTCCTGGACTGGGGCCCCGGGGTGCTCCAGGACGGGGGCCCCTGGTGCTCCAGGACGGGGGCCCCTGGTGCTCCAGGACTGGGGCCCCTGGTGCTCCTGGACTGGGGCCCCTGGTGCTCCAGGACTGGGGGCCCCTGGTGCTCCAGGACTGGGGCCCCTGGTGCTCCTGGAATGGGGCCCCGGGGTGCTTCAGGACTGGGGGCCCCTGGTGCTCCAGGACTGGGGCCCCTGGTGCTCCTGGACTGGGGCCCCGGGGTGCTTCAGGACTGGGGGCCCCTGGTACTCCAGGACTGGGGCCCCTGGTGCTCCAGGACTGGTGCCCTGGTGCTCCTGGACGGGGGCCCCTGGTGCTCTGGACTGGAGCCCTGGTGCTCCAGGACTGGAGCCCCTGGTGCTCCAGGACTGGTGCCCCTGGTGCTCGTGGACTGGGGCCCCTGGTGCTCCAGGATTGGGGCCCCTGGTGCTCCTGGACAAGTGGGCCCCTGGTGCTCAAGGATTGTGTCCATGGTTCTCCAGGACTGGTGCTCCAGAACTGGGGCCCCTGGTGCTCCAGAACTGGGGCCTTGGTGGCCCTGCCTGCAATCCTAGACTAGGGCTTGGGCGATTTCTGACCAAATACCTCGATATCAATATTGTGAAAATATTGTAGGATGGACTATGGGTGGTTTTACAAAATATCCACATAATGAGATTTTTGATAAATACTCATCAGTAATGGGGATATAATGAATAAGGCAAATGATAAAAGCGCTAGACCTGTCTGGTATGTTACTTTCCTTGTCTATAGTCCTTGTTACGATATTGCAATATCCAAACTCTATCTAGTCTCATATCGAGGAAAGACAGATTTCACCTGTGAGAAAGCGAAGACAACAGAATAGTGTGAGTGGTGTAGATGCTGCAGCCTTTAGAAATGAGGAGTGAAAATTGAACGGGGGGGGGGGAGGGGGGGTAAGAGTGCAGGGTAGATCCTCAAGAGAGGGAGTGTAGAGATGAACAAGAGAGAGAGACGAGAGAGAGATGGAAGATTCAGAGAGAGAGAGCGAGAGAGAGACGAGAGAGATGGAAGATTCAGAGAGAGGGAGAGCGAGAGAGAGCGAGAGAGATGGAAGATTCAGAGAGAGAGAGAGCGAGAGAGAGACGAGAGAGATGGAAGATTCAGAGGGGGAGAGAGCGAGAGAGATGGAAGATTCAGAGAGCGAGAGAGAGAGAGAGAGAGAGAGAGAGAGAGAGCGAGAGAGAGAGACGAGCGGTGTACTGCATAGGAAAGAAGGGGGCCGCACTGGAGGACAGAGGATACAGGCTCAGCCTCTGAACACTTCATCCTTGCCCCGAGGTGTGTGAGGCCTGGGGAAGTGGTTTGGCGTGCGCCGCTTCATCCCCATTCTCTTCCCGCTCCTGTCGCTTATTTACCTTCTCATCCAGGTGACTGGATCCGGGGCCCTGGTACAACAAGATATTTATTTGCCATTTGTAACGTAAAGTACATTGGAACTCGCATCCCATCCTCCCTCCCACAGTATACATCTCCAAAAAACAATACCATAAAAATAATATATACAATAAAAATAAAAATTAACAAAAAAAGGACAGCAAACTGACTGATAGATGGTATGAACTGTTGAATGTGCAAATGGTGCTCCAGGACTTGGGGCTCCGGTGCTCCAGGACTTGGGGCTTTGGTGCTCCAGGACTTGGGGCTTTGGTGCTCCAGGACTTGGGGCTTTGGTGCTCCAGGACTTGGGGCTCTGGAGCTCCAGGACTTGGGGCTTTGGTGCTCCAGGACTTGGGGCTCCGGTGCTCCAGGACTTGGGGCTCCGGTGCTCCAGGACTTGGGGCTCTGGAGCACCAGGACGCACCGGAGGCCAAAGATGATCACCGGCCTCTGAATATCTCATCCGTGCCCGAGGTGTGTCCGACCACGTGTAGGGATGAAGGGATGCCCCTTCCCCACCTCACCTTCTTCTCCAGGTGTCCATTAATACACCGGGTCGAGATTGAGACGATTCCTATTGTGTGGTTCCTTAGGCGACTGCCGCCTGGCTGTTTATGGGAGAGCTGGGATTGATCCGCACTTCACGGAGGATGAACTTATGGTGCGGCGTAGTATATAAACAGAGTTGTTAAGACTTTCTTTTCTTCGTTTTTTGACTCTGAAGACTCTGATTCCTTGCTACTCGACACACTCTCTCCCGCCGTTCCCTCACCCCCGCTGGCTTTGCTCCCTCCCTCCCTCCCTCACCCCTCACCCCTCCCTCTCCCCCCCCCCCCCCCCCCCCCCCTCGGCTCCTCTTCTAGAGTTCCCATCCTCTCACCCAGAAAATCAGCATAAAATTGCCCTGACTGGGGTGGATCAGAGGGGCCCGGGGGGGGGGGGGGTTGGTGTTGGAGTGTTTTTATGGGTATAAAGTTGTGAGCTTTTGCTTCATTATTCTTATTTTTTTGTGAGGGAGGGAGGGAGAGAGGGAGGGGGGGGAGGGGGGGAGACGTCTTTCTTTTCAAGATGGAACCCGTGAAATCATCCGACAGGATTATGTAAGGGGTCTTTGATTCTGTCTGCCGCGCCCCCCCCCGTCACCCGTGTGTGTCCGTTTGTCACTCACTGTCTCACACTCGCCGTCTCACTCTCTCGTCGAGCGGGGGAAGTAGCCAGGATGGGATGGAATGGGGTGTGGATGGTAACCGAATTGTTCCATGTGACAATCATGTCAGTATTGACGGATCTGTGTGTGTGTCGTGATACAGGGGACACGATTCAACTCGGTGACTCATTATAATTCCCCCCCCCCCCAATCTTTTCAGGTACAAGATTGTCTTTTGTATTTATCTCATATACATGTTCAATATGACATTAAACAATCAATTTAGATTAGAATTTAAATCAATTCTGCTTTTGTTTGCGTTGACAATCTTGACAGTTGTAACCACTGTGTGGTCGGCTGGGTGGTTAACGTGAATCTCATCGTCTGGGTCCCATACATACATGTCATGCATCCCACGTTGCATGGCCAGATGGAGAGTTCACACACACACACACACCGCACACGCACACACACACACACACACACACACACACACACACACACACACACACACACACACACACACACACACACACACACACACACACACACACACACCAGACTATAGTGTCCACCATGGCGGTGAACTTGACACGTGAGAGGAGCTCGTCTCCCCAACTACCCTCTGTTCCCGCTGGGGTCATTCGGTGGCCCCTGGCCCAGAGCAGTGGGGGCCATGTTCACCAGGGGCCCCCGTGTTCCGCCGGCTGCAAGCGGCAGCGACAGGCGCTGCCTTCCAGCTACACGGTGTGCACCGCTAGCAGACGCCGCTCAAATGCTGTGCAGATTTTTCTTTCTTTATTTATTTATTTATTTTATTTCAGATTGGCTGACAACAAAAACAATCAATTACACATTGCGGCGCGCTTAATGACGTCTGCGTGACGTTAATTACTATTGATGGGAGTCTGCGAGCAACGGTAAACAGCACAGTCCTCTATTGACTTGGTGGTGCATTTAACACAGCCGCCGTAGTGCCGGGATTAACCTTTGATCCGGGGCTTATCCATGGAATTGGGAAAATATACAGCGCGGACGTACCAGTAACTGAGCAGAATGACGATGGTTTGTGCGTCCTTGAGTGTTCGGTGTTTTTCCTCAGTGTGGATGATATGTTGTATAATATAATCTATCATATCTACATGAAGACTGGAGATTAGCATATTCAGTCCAGAGAGCCTAACCTTTTTCTTTCTTTCGTGTGTGTGTGTGTGTGTCTTGGCATATGAGTAATGATTTGTGTGTCCTTAAGTGTGTGTATTTGGTATCGTGTGTGTGTGTGTGTGTGTAAGTAAAGCGAAGATGTGTTTGTGTGTCTCTTGCCTGGTTCTGTGTGTGTGTGTGTGTGTGTGTGTGTGTGTGTGTGTGTGTGTGTGTGTGTGTGTGTGTGTGTGTGTGTGTGTGTGTGTGTGTGTGTGTGTGTGTGTGTGTGTGTGTGTGTGTGTGTGTGTGTGTGTGTGTGTGTGTGTGTGTGTGTGTGTGTGTGTGTGTGTGTGTGTACACTTGCGAGTAAGCACCACTGTGTGTGTGTGTGTGTGTCTGTACACTTGCGAGTAAGCACCCGTGTGTGTGTGTGCGCGCGTGCGTGCGTGCGTGCGCATACCGACTGGCGGCCACCACCCTTGCCCCCACCCTCTCATTAATATGTATGTGTTCTGAGGCAGCTAGCTAGCGAAGGCAGCGTGTTTCTCACCCACTGATTAATGCTGTCTGTCAATTACCTCCAGATCCCGCCGTGCTGTGGACCTTCCCCCAGGAGCACCCCGACCAGGTTGGAACACTCTCCCATCTCCTTCCTGCCATCCCCTCCACAACCTGTCTGTCTGTCTGTCTGTCTGTCTGTCTCTCAGCCTTTTTTACAAATTTTTATTTTTCATACAAAAAATCGTTCAGCCAGAAAAATGCATTTGCCTTTTTTCGTCGTTATTATATTTTTGCATGTGCGATGTTACACACACACACACACACACACACACAGCATCCACCTACTGCCCTGGCAACCCCTACACACACACACACACACACACACACACACACGTACACACGTACAGACAGACAGACAGACAGACAGACAGACAGGGGTGGTTACTCACAAGTGTACACACACAGTGGTGGTTTCTCGCAAGTGTACACACACACACACACACACACAGGGGTGGTTACTCACAAGTGTACACACAGTGGTGGTTTCTCGCAAGTGTACACACACACACACACACACACACACACACACACCACACACACACACACACCACACACACACACACACACACACACACCACACACACACACACACAGGGGTGGTTACTCACAAGTGTACACACACAGTGGTGGTTTCTCGCAAGTGTACACACACACACACACACACACACACACACACACACACACACACACACACCACATCCTCTCTCTCTCTCCATCTACTCCACATTAGTTTCTCCCGTCATGATGAAGCCACGGTGTTCCAGTCAGCCCTGTCAGTACCGGCTCCTTACCACTTCCTTCCTGTGCATGGGCTGCTTGAGCTTGGCGGTGGTTTAAGATTAAAGTTGCAGATCATCTAAAACCATTCCACGCACAACTCTACCCACTAATACTTTGCGTATCTATAGAACGTCGCTTTTAGAGCCACCAGCACCTGGTGAGGAAGGAGTGGGTAAATGTACAACAACAACAACAACCAAAAAAGAGTCGTTTGAACAGGAATATAGGCGCCATATGGCTTTATATATGATCATTGATGTGCCAGTACTTGTGATTTTTATCACCACTAGGTTTTATGCAGTAGCTTTGAGTTTGAGTTTTAACTGATGACGCGACAAGGTTTCGAGCACTTAAAAGTCTTTCAGTCTTCAAGTGTATGCAAATGCATTGTAGGTCTATTGGCAAAAGTGGCTCGTCCGTAAGCATTCTGAGCCCCAGAAAGCGATGGACGGTGTGGTGTTTCCATATTCCATATTAAGTGCCGAGTTCACGTTTACTGAATACCCTATCGCATGTCTCCACTCGCTGACTGGACTGAACGCCGTGACACTCGGTCAAAGGGATACTTGATGTAAAAAAAAAAAGAAAAAGAATAGAGAACGAAAAAAGACAAAAAAAAAAAAATGACTAAAATGAAAACAGCTTTTATATTAGCACGTCAGTTGGTAGCAGCCCCCGCCGCGGCCCGAGGTCCTCTTGACTTTAAGCAGCTCTCGCTCTCTCTCTCTCTCTCTCTCCCCGACTGCTCTGATGTACTCTGAGGGCTCAACAGACTTAGTTCTAGGAAGACGCTCCAGGCTATGTCGGCCTGCCATTTACTACCTCAGCCTGGTCATCGAGAGAGAGAGAGAGAGAGAGAGAGAGAGAGAGAGAGAGAGAGGAGAGAGAGAGAGAGAGAGAGAGAGAGAGAGAGAGAGAGAGAGAGAGAGAGAGAGAGAGAGAGAGAGAGAGAGAGAGAGAGAGAGAGAGAGAGAGAGAGAGAGAGAGAGAGAGAGAGAGAGAGAGAGAGAGAGAGAGAGAGAGAGAGAGAGAGAGAGAGAGAGAGAATAAGTGTGTCTAAAAAAAAAAAAACCCTTCTGCAGAAGAGAGGAAGACCAAAAGAACAGACGAGACGGGGAGATTTTCCTATCCCCGTTATTGACACATTAAGTATGGTGACATTGGCTCCTTCTTCTCACAGATTATCCTGTGTGTTTTATAGCCTCCTCCTGGTCCTTGTGTGTGTGTGTGTGGATAAGATGGCCCTTAAGACGGCCAGTTAGCTTGCTGTGTACAGAGGGATTGGCCCCCTCTTGCCCCCTCTCTTCATATACATAAAAGCTGCATTCACAAGCCTCATTACCAGGATTAGCCAGAGTCTCTCTTTCTCTCTCCCTCTGGCTCTGTGTATCTCTCTCTCTCTCTCTCTCTCTCTCTCTCTCTCTCTCTCTCTCTCTCTCTCTCTCTCTCTCTCTCTCTCTCTCTCTCTCTCTCTCTCTCTCTCTCTCCTCTCTCTCTCTCTCTCTCTCCTCTCTCTCTCTCTCTCTCTCTCTCTCTCTCTCTCTCTCTCTCTCTCTCTCTCTCTTTCATTCCCTCTCTCTCTCTGCCTGTATGTCTATCCCTGTACCCCCCCTTTGTCTCTTTGCCTGCATGTTTGTGTGTGTGTCTCTTTCTGTCCCCCCATGTCTCTCTGCCTGTGTGTGTCTCTCTTTCTGTCCCCCCATGTCTCTCTGCCTGTGTGTCTCTCTTTCTGTCCCCCCATGTCTCTCTGCCTGTGTGTGTGTCTCTCTTTCCGTCCCCCCATGTATCTCTGCCTGTGTGTCTCTCTCTGCCTGTGTGTGTCTCTCTGTCCCCCCATGTCTCTCTGCCTGTGTGTGTCTCTCTCTCTGTCCCCCCATGTCTCTCTGCCTGTGTGTGTCTCTCTTTCTGTCCCCCCATGTCTCTCTGCCTGTGTGTGTCTCTCTTTCTGTCCCCCCATGTCTCTCTGCCTGTGTGTGTGTCTCTCTCTGTCCCCCATGTCTCTCTGCCTGTGTGTGTCTCTCTGCCTATGTGTCTCTCTCTCTCTGTCCCCCCCATGTCTCTCTGCCTGTGTGTCTCTCTCTCTGTCCCCCCCATGTCTCTCTGCCTGTGTGTGTCTCTCTGCCTATGTGTCTCTCTCTCTCTGTCCCCCCATGTCTCTCTGCCTGTGTGTCTCTGGCTGGGACTGGCCAGCATATGGCAGCAGCAGCCACCAGCCTCAGCGTGGTTGGGGCTCAGATGAAGGCCCCCTTTTGTTCGGCCGGTTATTGTTGCTTGGCGCGGTGACATTAGTAGGCCGTAGGACTGGGGTTGGAAGGGGTTAGCCCACCCCAGGGGAGCACAGGGGATGGAGCAAAGGAGGATGGGGGGAGAAGAGAGGGGGAGAAAGAGAGGGGGAGAGAGAGAGGCAAGAGACAGGCAGGCAGACAGGAGCGTGGATTATGGAAATATGAATTGATTTTCTTTTTTTTTTTTCTTCCCCTGCTGCTGCTGTGGTAGAATAGAAGCTCAAAGGAGAACAGACTGCAGGCTGGCAGGCTGGGGTGTGGTGCTGGGGAAACACGACCCCCTCCCCCTCCCTCCTCCACTCCATCCATCCATCTCTCTCTGTCTCTCTCTCTCTCTCTCTCTCTCTCTCTCTTTCTCTCTCTTCCTTCTCCCCTCCCTTACTGTTCTCCTCCCTGGTCCCTCTCTCTCTGCCCAAGCTCGTCACACCTCTTGATCGCCCCGGTCATCCACAGATGCCATTTGGAGAGAGATGTAAATACAGAGATAGATGAAGAGAAAGAGTTGGTCAGGATGCGAAGGAGGAGGAGGAGGAGGAGGAGGAGGAGGAGGAGGAGGAGGAGGGGGAGGGAGGTGGGTGGGGAGGAGGGGAGGAGGGGAGGAGGAGGGTTGTGATGCGAAAGCATATATTTGAATCACAAGAAAGATTTTAGTTTTCAAATGAAGCAGACAGATGGAAATCTGTCCGTTTCCTCTTAGATCTTACCCCAAAGTAGTGGCACACACACACACACACACACACACACACACACACACACACACACACACACACACACACACACACACACACACACACACACAATTTTGTCAGTCAGCCACAGTGCCGCATACAAGAAGTCCTCTCTGAAGCACTGAAAATATTATTTAAAAAAAACCAACATTTAGCAAGTTTTGCAGAAGTATTCATACATTTGTAACTTTTTAAATAAAAAAATTAATAAATGCTGTTTCACCAGTTATCATATTTCATATTTCACCTGTTTCACACTTCACTTCACGCTTCAAACTGGATTTACATGTTTTCGGTACAAAAACCCACATGATATTGTTTATATCACATTGCACTTCACTCGACAAACAATGTTTTAGTTCAGGAAGTTAGCAGCACGTTCACTTATAACTTTTGCACACCCTCACTTTTACCGTCAGGCAGGCGATACCTCAGTATCAAGTGCCGTACAAACAGACTCAGAGAGATAGCTTCCACAGTCAGGCCATCAGGCTGCTGAACAAGGGCGTATAGCATATAACAATGTATATTTGATTACATTGATTTATATATACATATTGCTCTTTTCTGTGCTGATATTTGGCATTTTATAAATTGCATTTTAATTTTTAATTTTAAATTTTAATTTTTAACTTTATTCAATTTTTATTCTATTTTTATCTATTTTTATCTATTTAAACTGAAGTGACAATAAACTTGACTTGACTTAACAATGGCCATATCTAACCATGTATTTCTTTAGAAGAAATGGACCTAGACTCCCAGAGCTTGGCCGGTGAAATGTGGCGACTGAGAGCAGTTTAGCAGCGGGGGGGGTTCCCACTTCCTGTCTCCTGAACAGACCAGCGTTATCCCGTAAACACATTCAATAATCACTTTAAAACAATGAAACAAACTAAAATAACAACACCACCATCTGTAATGCAGCACAGCGGGGGAGGGGGGCATGCGCTGGTCGTGCAGCCGTCTTAGTTTTATTTTTTATTTGTGTTTTTGTTGGAATTTTTTCTCTTTCTGAATGGGTCTCTTGGACTCACTTCATCAGCTGATTTGTATTCTCTCTCTCTCTCTCTCTCTCTCTCTCTCTCTCTCTCTCTCTCTCTCTCTCTCTCTCCTCTCTCTCTCTCTCTCTCTCTCTCTCTCTCTCTCTCTCTCTGATATCCCCTTTCCTTCCTGCCAGTTTTTTGGTGCTTTTCCTTAGGCCTGCACAATGTATAATTGATGTACCATCATTGCAGTATGCAAATACACATGATATGCATTCAAAGGCCTTGCGATATCGGCAGTAGCAAGGTGAAATACACCACGGGTACAAAATGTTGACCGTGACCGATTTAATTTGCCCGCCAAGGAGGAAAAATATATATAATTTTTCTCTTGTTGACAGGTTGGGTCGATACGATTGCACGCACGCACACACACACACACACACACACCAATATGGTCCTCCCGTTCTCACAGGGACATACTGGAGTCCATTTTCTCGCACACTTAGAGACATGCTAAGCTAACGGTAACAGGCCTATGTACTGGGGCAGCAGTATAGCGCAGGAGGTAGAGCGGTCTCCTCACAACCGGAAGGTTGCTGGTTCGATCCCCCGGCTCCTCCTAGCAAAAACAGTCGGTGTCCTTGAGCAAGACACCTTAACCCTAACTGCTCCTGACTGTCTCCTTGCATGGCTGACTCCGCCGTCGTTGGTTGTGAATGACTGACTGAATGACTTATGTATAGCGCTATATAAAAGGCAGTCAATTTTACCATGTGATACGGAGTAAGTCTTCAATCTGAATGCCTTTATTATCATATGCACGCGTACAGCGAAATGAGTGAAGCAATCCTGCTTGGGTCGCTCGGCGACCTGTGAGTTATGTCTTGGAGGCGGAGGAACTGAGAGAGCTCACTGAGGAGCAGCTGTCTTGGACTCCAGATTTCTCCCCCTTTTTTTTTTTTTTTTAAATGTCACATTGCTGCAGCGTCGACGACGGCTCCTTCCTCCGGCTCCTTCCTCCGGCTCCTTCTCCGGCTCCTTCTCCGGCTCCTTCCTCCGGCTCCTTCCTCCGGCTCCTCTTCCTCCGGCTCCTCTTCCTCCGGCTCCTCTTCCTCCGGCTCCTTCCTCCGGCTCCTCTTCCTCCGGCTCCTTCCTCCGGCTCCTTCCTCCGGCTGCCTCCTCAGCTTCCAGTTGCTTTCCACTGACGTGCCTCCTCGGTTCCTCTCCAGCAACAGAAATATCACTTATATATCACCCCCCCCCCCCCCCCCACCCTTCCCTCAGCCTCCTCCCTGGTTTTTACCGTTTAGTTTCAGCGCTTGATTGGGCGCCCCCCCGTCTCCGGGTCACCCACCTCGGTGGACCGAGTTATGTTTAAACCGTCGCTTTTTCGAAAAATGTACCTTCAGCTGCCGCAAAAAAGGCCTTTCCCAAATGAGGCCTGGTCAAACCTGGTGTGTGAGAGGGCCGGTATTAAAAACCGTTAAAACATTGAAATGCGTCTCTGTCGAGAAGGGAGGAAGAGGGAGGAGGAAGAGGAGAGGAAGAGGAGGAGGAAGAGGAAGAGGAAGAGGAGGCCAGGATTGACTCTGTCCCTGACTGAGTCAAACCCCCCAAGTTCAAGGCATGCTCCCTGGACGGAACAAATACCAACCCAGGGTCTGCTATCCAAGGTTATTGGAAATGAGCTGGGTTCTTCTTGAAACGCTACAGATGCATTTCCCTGCATGGGCCCTACTGCATCGTGCATTAGGTAACCTCTAGATGTTTATTGAGTACACGCACACACGCACACACACACACACACACACACACACACACACGTTCCCGGCGCTTTGAGCCGGGCTGAGTCGGAGGTGGTGGCGGTGGCTCATTTGTGATCACTCTGAGGAGAGTGCACACGGAGAGAGCACTTCAGAGAGGTATCGCACTTCTGGAGCAGCAATTCACGGCCCGATGAACGGTGAACCAATCGAGGGAAGTAGATGTGTTCTAATATAAATGCAATTGTGTTTATTGTTGTTGTTTTTTTTGAGTGCTTTGCCTTCTTCCTTTATGGCGTCAGGTTTATTTTTCTTTTTTCCGTTTTCTGCCACAGTTCAATACTATTAGCTGCGGGGCGAAAAATGAGAACCGCTTAAAGTTATGCGGGGAAAAATGGTTCCAACAATAACCATAAAACAACTCAAGATAAGATAATAAGAGAACGAGAGAGCTAGTGCATTTCTGAATGCCGGCAGATCCCTCCGACTCCCTCTGGGCCTCCCCATTGAAGCTGTGCTGAGTTAAATACGCTTATTGGAGTACCTGGAAAAACTGTCACAATATAAAAAAAAAGAAAAAGAAGCACAGTGCACTCCATATGAACAAACAACAGAAAGTAAACGGAATTGTAATATGACGACATTATTTTACCAAGACACTCAATAAATAAATAAATAAATATGCCAGGGTCTGCTGCCCCCCCCCCCCCCCCCCCCCTAAGAGTTCATCCACAGGGACCCTTCACTGTTTGTCTTCCACGCACCCCCCCCTCTACCTGCTTACGGCCCGGTGTTCGGGGAGCCTCATCGAGAGGTTAGGGAGAGGAGGAGGAGGAGGAGATGGAGGAGATGGAGATGGAGATGGAGGAGGAGGAGGAGATAGAGGAGGGAGGTGGTGGAGGTGGTGAGGAGAGGAGAGAGAAGAGTGGGAGGTCTCTGGAGGCAGCCGTATGCTGTCCCCCCCCCCTGACACGGTGCTCTGTCAGGACGGGGGCTTGCCTGACATGCAGTGATTGGTGACCGTTAGCCCGGACCGTGGTTGGTTGCCCAAGGAAGTAAAAGAGTTGGGGCAGGGGGGGGGGGGCAGTTGTAGAAGGGGGGCATCCACAGGGGGGCCAATGGAAGTAAGTAAGTGGGTGGGGGTTTAGGCAAAATGGAGCACCAGTTTGCAGACAGGAAAAGAAGCAAAGAGACCAGATTGGTCGTGCCTTGGGGGGAAGCTGATCAATGACTAAGGTCAGCCCCCCCCTTACACACTTACACACTTACACTTCCACACACACATACACTCCTTAACACTCCCTCACAAACCCCGCTGCTGACGGTGTTTGGTCCCGGGATAGTGGTTGTTGTTGTTGTTGGGAGGAGGTTATATTTCGTTTGTTTGTCTATTAGCGAGATGACTCAATAAGTTATGTATGCAATTGGACAACACTTGGTGGTTAGATTAGCAGTTAATTCTATTTTGGAGCAGATTCGGATCTATATCCGGATCCGGGGGACTTTTGGGTGTGGCGGAGGTGTGCGCTCTACTGAGGGCCCACAAGTTGTTGTTGTTGTTGTTGTTGTTGATTTTGTGAGGGGTGGGTGTACTTGAGTTTCTGAGTCTCGGTAGGTGTGGCAGAAAAGAAAAGCAAGGGGGAGGGTTTGTGGTGTTGTTGGGGCCGGGGAGAGAGTTGCTTGTCATGGAATGATATGTGGTCTTTGCCCCGGGGTGGGGGGGGGGGGGGGCGGGGGGGGTTGTTGTTGCAGATGTGAAGGCGTACATAATAAGCGGGGCGGTGTCTCGCCAGGGACGGGCCCAATTAGGAGCAGCGTCGTCATTAAGCGGGGAGGTGATGACACAACAAATAGAGGCAGTAAGGGGATGGATTGGATGGATGGATGGATGGATGAATGATGATGGGTGGATGATTGGATGAATGGTTGAATGGATAGATGGATGGATGGATGTATAGGTGAATGAACCAGGGAGGAAGCAAAAATAAAAGGGGTCCAAGAATGCTCCGGGAAGAAATGTCAGGGCGGGAATCGACCCGGCGGGTCTGGGAGCTGCAGAATGTAACGTTGCCCGGCGCCGGAGACACGGAGACCTCGTGGCTCCAGTGCTAACCTTCACCATGCCATTAGTGTGGTGGTTTTATGCGCTGAGCAAGCGGCGTGGCCTTCAGAGGGTCTGTGAAACGTATTCCGAAAGGCCTTCATCATAATCGCATTACTATAAAAGAGGAAACTGTCATCGTTACCAGTGGGTTGTTCCCCCCCCCGCCCCCCCCCCCCCCAGGAGCTCCATGTGAAAGTGGCATTTGGAAACCGTCATACCAAATTGTTATTCTTGTTTCTCTATGATATATATATATGCATGTGTGTGTGTGTATATATATATATGTGTGTGTGTGTGTGTGTGTGTATGTATATATACATGTATATATGTGTTTGGATGTGTGTGTGTGTGTGTGTGTATATATATATATATATATATATATATATATATATATATATATATATATATGGACTAGAAGGAAAAATGGTGCACCGCAGGGCCAGTGACCGTGGCCATCATTTGCCAGAACGCTGCGTCTGTGTCCAACTAAACAGCCTTCTTTGTGAAGCCCTAGCGGCCGCAAACCGAGACGTGTGTGTGTGTGTGTGTGTGTGTGTGTGTGTGTGTGTGTGTGTGTGTGTGTGTGTGTGTGTGTGTGTGTGTGTGTGTGTGTGTGTGTGTGTGTGTGTGTGTGTGTGTGTGTGTGTGTGTGTGTGTGTGTGTGTGTGTGTGTGTGTGTGTGTGTATTTGTGTACGGTGTATGATGTATGATGCCTCGATGTGTCACTGGGCCTCGTCTTTCCCCTTCACTGCTCCCTGACAGCGGTGTCAAACAAGGCCCTGTATGATCTGTGTGTGTGTGTGTGTGTGTGTGGTGTGTGTGTGTGTGTGTGTGTGTGTGTGTGTGTGTGTGTGTGTGTGTGTGTGTGTGTGTGTGTGTGTGTGTGTGTGTGTGTGTGTGTGTGTGTGTGTGTGTGTGTGTGTGTGTGTGTGTGTGTGTGGTTGATTGTGTTTTGATTCCTCTCTCTAACCCTTCTCTTGCGCTGGCCCCCCTGGGGGGCACGGTGTTCCGGGGTCTTGCCTAATGGACAGAATCGCCCTGCTGAGCTGGCCTTTGGTTCGGGCACTGAGCCGGATGCCTAACTAGGACCCCTTTTTCTTGCTCATGGGTCCTGATTGCGCTGACCCCTGGGCTGCCTTCATGGGAGAAAAAGAAGAGCGAGAGAGTGGAAGGGAGAGAAGGGGAGAGAGAGAGAGAGAGAGAGAGAGAGAGAGAGGGGCAGAAGTGAGGCGTAGCGTTTTCATGGCTGGCTGCTCGCATCTCTCCTGCAGCGGCCCAGCGAGGGGCCGTATGGAGGCGCTCAGCCTGGGCTCTGCTGGCGCAGGAGAGGCCTGGCGTGGCTGCCTGGTGCGGTTGCCAAGAGGCGGGCGGGCAGGAAGGAGCTCGGGGCTCCACACGTCACGGTCCGCCGTTGTCGACCCGCTTAGCACGCACGCACGCTCGCACGCACGCACGCTACCGCTCTGCCCGCCGCCAGGTGGGATGGTTGGAGGAACCAGGCTGTTGCCATGGCTGCCTGTACTGTTACGCCAACCTGAGCAACGGTGAGTCCAACCCGATGAATGCGGAGCCCTATTTAAACAAGCAATACACCCTTCAAAAGAGCCTCCCGTTGGGGCAGCAGCCCTCTCGGCCTTGAAGGCAGAATCCACTCTCAGTGTGGTAAGCGGCCATGGGATGCAAACTACTAATACTTTTTTTTTTTCATGTGTCTTAAAATATCGTCCGCATTTGGGTGCAGTCTAAAATTTGCATTGGCAGGTGATCAATCAAGCTGAGCCCATATGGGTAGGAAGGGTAGAAGGTCTTCAAGGGCAAATAGAATAAAAACATATACATACAAAACGTGAGAAGCCAAAACGCTGCAATAACCCACATGGGGGGGACAGCACAACACCTTGTGGTGAAACACAAAGTTGTTACAGTTGCAGTTTACAGTGCCATTATCTTATCTATCTACGTTCCATCCAATCAGAAACTGCAATTACTTGAAATGGTCAGTTTCCTCTCTTTGAAAAAAAAACAAAAAACAAAAAAAACCCCGACGTGCCGTTCAGTGATCTTCTGTTTGGGCCGCTTGGTGATTGGTCCTCGGGTGTCTGTGGCAGGGGAACCGAGACTCCTTCATGGGGAACCGGGAGATGTTGTCATGTGGCGGAACGCTGAGATATCGCACGATCTTGATCCTCCATTTAAGGCCTTGTTCAAAAACATTTTTGGTTTTAATTCAACAAAAGGTTTATATATATATATATATATATATATATATATAATTTTTATATTCATATATATATATTCATATGTATATATATATTCATATACATATTCATATATATATATATTCGATATTAATATATATTTGGATATCTCTTAACAACGTTCCGATTCTTTCTACTGCAGCTCAGGTAATTATTATGCATATTTCCTCAGCCATTGCTCTCAGGGTTCGACATTAACAACTCGAGAGAGAGAGAGAGAGAGAGGAGAGAGAGAGAGAGAGAGAGAGAGAGAGAGAGAAGAGAGAGAGAGAGAGAGAGAGAGAGAGAGAGGAGAGAGAGAGAGAGAGAGAGAGAGAGAGAGAGAGAGAGAGAGAGAGAGAGAGAGAGAGAGAGAGAGAGAGAGAGAGAGAGAGAGAGAGAGAGAGAGAGAGAGAGAGAGATGGGAGGAGGAGACGGTGAAGGGGAGAGGAGGAGGAGGAGACGACGGTGAGAGGAGAGGAGGAGGAGAGACGACGGTGAGAGGAGGAGGAGGAGGAGACGACGGTGAGAGGAGGAGGAGGAGGAGACGACGGTGAGAGGAGGAGGAGGAGGAGACGACGGTGAGAGGAGGAGGAGGAGGAGGAGGAGACGACGGTGAAAGGGAGAGGAGGAGGAGGAGGAGGAGGAGGAGGAGGAGGAGGAGGCTGGTGCGATGACTTGACCCTCTCAGCTAGCCTCCATGTACATCTGTCAGTGAGACGTCCTCCGCCAAATGTTGAGGAGCTAGTGCTGCGCAGTAGCCCCCCTGCTGAGCTTCAATGTATACATTCTTTGTGTGTGTGTGTGTGTGTGTGTGTGTGTGTGTGTGTGTGTGTGTGTGTGTGTGTGTGTGTGTGTGTGTGTGTGTGTGTGTGTGTGTGTGTGTGTGTGTGTGTGTGTGTGTGTGTGTGTGTGTGTGTGCTCGTGCTCATTTCTTCTTGCGTGTGTGTGTGTGTGTGTGTGACGCCATGTGTTAGAGGCAGGCCCACACTAGGGTTCACACAGCCCAGTGGGAGCTGAAAGCTTAAATAGGGAAATCCCCCCCGGCTGCCTGGCTAACACACACACACACACACACACACACACACACACACACACCCTCTCCCCCCCCCCCCCCCCCCCCATCTCTGTCTCTCTCTCTCTTCCCCCCCCCCCTCTCCATCTCTCTCCCCCCTCCCCCCTCTCCATCTCTCTCCCCCCTCCCCCCCTCCCCATCTCTCTCTCCATCTCTCCTCCTGGCACTCCAGTAATGAAGCCTCTGCATGTGTGTTTGAGGCATATGCAGCTCTCTTGGCCCGGCGCTACCAGTGTGTGTGTGTGTGCACGTGTGTGTGTGTGTGTGTGTGTGTGTGTGAGTGAAGGAGTGAGACTTCTCCCCCTATCACATGGTAATATATTCAGTGTAAGATCTCGGCAGAGGCATAATACTGCCGCTCTCCCTGTCTGAGCCCATCTGTGATCTGTAAGGAAGGACATGGGCAGGACGGGGGGCATTAGCAGCCCCAATAATAATACACACTGTTACTGTTGACTCCAAATACTTAGTATATATATTTTTTTCTCCATTCAATATGTCAGCCTCCCCCGAGCGGCTCGACCAAGCCAGCTCCTCGCGTGCCCGCCCAAACCCGCCGGGCCCCCCCCCCCACCTCATGCTTAGATTGGAGGTACTAATTCTCGCCGTGTGTCTTCATCCAAGCCTCATCTTTGTCCTAGTGCTGAAGCTACACCGGGAGGGGGAGGGGGAAGAGGGGAGGGGGGGGGGAATATGGGGTCATTTTTTCATCATATTGTTCAAAGAGCACATCCTAATGTGTGTGTGTGTGTGTGTTTTATTTGATTTTATTCAGTTCTATATTAATCACAGATCACATTAATAATAATAATAATAATAATAATAATACATTTTATTTGGGGGGCGCCTTTCAAAACACCCAAGGACACCTTACAGAGCATATGTGCTACAGTACAATTAAAAGAAAAAGTGGACTTCACAAAGTGTCCGCCGGGTTTAAAACAAGACAAACAACAGGAAGTAAATTTACAAGAAACACATGGTACAGTTTATATGGAATATGGCAGTTTGAACAGATGGGTTTTTAGTAAGATGTTATGGAATCAGACTGTCGGATGTGTAGTGGCAGGGAGTTCCAGAGGTAAAGATTATTGAAGGTATTCCATTTAGTTTGGTTTTTTTGGAATCTTCCAAAGCAACATCAGAGCTCCAAAACATTTTCAACAACAACGGCTGCCATGGCGACCTGTGTGACGATGATTTTATTTCCAGTGGTAGTGTGTATGATGTGATGGGGAGGTATTCAGAGGTACCGTGTGGAACGCTGGGTTAAAGCAAAGCAAAGCACGGCATCCTGGCCTGGGCTCTTTGTAGCTACCGCCAACTGTGCTAACCGAGGCATGGTGACGTGTTACCGTCACGAACGCGGTGTCCTGCGTTTTCATCTCCATTCTTTCTCTCCTCCCTCCCTCCCTCCCTGCCGGCCGGCCTGTTACTGACGACTCTGGTGAACTCTCAAGGAGAGGTTCAAGAAGAAGAACTGGAAGTGCAAGACAAAAGTCAAATTGAACCCTTGTTTGTTTCTTGTTTAATTTTTGTCGTTTCACCCTCGCTGGCGTGTGTGCGTGTGTGTCGCGTGTGTGCGTGTGTGTGCGTGTGTGTGTGCGTGTGTGTGTGTGTGTGTGTGTGTGTGTGTGTGTGTGTGTGTGTGTGTGTGTGTGTGTGTGTGTGGTGTGTGTGTGTGTGTGTGTGTGTGTGTGTGTGTGTGTGTGTGTGTGTGTGTGTGTGTGTGTGTGTGTGTGAAAAGGGTGTTAAAGGTAGCGTGGGGGTGGGGTATAGCGTGTCGTTGGGCCTTCACTTTGTCTCTGCTTTATGCCTCTGTGATGCTTCAAAGGCCTTCCAGGTCCCTGGGAGAAGAGTGTGCGTGTGTGTGGCGCTTTCCCCAGAAAGCGAGCCACTATTTCCGGCTGGAAACACACACACACACACACACACACACACACACACACACACGCACACACACAGAGGCGCTGCGTTGCGTGGCTGTCATGCCTCGTCAGGTGCTGGCGAGGGCTTGCCGAGGCCAGGGGATCAATCTATCATCTTCCACACCTCCCCTGGAAGACAACGGCGCTCCCGCTAACTCCGGCTGTGTTGTTCACCAAAATAACCTCCTCCTCCTCATCCACGGGCGGAGGTGTGGGAGGTGCGGGAGGGGAGGGGAGGGGAAGGGAAGGAGGTGTCGGAGGCTGGGTCACTGTGAAGGGAAGCCATGACAGGGATATTCACACACACACACACACACACACACACACACACACCACACACACACACACACACACACACACCACACACACCACACCACACACCACACACACACGAAGTATGCGTATATCGTCTCTTCTCCGTCTATTTCCCTCCCCCGGCGCAGGAGAGAACGTGAAAATGTAACAGCCCCACCCTCCCACCCTCCCACCCTCCCACCCCCCTGGTGTCAATTTGAAAGTGCACCTCCTCAGGTTCAGAGCTCGCCTCAAACTTCCCCCCCCCCCCCAGCCAACCACCCTCCACCCCCCCAACCCCTACTCCCCCTCACCCCCAACCCATACTTCCCCCTCACCCATCTCCTTCCTGAGCAGCTCTGGGTTCTTGGGGGCCCCGGCTCCGCAGGCTGTTACCTATTACCGGCCACGGAGCCACGGGTCAGGGTGGGCGAGCCGGCGGCATACCGCTCTCAAAGCCTTAATGAAAGGACTCT
>CM051004.1:8641120-8643620 GCA_027704905.1 Muraenolepis orangiensis | reverse complement strand
ATAACATTCCAAGGGTGTGCGTTGTTTGCAATATAACGAGACACCTCACCACAGACCGGCTACTCCCAAAGTGGGGTACGTGTACCCCCAGGGGTACGCACAGGGCACAATCTGTAATAGCCTCGCTGGAACAAAAATAAACCATCTTTTTAAAAACACACACCGCCGCCCCGACTCCTACGCTTCTAATGGTCACCTATTTGGTAGTTGCAAGAACAGAACATGACATTTCTTCTTATGGCTTACATTTGTTTTGTAGATTTTATTAGAACTTTTCCAGAGAGGTCATTCATTAAGTGTTTGAGCTGATGTGCATATCATACTTGTTTGAAATATGAGCGGGCTTTGTTCGAGGTTGAATAAAGAGCGAAATAGTTAATAACACTCGTCTTGTCTTCATATGTAACATCAGATGAGAGGTATAAGGGGGTACACGGCAAGATGTTCAATGTTTGACGGGTACAGGACCTTAAATAGTTTGGGAACCACTGGTATTGATGACTTGCAACCACGTGACCAAAAATGCCACGTCAGGAGTGTCCGCCATGTTGGTGGGTATACAAACTCAATGCCTGCCGTCGTAAGCGCTCTCACAACAAATATCAAATATTCTGATTAGTACCCCGATCTGAGTGGGCCAGAAAAGGTTGGATACAAGAAAAATGTTGATATATGTGGTTTCAACCCATACAGTTTAAAATAGTCAGAATTCTCCAAGGATTTTTGTTATTTTCCGGCTGTTGAGTATCCTGATATAGCGAATTATCTGGTGCTGCAGACCCCATGGGGCAACAATGCAACATGATATTAATTCATTCAACTTTATTTTCTTTCTTGCCTATTAACCACCCAAACATTTCTTTTAGCAGCTGAAGCATCGATGTTAACCCTTGCTGAATCGTGCCCCATGTTTTGTGTAGGATTCCAGTCAGGATTGTTTCTGTCAAACAACCTCGCCTTGCACTCCCGAATGATAACGCACAATGAGTCAACTCTTCGCCAAATTGTTTGCGTAACGTGAAGAAAATGTGTTTAATAATTTGTAAGAACTAAAAATATAGATGACCTGAGATTAAATGATTGCTACACACACGGTTTGACTTGATTTTCTCCTCCGTCAGATCGTGTTTTGATCTGCCATTGTTCTTAAGCCATGCTTGCCTTCTTTCAGTACTGAGTGCCAGAGTTTGCTCCTCTTGATTTTTGATTACAGAAGGAATTCTTAAAAACTTGAATTGGCCACTTTCACTAGTGCTATTGTGGCCACAATGTGTACACTGGCGCAAATATGTGACTGATAGAGTGTAGTGATGTGTCGGTCGCGAACGCTCTTTTTAGTGAACGACAGGAGCCGGCTCGCACCCGCGAACGAGCCGTTATTGATTTGTTGCGGGTGCTCCGCGTACATGCAGTGACTCAATGTCACGCGCATGCTGTGCATCACGAGAGGATAGATAAGGAGGGAGGGGCGGCGCGTGCTCAGTGCTGGTTGCTAACCGAGCGAGAGGAGAACACACGGGGAAGTGTCAGTTTGCGTCGCGCTAATAAGATGAGTGAAAGTAGGAAAAGAAGCAGCATTTGGCTGCATTTTAACAATTGTGCAAACACAAAGGCAGAATGCAGAATTTGCAACATGAAGCTCTCATATAGAGCAGGCTCCACAAACCACCTCCACAGGCACTTTTTTTTTATACTGAAATAGAGCCCTGCTGTTTTGTTGGGGCTTTTTGTTTAAATACAAATGTCAAAATATACAAAAAAACAGTAGCTGTCCTTTTTTAAATGTCTATGCTTAAGTTGTTCTAGGTGTTGCTGTCTGCTTTGTGTAGCGTGGTTCTACAAGCAAGTCAGTGCATTCATTGGGTGGTATCAGAGTTACAAGAGTCTGTAAATGCAATGAAAACAATTGGCCACAGCAAATCATTTATATTAAAATTTGAATTTTTACTTTTGAATACTTCAGTACAAAGTATGTATTGAATAATTTAAGTGATATAAGTGTACACATATAAATAATTCAAAATAGGGCAACATTTGATTGAATTATAAAAGGTATATGTGGTCAAATAGAAGAGCCGTTTGAGAGCCGACAGAGCCGGCTCTTCTTGGTGAGCCGAGCCAAATGAGCCGGCTCACTCAAAAGAGCCGGAATTCCCATCACTAATAGAGTGCTCGAAAAGAACAAAACAAATAGTTTTAAACGCCTGACTAATAGTGAGTTTTTTTAATTTTTATAACTGCTGTCTGTCGTCGGGTATTGCACATAAGATTTTCACACCACTGCTTTATACTTGTGTAAACTGTGAAGTGACAATAAACTTGACTTGACTTGACTTGAGTCTGTGGCTTATAGCAGATTGTATATATATCTGGTTCTCCAGTCGTATTTCAATTCGATTTGACGTCACTTGTATGTCATCAATAGACCATAGACCTCCTATGCATCACAGACAGACTTGGTTTAGCTCCAGCCATGTCTGCCACTGAGTTGCATCGTGTG